>CM057453.1:591945000-592682500 GCA_016271365.2 Neoceratodus forsteri
GAGACATTGGGTCATGTGTTTAATTCTGCAATAGAGGTTTTTTTAGGCAAAGCTCAGGGGTAGGAATAGATAAGGTTACAAAAACATGTGAAAATATACTCTGAAACACCTGTCAAAGCTATGTATGAAAAAGAACAAACAGCCAAATTAAATCTACTTCTACTAAATGCTAGAGTCTGAGCAATAAAATTGAAGAACTCCAAGTAATTTTACATAACGAAGATATTGACATTTGTGGTGTCACAGAAATCTGGTTCAATGGAGACCAATGGGGACTTAATATTAATGGTTATACCTTATTTAATAAAAATCGTACTTATTCCAAGGGAGGTGGAGTTGCCTTTTATGTTAAAGAAAACATTATATGTACAGAAGTTGGTATAGATAATGACTCCCCCTTAGGTTTTGAAATATTATGGATTAAAATAAACAATAAACAACTCCCAGTCACTTTAGGGATATGCTATAGACCACCATCTATGGACACTGTTAATAATGAAAACATGTGTAATTATTTGGAGAATCTTAATTTAAATGCAGATATTATTTTAATGGGTGATTTCAATTATCCTGGAATAAATTGGTCTACCTGGGTGGGTTTAAACAAACAGAAAAATAGATTTATTAGTGCAATGTCCCATCTAGGACTAGACCAACTTGTTAAAAATACAACTAGAAACAACAATACTCTGGATTTGATATTTTCTAATATTAAAGTTGATACTGAGTTTCTTGGCACTATAGCTCCTTTAGGTAATAGTGACCATCAAATAATTAAATGGTCAATTAATCTTTATATTAATAAATCTTGTGGTAAAACTGAATGCAGAAACTTTAATAAAGCAAATTATATGGCTATTAAAGAACATTTTTGATGTGGAATTGGGAACAAGAACTAAATGGGTTATCTGTGGATAATATTTGGCAAAGAATTAAAGAAGAAATTGAATACTGTATTTCTGAATGGGTACCAATCAGAGTTAAATATATAGGACATAAAAGATCACCACCCTGGTTTACTAATAAAATAAAAAGGTTAGTCCTAGCAAAGATAAAGGCATTTAACAAATATAAAAATAATAAATCGGAATCCAACTGGACTAAATTTGTCACCAAAGCTAAAAAAGCAAAATATGCAAGTAGAAAGGCCAAGCAAGAATTAGAGTTAAATTTAATTAGTATGCAAGGTGATAATAAGAAAATGTTTTTCAATTATATTGGTTCCTTAAAATCCTCTCCCATTTTAGTTGGACCATAAAGAATAAATGATGTTATTATTGATAATGAACAAATTATGGCAAATAAATTTAATCTTTACTTTTCTAGTATATTTAAAAAAAAAGGATGATTTCACGGTTGTGAATCCTTCCAAATTGGATTCTATAATTCAATTCACTGTAGCAGAAACTTACAACATTATTGATTCCTTAAAATCTTCCACATCAGTAGGTCCAGATAATATTCCATCTATATTCTTAAAAAATGTTTCTTACGAACTGGCGGGTGTACTGACTTTTTTGTTTAATGAATCATTAAAGAGGGTATAGTGGTTAATGAATGGAGAGATGCTGTGGTCATCCCAATACATAAGACTGGCTCAGAGAAGGATTTAAAAAATTACAGACCTATAAGTTTAACATCTTCTATATGTAAAATCATGGAAAGGCTTATTCTAAGTAAAATTAGTGCACACATATTAGAAAATGGTCAGACTGATATTTTCCAACAAGAGCTTTCAACCAGTGTAGATCTGTCAGACTAATTTGATTGATTTTTTTGAACCAGTGAGTGAAGCTTTGGACCTTGGTATGCCAGTAGATGTTATATACTTGATTTTGAAAAAGCCTTTGATTCCGTTTCATATGGCATATTACTTGATTGTTTAGTAAAATTAGATCTTAACAAATATTTGACTAAATGGATAATGCAATGGTTATCCAATAGGAGACAGCGAGTATCATTGAGGGGTTATTCTTCCCCATGGACATTAGTTAGCAGTGGAGTACCTCAGGGATCAGTTCTAGTCCCCATGTTATTTAACATCCTTATAGCCAGTATAAATACCAGTAATGGTATTTGGATTACCAAATATGCAGATGATGCTAAACTGGGTGGGATTGTTAATAACTCGGAATCCATATCCATATTACAGGACAATTTAAATCTAATTTCTGAATGGGTTATCAGTCACAAATTAAACTTTAATATAAATAAATGTAAGGTTATGCATTTTGGTTGGAATAATAGATGTGCTAACTATTATATAGGCAATAACACACTAAGTGTCATCACATCTGAGAGAGATCTAGGAGTTATTATTAATAATAATTTAAAATTCACAGATCACTTAAATTCTATAGTCAAAAAATGTTCCAGGTTTAGTAACTGCTTATTTAAGAATATAAAAAGTGAGAACCATCAATAATGATCCCTCTATATACCAGCATCATAAGATCAAACTTCGATTATTGTTCATCATTTTGTGCCCCAACTCAGAGGGGAGATAGATTATCCAGAGAGAAAGTTCAAAAAAGATTTGTTTAAAATATAACTGGAATGGCCCCCCTGACATATGAGGAAAGACTGAAGAAATTGAACTTGTATAGTATGGAATATAGATCTATGCGAGGGGATCTTTGTTTGCTTTATAAAGCAACTAAAGATGAATACTTATTTAATACTTTACATTTGACATGGAATCCTACTTCTGTCCATACTTGTTCACATAATTTAAAATTACTTTCATCTACTAACAGAACTATGAAAAGAAATCAATTTTATACTCAGAGAATAGTTCCAATATGGAACTCACTCCCATATGAGGTTGTAAACTGTGAAAATTTGGCTCAGTTTAAAACTAAACTTGATATACATATGAATGATTTAAAATTTGTATCTCACCTAGCTTAGGTGGCATGATCCTAATGGGCTTGTCCCTTGATCGTGTAACTCACCTATGAACCTATGAAGGAGAGATTGATAACCTTTCAGGATAGTAATGGACTACTGGACGAGAGACAGTACGGGTTTGTCTCAGAAAGATCTTGCCAGACTAACCTAATTGACTTCTTTGACTGGGTCACTAGGGCAGTTGATGAAGGCCATGCTGTGGATGTCCAGTATCTGGACTTCAGCAAGGCTTTTGACTCGGTGCTGCACAGGAGGCTACTAAGCAAGCTGAGGGACCTGGGAGCGGGAGAGAAACTGTTGGGGTGGGTTGGGAGCTGGCTTCTCGGCAGCCAGCAGATGGTAATTGTAAGGGGGAAGACATCCAAGCCAAGACCAGTAACTAGTGGAGTACCACAGGGTTCAGTGCTGGGCCCTGCTTTGTTTAATGTCTTCACTGGGGACATTGCAAAGGGGGTCAAGAGTAAGACCAGCCTGTTTGCCGATGACACAAAGATTTGTGCAAAAGTAGACAGTGAGGAAGGGAGGCAGGCACTCAGGGAGGATCTAGCTAAACTCAAACACTAGTCAGAAGAGTGGCAGCAAGGAGTACTAATAAAGTTTATTATACTAACGCCAAGCATGTGACAAAGAAAATCACACGGGAGATGGGTTTCTCACCACTAGCCTGAAGAATGTACATAATCTCCAGGATTGTAGATCTTAGGTTCTCTAAGGTCTTGTGTTCTCTCCCCATCCTCCAGCTCTCTGCCAGAGAGTACCAATTCTTCTAGAGCCAAACTAGTAGTGTCTAGAGCCCTACAATAGGTTTGCAGACAACTATATACTACAGATAACAGCATAGCAACAGAGATTGCCTCATAGTCACAGATACGAGAAACAATATGTATTGGTCCTAAGTCATTTTCCATTGGATAATGACTTAGGAGACAGAATTACTAATGAGTATCATATGAGACAGAATATGCTTCCATTAGCATTATAACTTAGACAAAAGAAATGCTGACTGGTTCAAACTACATGCAGCAGTTCTTGCTTATAAATAGAATAATGAATTGGTGAGTGTGTATTACAAGGCAGTAAAACCATTGAGAGGTTCTGGGGACAATTCGCTCTCGAGGTTCCTTTGTCCCCAGAACCTCGAGATGGTTTTACTACCGAGTCATACACACTCACCTATTTTTTTTTTTTTTAATATATGGATCCAACAATTTTTCTTAAGGAAAATAATGGCAACTCAACTATTTCGTGAAGCTCTTCGGCTGGAGTGCCCGACTGTTAATCCACTACCTGCACTGCACTGAAGACTGCTGGTTCTGAGTCTTACCTGCATTTCTGTGGTGAGATGTGTGAAAGCAGGATCAACCAGATATTTTCAAGGTGCTGGACAAGGAAAGGAAAAATTAAAAAATAAAAATAGCAGGGTGCTAGCCGGGGTTATTTTCTCGCTAAGCGGTGAAAGAGCCGCCACCTTTCAAAAATTGTTCTGCCACATCCACACTAGAAAAGCGGTAATAGGGAAGGCACATTTAGGATGATGCCATTGTCAAAGCAGCACTTGCGCAGTTGAGGTTTATTGATAATATTATCGTTCAGGTCCTGAATGATAGTATTACGGCACCAGAACGACAGTATTATCACTCATGAACGGCAGTATGATTGCTCCAGGAGCGATGGTATTACCGGCAATTTTTTGTATACTTTACAAGGTTATTATTTTATGTATCCATATATTAAATACAATTTGAAACATAGACATAACAAAGGCTTTCTCTCTGTGTCAGCTTGCTTAGACAAACAGAACTGATGACAGGACCTGATTACACATGGCATATCTGCCTGAGTGTAATACACACACTACATATAATTATATGAGAATATAAGTATACAATAATCACTGATGATCCCTCAGAGTCATCATATCAGTAATTAGGCAGATTATATATGGAATATCTATGAAAGACAAACTAATCTAGATAAATGTATTATAGTGAGGTATAATGAACTATGCATGATAAATATTAGCATATGTTAGCAGCAAAGCACATTCCTAGCACCCATGCTTATATGATCAGTGCCTATATAATACATATTATGGTAGCACAGTAGTGCTACCATAGTTAGGGTTGAGGAGCCATTTCTATGTTAAATCCCAAAACTTTGCACCTTAATAACTTTGCAACCGTTTGATGGATTTGCCTGAAATTTGGAATTTATAATCAAGAACCATAGGCCTTGGGATCTGCCAAGTTTTGTACTGGTCAGATATACAGCTGTGGAGTTATTAAGTGTGATCTGTGCACGCGTTTACGCTTTTCTGGAATTCTGTGGTCGCCTGGAGTCGTGCAGTTTAGCATTGACCAGCCCAAAATCTTCAGGAACATGCAGCCAGGGTCCCTGATGTGCCTTTCAAAGATTTCATGAAAAAATATTAAACGGTTCAAAAGTTATTCAAAAAACAGTTTCCCATTATAAGTCAATGGGAAAAGTTAACAAAAAGTTCAACACTTTCGCAAATGCATTTTTACTTTCGCAAATGGGCCTGTTACTTTCACAAATCGGCCATTTTGTTTTCAGTTGGTGATCAGAAAAATGGTTGGTATTTAAATTTGGGACCCTCTAGCAACCTAATTTTTTGTATTCACCTAGTGGGGCCCTGAGGATGCCTGCCATGTCTTTATTTTTGGTAAAACACCCCAGAAATATGTTTTCAAATTTCTGGAAAAAGTACTTCATAAATTACTTTCGTGCTCATGAAAGTGTCATAGAATTTTCTAGCTTCATAAATTGACAGTAGTTTTCTAGTCTGTGGGAAAATGACAGCAATTCTTTGGCACTGCGCTGCAAAAGAACCGTTGGGAGTTTTGAGCTGAAATTTGGAGGGAATGGAGCCGACATCTCACAGATGTGCATTTCAGTGTTGTAGTGAAAAAAATATTACACAGCGGCAAAGTTACAGCACTCCAAAGTTGACAGTTTTTCCCATAGGATAACATTACGGCGCCTGACGCATTACAGAAATCCTTTGGCACCCTGCTGCAAAATAACGGTTTGGTCTTTTTTCCTGAAATTTGGAGGGAAGACAGCCAACGGCCCACAGATGTGCCTTTCAGTAGTTTGGTGAAAAAATATCAACGGCGGCAAAGTTACGGTACTCCAAAGTTGACATTTTTCCCATAGGATAACATTACGGCGCCTGACGCATTACAGAAATCCTTTGGCACCCTGCTGCAAAATAACAGTTTGGTCTTTTTTCCTGAAATTTGGAGGGAAGACAGCCAACGGCCCACAGATGTGCCTTTCAGTAGTTTGGTGAAAAAATATCAACGGCGGCAAAGTTACGGTACTCCAAAGTTGACATTTTTTCCCATAGGATAACATTACGGCGCCTAACGCATAACAGAAATCATTTGGATCCCTGCTGCAAAATAACGGTTTGGTCTTTTTTCCTGAAATTTGGAGGGAAGACAGCCAACAGCCCACAGATATGCCTTTCAGTGGTTTGGTGAAAAAACATTACAGGGAGGCAAAGTTATGGCACTCCGAACATTTCTTTTTTTCCCATAGGATAACATTACAGCGTTCGCCTTGCCTTTCAGGGCCCGTATCTCGGAAACGGTGCGAGATACGGACTTTTCATCAGAAAATTTCTTAGCCCCCTAGCAGGGCTAGGATCCAAATTAGCCAGGACAGTTGTAAATAATATGACTTTTAAATTTTTTTTCTACGTCGTACAGTTCCTGAGATATAATGTATTTAGTATTCCAAGATCTCATTTTCTGCGCCGATACTCATTATTTTGCATACATTATTTGTACTCACTGTCTTTCTCAATGCAGGTTTTGGGGAAAACCAGCCTGTGCACTTACATTACTTTTACTGTTGCCCTTTCGGCTTGCGGTTCCGTTACCTGTTTCACTTACCGTTGGCGTCCTAGCCACCATGTCGTTATCCTTTCGCGTTTTTCATTTACACTTGCGTTTCTGGTATTTTTGCCATTTCTGTCTACAGTACTGTTTATCTTTCTGTTTCACTTTACATCACCATGCCCATTGACATTTCTGTTTGCAGGCAGCATGTTACTATGTGACAACATCACGTGGCAGACCATTCCCGTCTATGCCCCATGTAGCGTTACCCTTTCTGTTCTCATTCATGCTTGTGTTACCATATGCGCCACTGTTAGCATTTCTGTTTGCATTGCTGTCCCTGTTAGTATGCCACAAGACATCATGTGGCGGGGCCTTCCAGAGGCCAAAGGGCTCCGCTCCTCCTCTGTAATTGAGATGCAGAGGCCCGAGGGCAGCTGCCTCTGCTGATACATTCACTATTTCTTGTTATCATTCTCAAAAAGGGAAATTAGAGGCAAAAACTCAGTTTAATGCATTAGTTAGAGTTGTTCCACAGCGACAAAAGTGAGAAATTAGCTGTTAGGGTTGAAAAACCCCTTGCACCCACCCCACAACCGGCATTGGGGTGTGCATTGGGATCATGAGTCCTAACTCTCACCCCATTCTCCTATGCTTCTGCTGCTTTACACAGGTCATGGGGTGAGAGTTAGGGCTGACAATCTGATACACACAACTTTCCCTGACCTCTTGCGTCATCCTTTGCGTTTCATTTTGCTATGCTTGCCGCTTTGCCATTTGTGTGTACCGCACTGTTTCTCTTTCTGTTTCACTTTGCGTCACCATGCCCATTGACATTTCCATTTACAGGCACCATCTTACTATGTGACCAGACATCACGTGGCACACCGTTCCCGTCTACGCCACCGTGTGCATTACCCTTTCTGTTATCATTCGCGCTTGTGTTACCATGTGTGCCACTGTTAGCATTTCTGTTTGCATTGCTGCTCCTGTTACTATGCCATAAGACATCATGTGGCGGGCGCGCGGGGCCCTTACATTCACTATTTCTCAATATCATTCTCAAAAAAAAGGGAAATTAGAGGCAAAAAACTCCGTTTAATGCATTAGTTAGGGTTGTTCCACAGCGACAAAAGTGAGGAAATTCGCTGTTAGGGTTGAAAACCCTAACTCCGAATTCACCCCAGCACCACACACACACACACACACACACATTCAAGTATGGGGAGGACCAAGTCAACACAACCAATGACAGACATCCAGCAGCAGGTGACAGAAATAACAAACAATTGTCTAAATGTACTACGAGACATCCCCACTCACCTGACCAGGTACTGCATGCTCAGTGGAGATCAACAGCAAAACTGAGGCCATGTACACCAAGCGTACACATCCTGATTGCAGCTGCACACAGCGTACCACACTTAGTAGTTGCATGGCCTTACCTACCGATGCCCACCACACCACAACTGGTACTGTGCCGTTATTCAATATAAATGCTGAAGGTGCATGATGACAGTTGTAGAAAGGTTTAACACTACTGAGTATCGTTAATTAAGAGAAGCACATAAATTAACTACAAGACACTAGCATGCTCAAGATAAAAGTAGTGATACATTTAGTAGGTGATTTACATAGTAGTACATTTACTGCAATGGTTTACTCAACATAGAGAGGCTGATGTAAGCGTATGGAAAAGCATTGCCTGTTCAACGCTGTGAAATTGGTACTGCCAGTATCACATGCATTCTTACTGATGAAGGTGTACTGCTGATGTACATACATAGACCTTCAGTGTGTTTCAATATTAAAGATGCAGTAAGTATTCTTTGTAAGAAAGATTGTAATTGCATGGATCAGGCCAAGCAACTCTAAATATCATAGCACTACTGAGCCAACAATGATGTACCTGTATCGGACATGTATATAGGATAGATTTTCCTGTAGGCACTTACTGAGTATGTTGTACCTGATAAAGACAATCTCATTGCATCTGTGATGACTAACTTATTCAAATAGTAATACATTTGCTATTGTTGCAATGAGTGATCTATGCCACTTATGGACACAGTGTGATTTTTTAACAGTTGTTTCATACTCAGGCTGTATGCCTACTGTTTGGGTTTGCCACACTTCTGTCACTGATGCTATCAAAGTGATAACTATGTTAATTCTGCTACAACAGGAATCAAGTAGGTATGGTGTGAGATATAAACAGAATGTCTTTTAGTATTGATTTAACTCATAATGGGGTAAATGTACTAGGACAGCAGGGGTTATCCTCTATCACTGAGTCTGTCAGTTATAATCACACTAGGGTTTCGATGACTGTAATGATCAAGTTCCACTGTTCATCTTCATGAGTTCATATTCACAGCCATTCTCCAGCAACTAGACAGTGTATGGTGTAACTGGGTGGGACACTGTGTTGCAAAGCTGCTGCAGTGCCTAGCAGAGGAGAGTATCTACTCATAAAGACAATTAAGCAATAAGGCATGACCAACAGTTATGTTAAATGGTCTGTTAATCACCCTGTAGGGTTTAATGTTGAATGAGGGCATATCCGGTGCCATAGTCGCTAGACAGTGATAAACTGACCATTGACATAATACCTGGGAGTGGCTATTGCTATCACAATAAAACTGTTTTTAAACAACATTAAACCATGTTCATCATATGGTTAGGCTCTACATGTATGTTAATAAAACTAAACATAAGGCTGTTACAATGTTTACAGTCAATTAGAAAGCTGCATTTCTCAAACCCTTGTTATAATCAGAGATATTATACCTGTACAACTCCTTGGTTTTACTTAACTCTATTGCTCAGGTGGCCCACCACAAGTGGTGTGGTGTGGTGTGGGGCATCGGTAGGTAAGGCCATGCAACTACTAAGTGTGGTACGTTGTGTGCAGCTGCAATCAGGGATGTGTACGTTTGGTGTACATGGCCTCAGTTTTGCTGTTGATCTCCACTGAGCATGCAGTACCTGGTCAGGTGGGTGGGGATGTCTCGTAGTACATTTAGACAATTGTTTGTTATTTCTGTCACCTGCTGCTGGATGTCTGTCATTGGTTGTGTTGACTTGGTCCTCCCCCATACTTGAATGTGTGTGTGTCTGTGTGTGTGTGTGTGCTGGGGGTGAATTCGGATTGGGTTTTCAACCCTAACAGCAATTCCTCACTTGTCGCTGTGGACAACCCTAACTAATGCATTAAACGGAGTTTTTTGCCTCTAATATATATATATATATATATATATATATATATATATATACTGTATATATTAGTGCAAAATAGCAGTATCACAGTATAACAGACCAGGAATACAGTGTGAGGTGTATGTGGGATGATAGGGGCATAACCCCGGCATAACAGGGTTTAACGTTAAGAAGTTCAAGGTCATGCACCTCAGAGCCAGAAATCCCAGGACTATCTACTGGCTGAGAAGAGTGCAGGTAGCAGCTTCAGAGGAGGAGAGGGGCTTGGGTGTACTAGTCACAGTGGACATGAAGGTATCGGCACAGTGTAGGAGGGCAGCAGCAAGGACAAATCGGATGCTGGGGTATATTGCCAGGGGGATCACCTCCAGAAAAAAGGAGGTTATCCTGCAATTGTATAGATCACTGGTGAGAGTGCACTTGGAGTACTTTGTGCAGTACTAATGCCCATACCTCAAGAAGGATGTGAGCTTGCTGGAGGGGGTGCAGCGTAGGGCAACAAAAATGATCATGGGGCTAGGGAAGATGCCTTATGAGGAAAGATTGAGGGAGTTCAACATGTACTTGCTGGAGGAAAGAAGGGAAAGGGGTACATGATAGAGACATTTAAATACTTGAAAGGCATAAACAAAGTCAGAACAGGGGGATTGTTCCACATAAAGGGGGGGAGTGTCACTAGGGGGTACAGTCTGAATTTGGAAGGGGAAAGGTTCAGGAGGGAGATGAGGAGGCACTACTTCACAGAGAAAGTGGTGGCGGGATGAAACACACTGCTGGAGGAATTAATCGAACTAAGGACAGTGGATAGCTTTAAGCAGGGGTGGGATAGAGTCAGGGGCAGGGTAAATACAGACAAGAACATATTGGGGGATAGACCCGAGAGTGGGGATGGGGGGGCAGCTGCAGTGGTATTAAACTGCATGCTACACACTCAGGAAGACTTGATAGACCTGTGAACCTTCTCTGATGGCTATTTTTGTGTGTTTGTATGTATGTATGTTCATATGTAATCTACCCCGGGTTTCTGTGCTCCAGGTGCATTAATTTGCACTTTTTCATATTGCAACCCAGCTGCCATACCCATGACCACTCCTCAAGTTTTCTCAGGTCTCTGCTCATCCTTTACACACACCCCTGGCATGTTCACCCCATTGCAGATTTTGGTGGCATCCTCAAAGAGGCAGACCTTCTCTTCCAGCTTCTCTACAATGTCTCTCATAAAGACATTACAGAGGACTGGTCCCAGCACTGATCCTTGATGCACTCTGCTGGTCACCCTCCCTTCTTCAGAGTGAACACCATTTACCATGACCCTCTGTTGCCTATCTCCTAACCAATTTCTTAACTTTGGACCTTCTACTAAGCTACTCAGTTTGCTTACTAATCCCCTATGTAGAACATTTCGAAAGCCTTATGAAAATCGAGGATGGCTACATCCACTGCTCCACCCTGATGTAATTACTTGGTCACCAAGTCAAAGAAATCTATCAGATTCATTTGACATGACCTCCCCTCCTCATGAATCTAAGCTGCCTCAGGTCTTGTAACCTATTAGATTCTAGATGTTAGTGAGTACCAGGTCCAGTTTTGCCCATCATGAGTGAGTTCGCTAGCTAGTTGACTGAGGAATTCCCTGTGCAGTGAGTCCAGGGTGCCCCTGCTTCTAGCTGAAGCCATATCTGAGAGGCTGCAATCTACATCTGGCAGATTGAAGTCCCTCACCAGCAGAACCCCCCCCTTTCTGCCATCTTGCCAATGACTTTCACCAGTACTTTATGTAACTCCTCTCCCTGTGCTAGAGGTCTGAAGATCACAGCAGTGAAAATAGTGGCACCATGCCCTGTCTACTGAGTGACCCACAGCACCTATGCTTCCCAACGTATTCCCTGTATCTCCATCACTTTAATGCTTTCCCCTCATGTAAAGTACCACACACTCTCCTTTCCTTCTCACCATGTCCTTACTGAACAGAGTACAGCCTGGCATGGCCATGCTACAGTCATGGGTTTCATTGCACCATGACTCGGTAATGGCCACAATATCTCAGTCAGCCTCTGCCATAATAGCCTCTAGGTCCAGAATCTTATTTCCCATACTTCTAGCATTCGCACACATGGCCTTACAGATTTTGTTACCACTCTGCCTCTTACCCCCCATTTTTCTTTTCTGCCCTCTCTCCCCTCCCTTTTTCAATGCTCTCATTTCTAGCTCCCTTCATTTCTATCTCCATACTTCCTTTATTAATTTGTACCATGTTGGATTCCTTTCCCTCTGAGTTCTTCCTACTGTCTACTTCAGCCCGTGTGGGGGCAGTTTTTGCCTCCCTTATTCCTTCTGTCACATCCCTTAGTTTAAATGTTTATCAAAGTAACATTTAACCCATCCACGGAGGACTGTGGTTCCCCCTCATGGAAGGATATAGGCCACCATCCCTGTACAGGCCCTTATCCCTCCAGGTGGGTCCCCAGTACCCAGTGTAGCTGAATCCTTTCTCTCTGCACAGTTCCTTCAACCAAAGTTCAAGCTCCTGGTGAGGAGATCTTTCTCCTTCCCCGTCATAGACAGGCAGCCTCACAGTGAAAGCCACTGAGTGCACTACCTGTCTACAACTCCTCCCTGGCTCCCTAAACTCCCCCTGCACTATCCGAACTCCATCTCTAGTCAAGTCATTAATCCCAAGTAGACAATGACATCCAGATCTCCCTCTTGTCCTGCTACCCTAGCAATCCTCAGGATCCACTTTCCATCCCCCATAGGCCATGGCACTCCATAGGCACCTAACCTCCCTCTGCCCCTTCCTATTCCCAAGTATATCCCTCTCACAACTGAGTCCCCAACAAGAAGTTGCTTTTTCCTCTTCCTTCTCTGTGGTGCTCTATCACCCTCCTTGGGATCTCCACTGTAGAGAACCCCCACATCCACCTTGATCACAACCACAGGTGCCTCCTCCTGGCAGTCCTGCCCCACCAGAGTGGCATAAAAGTTATGTAGTTATACTGGTTGAGGAATGTACCTCTGATCCACCACTCCCACCTTTCCAGAACCTACCATGGTCCAGCCATTCCTCCTCCCTGTCATCCTCTGAGACGACAATGGCAGACTTGGTGGCCCCTGGGTGAGGGATGAGATCCCCCAAATCCTAACCAACTCAGCCTGGAGTCTACCTCCTTCCTCAATACAGAGAAGTGCATGTAGATGGGGCAGCACTGCAGTCTCCAGAAAGTACCTATGAAAACTGATGCCCCACAGACACTGCACTGCACCACTCCCAGCATTCCAAATTCCTATTCTCTCTGTGTTACCTGGAAATGCTTTTGTACCCTTATCCCTTTCTAGTTTTCCCCATTTTTGTTTGCTATGACTCTTTGTACCTTTATCCTAGATAGGGTTTTTCACTTCTACCCCTCTCAGCAAGTAGTTCCCTCTTGTCTGAAGAGTTTTCCTTTTTACACTGCTTGTGCTTGTGCAAGAAACGTTTTGTTACAGACAATGGCATTTCAGAGGTGTGTCACTGACTATCCCAATGCAGGTCAAACTGCGTTGGGCTTGTCCTTGACAGACCAATGATCATGCAAGCTAAGTATGACAGTGGTTCACAGATTATGGGTGGAAACTTTGTGTAGTCGAAACATATGAACTGCTCCTATGAAAGAAAACTTTGCCATTACGTTTGTGGCTTTATGCAAACAAAAGGGCCAAGTCCTCTCTCATTGGAGCACTTTATTCATTTCAACTTCTCCTGCGTCTCTGGTCTCTATTTCTCCTGTCTGCTCCAAAATAATATACTTTTTTTCCATCAGTCCTTACACTTTTATCAGTCCCACATCAGCACTGCTTCTTCCACAAGTGTCGATGAATGTAAGTACATACATTCACCTCGAGTCCAGCCTCCACCAGAAGAAAAAAAAGATAACAGATCTGATCGATGCCCGGAGTAGCAGTGCAGAATTGGAGCAGTTTAGAGACACAGGAGAGAGATAAAGAGAGAGAGAGAGAGACAGAGAGTATCTGACCCCCCCCACACAGACACATACACTCAGACCCCAACACCGCCATTCTCCTGTTGTGTATTTGTGAAGAAGATGCAGCAACAGAGTTCAGAAGCTGTGCTCAGGGCAACACAGAGATGGAGAGTGAGTGTGTGTGTTATGATCGGTAGCTCCATGAGCACTCTCACATTCCTTGCAAACGCACAACATGCTGGAGTGTCAAAAAAAGCACCTCCACCTGGAACACTCCGCTGGCACTTTTTTTCAGTGTTCAATGCAACGTTCCATCTTGTCACCTCTGGGGCTACCTCATGCAAGTTAATAGCCCCGTCCCATTTTCTACTGCCAGCTCAACCCTGTTTCAGATGCAGCACTGTCAAAGGGAGCTGCAGATAATTTTACCCACCATGTGATTAGTTCCTGTTGCTGTCTGTGCCTCCAGGGCTACCTCCTACAAGTTAATACCCCCTTCCCACTGCCTACTGCCAGCTCAATCCCCATCTTAGATGCAGCACTGTCCAAAGGAGCTGCAGATAATTTTCCCCACTGTGCACCCCTGTCCCACTGCCTACTGCCAACTCAACCCCCATCTCAGATGCAGCACTGTCCAAGGGAGCTGCAGATAATTTTCTCCACCGTGTGATTAGTGTCCATTGCTGTCTGTGTCTAATTTTTCCCCATCAGCTTTGAAGGAGCACAACAGACACAGACAGCAAGCAGGGAGCAGGAGAAAGAGAGACCCCCGCGGAGCACCAAACCTGATGGGCAATAAGCAGAATGCCCCCCCCCCCGGTGAGAGAGTGCTGCGGTCACCAGGGATAATGGGCAGTGGGCAGTAAGTTATGGCATTTCATCCCTGGTCACCCAATGGTCTTGCAGCGATGGAATGTTTGTTTAATTGTTTTTCCTAACCCATGGTATGTGTGTGTCTGTAAGAAGGAGGTGGCACATACCTTTGTTCTCTGTAGCCCTGCAGCTTATGTCCTAGAGGAGAGAGAGAGAGAGTGAGACAGATAAGGAACAATTGCTGCAGTGTGTTGTCAGCAGTCAGCTTGCTCCCTGTAGTGCCTCAGTCCCAGCTGTCAGAAACTGTGGCCCCGGACCCCGGCCCCCCGGCATCCTTCTCCCTCTCTCTCTCTCTCTCTGTCCTGGCCATCCCTCACAAGCAGGAAAATGTTTGCTTAGAGAGGGAGCGGCATGAGTGTACCTTACTAAGAAAGCACTCTGTGTCCCTCTCTGTATATTGGCAGTGTGGTGCTCAGCCACTTCTAATATTCAGTACAGATGTGCGTGTACTCTTCTGGCTGTCCTGTCAGTGTTGTACTGTGGATAGCAGTGTAGTCCATGAGAAGTAGGCATCCATGTATTCATTGTTGACAGTCCTTTGGTGGTTGTGCAGGGGCAACCTGAAGTTCAAAGTGTCAGTCAGAGAGTACACAGACACACAGTCCTCATAGAAACATAGAAGTTGACGACAGATAAGGACCGCAAGGCCCATCCAGTCTGCCCATTTCTTTTTCTACCTTATAAATGTGCCATCGGCCTTTGCTCTGTCAGTGACCTATCTATTCATAGTCATTTGTATTGCTCCCTTATGCCTATCCCATGCCTGTTTGAAGTCCTGCACTGTATTCATAGCCACCACTTCTTGTGGTAGCCATTCCATGCATCTACCACCCTTTCTGTGAAAAGAATTTCCTCACATTCCCCTTAATCGGCCTCCCTCTAATCTCATGCTGTGTCCTCTTGTCCTGCTATTTTCTTATATTTAAACATGTTAGACTCTTTCACCTTGTTTATGCCCTTAAGGTGTTTAAATGTCTCGATCATATCACCTCTCTCCTCCTTTGCTCAAGGGTATACATATTGAGCTCCGTTAATCTGTCCTCCATATGTCTTCTGATGCAGTCCCTGCACCATTTTGGTTGCCCTTCTCTGGACTGCCTCAATTTGGTTAATGTCCTTGTGAAGGTGTGGCCTCCAATACTGCCGCAGTACTCCAGATGGGGCCTAACCAATGTCTTGTACAGAGGATTATTACCTCCCTCTTACGACTTGTGATACCCCTACTAATACACCCTAACACCCCTAGCCTTACCTACTGCTTAGAGGTCTGCTTGGATGATTTTAGGTCATCAGTGATGATGATGCCCAAGTCTCTTTCTTCCTTTGTGACTGCTAGCAACTCCCCTCCAGCCTATAAGTGGCTTCAGGGTTTCTCTTCCCTATGTGCATGATTTTGCACTTCTTTGCATTAAATCCCAGTTGCCACTCTTCTGACCATTCTGCTAGTTTATCCAGATCTCTTCTCATTCTGCCCACCCCATCTGGATCATCTACTCTGTTGCAGATCTTGGTGTCATCTGCAAACAGACAAGCCTTACCCTCTAGTCCATCTGCGAGGTCACTAATGAAGATGTTGAATAGGACTGGCCCCAGGACTGATCCTAGTACCCCCTTGTGACTTGCATCTCTTCTGACTGTATACCATTTACCACCTCTCTGTTTTCTGCCAGTCAACCAGTTTGCCACCCAGTTGACCAACTTCTGACCCACCCCGAGCCTACCTAGCTTATTTATCAATCTTCTATGTGGAACAGTGTCAAAAGCTTTGCTGAAGTCAAGGTAGGCGACATCAACTGCTCCCCTTGGTCCACCACTCTGGTTGCCAGTCAAAGAAATCTATGAGATTAGTTTGACAGGACCTTCCTTTTGTAAACCCATGCTGTCTTGGATCCTGTGCCCCTATGGATTCCAGGTGTTGCACTATCCTTTCCTTAAGGTGCCTCCATAATCTTGCCCACTACTGAGGTAAGACTGACCGGTCTGTAGTTCCCGCCTCCTCCCTGCTACCACTCTTGTGGGTGGGATCACATGAGCCCTTCTCCAGTCTTCTGGGACCTCTCCTGTGCTCAGAGACTCACTAAACAATTCTGCTAATGGCTCTGCTAGTTCCTCCTTTAGCTCCTTAAGTACCCTGGGATGTATGCCATCAGGTCCCATTGCCTTATCCACCCTGAGCTTAGCAAGCTCTTGTAGGATCCTTTCTTTTGTGAAGGGAGTAGTGCTCACCTCCCTCCCCCCTGTGTCCATGATGCTGAGCTGTGGGCCCTGCCCTACCTTCTCTTCAGTAAATACTGAGCAAAAGTATCTATTTAGGATAGATGCCTTTACAGGGTCCTCCTCCTCACATGCTCCCTTTTCTCCATTAAGCTTAGCAATACCCCTCTGGACTTTCTCCTTTCACTAATGTATCTATAGAAAGTTTTGTCACCCTTTTTACTGTTACGTGCTAGTGTTTCCTCAGTTTGGGACTTTGCCTGCCTTACTGCCTTACCTGCTTCCCTTAGGGCAGTTTGGTATGCCTCCCTATCTTCATCCCGCTGTGTTCCCTTATATTTTCTGAAGGCCAGCCTTTTGGCTCTGACCTTTTCTGCTACTGTATTTGAGAACCAAAGTGGTTTCCTTCTTCTTTTGCACTTCCTTTTCTGTCTAACACAATGGGATGTTGCTTCAAGTATTGTATCCTTAATGCTTGCCCACTTTGCCTGTACCTCCTCACCTGTGTTTCTTTTTGCCAGGGCTAGCTTAACTCTGTTGGCCATCTTATCAAAGTCAGCTCCTCTGAAGTCCCATATTTTTGCCTTGGAATGGGATGATTTAGATGTAGTAGCCAAATTGAACCATACCATGTGATGGTCACTGGCCCAGGTGACCTTCTACCTGGAGATCTGTGATCCCTTCTTTGTTAGTCAGTACTAGATCTAGGATAGCCCTGTCTCTTGTGGGTTGCTGTACCAGTTGTTTGAGGCCCTCCCCCTGCAGGGAATCCACTGTGAGTCTAGTTCTGGCAGATGTTCCTGCTGGTATTGACCAATCTGTATCTGGCATGTTGAAGTCTCCCATTATCAGAACCTCCCCTTTAGCTGTCATGTTTTGTATATCTTCTAACAGTAATGTCTATGTCCTCCCTCTGGTCTGGGGGCCTGTAGACAACCCCAGTTCTTATGGCTGTCCCATTTCCTGTTTCAGGGTGACCCACAGTTCTTCTGGCTCCTTATGTGTATTCTGAATTTCTGTAGCTTTGATATTTTCATTAACATACAGGGCCCTCCTCCCCCTTTTGCACCTCGGTCTCTTCAGAGACAATACATAGCCAGGTACTGAAGTCTCCCAATGTGGTTACTGGTAAACCACGTCTCACTAATTGCTACTATGTCCAGCTTAGCCTCTGACATTATTGCTTGCAGGTCTGGGATCTTATTTCCCAGGCTGTGAGCATTTGTAATGATTTTCCATTGGCCAGATTTTGGTGTGTTAGTTGTTGGGTGAAGTTTGGCATTACCCCTGTGCATCGTGTGGGGAGACAAACCTTTTTCTTACTGCTGGTGATGCAAATGAGCAGCAAACACGCTGAATTCCTGTTTGACCACTAGCTGGGGAGGTGTTCTTCCCATTCGTGTAGGGGTGCTGCACCCTCTCCCCATTGCTAGTTTAAATATTCTGCAAAGACGTCAAATTTCTGCCCCAATGCACTGGCTCCCTCTTTAGTCAGATGCAGTCCATCAAATTAAAGAACTTTCGCTCCCAGAACTGTTGCCAGTTCCTACAAATCTGTGTCCTTTTTCTGGCACCAGTCCTTGAGCCACGTGTTTGCTCCCCTATCTCCCCTTCTCTGACCTTCCGTCCATCTGCTCCCTTCTCCCAGACTGCAGGATCTCAGAGAAGGAGATGCCGGACGAAATAGATGATAGTTTGTCACCCAGCCTAGTCAGGTGTTCCTTGGTCTCCACAACTGACCGGCTGGCTAGATCATTAGTCCCTATGTGTACTAGGACATCAATGTTTTCTCCTGCTTTGTGAACAATTTTAGCAATGCGGTCAGTGTCTCTCCATGCTGATGTACCTGGGAGACATCTGACCATCACCCCTGGCTGGAGATGGGCATCAACTCCCCGAATCATGGAGTCTCCTATGATCAGAAGTTTTTTGGATTTCCTTTGTGCTTGTTTAGTTTTGGTTCCTGATTTGGGTGAGTATTGTTGTGCTAGCTCCCTGCCATGAGTGTCCTGCTCTGCAGTGTCTTCTGCCTCTTTATTTGATTTCAGAGATAGAGGCAGATACCTGTTTATAGTGTTTATATGGTTTCTGGAGGTAATGTGTTGGAGAGCAGAGAGTGATGGGGCACCTGATTTGCTCCTCCTAACCACCTGCCAACCTCCTGGACCAACTACCCTCTCTTGGTCGAGGTTTTCTGTTGGATGCTGGGGAAATGGCGGGTGGTTCTTATAATGTATTTCCTCTTCAATATGAAATTTGAGGCGTGCAATCTCTGCCCATGCTGCCCGGAGCTGAGACCTAAGATCTCAAAGGCCCAGCATGTGGGACAGTGTCCTAAATCCTGTAAGACTGTCCTTCTGAAAATTGTTCCACAGTACCTGCAGTTAATGAAATCCATTCCAAATAAGTTGCTGGGTTTGTAACCTAGTCAGAGTAATTAGAAGGAAAAAAAATGCAAGTAATGGTTTAATTGTGTTTTGTTTAACTTGTTATAACAAGTTAAATTACTAGTGCCCTGTAAATGAGATCACCTTGTGGAGCCCCACTGATCCGCCCCTTCCTGCTCTGCCACAGGAAATGTCACAACTGTGGTACCCTATAAAGAGTGTAGCATGGGGTGGTTGGGGATGGGGTGGGTGGCTGGGCCCTTCCCTGCCTAAAAGAAGAACCACGGACGAAAGAACAAGGAGGTAAGAGCAGAAACAATCAGTCAACAACAAATGCAGTAACCCTGAAGCTTATCCTAATGTTAGATAAAACTGTAAAACCTGTAAAGTACCACCTGTAATAATTTCAGAGAAGATATACCCTGTAAGAAACACTTTGCTCCAGAGAAAAATAAAGCAGTAACAGAAGATATACCTTGCAAAAGACAATTTGAATCAGAAGATTACAGCAGTAATCTGTTAGCACACACCTGTAGGCACACCTTGTAATAATGCAGAAGAAGGTATACCAGCAACAACAATTTGAATCAGAAAAAATAAAGCAATGAAATGTTAGCAACAAACAGTAGCAATCCCTGTGAGTAAAAATAAAAACACCACCACACAGTAAATCTGCTTAGCCAAACTAAGTCTTAATCCTTCTCCCTTGCTCTGGTAAGTTTCTCTACTCTGCCTTTCAAGCAGTCTTAGAAGGAAAGGAAAGAGCTCAGGTGAAGCTAGGTGCCTTGCCAGCAAACCAAGTCTTCTACCTCCAAGATATCAACTAACCTGACTTTTTAACCCTTCTTTCTGTTGGAAATTACTGACAGTTTGCCAGCTCCACCCCATACACACTAATCCTTTGGAAGAGCTGTGGGAGGAAAAGCAATTAGCTCCTTCAATGTGAGAAGGAGACTGAAACACCTCTGAGACAACAAACCTTTTCAACAAACAAGAATAAAATAAAAACACAGTGTCAAACAGTAATTTTGCTTAGCCCAATGATAAAAAGTCACAAAAATGTAAGCTCCACCTGTAATACAGTAATTTCAGAGAAGATATACCTGTAAGAAACACTTTGCTCCAGAAAAATAAAGCAGTAACAGAAGATATACCTTGCAAAAGACAATTTGAATCAGAAGATTACAGCAGTAATCTGTTAGCACACCTGTAGGCACACCTTGTAATAATGCAGAAGAAGGTATACCAGCAACAACAATTTGAATCAGAGAAAAAATAAAGCAATGAAATGTTAGCAACAAACAGTAGCAATCCCTGTGAGTAAAAAATAAAAACACCACCACACAGTAAATCTGCTTAGCCAAACTAAGTCTTAATCCTTCTCCCTTGCTCTGGTAAGTTTCTCTACTCTGCCTTTCAAGCAGTCTTAGAAGGAAAGGAAAGAGCTCAGGTGAAGCTAGGTGCCTTGGCCAGCAAACCAAGTCTTCTACCTCCAAGATATCAACTAACCTGACTTTTTAACCCTTCTTTCTGTTGGAAATTACTGACAGTTTGCCAGCTCCACCCCCACATACACACCTAATCCTTTGGAAGAGCTGTGGGAGGAAAAGCAATTAGCTCCTTCAATGTGAGAAGGAGACTGAAACACCTCTGAGACAACAAACCTTTTCAACAAACAAGAATAAAATAAAACACAGTGTCAAACAGTAATTTTGCTTAGCCCAATGATAAAAAAGTCAAAAAATGTAAGCTCCACCTGTAATACAGTAATTTCAGAGAAGATATACCCTGTAAGAAACACTTTGCTCCAGAGAAAAATAAAGCAGTAACAGAAGATATACCTTGCAAAAGACAATTTGAATCAGAAGATTACAGCAGTAATCTGTTAGCACACACCTGTAGGCACACCTTGTAATAATGCAGAAGAAGGTATACCAGCAACAACAATTTGAATCAGAGAAAAATAAAGCAATGAAATGTTAGCAACAAACAGTAGCAATCCCTGTGAGTAAAAATAAAAACACCACCACACAGTAAATCTGCTTAGCCAAACTAAGTCTTAATCCTTCTCCCTTGCTCTGGTAAGTTTCTCTACTCTGCCTTTCAAGCAGTCTTAGAAGGAAAGAGCTCAGGTGAAGCTAGGTGCCTTGGCCAGCAAACCAAGTCTTCCTGTTGAGTAAGTTGGAGAGTCAGAGACAGAACACTGAGAGTGAGAGAGGGAGAGATTCATAGAGTGGGCATATGACATGGGCCAGAGCAGCAGACAGGTCAGTACCCAGAAAGTGCACTATCAGTGCCAAACACCTAAACAGCAAATATAAGCAAGCACTGTTCGGTATTGACAAATGCTTGTTCCTTTACCTGCTTACCTTTCTCTGCTTTTTCTTATTGTGGTAGCAGCACTTTCACCTTTCCCCTAACCCTTTGCTACCTAGTCCTGGATAGTTTACTATAAATGTACCCCCATGCCTTAACTCCCTTTATACTGCTACCCTAGAGAGGCTGAATGGATGCCTTCAAGTGTTAATTTGAAAGGTATCCTGACAGAAACACAGAATAATAAACACCTAAAATACACAGAGTGCAGGCAGCAGGGGAGTCACAGAAAGAAAAAACATTGTTCCTCAAAGTAACCTACAGTATTTAAGCTTTCCAGTGTGTACCATAAATCCAGTGTCTCAGTTGAGCCCACTACAGTTCAAATTAAATTGATTGGTATATTTTATGTCCCATGTCCTTCTCTTCTGTATGTTTTTGAAGTTGTCTCTTAGTATTAGGACAGACAAGTTCAAGAGGGAATGGCCTGGTTGAGTAAAATGTCCTACTGGTGTGCCAATAATCTGGTTTACTATTATGTGTTGGTGGTGGTTCATCCTGGTTTGCAGTGGCTGCCTTGTTTCCCCTATAGAGCAAACTATATCAAACAATTTAATTCAAACTGTACTGGGCTTAACTGGGACACTGGATTTCTGACACACTATGGAATGCTTTAATACTCAATGTTACTTTTCAAAAATATGCTTTTTCCTTTTTTCATCATGTAATATTTCATTGAGTTTTTTTTCAACCAAACTTACATCACAACTAATACTATCCATTACACATAGTAATATAAAATTCAGCATTAAAATGGTAAAATATTTTACTTTATCACATAACCATTCCCTTATAACAAGCATCAAGGTATCACCATACTATAACATACATAGATCTGCAGTAACTTTAAATATTAAACTTATCAGTATGAAGGACTGTCTAGTAATTTTATCATGTGTCTAACTTTTACCTTGTTAAGCATCTTATGAAGGGGTAGGCAACACAATTAGCTCTCTGTCACCTTCCCCTCTATCCTCCAAATTATAATGGGAAATATATTAAGAACCAGCACCATTTGTTACAGGTTTGAATATATATGCATTCTCTCTATATTTATTGCCACCTGAGATTCTGGGTTACCCACTGAAAGGCCTATTGCATCATGCAATTGTTACCAACCTCTGACTCTGGAGATTACAGTGGAAATGACCCAAGTCCATTCTTATTCAAGAGAGTGGGTTCAGGGTTTCGGGGGTGCTGTGGGTGGGACCGAGCACAGATGGGACCACAGAAAGGAGGGTTCATTTCTTTGTGAAAAGATGTAGTTTTCCCTTGCAGTTGAATGACAGTCTTTCAAACATAGCTACCTTGGCTAGGGCAGAGTGCTAGTACAGGACTGAAGGGAGTAAAATTAGCCTCCATTTCATAAATATTGCCCTCATGGCTTCTATCAAAGCCAGGAGCAGCCAGCCAGCATCAAGAGAGGAACCCTTTGAGAGATGTGATGTGTCTCCCAGGATGATGAGTGCTGGGTGAGTGGGGATTTGCATGTTCAAGACTGTGGAGCAGTCCCTAAGCACATCTTCCCAGAACTGCTTAAGTTTGGGGTAGTGCCAGAGGATGTGCAGTAATCCAGCATTGGGAACCTGACATCTCCAGCACTGAGAGTGAGTAAGCAGTCCTCACCTTTGTAGGGCTTTGGGAGTTCTGTACCAGTGGTGCAAGATTTTAAATTGAATTAGCTGGCTTTTAGCATCTCTGTAAGCCATATGAGCTTTGTGAATGCATTTTTCCCACTGAGTTTGAGGGATAACCCATTGTAATTCTTCTTCCCAATCTGACTTGCACTTATCCATGGTATTCAGTTGTGCATCTCTCAGAGTAGCATAGATTCTGCCCAGGAGTCCCTTGGTTGCATTCAGTCTGTGGCTCAAATGCAGCCAGGACCATTCTTGTGAGTCAGACAGTTTTGTTAAGTCCTCCCAGCCCCCCCCCAAGGTGCAGATATTGCCAAAACATTTCTTTTTAAGGCCATATTTGTCCTGAAGCTGCTCAAAAGATAAGAGAGTAGCAGAGTTGGGTAAGGATATGTCTGCCACCGTCTGAATGTTTCTCTTCTCCCAGTTTTCCCAGTGTATGGATTTCCTGTCAGTTAGTATGTTGGGATTCAGCCATAAATTTGTGCAATGCCTGGGGGGTTCTAGCTATACCAAGGCAATGTGTGAGTTTGAGTCATTTTCACCCATGCAACTTTCATGTCCTGCCAGATGGGGTTGTCTCCAGACATATTCTTGTCCTTAGAGCCCAGCAAGAGTCCCAACCAGTGTACGTTAGCAAGCTGTTTTTCCAGTTGCACCCATGGTGGAGTGGACTTTCAGCTAGGAAGGTACCATTTCCTGGCCTGTGCCATCTGATACACATACACATATCCTTGAAGCCATGGGAGGCCTAGCCCCCATTTTTTCCAATGGGGCCCTCAGTTTATCTTTATTGCCTTGGGTTCTTGTTGTCCCAAAGGAAGATTGCAATAAGCTTTTGGAACTTCTGTAAAATTGCCTCTGGCACTATCAGAGGTATGTTCAACAACAAGTAGGCCAACAGAGGCAGCATAAACATCCTAATCACCTCAGCGTTGCCCCTGAGCAATAGACACATTTGGCCCCATGTCCTGATTTCTTGCTCTATAACTGTCAGCATGGGCAAGTGATTTCCAGGAATTATTTTCTCCCATTTCATGGGAATTTTAACCCCCAGGTAGGAAAAACCCATTGGAGCCCAGACTAAATTTGTTCCTCCTGTGCATTGAAAATTACAGGCCAAATTGAGAGGGGAAATCATTGTCTTGTTCCAACTGACCATAAGCCCAGAGGTACAAGCAAAAGCATCCAGTACTCTCATGACCTGGGGAACAGAGTCTGAGGGATAAGAAAGGGTTAAAAGCATGTCATCCGTATACGTATTTACTAAGTAGTGTTTGGAGTCAACCTGGATACCCTGTATACCTTGAGAATCCAGCAATTTCCTGGTGAGGGGGTCTAAGGCCAATAAGAAAACTAAGGGGGACAAGGGGCAGCCCTGCCGAGTACCTCTGTGGAGTACAATTCAGGAAAAGGTAGTCCTGTTGGTGAGGACAGTGGCTGTTGGTGCAGTATAAAGGGTTGTTATCCAGCTCCTAAAGTAAGGACCTGTACCATAGGTCTGTAGCACCACATGCAGATGTTCCCAGAGAATGGAGAAAAATGCCTTTTGGAAATCAACAGCCGGGTGTGCATGATTTCCCAGCTGCCCATTTAAGGTTTAGCAGTGTACGCAAGTTATCTGCCCCTGTCCACCCTTTGCGAAATCCTGCTTGCTTGCTTAGGATCTATTAACAAAGGTATGGCCTTTTCTAGCCTGTTTGCTAGTGCTTTGGCTGAAATCTTTGTGTCCATCGATATAAGTGAAATGGACCTGTAGTTAACACTTTCCAGTGAGTCATTGGACTTAGTTGGGAACAAGATTATGAGCACTTCTTTCATGGTAGGGGGGAATACCTGATGTTCTCTGGCACTGTATAATGCTGCTAAAAGATGTGGAATAATAGTTTGTGACATTGACTATTAATAGTGAACAAATCTTTGCCTGGGGCCTTATTGGCTTTCAGTTGTTTTAGAGCAGCAGATAGCTCTTGTTGTGACAAGGGTCTATCCAGAAGTTCACATAATTCTGGAGCTAGAATAGGAGTGGGAGTGTCACCTAGAACATTTGCAAGGGTGTGGTATGTTGGTTCAGTGGTAACTGGTGGGGGATCATAAAGTGTTTCATAACACTGACTCATGATTTCATTGATTCCCTTATAGTCAGACACCATCTCACCCTATCTGTTACAAAGGGCTGCTATCTGTGATTCAGCTTTTTGTTTTCTGAGATGGTATGCAAGTAATTAACCCCCTTTTTCACCTGATTCCCCAAAGTTGTGTTTAGAGTGAAGGAGAAGCCACTCTGTTTTCCATTGGAGCAGTGTGTTAATCTTATATTTGAGCCCAATTATCTCTGCCGTTAAAGTCTGGTGGAGGTGAGGATTATCTTTACACTGAGCTTCCTTAGAGCATAGTGTCGCTTGTAATGTGGCCACCTTTTGTGTCCATTTTTTGTGACTGGCAGCAGAGTAAGCAATTATCCTACCCTCAGAAAGGCTTTAAAAGCCTCCCACACAGTTTCCGGTGATACATCCCCCGTGGCATTCTCCAGAAACAAAAATTCGCCTTCATTATCAATCCATGCACACAAATCTGGGTCTTGTAATAAGAGTGGATTACATTGCCATCTAGGCAATTTTGGGTTATCCCCAAGAAGGAAGAAAGTGAACCACACTGGTGTATGATCTGAGATCAGGATAGAGTCAATAGAAGTATTCATACTACCGTTGGCAGCTATACTATTGGCCAGCCACACATCTATTCTGCTGTAAGAACCATCAACAGGGTGGAAAAGGTATAACCTCTTCCCATGAGATAATACACTGTTTTCTTTCTGTGAAACAACCCCAACCCGCACTCTGTGGGCCCGATTTTCAAATAGAGATGCAGGGCTTGCAGCCAAGCCCTGTATCCCCACAAAGTTTGCTGCACCTGTGACCAAGGATTTTCAGCAACTTGCACCTGATTTTATAATCGGGGACACAAGTTGCAACACTACCCTCTTTTTGTGGCAGCTTGCGCCAAAGCTGTGGTGCAATCCCTGTTCACTGGCTCCCCCACAGATGCAATGATACATCGGGGGGGGGATGGATGTAAGGGACTTGCATCAGGGATTTGCGGTAGCTGCAGTTATAAAATACTGAATTCACCCCAGTCTGACACAAGTCGGCACTTGCAGTATACTCGCCGCTGCATGTCCCTTGCGTCCCTCTGAGTCCATTTGAAAATCAGGCCCTGTGTATCTCAGGTCTTTATTATTCTGTGTTCCTGTCAGGACACCTTTTAAATTAACACTTCAAAGCATCAGGGCATAACCAGTGGGGATGCAAGAGATGTACCTGCAGTAGGACCCACACTGTTAGGGGGCCCAATGCCTCAGAGGTCAACATTAAAAAAAATATGACCCTCCTTAAATAAACAACCTACCCTGTCACCTCCTGGCCTATGTGGATGACATTGTGTTGTTTTCTTTATCTCGCATAGGATTATAGAGGAAAATTAATAAATTAAAAATAGAATGTGACAAACTAGAATTAAAGATTAACCTCAACAAAACTAAGATTATGATGTTCTGTTCAAGCCAATGTAAACCCACTTTTTTCATGGACAAGTAAAAATTTGAAGTGGTAAAAGAATATACTTACTTAGGGATAAAGGTTACTCCCAATGCTAAATGGTCACAACACTTAAAGGAGCAGACTATTAAGGCCAAACATGCTGAAAAGGCAATATTAATGTTTAATTATAATTATGGGGAAAAACAATAGCTGCTGCTCTAAAAGCCAAAAAGATGAAACTCAACCCAATATTATTATATGAAGCAGAGGTTTGGGGTTATGATTACTCTCAAAATCTAGAAACCCCACTCCTATACCTTTATAAAGCCTTGCTAAAAGTCCCAACCTCTATAGCTATGGCTATGTTGAAAGCCGAGCTAGGAAAAATCTCTGTCAAAACACTCATAGAACTGAGAATTGCCTCATATTGGCTGAGAATAATTAACAATCAGTATAATCACCTCACTAAAGAATGCCTTTTGGAGAAGTCTCAATGGATAAATTACAACTTAAAATCAAAATGGCTGAACAATTTACAGTCTATTTTAAAGAAAATTAAATTGCAACATTTATGGTCAGACCATCTGAGGAAGATAAATATGTCTCCATAATATATTGTAAGCAGATCATAAATAAGAAATTGTTTACACAGGCACAAAATACTGATATGGATTCAGTAAGGAATCAAAAATGTGCTTCTTGGTTCAAAAACAATAAAACAGCACATAATATAGAGGACTACCTCATACTTCCTCTTTCCCCAGAACACAAAAAACTTATCACATGGGCCAGATTTGAAGTAATTAACTCTAAGTATTTCTATATTAACAAAAATATGGGTTTAGATAAGGCAAATACAATAAATCAATGCCCATGTAACAAGGGTTTCTCTGAAACTATTGACAACATAATACAGTGCCATCTTACTCAGCACCTAGGAATGAACATCTTATTAACTTTCTAACTAGATATGCAGATTTTAATTATGATGTGATGTTCATCCTTTTGCATCCAAAATACAAGGAAGATGCAGAAATGGTGGCAAAATATTATGCATCTGTGATCAAAATAAAAAAAAAGTATCTTACAGACCAATAAAGGCTCTATAACACCACTAACATTACCTAGGCAGAATTGGAACATATAGTAGGAAGTGTCATTAAGGCCTACTCCCCATAGGCAGGGCAAAGTTAACTAAGTGTCTCTTCTACTTTTTGTTTTTAACAATTAGATTGTTTATTTGTTATTATTAAATTTACTGTGTGGATCATGTTTTACTCTTTTACACCATTATATAAATTTATACACTTTGGTAATCTGTGTGAATGATTTTGTAAAAGCCATAACATTGATTGCTATGGCCGATCAATAAACTTTGACTTTACTGGACATTAAAAAAACTTTATTGTCACAGTCAAACTTGTAACTTTCTCTTCATACATTGCTTATCCATTTGAAACTGGGTCTGTCGGCAGTGGCAACAGTGCATCTGTGCTGCAGTTTCCACTTCCTGATTCATTGGATGGGGTACTGAACAAAGAAGCAATAGGGCCCATTACTTAAAAAATCTGGGCAAGAATTCATTAAAAAACACAAAGTGTGGGCCGGCCTGGTGGTGTACAGGGCTGAGGTGCTGGACGCCTTACCTCTCACCACTTTGGCAACCCATGTTTGGGTATGAGCACGGGCCATTGGAGGTTGGCACGGGGGGAGGGTGTGGTGCAGTATTGAGCTGCCGACAGGCAGCTCTCCTCTCTGGAGAGGGATCTGAGCTTCCCTTGGCTTTTGGCTGGCTTGTGGTGGAGGCTAGGGGTAATGCAAGCCAAGGGAGCCAGGGTGCTAGGCCAATAGGGTGGGAAGGAAGGAAGGAGCTGTCACTGGAGCAAGAGGGCACATGCACGCTTACATGCACATGTGCCTCTCTGTTTGGGGCCCCAGGTAACTGTGGAGAAAACCAAAGGAAAAAAGGTTGGGGGCCATGGCAGGATGAAACCTCTGGGCTGCCTTCCGGGGGACCTCCGGGACATGCATAGCATTCCAAAGATACAGAATGACCCCAGAGTCCATTGGTTGGCAGATGGACAGCTGCAGGCCACCGAGGAGTATAAATACCTTGCTAGAAAACAAAAAACCACAGTGTGCCATGCAAAAGTTTGTGCTGCGCTTTGTGGTTGTGCTGGTTGGCAAACCTGCTATTCACACAGGCACTAAGCCCCTATTCACTAAGGTAGCCATGCAAATGAGCCCATTTGGCATGCAAAGCGGTATTGACCATTAACATGCCCATGACAGGCCCATTTGCATGGCCCATGGGTGGCTTGGCATGCCACCTCCCACCAGCCCATGTCCCACACAGCCGCATTCATACTCCATTGTAGTCTTATGGTCCCTCCCCCCACCGTGATCACCCACCCGACATGTAGAATGAATATATCCCACAGTGTAGTGACCCTCTCCCTACACTGATTGCCTGCTCGACATGTAGAATAAATATGTCCCATAGTGTAGTGACCCTTCCCCCCACTCCGATCACCCACCAGATATGTAGAATACATATGTTCCATAGTGTAGTGGTCCCTCCCCGGTCAACATCACAGGCCTGTATGACACACATGTGTTGCCCCCACATCTGTGAGGGTAGCTTCTGGGCTCCCGGCATGTTACCGCCTGTCCACTGCATGATGTTGGTTGGTTTGCATGTGTCATGTACACATCAACATTAATGTGGTGCTCCACGTTGGCCATGCATGGAACAATGGTGGCGTATGATAGGCTGTCAGTGGTTGTTGTCTGACCCCATCAATACAAGTACACGATACACAACAATGCTGTAATGCTTCAGACTGGGGAAGTGCGCGCACACGCACACACACACACACATTCTAATCACACACCAGGCACTGAGCACTGTCTCATAACCTTCTTCAGCAGGTGCCTGTGGTCAAGGAGAGGGATTGTGGGTACACAAATTGTCTTGCAAGGACCTTAATGCCCTGGCTGTGGCATACAAAGCCAGGGAGTCCCTGCTGACATGACACTGCCACAGATGCTGCTATCAGGAAAGCATGGGAGAATACTGCAGCAGTTAATGCCATCAGTGCCTGGGGTTGACCATTGGGTGCGGTGCGCAAGTGCTTCAGAGACCTCCCATGCCATGTCAAGGAAAATGTGGTGGCTGCATGGTGTCTTGTGCAACATGCAATCAGTGGTGGACACCAGCCATTGGTGGTTGCAAGACCACTTGACCTGCAGAGAAGGTGGTGGTTTCCATGCTGCAGCTGGTGGAGGTGGCAGGCACCCTGGGGATGGCTTTGAGTCCCAGGTTGTGTCCTTCCATACATGTAAGTACATGGCTGGGGCACATCCTCGTGTGCATGGGTACACAATCAGATTCTGCAGGTAGTACTCATGTTGTGTGCTTTTTTGGGCCCAGTGTGCTCTGTGACATGGGCTTCTGCTGTGTTTATGGGATATCCAGCACACCAGTGTCTGTCACAGACAACCTGATGGGTACTTCTCTGCATACAGATACCCTAGCTTTTGCCTGTGCACATAGGGTGTGCGCCACATCTGCCAAGGTGATTGCCATGTGTGCTGGTGCATGCTGCCATGTGTGCTGTGTGTGTCACTGTTTGTGGGGTTTTGGCATTCACTGTGGGTGGCAGTGTGCATGTGTGTAGCATGTGTGTGATACATTGTTAGCGGGTACTGTTATGCATGCAAAAGCCGACATCCATGGATAGCTGTGTGGCCAATATAGGTGTGGTGTGGTTTGTGCTTTAATCACCAATTGCATAAGGACCATGGGTGATAGAGACTGGACCACTAGGGCATGCATATGACATCACTGGGACTTGACTAGTGTGTAAAGAGTGACACACTGACAGAGCACTCCTATCTCTGCAGTGCAGAATACATCATCTGAGGAGGATGTAGAGGCTGACCAGCCACTGAGGTGCACCACTCAGCGATGATGCCAGAATAGGAGAAGGAGGACCCACTAAACTTGTTTGTGGAGCAAATGGAGGACACCAGTGAGGACACATATGTGCCAACACATCAATACCTGGAGGCCATAGCTGCCCAGGAAGGCCTCACCAACCTTGACCCCCCACCTCCCTGTCCAGCCAGTGGTGCCCCACAGTACAGAAACACCTGCTAACAGCCACACCCCTGGGAGTGTGATTGTGTTGTCGGGGACAGCAATGTCCCAGAGGACAACCACCACCTCCACCACCACTACCACTTTGATGGCCTCCACATCCTTCACCTCCCATGCCACCCAGTCTGCACAATGGGTGGGTGTTGGCAGCAATCAGGATTACCCACCATCCCACACCCACCCTGTGCATGCCACCACATCTGCCGAGGCCCTGTCACCTCTGCCACCCACCCCGGATGTGGTGCATGAACTCCCCACTCAGCACCTACACCAAACAGCATGTACTGTCCCACAGGACAGTGTACCCAAAGGCAGGCTCCTTCTGACTTTCAGCAGCTGGTGCAGTCTGCCATAGAGTTTCAATCAGCCACAGCATGAGCGGTGGCAACCCTGTGGCGTACAGTGACCCAACGGAGTGGCAGGTTGGGGTCAGGCAGCACACTGACAACACCATCATCCACGGCACTCCCAGAATCCTTGGATATGACCTGGACATTTCATTATCCAGCCAGAGATGTGCACAGGCCAGGGTGATCCCATCCCCATGGACATCACCCTTCCCCTCCCCATGGCCTGGTTTTGTTTTCATAGGCATCAGCACCACCCCTAGCCTTGTCCCACCAGTTGCACACAAGGGTGGCCTTTTGCCCTCTCCTCCTCCCCCATGGCCTGTTCCATTAGGAAGAGCATGTGTGTGTTGAATACAGCCATTATTCCTGCATGGAACACACTCCCTAGTTCCACACTGGAAAATACAAATTATGCAAAATTTAAACAGAATCTTGACCAATTCCATTATAAAATGGGATAATGAACCAGCTTTGCTGGAGACATACACAAATGGGCCGTGGCCCTCCATATGCCTACCTTTTTCCTAGTATGAATCCTAGTATTTCTGCTCTGGCTGCAGTATCACTGCCTGTGTCTGGGGTTTGCCTGGAGTAAGCCAGCCTTTTTATAGGTGATATTTGTGCTGTGCAAACATGTTGCACAAACTCGCTTTGCATGGCACTGACACACTGAATATACAGTAGCAGAGTGCCTGTATTCATGTCCATGCCCCTCTCTTTGCCTGGAGCATACATTATCCGTTTGCCCATCACTACTCCATTTTGCCTGTGCTAATCAGGCTTTTGAATATGGTGCATGTGCACAAATGGTATGCAACGTGTGCACAATCTGTTTGCCCACCGGGCAAAGTTTTGAATACTGGGCCCCTGGTCTTCATACTTGTGTCACCAGGAGGAGCAGGGACAAATTGCATTGTTCAGTTCCTTGATCACAGTGGCAGCAACATGGAAGGAGGGTATCATAGCCAAATTACTGATGCTCAACAGGACTGCTACAAAAGAACCTATGCTATAAATATTTTATATGTGCTAATGGTTATTTTGACTTATTATTGGAGAGGTAGGACCCCACAAAATATTTTGCAGGGAGCCCCTTACAGTCATTGGCATAGCCCTGCAGGGCATCCATTTAGCCTGCCTTACAAATATCTTATCACTTCCTGCTAATTATCTCCTCACAACCTGTTCCTATTCATTGCCCGCCCATCCTTCCCATTAAGTTCTTCTCTCCCTTCCTTGTAAGCCTTTTTAAGTTATTTTGAAACAATGCATCACAGCATATATAAATGCTGCTTATCTTGCTTAGTTTCCTATTCACCTGAATAAGGGACTTGTGGGATCCCAAAAGCTTGTGTACTATACATCTTTGGCCAAGACATATGTTGGTCCAATAAAAGGTATCGCATTACACAGAGACAACCTTAAATTGTACAACCCGTATCTGATGGAGAGGTACTGGAAGCCTACAATGTTTGTATCTGAAACTTTTCATTACCCCATTCAGGGTATCATATCTACTTAACATGATCATCTTTTTTTTTTCTCAATGTTAAAGACAGAAAAAAACTTTATTGACAACACAGATTGGGCTGTGCCTGCTAAAGTGAGTACTCAAGAAATAACTGATCAGAAAAACTTACCAACTATTTTTTGACACCTGGCAGTTTCACTTCATTCCTCCCAAAAATGGAACAATCCCTTCTGTGCAGTGAAACAAATTCATCATTCCAAAGACAGTAGAAACATCAGGCGTTCAAGCAAAGTCTTAATAAAATTTGTTCTGGCCTTGGAATAGTGGTTGCGCAGTATTTGGAAATGTTTTTTTTTTTTCTCAGTTGTTTAACTGGGACTAGTGCCCTCTTGACATTTGTAAAATGAGACTCAAACAATATATTCTAAAATAAACAGAAAGCTCAATTACAGAAATAACTTCACACTTCTGGCAAATGCTCTTTTAGAACACCGCACAAGTGCTGAACCACTGCCAATAGCAATAGTAAGGATGGGAATGGGCTCGATGATGAGGTAATTAACATGAAAACAATAAGAGTCTTGCTGGGCTAATCTAATCAGTCTGACTACTGTGATGACCTAGGCTGGTCAGACTGGAATGTGACTCTGGACAAGTCAACACTAATAATATAATGAAAAATGTATATAAAACTACCAATTAAATACTAAAGTGTATTGAGAACATAAATATAGGTTGAAATCTTTACAATTCTAAACCTGTATTTGTTGTAGATATAAGGTTGATCTGCTTTGCTGGGTGCATCACATTGCTTGTTTTACCCCAGCATCATCAATAGAGATGTTGTGAAGTAAAACTGCATTGGTGAAGATATACTTAAATGGTGAACTTCTCCTTTGCAAAGGTCAGGTGAAGCACCTGAAAACTGAATACTACTACCAGTTATTAAAAACCCTTTGTGAAGTGGTGAAGTGCCCTTTGCCAGTGAAGTTTGACTTTAATTTGTCTGCAGGTCCCGTTTCTAAATGAGCAAATACCTGTTTTAAAAGATATGCAAATATCTGTCTTAAAAGATATGCAAAAATCCCTCCCTTTTTAGTACAGTCTCCCCACTCCTCTGCCCTCCCCATGGTCCACTAAACCATTTTGAAATTCCCCCTTTCTACAACCCACTTAGCACCCTGCCCTCCCACCCTTTGCCTCATGGCTCTCACAATAAAGACATACACATACAGTACTTCCTTCCTCTAACCCATTAAGTACCCCATGTTTGGCTCACCCACTTTAGGGTAAAACAAACATGGCATAGGAAAGCCAGGCACAGTCAAAGGACTGCAAGTAATGACAATGCCCGGCAACCACACAGCAGACACTGATTTAGTGTATGCTTATATGGGGGGGGGTCTGCTTCCACACCCCCTGAAATAAATATAATCACTTCTGCCCCTTGCATATTGGGAAGTGAGAGGCAGAGTGATACACTCTGCACAGCCTTCAAGTTTCAGATGTCCATTTGAGGTATGCACTGTTGCCGGTCAGTGTTGGGTAAGTTAATTTTTCTATTACTTTCTATTACTTTTGGAAACTTGTTCCAGGAAGCTCTATGCAGTTACTAGCAAGGATGGAGAAGTACTAGAACAAGTAACACACCTTACAGTTACAGTTACTCTTGTCTTTTTATACAAAAGTAATAAATGACTGTAACTGATTACATTTATTTGAAAGTAACTAGTAACTAACCTATTACTCTCAAAAAATGTAATCTGTTATAGTTTATTACTTTTGTACTTTTTTTATGGAATGAAATACGTAACTGTAACTGTGAGGTGTATTACTTTTTCTAGTACTTCTCCATCTTTGCATGTGGCTGCACAGAGCTTCCTGGAACAAGCTTTCAAAAGAAATAGAAAGTAATAGAAAAAGTAACTTACCCAACACTGTTGCCAGTGCCCACATTATGGCACTCTCATTCTCATGCCCTACTGACGGCCCAGGATACCCCCATATATTTCCCTCCACCTCCTATAGTCCCGTCCCAATAATAATTAAAAAAAAAGACTTCTCCAACCTGCTGAATACCACAACTCTCCACCTCCCCCTCCTCCTACCCCCAACAGTAAAGGAATACACATACTCCGTTCCTCACAATGAGTACATATCCCATCCCCCCCACACACAGTCTTTATAATGATGATGCAACCTCCCCCCAACCTACTTAGCACCCAGGCTCTCCCTTTCCTCCCACCTTTGGGTGTTTTGACTTAGATAAGAAAGATACATAGGAGACGGAGATGGTGACCAGTGCAGCCTTCCTCTCAACACTTTGGCCAACCTGTGTCTGAATGAATTAGACTGCAAGCACCATATAATTCAAATACTATGAATATGCTGTTGCTCTCCTTCATTCAGATTGAAGCCAAAAGAGGTGGTACAGTAAGAGAGGAGCTGCAGCAGTTGCCATCTCTGGCTCCTGTGTCTCTCTTATTTTTAAGTCAGTGCATCCAATAGAGAGGCTGGATGGGAGATGAGGTACCCAGTGGGTTGGAAGGGAGTGGATATGTGTATGTCTTTTATAATTGGGACCAGCAGGGAGAAGTTGGAGTGGAAAGTGGGTTGGGGAAGGGGTTGTTTCCAATTTATTACTAGGGCCAAGTAGGGGAGAGATTGTAAACAAAGAAGAATATATTTGCCATGTTTTTTTGTACTCCAACACTATACTGTGTAACAAAACTACTGAAAACTTTAAAGGAAACAGAATGTGATGGCACTATAACAGAAGTAGTGGAGAATTTCTAATATTTAGGAATTTATATTGACTCCAACATAACTTATGATAAACATATCTATTTTGTAATGAAACAGATTCACCCAAAAATTGATGCCTTAAATAGGTTTAAAGATTACTTGACAAATGAATTCAGGATGAACATAACGCATGCTATCCTAAATACTGTGTTGGACCATGGTTTCATGATCTAGGGTCTGTTTCTGTTGTAGTATAGCACAGGAGACAAATTTATGTATAATCTTACTTGCTACTTTGCAGCCAATGTGTGAAACTATGAACATCATTGATAATCAATTACAGTGATTTCCAGTAAAGGAATGTGCTATCATAAAAAATTGAAATTGGCTTAATAAAAAAAAAATAATAAAACTTTAACAATAAAATCAACTGGTATTTTGGCAGAAATAGTTAATATCTAAAATCTAAGTAGCAAGTGAAGCTCAACAGATGGACATTTACTGGTAGTCCTGTTAATGAAAACAAGTGCCAGACAACAATCTTTTTCATGAGTGGCTCCTAAAACATGGAGCAATTTTTCCCTAACCCAAGATTAATTGGTTTTATTGCCACTTAAAAATCAATTTAAATATTATTTAGGAATTTGAAATGTGATTGTTTCAAACTGTAAAAATGATTGTATTGTATGCTGCATTGTACTGTACATTGTGATCTTGCTGCGTTACATGACAGTGTATGGCTTGTTTTATGTATCCAGGTCACAGCTGTAAAAGGCTTTGTGTGTCCAGAGTTTTTACCTGGTAAACACATACTAGATACATAAATTATGCTACAAGGGTGGGAGAAGGGTTTTAAATGTCTTTTTAGATTTTGCAGCTGATTTTGCAAAATACTGACCTCTGCAATTTGACCTTTCATCATGGACAAACTTTGCAGAATTTTGACCACAGACTTCACTCTTCACAAAGGGTTAGCTAACAGTAGCACTTCACCCATTCCTAGTCATCGAAGCATACACCAATGATTTAAAAAAATGGTTCTGCTTATCTTCTCAGACTGCAAGAGAGTAGGCAGCACTGACTGCTTCACTTGTAACTATGTAATGTATAAATAACAACCACTAAAGGAAGGTGCAGAACAGTTGCGGTAATTTGTTTTTGTTAATTTGCTGATGTCATAATCTTCCCAAGTTTTATGGGCATCATCTAATGAGCACAAATAAATTACTGTCCCATTTTGCATGTTTTCTTAGTTGTTATTGTCCATGCAGTTCTATAAAGGGAGTGTGGTGACATTGCAAATCATGACAGTAAAACACACGAACATACGAAGGTGCCAGCAGAACAGACCTACTGGTCTATCAAAGTCTGCTCAATTGTGCAGCTAACTCCCTAGCAGGCAGCTTCCCTTCCCCCTTCCCCCTTGCCCTTGCTTCGTTGACCTCCTCACCCACCCTTACCCACCCTGTATTCTGTCCCATCGTTCTTAAAGCCCACATTTTGCTCAATATTACCCTTTTGGCAGTGTGTTCCACTTCGCAACTACTCTCTCTGTGAAGTAATGCCTCCACATCTCCCTTCTGAGTCTCCCGCCCTCTATTCTTAGCCTGTGCCCCCTAGTTTCCCTTCCACTCCTTAGTTTCAACACCCCCTCAGCTCCCACCTTGTTGATACCCTTCAGGTACTAGAAGGTTTCAATCATGTCCCCCCCTCCCTCCTCTCCTCCAGTGTATACATATTTAGCTCCCTTAGCCTCATCTAATAGTCCATTCCCTCCATCCTGTGAATCATCCTTGTTGCCCTCCGCTGCACTCCCTCCAGCAGCTTGACAACCTGCCTCAGGTACAGCCTCCAGAACCTCCAAAACAGTATATAAATTTGTTGAATTTCTTGAAAGTACTAATCCAAATCTTAAATGTAAAGCTAACTGCAACAAAGATACAATGGTGCCCACCAGGATGCTATTCAGTGTCTCAGGTTACTGCACAACAAAAAAGAATAACTGCCATCGAAATTGCCTTGTTTGCTACAGTAAGTCATCTGCAGAATGCTGCAGTATTGCATTGCATCCTGGTGTGCTCCACTGTAACGTACAGTTTTTGGATGTAGATATATTTAAGAAATCAACAGGTACAGCACTTCCATATTTATAAAGGAAGCCAACTGACTGTAATAGTGTCTTGCTGGCATCCAGCTGCCATCCCAGGCATACAGTACAATCCAAAATATCCCAAAAGGGCAACTGATAAAGATTACAGGGGCACTCCTTAGGCCACAAAGTGTATGTAGTTTAAAAACACATGTTATGATGGGTCACATTCTGTAGCGACTGCTAATCTAGCTGGTAGTTTGATTCCAATTTCTTTTTTCCTTTTTGAAAGTGAAAACAGACTGCCAACCATACTGGTGTTACCACACAAAAATGTGTTGCTGTACAGTCCTTGATCAACTCTCACTGCATTGTTCCTGGACTTGGGAATACCCCCAGAACAGTGTGACCACACATGATGCAGTGGGAGGAGAGAAGACTATTGAACTTTGGAGTGTTCCTAATGTTCAGGAAGTTTGCAATGAGTAGAAGATTTGAAAAAAAACATGGGTATAATTACACCATTAGCATGCATTTCAGTTCAGTTAAGAAAGAAGACAGATAAAACAACCAGCAACATCAATGATTTTTAGAGAAGGTAAGCAATCATATAATGTGGCTTTTCATCTTGAAGTAATATGATGCAAAATGGATTGACAGTGGCCTGTAGGAAAAATGGCTGTACCACTGAGGGATACATTAAATGAGCAAACAAATCTGCACATAGATTAAACAACAGCAGACATAAAAATAACAACCAAAAACAAGCCAGAGGTAGGCTGATACTCTACAGAGACAGAGAGAGAGACTGTTGCAGAGCAAGTAAAAGCAAATTGGCAAAGGTCCCCAACTCACTTTCACAACCACATGGTAAAGGATATGGGGATGAGTTAAATGTGCTTAAAAGAATCTTGAAGTACTCAAAGTGATTCCAGCCTTAGTCCCACTTATAAAAAAATCTTACATGCACTTCTTGTAGATGAGCAAGAATCCACAGGATAAATTAGGTAGCAGGCAGCAGCAAATTGCCCACAACAGCTGGTTACCTAGACCAACAACTGGCTGCCACAAATGTGGAAATTGTAAGGTGTGCAACACTATGTTCAAAATAAATAATTTTATTAACCCACAAGATGGCAGTACCATGCTTATTAAGAGGTGTATTAATTACAACAGCGAAGATATCATTTAATTTTTGACTTATGTGGATGCTATCATATAAAATGTACCAAACATAAACTAAACGTTTGCTTAGCAAATACATCAGGGCTATTCATGGAATATGCAATGTCTGAACACATGTTCAACTAGTTCTCTTGTTTTTTCATACTCGAAAAATTATTTCAACAAGTTACTGTGTAATGAGCTAATACATGGAGAACATTAAATGGAAAGTTGTATATAAACAGAATTCTACCTGACATGTGTGATACTACATGAACCCTGAGAGCAAAGTTGAACTGACATATAAAAGCACCACAGACTGAGGGTGTGCATAAAACTCTGTTACACACACCTACCCATGTTTGTTTATTTTTTTGTTGTTGTTTTTTTTCAATAATGAATGTATAGCATTAGGAATAATAATGTTACTCATGAAAAAACATTAAAAAAAGTTGAGGCAGGGACTCATTTACAATGGTTGTCAGTTGCAGCAGAATCTAGTTACAGCTTGGAGAAGGTACAATTTATGCATTAGAGTGCAAACATAGATTTTCACAACAATTACAACAACGTTCAATGTTTCACTTATCCCTCACAAGTGGAGAGACACTTTGTACCCAGCAGTTTAACTGCAACAGATTAGTTATCTTCCAAGTATGTGTCGCATTGATAGATGAACCCCCATCACATTTGACATATGTCAGTATGGGGTGTAGTCACCCATATTATGGGATCTCTGAGTTTGTTCAGGTACAGCAGAACCTGGGCTGTAAGCAGTGCAGAATGTGTCAGGCTAAAGGTGTGTGTGTGTGTATGCGTACTGGGAGCTGGACAATAGGCAGGTTGTTCCAAGCCAGAGGTCTGGCATGAGAGAAGCAGCTGAAGCCCACTCTGGTAGTCATGTGAGGGACAATATATTCCAGTCCTACTGCATATTTAAGCCACTCCTGGACTGGTCTAGGTTCTACCAGGGCTTACATGTAGTCAGGCACCTTACCTGTAGTACTTTGTATGTGAAGTGTAGCAGGTGAAGTTGTCTGCAGTCACCTTGGTTCAGCCAGTTCTGTGTAGTGTGCCATCATGTCAGTCACAGATTGCATCTAGTACAATGCGAGTAAACCTGTTGTAGAAAACAGCTTGCTTTGGACAGATTTGTTGGCCCCATGGTATAGCATGTACCCCTTACTCTAATATAAGAGTTAACATTGCTTTCACAAAGCGCAGACACTTACAGGTAGAAAAGCAAGCCTTGTTACTGTACAGGAAGTCAATTACTGAGCCAGGTTTTTTAATTAGATGCCAGTGTGTAGGTTCCATCTGAGATGGGGGTCTAGCCACACACCCAGATATTTGTACTGTGTACAGTAGTGAGTTGGAGCTTATGATGGTCTTGGGGAGGGATAACCATCTGTTGGTTTATACATCTGAGTTTCTTCTGGGACCCAAAAAGCACTCTTTGGATTTTGTCTGTCTTCAGTTTCAGATTAATTTGTACAAAGAAGGACTGGACATCATCAAAGTCTTGCTGTAGAGAGGCTTGTACTGAGGACATATTCCTAACATGGATATGTAGTATGGTGATATCCCCATATAGGTAGAAGCAGATATTCTCAGGCCTACAGTGTTAGTAACTGATGAAGAGTGAGAACAGGTTTGTACCCAACTCGTAACCTCAAGGTATACCTACCACAATGTGCTCAGATGTTGATTTTATCCTTTTGAAGGATACGATCTGGTGCCTGTATGACAGATCATTTTTGAGCCAGCTTATTATGGAACTGTTTAGGTCCAGTGCAGTCAATTTGCTTAGCAGGAACACGTGGTTCTGGGAGTCAAATCCCTTGAACAGGTCAAGGAACATGGACCCTGTCAGCAGTAATCCTGTCCATGGCAGTTTGGGTGCCACTGGTTGCTTTCAGTAGGGCTGTGATGGTGCTATGCATGGGATGATGAAAGCTGGACTGCTATAGGTTTAAAATGTTATTTTTGATACTGTAGTAATTTCATTTATACAAATTGTATTTATACGAGTGGTCATGAGTTTCTCCAAGATTTTTGCAACAACAGGAAGCAAGAAAATAGGGTAATAGTTGCCAATCAAGTTATTAGCACCACTTTTGTGTACAGTGACCAGAGCCTGATTCCATTCAGTGGGAGATACCCCTAGGAATAGGGTTAGTGACATACTAAATATATGTGTTAAAGGATAGGCAATGCATTTTAATGGTTAGTGATGCCATCCATGGCACCAGTTTTGTTCAGGTGTGTTCCAAGTAGCACCTTCATCACTTCAGGTACTGTGAAAGGCTTGTACATATACTGTAGAACTGATTATATTCGCGGGTGCCAGTAATCACGATCAGCTGTTTATGCCATTTAATCACGGGTGATTGAATTTGCGCATTCCAACGAGAAAGCATGCAGGCAATTAGTAAATAGTCAGGTAGCATGTATTTAATCAGTCACTGAATCAGTGAATCATTCTTAGGACATCATGTCGCTGTTCAAATGGTTGAAGCCCTCCCAGCAGAAACGCAAATACCCGCTTGAAACTTCAGATCTTGATTCTTGATTCTGTAATCTCCGGCGTTGAACCTAATGTAGCAGCCTCTGTTGTGAGAGAGATTGCAGCAGCTTCCCCTCCCTCCAAACGCAGCAGACCAGCAAGCTATGCTAATTATACACCGGAGGTTCAGTTCCAGCTAGGCAAGTATGCGGCTGAACACGGTGTCATGTCTGCAGTATGAGCTCATCATTCTTTAACTGGGGATATTGTCAATGAGAGCACTATCAGGAAATTTAAACTGGGCTACAAATCAGCTTTGTATACCAACCCTGACCCTGCAACTCTCTCTCCCAGTTTGCCCCAAAAGTCGAGAGGTCTTCCCACACATTTGGTATCCGAATTGGAAGACCAGTTAAAGAAAATCATACAGTCTCTAAGGGTGGAGGGTGCAGTAGTGAATGGTCATGTTACCCAGGCAATAGCTCCCATACTACAGAAGCTGGAGGAAGTCGGTATTATACCAGTGTATGTCCAACATCTTGCACAGATTCACTCCAACCGCTGAACGTCTCAGTAAACAAAATTTTCAAAGACCTAACGAAAGGTCACTTCACTTCATGGTATGCAGCACTAATTTCAGACAAACTGGTATCAGGAGTTGGTGATGCAGAACTGAACATCGATCTACGATTATTGGTGCTAAAAGAACATCATGCAAGGTGGCTGCAGGCAAGCATTGAATCCATTGAAGTAAAACCAGATGTCGTTATTCATGGATTCAGACAAGCCGGGATACTGGACGCACATAACTGCCTAAACATGATAAATTTGATTATAATTGTTGCTAACACCAGTTTAAGATTAAGATCTTGATTTAAAATATTAAAGTTGCATTCTAAGGTCTGCGTTCTTATGTTTTTGCAGACACAGCTAAGGGAGCAGGAGCGAACAGCTAATTGAGGAACAGAACAATGCTGCTGGGATGAAGATACAGTTTTGTTTTCTAATAGTGCCTTGATTTTATTAATAAAGGGACGTAATTACTAAATAAAAATATTTTTAGAATCATTTAGTAGCTCTGCTTCCTCATCTTTGCTCAAGATACTGCACTGCAACACTGTTTAAAAACGAATACTGTAGCTTTCATTTTATCTTTTGACATCATGCAGTCACTCCACTTCCTCATCATTGATGTTGACTTTCTAAATTAAATCGCGTTCCATTTATTTTCGCTTGCCAATTGCGATAGCGAATATAGCGAAATTAAACAGAGTGCGAAAATAATCAGTTTTACAGTACTTTGGTTGCCGGTATGGTATTGCCATCTGGGCCCTGGAGGTCTTATTACTGTCTGTTGGTGTTTTACAGAGCCCATTGTGACAAAAGATTTTATAGAATGGTCAGCAATGATTTTTGGTAAGTGACCCAGTACACCATCAAGCAAAAATGAGTCAGGCAGGAAAGAGACAGCTGGACTTTGCAGACTTTCGACAAGCCTCCAGAAGTCCCCTAGGTTACAGTTTATTGGCAGGTGGGGTTTCAACTGCACACGGAGAAAGCTGTACTCAGAGAATGATCCTTTTTTTTAAGGAAAAGGTATTTTACTAAGTAAACAGCTCTTATGATAAACCTTTTTTTTTAACGTTAATTTGTTTCTCTTTGGTCCCCACCAGTTGGCAATCATCTTCAGCCACCCACCCATCCCTGCACCCCGACATCAGGCAAACTATCCCCATCTTCCCCCACAGTTTCCCCTCCATGGCAGGGCAGTGAGGAGCACCCAACTCGACTCACCTCAAATAGGATCCAGCATCTGGGGAAGCGCCATTCAGAGTTGGGGCCTGCGGTGGGTGACTGTTCATTTGGCTGTGACCTGGGACCTTTTTTCCTAGTGTCTGATTGGTCCCCTAGGTGGAGTGTGCAGTGTTGGCAATGGCCGAGCTGTGCACAGCTCCGCCCACAGCATGTCAACTGATGGCTCCACCCCCTCTTGTTGGTGAATGGGCTATTGGCATGCTGTCACCCAGCCTCTGCTAGGTGTCAGGGAAGTGCCAAACCTGTACTCCCCCCTCCCCGGGAGAGGAGAGCTGTCCTATGGACCCTCGATCCTCTCCCTCCCTGGTTGACCCTCTTATGATAAACTTTAACACAAACTTTATACTTCATAATTTTTAATACACAGGGCACTTTAAGAGTATACAGAATAACTGGGTAACAACTTGCATAAAATGTCTCACATACATGAGATTAACAGCACAGAGAACAAGAAACTGTTTTTGAAATGTTCTTCTCAAACACTTGTGCAACAATTTGTAGTCTTTCTTTTCAGCTTAGTTTAGTTAGTTTCTGTGACCAGGGACAGAGGTCTAGACAATACTGCATATTTTCAGCCTTGTCTTGGGAGTGGGGAGGATACAGATATAACCCAATTGAGATTGAACCAGATTAAGCTGTTGATGGTATTTTAGTGAATTGGGGATATTTGTTCAGGATATCTAAGGAAATCCCTACTGTTCTCGAGAACTGCCATAGGATCTTTAATATCCACCTGAACAACCACCAGAAAAGGCAGATGGGACCTTGGTTTAACTTCTCCATTTGAAGGATGACAAGAGCTTTGAGACAGCAGTATTTAGGAACTGTGAAGCAATTTAGCATTTGCCTTTTAATTTTTTTTTTTTTTAGCGAGAGAAATCCTCTAACTTTTGGTTCCAGTTGAGATATCAGGGGTCAAAGCTGAAGGTGCCATCTAAGAGAAGGGATAGAAAGGGAGGATTTTTACAGCACACCTGATGATTTTAACATTTAACAACTGAGCCAAAGCAAATTATGGAAGAATTTTCATGGAAATCCTAAGTGAGAAGATGCCAATGAAGAGAAACAAGAAATTCTCAGGTGCAGTTTTGCTTTTTGTGCTACTCTTTTAACCACAGCTTGGATGAGGGCAGAGAAACATATTTTTTTGGAGCACTTCTGTGGGCATGCTTATTGCTCAAGAAGTGCATGGTTGACTAACAGCAAGTGGCTACACATGTGTGGTTGTAACACAAAATTACAATTCAGTTGTGTGTGTATATTAAAACTGCTAACCAGTAATTGTTGTATGAGTATGTATAGACATGTTCACCCTTGGTAGAACTACAGTATAATCATAATCTTTACTCTCTTATTAATTTTAGGTTATAGCATTTATCAGAAAATTACAAAGCAAGAAAAAATGTCCATGATGAGCTCTTCTTCTTTTTGAATGGGGCTTTCAAAATGTGTAAAATGCTATTATTAGCTATTTTAAACTACTGTAGTTGCATAATTTTAAAGGTTTGTAAATACTGTATATTTTTTACTAACACTGTAACATTATTTGGTGCCTGCAAGCTGGTTATTTATTTATTTATTTAGCTTTTGTTGACTAGGTAAGTACATTAGACAAGACATTTGCCTATTTTCAGGTATGACCCGGGAGCGTACAATGAAATACAAGTTCATACAGGGGACAACATGATACAAGTTAGGCATTACACAAAATCAGGTAGAACCAGATGAACATAACACAAGCATTCAATAAACACAGTTGGAATAGGAACAAAATATATACATAGAGTCACCAAGGCCATGAACAGTGCATTATTCAATTCTATACAGCTCGGAGCCCCAAAAGCAGAGCCGCAGTCAAAGCATCACCTGAAACAGAGAGTAAATACATTATATACAGAGCAGAACCCAAGCAGGCAGGATACATCAGCAGGACCTGTGCAAGGGTACCAAAAGAAGGACATGTAAGTCCAGTGCAGGGAACCAAGGTTAGTTATGGTGGTTTAGGACAACCACACTCAGAGGAGAGCTTTAAGTAATTCCACAGGGAGCTCTGAAGGCATGAGTGGGAGGGGGAGGGGCAGACCTGGGCAGAAAAGGAGTTTCATACTCTGGGGGCACATGAAGCAAAATCCCTGTCCCCCATTTGTGTTCGAGTGGCAGAAACTTTGAGAACAGCAGGGCCCAATGACCTAAGGAGTAAGAAGAAGAGGCAGCCAGTTTGAGGAGCTCAGCCAGTTCGGGGGGGCAGTTCTGAGAACCTTACCTGTGAAGCTGCCCAAGACAAAATTCATGTAGTTGGGTGGGGAGAGACAGTCAAGTTTGTTATACAGGTCGCAGTGGTGGGTGAGGCGAGGGGCAGCAAGTGCAAAGCAGAAAATGTTATTATAGGCTATGTTCCACCTAGAGAGGTGAACTTTGGAGGTGCGTGCAATCAGGATGAGTCCACAGCAGAAGAAGGGAGAAACACACCTCTGGCCAGTGCAAGGCGAGCAGCAGAAGTAAGATTGCTCTTCGCTCTGTAGGCCAGACCCAGTTTGCAGTTGACAGCTCTGCATACATTTTGGATATGATGCCCAAGGTCAAGCTGGGGGGCAAGTGTCACCCCAAGGTATTTGATGGTGTCAGTGATTAGGACAGGAGTACCATCAATACCAGTAATACTCAGTGGGGCAGGGGAGGCCTTTATCTTGGCCAGGGACCCATAAAGCATGGCCTGAGTTTTTTAAGGTTGAGGACCAGCTTGTGGGTCATTATCTAGGACTGGATATTCCTGAAATCCTCACTCAGTTGGTGGTTGATGACCCCAATGTCATGGGAATGGGTGAGGATAACCAGGTCATCTGCATATAGGATAGAGCTAAATAGAGAAGGGGCCCTAGAACTGAACCCTGGGGGACACTAGAGGTCACAGGATTGGTGGCCAAGAGGACCTTACTGAATTTAGTAAGTTGCTGTCTGCCCTGGAGCTAATTAGTGAACCATCTTAGGACAGGTGGGGACAGACCAAGGGACCGAAGCTGAGAGCAAAGTAAGAAATGGTCAACTAGGTTGAAGGCCTTAGATAGGTCAATGAAGATGGTGCCTGAGAGCTTACCCTGGTCCATAGCTGCCCTGATCCCAGAGAAGACGGTGACAAGGGAGGAGGACATACTGTGCCCTTTCCAAAAGCCATGCTGCATGGGAGACAGTAACTCATGGGCCTTAATATACTCCATGAGTTGCCCAGCCACAACTTTCTCCAGAAGTTTACTGATTGCCGACAAGATGCCATCAGTTGGCAGTTGTCAAGGATCTTTGGGTTGCCCTGTTTGAGAACAGGGACAATCCTCATTTCCTTCCAGAGGTCGGGGGAAACTCCAGAGGCTAGGGACATGTTGAAGATATGGGCCACTGGGGAGGCAATATAAGAGGTACCAAGATGGTGGAGCTTAGGTTCCATGCTATCGTGGCCAGCACTAGAGTGAGGGGAGAGACCAGAGAGAAGTCTCTGCATCTTCTGTGCTGTCACAGCCCTGAAGTAGAGTAACAGATGGGAGATAAGGACTGACTGTGGGGCAGAGGCCGGGACATGACTATCACTCCCACCAGAGGAGAATAGGGAGGTGAAGGCAGACAGATTTGAGAAGTGGGAGTTGAATGCACTGACGATGGTTAGTGGATTGTTACAATTAGATCCATCTTTGAGCATGTCAGAGACCCCACAGTTGGACGAACCACTTACTATATTTTTAATGTTCCTCCAGAAATTCTTAGGGTCCTTAGCTGAATTTAGTAAGGCAGTTTTGTAGTATTCACTTTTGGCAGCCCTGATTGCTTTTTTGCATTCATTCCTGAGCCTCCTAGATTGCTGAAATATGGCCTGGTCCATCATGACCTTGAAGTTGTCCCAGCACGTGTCTCTAGCCCTCATGAGGGTGAGGAGGCTCCCATGTAGCCACTTAGTGACAGACCCCCTTACCCTCTGCCTGATAAGAGGGGCATGCTTGTCCTACAGTGCCCCGAAGGTGCTGAGAAAGTGACTAACAGCAGTGGAAGAGTCCTGAGCATTTAACACCGCAGACCAGTCCGTATGCCTCAGATCCTCATGGAAGGACCCCAGGTCAAACTTGGAGAAATCCCTTACTTGGATAATTTTGTGAGAAATTTTCTGGGAGGAGATCTTCCATACACAGTGCACATGGGTGTGGTTAGAGATAGTCAGGAAGGGTACCAGAGGAGCTGATCCTCTCACGTCTATTGGACAGGACCCAGTCCAGGAAGGAGCCAGTACCACCAGTGGTAGACCACCTAGTGGGCTTCTGAATAAGTTGACACAAGGAGAGGCCAGCAAGCAGAGGTTCATACAGCTTGGTGTTTCCTCCAAGCCAGTTTAAATTAAGATCTCCCAAGATCATTAGCGCATTATCCCCAGTCTTAGCACCAACAGTATCAAGGAGGTAGGATAACCCCCGACAGACCACCCTTGGGGGGACTGTATGTACAGATGATGTGTAGCTTCTTAGTGTTCCCGAGTAGTAGGACTCTGTGAAGCAGCCCACAAGAAGACAGTAAGGGCTGTTGGTGGGATACAACAGACAGGTTTAGGTGACTCTTGTAGTAGACCAAGATATCACCCCCATGCTTTTTCCCAGGCTGACCTTGCCTAATGAGATCAAAGCCAGGAAGCGCACAGGCTGAGTCAGGGTGGAAGATTTCAGCCAAGTCTCAGTAATACCAAGGATGTCAGGCTTATAGTGAGTGACCCAGGCAGAGAGTTCAGCCAGACTGGGCAGGAGGCTGCGAATGTTGAAGTGAGCTATTTTCATCCCCTTGCCTGACAGCCAGCCCACAGGAAATGAGGAGGCTTGATAAGTAGGACCAGGGTTGAAATCAATGTCTCCAGCCAGGGCTAGTGTCACCAGGAGGAGCCAGAGGAGATGCCTTATAGGGGGGAGAACCACCTCTGGCTGAAGGCTTGTGAGCAGGACACCTGACCACTATGGCAGGATACAGAAAGCACTGAGATCAAGACAGCAGATAGGCCAGAGGGGCTGTCTGCCACAGGCTATTAGATTGGAGAAGGTGAAGTCATGCTCCTCATGCTGTTTAAGTGTAACCCAGGGGCCTCCCGAGGGATGGGAGCAATCAGCAGTAAGTAGAGGGAGGCCAAAGGCAGGGAGAAGGCCAATGATGAGGGCACTGATAAATGGGAAGGGCTTAGCACCCTCCCTGATGACCTTAGGGACCTCCATGTCAAAAAGGACCTGTCCCTGGGACTAATCAGAGCACTGAAGGGAGAAGATATTGTGGATAGGTCAGGAAGACAGGTCAAGGCTTACTAGAAACCAGAGGGGCTATTTTGTCAAGCACTAGGAAGGCCCTGAGGAGAGATCCAAGCAGTGCTTGCCCACAAGACCCCCCTAAGCTGTTCAAGTGGGCTCCAGAGGAGCACCCAATTTGTAGAGGTCTATCCTACAGACACCCCCACAACAAGGGTCAGTAGACAATCCCCCCTTATGTAGGAGCACACCACCATCTACTGGAAGGGTTGCCAGCTTCCGTGGTAGTAAGCCTCACTGGAGGTGAGGCTAGTAGAGATCGCTAGTGAGCACAATACATTAACAAGCTAATAGAGACATTTCCTGACTAAAGTTGCTGAGACATGATAGATAGACAGGCAGAAATTATTCAGTAGATTGCAGTTGATTCCCACCATGACTAATTGCAGTCAACTAGTCAACAGTGGTTGTAAAAAATATACTTAGCCAGGCCCACTTGGGGTAGAATAAGCTAGGCTCATGCCTGTAATCAACTCAGGATAAAGATTACACTGTACTGAATACACTAACAAGAACATTAGCTGCAGTAAACATCTATCAGACTGTGAATATGGTCAAATAGCAGAAGTATATTTACTGGGGCAGAGGTGTGACTCTTAGCTATTCATATCCAGCAGGTTAATTAGGCACATGACTGACCAGCCAGGAGTCCCACCCATACAACAATTCAGGAGTGGATAAGCACCATATGGAAGTCCATAAGCAGATGAGAGTTCTGTGTTTAGAGAGAGCTAGCAATAGTGAGTGACAGATTTCTGAGAGTTCTGTGTTTAGATAGCTTTATGCTCCTGAATTCTACTACTAGAAGTCAATGGGGGCAGGACAGGGGAGGGGAGAGAGAGAAGCTTAAGTATATTTAAAGGGACACTGTCAGCTTTTCCCCTCCATTCTGAGTGAAATGTGAACCTTGTGCCTCTAGGCACATAGTTAAATAACTTTTTCAGTAGAGTGCCCCTATAGATTACAAAAGCCAACAGTTTACCTCATTTTTTAAAAACAATCATATTTCTGTTTAGAAGCATCCCGTCTGAAATACGGCACTCACCGGAAGCGTCTATTCACCCAGGACACATGTCTGTCACCAAGCGTTCTCCCGATATGGATTTTTTAGTAAACATAGTGGACAAATTAGTTTGTGCAACAGCTATCCTAATAAAGAATCACTCCTGGCATGTTAGAGTTGAAAATGAGCAGTAGTATTGCCACAAAATCCTTTTGAAAAGTGCCTCTGAAATTGCATTCCATGCGGAAAGAGCAACTGGAGTGAGATCTCATGCATGCGCAAGAGCGTGTCAGTCTTGTGCATGCACACAATTTCGGAAGTGCTTTCCAAAAGGATTTTGTGACAATACTACTACTCCTTTTTAACTCTAACCTACCAGGACTGATTCCTTACTAGGATAGCTTTTGCACAAACTAATTTATCCACTGTGTTTACTAAAAAATCCATATTGGGAGAGCGCTTGGTGGCAGACGTGTGTCCTGAATGAACAGATGCTTCCGGTGAGTGCCATATGTCAGATGGAATGCTTCTAAACAGAAATATGATCAAATTTAAAAAATTAGGTAAACTGGTGGCTTTTGTAATCTATATGGGCACTCTACTGAAAAAGTTATTTAACTATGTGCCTAGAGGCACAAGTCTCACATTTCACTCAGAATGGAGGGGAAAAGCTGACAGTGTCCCTTTAAAGGTGACCTGGGAGGGGGGGGGATGGGTAAAATATTCTGCAGCAGAAGCAGCAGCTGTGCAGACCAGGGCTGTGTATAGGCCATACCTGATGCTTGTGTCCAGGAAGCCGGTGGCAGCAGGTTTCTTGGCACCGAGAGAGGTGCAGAGTGGTGTCCAGGTGTGCAGGAGGTGAACCGCAGATGGCAGTAGGTAGCCTAGTGGGCTACAAGGACACTTGTTAAAAGATGGACAGCACAGGGATTGAATAGCACTCTGAAGTGGTGGGAGTGAAAATAAAATTTTCACACAGACAATGAGCTGCAATTTACTAAAACCGGGTCAAATCAGAGGTCAGGAAGCAGACAGCTAGGCAGCAGCTCTGTAACTGAGATTTGTAAAACAAGGGGAAAACAGCTGGGGGGTGAAACAAAGGGAGAAATTAAATTAGTAGCTGCACTGGATTCAAATAAAACAGATCAGCTGGCTATGGAGACTTTCAGCAAAGAAAATCCTGAAATTCTAATGTCCTGTAAATCCTGTACTCTAATAATCTTAGACACAGCAACAAGAGATACCAAGTTAAATGCAATACAAAAGATGGCTCTAAACAATGACACAGGGAAAACTCTGCAGGGTGGAGCTGTGTGGAACAACTTGGCACACTGAAGCTGAAAATTGGCGCTAGCAGGTTCAGTTCTTATGATATTTATCTGTTATTAAGTCCTAAAGTAGCACAAAGATCTTCACCTCTGACCACATACCAGTACATTTGGCATGAAACTATTAGATCAGCTTATGCCTTTTAGCATCTGTAGGCAGCTGACTCCATGCTGATTATATATTTACACTTTTGGAAAAAGGCATATCTTTTTAATAAACATTGAATATGTTGTAACATTACTAAAGGTAAGTAGAACTTCTTTTATTGCAGATGGTCTGTTTTTCTCTTTATGTGACTGCATTTGTCCTGGAACAAGGCACCACTGTATCAGTGGAGCGCTATCACTCCTTATGATAACCTCTATTGTGAAAGCATTGTTTTAAGTCCTGTGTTTGACTGTCAAACTATTTTGGATCTGAGCAATTTCTTTCTGTGCACAGAAACTGGCCTATTGATTTAAGGAGTTGTTAAGGATGTGCTCTGGTCTCCTGTGGAACTGGGTTGACTCCTAAAGGTTTTGTGTAGCCAGACGTTATAACTACAGACATTGTTTGGGTCATCACTGGGATGTTAAAAAAAAAAATAAGCTTGTGTTTCTCTTTCTCATATTGTGACCTGAACAAATTGTTATTGTTCAAAAAATAAAGCTTCAGCTTTTTTCTGTGTGCTCCTCCAGACGACCAGAATGTTGTAAATATAATAAATCCAAGTGTGTTCTTGAAAGTGTTGATACTCTGATCATAAAGTCTTCTACTGCCCCCCATAAAGAGATCTGCGTATGCGGGTACAAATTTGAGTATTCCATATGCCTGCAACTCGTAAACTGAATCAAAAATAAAATTATGAGATAACACAAATTGTAAACCTTCCTACAGAAAAGTGGAGTGTGGGTGACTCAGGATGGTGTTGCAAGCTAGAAAGTGTCGCACTGCTTTCAGACTGTGTTTGTGCTTAATGGACAATACAGACATAACATAAACAAAACATGACTTCTTTTTTTCACATTTTTCTTAAAATATAGCAAAGTTAAAATATTCATTGTGCAACAGAAGAAAATCAGTAGTAACATTCCAATTTATGCATTTCCTAGCTAGAAGATAATAAATAAGGAATTTTCCATATCCATGAATTTATGTCTGTATGATAACAATTGAGGTGTGCTGCATCCTTGCCTACAATTATATATCTTTACGTTCCAAGAATGGAGGCCATAGCTTTTCAAACATTTCACCCTTATTTAACAATAAATAGCTGATTCTTTGATTATTTGCCACATAACTCATTTGCTTTACCATTCTTGATTTGGGGGTGGGGGCATTTTTTCCAATTTCTTAAAATAATGTGCTTGAGGCATAGTGCTATGGAGGCAACCCATAATTTCTGTGATGGTTTGAGGTCAATATGGGAATTAAAAATACACAACATAAACATTAGTGGAGAAGGAGGGACGACATCTCAAGTAACTTTTCCCCAAATCATCTGAACATAGGAACACAGTGGTAATATTGTGGGACATTACCAAAACATATAAGCTAAATTTGTATTTCTGCTTTTACATCTCCAGCACTCGCTACTACGAGACCTCGTCTTTCCAGCTTTTGGGGAGACATATAGTAATGATGGAGTATTTTGTACAGAATGAGCTTACCTTGTAACTGTCTACTACTGTGACTGGCTAAAATCCAAGTATTTACCCACTCTTCCTGAAATACAGTGGTCTGGAACTCCAGTTCCCATTTTTGTTTAGCTTGGGATGTAAGAGATGAGGGTAAGAGGGATCTGTCAGAAGTATGTATATTAAGCTAACTCCTTTTTTGAGTTTACCTACTTTGACTACTTGTTCCAATTCTGGACATCTCAGGAGACAATAGGTAAAAGTTTTTTTTTTTGTAATGCAGCTCTCAGTTGAAGGTATACATAGTAGTGATATTTATGTAAGTGATGCTTCTTTTTAATTTCCTGAAAGGAAAGCAGTGTCAGAATTTTTCATTGAGGATATCACTTAACTGATTGATATCCACTTTACTCCATTTATAGCTAGTAATGGGTGAGCCTTCAAATGTTAATAATGGGTTTGACCATAGTGGCATACTACTTAAGGGACTTTGTTTGGGTTGATTTTCCTGATCACCTTTTTAATAACCTTAATTGACTGTCTTATACATAGCTTATCTCTTAAATTGTTAGGAATGGGGATCAATAGAAAGTCAAATAGTTTGTTTATTTTAATAATACAGATGTTTCTACTGCTACCCATTGGGGTATTTTACTGGTTTAGTTAAAGAGCCGGTGACACATTCAGGAGAACTTTTAAAAAAAACAAATTATTTAGACACAGTCCAACTTGTATTTCCCATTAGTACTATATTCCTCCTCCCCATTATTTATTACTGAGGTCATCTGTATGAAAACAGGATCTTTGTTCTTGAAGAGTTTGTTTATTCCTGCTGCTTTCTCCCTACCTGAAGTTGCAGAGCACTGCTTGTGATATTACAGTTACTCCCATGGCAACATATTGTGAAGTCACAACAGAGGATTATGATTTGAAGCAGGGAGTAAGCTATAGAGGCAGATGGACTCTAAAGAAACTCTAAGGGATAAAGATAATATAGTCATGTAAATTTCCTTAGTACTAAATAACGGGAAGGAGAAATATATAAAATATCAATGGACTGCAAACAGAATTGTACCTAATTATGATGCTTTTTAAAGTGTTCTTTGTGGTGTCAGTAGCTCTTTAATTCTTTTGGAAGATGCCATACTGCATTTTTCAAGAGAAATGCTTTTTGATATTTTCCCCACCATGGTAAACTTAAACCCTCTATAATGTAGTTTGCCCTGAGTTTGCTAAAACTGAGTGAGGGTAGGGGGTGAGAGGTGTCTGTCACAAATAAAACAGCTGATAATCTTATCTAGTTTTTATGTTTTTTCTCAATAGGAATTGGGAGATTTTGAAATATGTAGAAGATTTTTTGTGCCATTATCATTTTAATAGTGCTAACTCAATCCCAAATGGTGAGGCTAAGTATTTTACATCTATTTAAGTCCAATCAACATCATTTGGAAACAGAGAGATATTAATGTGTAATAATTTGTTTACTTTATTAGTAATTTCTAAACCTAAATATATTATTTTATCTTTCAACCAATTTTTCTTAAATAATTCTATCATAGCCTTATGAATGTTAGATAAGTTTTTATGTAGTGCCTGAGATTTTTTTTCCAATTAGGCCACACTGTTAGACCAAATATTTCTTCAAAGTTTATAAGTAGTCCTTTAAGATTTTCACAAGATTGCACTGGTATATTTAAAGTAATCAATAAGTCATTTGCAAAAGCTAAAACTTTGTGAATTTGTCAGTCCTTAAGCTGCTTATACCTTCATTCAACTTAACGGCTTTTATTAGGGAGTTGAAAACTAATTAGGGTGACAATATCTAGTTCCACATGATATGGAAAAAAGGAGTTGAAAAAGTCCGATTAGTTATTATTCTTGCATATAGTGTGTCATAGATCATCGTTATGCAATAGGAGTTGAGATAAACAGAGTGAAATAAATCCATTAATCTGAGCAACTGTGTGGATAAATTTCATTTATCCACACAGTGCTTATGTCATGAGCCATTTATCTATATAGGCCCAGATATTCAAAAGGGTTGCGCATGGTACAACAGTGTTGCACCATGCGCAACCCACTGATGTGCCCCGGCATGATATTCAAACAGGAATTGTGCCTGGCACAAATCTCAATGCACCAGAGTGCGTCAGTAATGTGTGCAGGTGCAGGTGGGGGGGCATGCCCACGATACTCTGCACAGCCCGATATTCAGCCCGGGATGTGCGGAGCCATGCATGCACAACCCCTACCTGTGCCAGCCCAAAGTTGATCCAAAAAAAAAGGAACAATGGATGGCCACCCACAGGTGAGCTGTCACATTGCAGGGCACAACATGGCAGCTGCCACCTGTGGGTGGCCACCCGAGCTCTGGCTGTACCTCCGTGGTGGTGCCCCCCATGCCCGATCATGGGCATTAGTTAAAAAATAAAATCTCCCACATCCCTAGTGGTCCAGTGGACCACTGCCTGCCCGATTGCGGGCTTCAGAAAATAAATATATTCATCCTATATCCCTGGTGATCCAGTGGACCTGCCTGCCCGATTGCAGGCTGAAGTAAAAATAAATGATCTGAATCCTATATCCCTGGTGGTCCAGTGGACCTGCCTGCCCTATCATGGGCTGAAGTAAAAGTAAATGATCCGAATCCTATATCCCTGGTGGTCCAGTGGACTGCTGCCTGCCCGATCATGGGCTGAAGTAAAACAAAGACGATCCCCATATCCCTGGTGGTCCAGTGGACCCCCCTCCCCACCAGCCCACTGATCCCCACTGCCTCGCTCCCCAGTCAGCAGCGGGCGGCAGCACCCAACCTGGCACCCACCCACCTACCACCCTGCCGACTTACCATAGGTAGGGCTGTATGCCCTTGGTCCACAGCATGAGCCAATGGGCATGCAGCCTGCACCGCATTGCATTCCAGATATGGATCCATTCACATATCTGGAATGTGTAGCATAGTACATGCTGCATGCCCATTGGCTCATGCTGTAGACCAATGGGCATACAGCCCACCCACGGTGTCAGTTGGTGGGCGGCAGGGTGGTAGGCGGGTGGGTGCTGCCACCCGCCGCTGACCGGGGAGTGGGGAGTGGGGATCAGTGGGCGGGTGGAGAGGGGGTCCACTGGACCACCAGGGATATGTGGATCATCTTCTATTTCCTTCAGCCCACGATCGGGCAGGCAGCAGTCCACTGGACCACCAGGGGTATAGGATTCGGATCATTTACTTTTACTTCAGCCCGCGATCAGGCAGGCAGGTCCACTGGATCACCAGGGATATAGGATGAATATATTTATTTACTGAAGCCCTCGATCGGGCTTTGGGGCACATTGCCGTGCTGCAGGGGGCGTCGGTCCCCAATGGCTGCTGCCTGGCAGGGCGCCAGGTGCAAGTCGTCGGGGATCGGTGCACCTGCATGCAAATGGGGCCATAAGGACATGCAAATGGCCCCATTTGCACCTTGCATACATTATGGCCCCATTTGCATGTCAACTTTTGAATATCGCGGTTGTGGCACCTTGCTCAATGGAACTTGCGCTAGTGCATCCCCATGCTCCACTCTGGCCATTGGCGCTGGCGCAGTGCCACTGCACCATGCGCACTGTGGGTGGCCAGGGTGTGATATTCAATGATGCTGAGCCATGGCTCAGCTCCGTTGAATATCACAGAGTCCACACCCCTGCACAGCCAAATTGAGCTGTGCCCGGGGTTGCGCCACAGCCTGGCGCAGTTTGAATATCTGGGCCCCAGTGCTTATGTCATTTAGCATGCTTAGCCTCAGTAGCGGTATTAACCATATTAAAATGCAAATAACATTAAATGAAAAATGATAGCATGGTACTGTGAGCATGAAAATTGTTCAGCACAAAAATATCTACAAAATGAGTGGTGTTTCATTATTGATACCTTTTAGATTTTATTATAATTAGCAAAAAATACAGCAGAAAATTCTTTTTTTTTCATTTTGTCAACAAACAATTGTGAATTACTTTAAAACACAAAATGGTAGCATGGCACTTTGAGCACAAAAGTTGTTCAGCACAAAACTATCTACAAAATGAGAGGTGTTTCATTTATAGATACCTTTTAGATTTTCTATAATCAGCAGAAAATGAAAGAACATTTTATTTTTTATTCACTTTTTGACTAACAAATGCCCCCTCCAAAAGCAAAAACAAAATAATTGTGTATCAGACTTTTCCATTATGTACTGATCATAATGCAAAGTTGGAGTGTCCATAGCAACCACTTAGCAATCAATATGCTAAGTGAAGCTACACTGTGAAACATTTATCAAAAACAAAACACAAACTACACTAAACATAAATAAAAAAGCATTAAAAAAATTCCTATCCTATTGCAGAAATGGAATATGCAATGGAAAACTCATGGAATAAATGATTTACTGCACTCGAGCAGTTTGACCTCAGACACCTTACTCATGGCTTATGCCACTCATGAAGTTACCTGAGGTCAAGCTGCTCTTGTGCAAATAAATCATTTATTCCACTCATTTCCACTGCATATCTCATGTGTATCCAAGACTTAAAGTGTTCACCACCAAAGCATAGTAATTCTTGAGTTAAATAATCCAGCTGGTAGAATCAAAATGATCATATAGGGATCTGTAAGTTTGTTTGCCAGCATGAAACATTAATGAGGCATCTAATGTTATCCATCCCTCACCTATTTTTGTTGAAGCCCACTTATTCTTTCCCTATGAGATTAGTAGTAATGTTTTGAACTCTTTTTGATAATATTTTGGTAAGAATTTTGTGATCACTATTCATTAAAGATATAGGTCTGTAGTTGAACATTCCAAGGTTTCCTTTTTGGTAATAAAAACCACATAAAGAAAAGAGCGTGAGTCAGAACAACTATGGGGAAACAATAGTGCTGGACATTACAGCGCTGTACCCATAGCTGTGTTTACTCTCGCTAACCTCTCTTAGTTTGCGGCTGTTGGGTGGTGAGCCACACTGCCATCATGACTCAACGGTTAGAGTCACAGGTGCTGAGAGGCAGTGTACTGTCAAGGTAAAAGGGGTTCTAGTCCGAATCCTGCAGTGTGTGTGTGTGTGTGTGTGTGTGTATTGTTTTCATTGTTTTACAGTATATCTGCATGTTTTGTTTCTTTTTGGTTTTTTTGTCTTGGGACAGTTTCCATATTGCACCCATCCCTTGCTTGTCACCCACCAACTTTCATGCAAATGAAAAATCCACCCCATCCCAATGTTCTCCCCCCTTCCCCAAGTTTGCCTCCAGAGTTGATTATAAATATTGGGGGTGGGAAGTATAGACCCCACATAGATTGTGACATCTAGTAGTGTGGTGGGATGTGCACGTAGGTTTATTTTTTTCTTTTATTTCCCAGTGCTGTTTCCCGACACAATTTTGCCCACACCGTATTAATGTTTAGCATTTTTTTACCTGAACCATCCTATTTATGAATCACTGTGATGAATGCTTCATTCACAGCAGGGGGAGTACATTTGTGTTTTCTATTTTTTTAAAGACTGAATGTAAATGCACAGATATAATCAGTTTAATAGATTTATAAAAATCTCCTGGTAATCTACCTGTAGCAAGGGTCTTTCCTGTAGATAATTCATTGATGGCTTGTCTAACTTCTTCTAAAGAGATGCCTTTTCCCAGATTTTCTCTTTGTCAGTAACAAAGGATAAATTTAGAGATGAAATGTTTGGCTTGGTCAGGGGAGTTTATTTGGTTTTGAGTATATATTTGTTGATAAAAATCTCTGAAGATTTTGTTTATGTCAGAGTTATTAGTTACTGCCTGTCCCTATTTGTTTTTAATGCTTAGTATGATATTCTGATTTTGAATTTTCTTTAGTCAATATGCTGGAAACTTCTCTCCTGCCTCCCAGAATCTTTGTTTAGTTCTAACAATGACATATTGGGCCCTGTGCATGAATGGGTGGAGTGGCTATGTGCACTTATCTGTGGCATGTAGCCACTCTGCACCTATTGTGTCCCCCATGTGGGATGCACTAATGGGGGAGCGAGGACCACAACATGCCAGGGGCAGGCTGGGGGCATGCCTGCACTATGCACCATGCACTAAGGTGTGTAGTACTGGCCATGGGGGTGCAGAGGAGGGTGCAGGGAATTCCAGGGAGAACCCTGCCATACGACCCCAATGCACCCTGTGCACACTACTGGTCACTGCTCAGACCAGGCGGATAGCCCACTCAACCACCAACATTTATTTATTTATTTTAATTTAGTTTTTGTTGACCGGGTAAGTGCACTAGATAAATTCTGCCTATTTTCAGGCATGACCCAGGGAAGGGGGATACAGATGAATGCCAACTGACCTTGAACCAGCTTAAGCTATTGGTGGTATTTTCAGTGAATGACCACTAAAATGATGAAAGAATGAAACATGACCACTGTGGCCATCCTTGATGGCCACCAGCACCTCCCACCCCAGCACACAGCTGTGCTCTGGCCTCTTGTAGGCTGCCCCCCCAAGAACACACCCACCACATATGGGGCACTGTCCCCTGGATACAGACACCCCCCTACCCCGCCCCGTACATCACCGCCAGACCACCCCCCTGTGGTACCAACAACCCCCTCATACCTGCATAGTCGGTGCTGGCTAGGTACAGCAAGCAGCATAGCCCTCCACACACTGCCTCAGCTGCTGGCCATGCAAATGATGCTGGGAGTGCACTGCCTAGGCAGCATGTTCCCAGCATCACTTGGATGGTCGGCATCTGAGGTGGTGTGTGGAGGGTTGTGCCACTGGCCATACCTAACTGGCACTGGCTATGCAGGTACGGGGGGGTTGTTGGTACCATGGGCAGGTGCCACCAACTACCAACAAGGGCTTGAGGGGATGGGGTGGGGTGTGTGGGACCGGGCATGTGTGTGTGGTGGGGGGACTGTGATGGACACCAGGGGCAGGGAGCCCTTGACAGATACAGGGGACATAGGCAGCCATGTGTTGGGGTGGGGGTGATGTGGCTGCCATGCACGGTCGGGTGACATGTACAGGGGGTGCACCATGCTGCATGGGTGCAGGTGTCAGGGCTGCTGTGTGTTTGGGAAATGCAGCAGGTGGACACTGTACACCTGGGACACTCCTAGTGTTCTGCTGCTAGATGGGGCATAGCCGCACATGTCTGCTGGTGCAATTCATATACTTGGCCTGTGCCTGCCCACATAAGGGATCTACTGCAGAACTTATGCTGGGCATCCCATTGGATGCCCGACTGGGTTCATGACTCAATCCCTGGCCACCCTGCGGAGTACTGCATGCTGGGGGGGCAGAGTCGCAGGCAGGTGGTGGCCAATGGTGAATGCCAGCCGGGAGCATCTGTCTGCATATGCAGAGCTACGTGGGAAGGATATGCGCCTCTGGCATGTATTTCCCACCCATTCATCAATAGGGCCCAATGTGCTTGTCCGATGTTAGCTTGTTAGCTTCAAACGTAAGTAAGGTCATTTTATGTATAAGGGACTCCTCCAGTATAGTGGAAGTTTTCAGATTATTTTCAGGGGTATGCCACCCTAACAGCGACATTTCTGCAGCGACATGTGTTGATATTGACTACAGTGCCATGCTGACGAAGAAGTGCCGCTGGAAGGGGGCAACCACTTCCCGACTTGCACCCCTCCTGAACTAACTCTGACCTGGAGTTAGAATCCATTAGTTCAGGAGGTGCGGAGGCGAAGCCCCCCGTGTGGGGGGTTCAGGGGGCAAAGCTCCCCTATGTAAAAAATTATCCCTAACAGTGCAGCTCCATGCCGAATGCAACTTGCGGTCGACATGGAGCCCGTCACTGTAATGCCGGTCATAATGTTTTTTGTCGCACCTGGCATACACAGCCCATTTTCAGGTACTGTAATTTCCTGTTTTAGTTCAAGAATCTTTTCTTTCTTTCTTTCTTTTGTCCATGCTGTGGAGAACTGTAAAATATGTCCTCTAACGTAGACTTTAAATGCTTCCCAGATAAAGCTTTTTGACACGTCCCCATAACTGTTTCTTGCAAAGTATTCTTCTGTTTCTTTTATAACCCAATAAGAGAAACCGTTTTCTTTAATCAGGCTGTTGTTCAATCTCTAAAGGATTTTTCGTGTCCTTCTCTGAGGTTCAGAGTGTTATAAATAAGACTGTAGTCAGAAAGAAGTACTGAGTTTATACTGGCTGAGCCAATGGTGTTTACTACCTTCTTAGAAATAAGAAAATAGTATAGCTTGCTAAATACTCTGGGTGGAATTCACAAAAGAGATGCTCACAGCGCATCTCTGATGCGCTGGGCAAATGAGATGTGCCGTGTCCAAACAGTGGTATTCACAGAGGATGCACCGCAAGATGCACCCGGCGCATCCCCACTGAAAATCCCAGTGATGCGCCATGGTGCAATCTGAGTTGCCCCAGCACATCCAGGATACACAGGAGCACCTGGGACCACAAAACAACGAATCAGGAGCAAGTTAGTAAGGGACACAAGAGCAACAGGAGAAGACCGTAGTGTGTAATGGTTGCTTTTGAACAGCCCATCAGGGACTGCGCACAGGGCCAAAGGGCCAAGATTGGCCTGCCAAAGCAGATGAGGTGCACAGACAGAGCACACATGGTGACACCTGGAAGCACCACAAAAACACACCCAACACTGGGGACCAATACGCACAGTTGCCATGCACAGTGGCGACTGTCAAGGTGTGGCACAGCAGCAGAGGTGCACCAGTCAGCATGGCAGTGGCAGCCACTCATGTCCCTGTGCACCAGAGCAAAGCAGGGTGGACATGGGAGCTGCAACACAGGCACACACAGGAGGACAAGCACAGTGGCACACAGGTCAAGAGCCGTGCCCTGCACAGAAGGAACATGCCCACAGGCACTGTATACCACAAGCAGAGCATCACAGCACCAGGGTGACTACCACAACAAATCAACATGTACCACAGACAGAACAGGGGCACTGTGCAAGCCAGCACACAAGAAGACCACCCAATAGTCCAGATACAACATGGAGGACCCACACTGTAGCGGGTATGAAAAGTGGACATGGTGCATGGATGCGCAGTACCACAGGGGCACATGTGCAAATGGAAACACAGATAGTGTGGAATCTTGGAAGCACAAAAGAGCACCAGCACAAGATAAAAGGAATGACCGCAGACATCAGCAACCATATCAAAACATTTTCTGAACAATTAAAAATAAACAGGAACAGCAACAAGATCAACAGAACAAATAAGCAACAACAGGGATAGAGAGGGGTGGGACTGAAAACAGTAACATCAAACAGGGTAAATCAGGAAAGTGTCAGTTGGGAGGGTGGAACAGGTGATGACTGCAAGGAAAGGGAAGGGTAGTGGACAGGAAACAAAGTGGCTATATACAAATGTCACAGTGGCCTACTGGCCATGACGGGGCACAGCCCTGTGTGCTCCTTGTTGGACCCCTGCCCAAAGTATCTGCACAAGCAAGTTGATGGCCCTCAGCAACTGCCCCTCCCCAAAGAGTGGTGCAGTCGTCCTCCACAGTGCTCTCCAGAATTCAATCCCTGCCAGCTTGAAGGTGATCTACCCTTTCCTCCTCCCCCCCACAGCAGAATGTGCACTCTGTGAACCTACAGTGGGGACACAGACAGCAAGAACTCAGTGCCATGGTCCACACCATGCCCCCCCGACCACCATGTGAGTGTGATGGAGGCAGCCCCCATGGCAATGGCCAACAGCCTGCCATGCACACTGCACACCAGCAACAGGCTGGCACATGCAGCCACACAGTGACTGTGTAATGGTACGGAGACAGCACAAGGCCCTCATGTGCATGCAGAGTGATGCACAGGGGGCAAACAGCGATGTTCCACACAGCATGTGCAGATGCCAACTGGGTGCACAACCATGCAGGCCCTGTCCAACCACCAACTGAGCACCACAGTGTTTCCATGGCCCTGAGCAGATGCGGACATGGTGGATGTACACACAGGAGCCATGTACACAGTGGACCTAGCACACACTGCTAAAGCGATACTCCAGGTGTGTGTGCAACATGCAGCACATGGACATGTACATGTACATGTGCAGGCAATGGCCTGCTGTGGGCAATCCCCTCATCTCCCTTGAGGAACACACAATGGAAACACATGCATTACACTCACCTGCACCCACCTGGCCAGACCCTCATCCTCCACCACTAGCCCTAGCATCCCTGGCCTCCACCAGTGCCACGGCCCTATGCCTGTCTACCAGTCCTGCAATGGAAACAAGCAAAGAGCACCATGAGGTGACAGTAGGTATGTACAAACACCACCCTCACCCCCCGCCCAGTGACCCACAACAACATCACTGTTGCCATCATGCAGTGATGGACCCCCCCACTGACCCAATGTAACAGCACCCTGGGCAGCAGGTAATAACAGACACCACCACAGACTGTGACCCACAATGTCAGTGTGCAGATGGATGTGTGCCATGCCACTGTTGACACCACAATGTGCCTGCCACAGTGCCAGTGCAACCCTCCTGTTGTGCACCATAGTGCACACATTGATGAACGGTGTGCGTGGCTGCACTAGACAAGCATCACAGGTAGGGCATGCCACATGTGTGTGTGTGTGTGTGTGTGTGTGTATGTGTATGTGTTTGTGTGTGTGCAGGCACACGTGCTAGTGCACACTGCACCATCCCCCAAGAAATACATAGCTGCTGGCTAGAGTGGATGTAAGTTATAGTAACTTACCTGGGCGTGTCACCGCACCCCTGTGTGCCTGGTCCTGAATGCTGTGAAGCCGGTCAGGGTCCCTCCAGTGCAGATCACTATAGCAGTGCCTGCACTGCTCCCCTGTGTGTTTCACCCCAGTGCTGTGCTCAAGATGCTCTGCCACCTTTGCTGGCACAGCAGAGCATGGCTCATGTAGGTCCTGGCTGCCGAACAGTTGCCTCCCAAGTGGCATGACCAGTGCCACCAGCTTGACCAACTCAACCTCCTCCCAGTTCATTGTTCTTGATCCAGCTGACTGGGTGCGTGGCATGTTGCTGTGGAGTTTTGAGGTAGTAGGTGTGCACACCACAAGCTTCAGAACTGTTCTGGTCTATTCGCGCCACATCTGCAATAGGCCGTTGAGCAATAGGCCACTCATCAAATGACTGCGACGTGGCAATGTGCGATAGCTGCCAATTGCACAGCACCATGCATGCACAGTGATCACAGTATGGGTGGTAGACCAGGGTCAGGGATCACAACGGGGTTGAGCATGCACGGCTCACATGGAGCTCCCATATTGTGAATGGCACACTATGCCACTCACAAGGCACTGTGGATGGTGAATGCAAACAGACATATGCCATGATCTGTAGTGGTGCAATACTACAATATCACACAGATGCGCCATACCCTCACAACATGAAACATGCTGCACAAATCCAATCATGCATGTCACCTGACATGTGCTGTTGACTGCAGTCACGCTACTGCTAACACCGCACATGACGCGCTATGCATGGTATGTCCTTGACGTTGCATTGCACATGCACAGGGATGTGCTGTGCGACTTGTGCCACATTCAGCAAATGCCCCCAAAGCAATCGCATATGCATGGAAATGTGCCATAGGGGGATTTGCCCAATGCCCCATTTGTGCAATGCTGATTGAGAAGAGCTGGGGGCAATAATTTAGTTTACAGAAATTGCTCTAAATTCAGCTCTTTGCCAAATTCAGGGGCATCTCACCTGCTTTGCATCTCATTACTGTTGCTCCAAACCTCATTTGCATGCACTGGGCAATGAATGCTCCTGAATGGGTCTCCCCAATCCACCGGTGACTGACAGGTATTGCAACCTTTAAGGTAGCTCTGTTTACATTCTGTTCTGTACAGCTTGTCAGCAACAGCAGACAGTGGGGTTTTGAATGCACCCAGGGGGCTGTATCTGTGCTGCTTCCTGCCATATTGCTGGCACAAATCCACAATTGCCTGAACTGTGCTGGTGTCTGCATCTTTCCTCCCACAGGAGCCACATCAGGATAACGCTTCAGGATGCAGACATCCTAACTTCATTTCAGATGAGGACAGGGCACTGCTGGAGGCCTACTTCCAAGGCAGAGCATTCTGTCTGGCAGGGGTGGCAGCTGCAAGTGCAGGGTCGAGGTCTGGGAGGAGGTTGCCTGCCACGTGAATGCCCATGGCATTTACAACACAACCCCCAAGGAGTGTTGCAAGCACTTCCATGATGAGAAGCGGAGGGCCAAGGATAAGATGGCCACCATCCAGGCCTCCCTGGGAGTGATGGAGGTAGGCCACTGACAGTGGTGTGCCTCGCCCTGAATGAGGAGAGGCTGGTTGCCAGTATGGGCTGGACCACGGTGATGGGTGATCCATGTGATGGCTTCCAGACTGGGGGCAGTCTATCAGAGCACTGAGAGTATTCATTTGTCACTACCTGTGGAGGTCTGCATGTGCTTGCCATGGTTGACATACCCCACTATGCTCCACTACATGTCCATGTGTCATTGTGCACTGCACATGTCAATGTACATCCCTGTCCATCCACACTGTGCTGCTGACACACGTTATGCTTCCCCTGTGCAGCACATGGGGGAAGGGGGTGGTTGCTGGGGAAGGCTGGTTGTTTGGGGTTTTTTCCCGTGGGTGGTGGGCTGGGGGGCCACCACTCACAGTGGTGTGCTGTCCCACACATGTTCCTGAGTGGCTGAACTGGCCACAGTGTATGGCTGCCAGTGCTGGTGCTTGTGCATGGCAGTGTCCACTATGGGTGCCACTCACCTGCGTGGCAGGTCGCCCACACCAATGGCACACTTGCATGGCTCCCTGTTCATACCTGTTTGTACACACCATTGACACGTCACCAACCACATTTCCCTTCTCTTTTTCAGCTCTGTCACACCTCATGGGTGCTGCAGGGTCTGAGGGACACCTCAACAACCTGGCAGAGGAGGAACCTGGACCATCAAACTGCGCCGCAGCCAGGGCCGTGGCAGAACCCGTGCCAGGTACATCCAACACCTCCGCAGCCCCAGACATGGCGGAGGATGGTGCAGGCTTGTATAAACTGGTTACAAAAGGCTCACACACCCCGAAGGTTATAAAATCAAGTGATTTTACTGAGTCAAAGATACAGTATATAGAATTCACACGTCAAGCACAGAACTGCAACATCAAGTAAACGTTCTGGAAAATCCTTCGTCAGTACTGTACTGTATCTATTAACAAACACAAGAACGATTTTACAAATAATTTTCTCTCAATATTCATCACTACATAAATAAAAATATCAATACATATTATGAAGCATTGAACATTTGATTCTGCTCACCAATTACTAGTGCTTTTAAAGTTTTTCAGCACTCTGGCTAATTTATCATCCGGATAAACATCTAAAAATTAATAAATTGTTAACGAATTGTCCCTCCAGGGTGCCAAAAGTTTGTTCAAAGGTAAATCAAAAGATAGCGATATATGGTTTGCTCACTTCCCTATTAATTCTTTGGCAGTTGTTTAATAAAGTTGCTACCTTTTTAATAATTGCATTATCATTCTGCAATAAACCAAATATTGAAACCTCTTACCTTTTTATGGCCATTTAATATAATTCATGTAAAGTCTCTGTGCATTTATTTTAAATCATTTAGTATCCTATTCAAGCAGGCTTAGTAATCTGTATGGCAGAAGATTTTATGTGGTCGTGGGCCATGAACAATGGCTACTTGAACTCTCATATATTTATATTTCTATCCTTAAATATATAAAGGCCCATATTTATCCTTCACATCTTAAACCATTACAGATTAAAACTGTTGTCCATGTTCTCATTTTTTATAAGGAAAAATTATTAAATTGCTTGCTTAAATTCTTTGATTTAGTATTCACCCTTAGCATTCCTGTTTAGTTGCCTTGCTTGTGGATGTCTAAAAACAGACAGAAACAGACAACTTTAAGTTCCAGATCTCTATGTGTTTCAACTATAGTTTGTGCTTCTTGTACTTAGTTCCAAATTTTTTTTACTCACTTTTTAGATGATCACAGAACATGGCATGACCTCCTGCTCTCTCTATAAGTATGGAGGTATCTCACCCGCTCTGTGCTACGTTTAAATGGGGTTCAGGCAAGGAATCGGGCATCGAGCAATGCGCATCATTGCCTGACATCAGAAGGCTCTTGTGATGCTAGCATTTGTTCTGGGTGCCCGACCTGCTGTTTAATGCAGCATCACAGTATAACCATGGTGTCCTGCCTGTGCATGGCCCGGACAACCAGTGTTGTGCTGTGTGGCATGGGCGTGACGAATGCAGCCCTGTGTTTGCTGTGCATGTGTGCTGGCAAATGTACACTGATCCATGCCATACTCAAAATTGGCACTGTGTCTCCCCTGTCCATGTCTGGCCTGCTGTGTGTGTCTGTGCACGTGTGTCACCCCTCTTGAGTTCCAGTGCACTTGGCACCTGCTGTGTGGTAGTCATTTGTGCATGTGTGTGTCATTCCCACCCCATTGTGTGTGTGTGTGTGTGTGTGTGTGTGTGTGTGTGTTGACCTCTAGTGATACTCACCTTCAGTCCCCAAAATGCTCCTCCACTATGGTGTCCCTGTGCCACTGGGACCTAGCGGCCAGGCATGGGTCCCTCCATTCCAGGGGAGGCTGACCACCACCACCATGAGGCTCCTCCTCTGTATCCTCCTCCACATTCTGCCCCCCTGAACTGTTGTCCTTCTCAACCTGGACAAGTATTCCATGGTCAATAGCTATGTGGTGTAACATACAACAGGACAGGAATATGCCACAGCCCTTCTCTGGGCTGTATTGTAGGGCACCACCAGATCTATCCAAGCACCTGAAGCACGTCTTCAGCATGCTGAAGACATGTTCAATGATGGTGCATGTAGCAATGTGTACCTCATTGTATCTCTCCTTTGCCTCATTGCCTGGATGGTGGTAGAGGGTGAGAAACCATGGGCGGAGGGGATATGCTGCATCACCTGTGAGGGGACAAACAGTCTGTTAGTACCTAGCATGCATGTGCATGGTGTTCCACTGCCTACTCCCTCATCCATCATTGCACGTGGAAGGAGCAACAGCCTGTTCACCTCTGTACCTGTAGCCCACCTCCCAGTGCATCCATATACCACCACTGTGGGGCACCGCATCTGTGCCTTACACACTGCCTGCATTGTCCTATGTGCAATATCATGCCCTGTACCTAACACTGCCCACATCTGGAGCTGACCACTCCTGTCCTGTCCAGTAATAGTTGCCTTCTATTGCCCTGTGATTGCCTGTGCATGGGTGCATGTGGCATCTGTCGCCATGCCACACATGCCTGCTATTCTGCATCACTACACCACCTGTGCTGTGCTGCAACACTATCCCCCAGTTTGTGTCCATTGCCCTGACTGCATGCCCAGCTGCAGTGTCCTGCATGGGCGTGTTCCCTTGCACTGTCCCTGTCGCTGCCCCCACACCCATGCACTACCTCCTGACATCTGTGGTGTCACAGTGTGCATTATGTGAGCATGTATTCATGCCACACTCACCTACTAGGCTGCTTCTGGGGATGTCCATGGCCTCAAACCAGTGGCACAGGGCTGATTGGTGCTATATGAATGCATCATGTGTACTCCCAGGGTGTGTGGTGCAGACATTGCTGATGTGCCCTGTGGCATTGCACACCACCTGGCAGCTGATGGAATGGAACTCCTTGTGGTTCATGTATGATATGGCCTTATTGCCAGATGGTGCACATATTGCCACATGGGTGCAGTCAATGGCCCCTATCACACCTGTCATGCATGCCACCCTATGGAATTGCTGCATAGATTCTGTCTGCTCTGCCTGTGTTCTTGGGAATTGAATGAATTCTGAAGCATGTGGGAGCAGTACTGTGAGGAACTGTGAGAGGATTCGGGATGTGGACAGCTGAGATATGCCAGTGGTGTCTCCAGCTGGCCTCTGTAAGGTGTCTTTGGTGAGCAGGCACAATGCTGTTGTCACCTTAGTCTCCACAGATATTGCATGACCCCTGCCTGTTGGTGCCTGCATTTCATCATGGCACAGCTCACGAAGCTGCCTCAGAACTCTCCTGTTCAGGCGGTATTTGCCAACTCTTTCTGTGTCAGCCAACTGTTCGAATGTGATTCGGGCATGATACCACCACAGGGCAAGCTGCCTAGGGTGCCTTCTACCACCACGTTGATGGTCTGCCCATCTCCTCGGCCCCATTATCATGCCCACTACCATGAATGGTGTCCCATTCATTTCTCTGCCCTCTCTGATGCAGCTGCTATCCTGCCTGTTGGGGGCTTGCACTTAAGTCTACTCCTTTTATACTTATCTCCTTAGTGCACATATGGGTGGATGCGCTGTGTATGCACTGTGGTTGTGCATTCATTTTGCTTTGTGAATGGGGATGCACCATGTATGCAGCTACACACACCCTCCAGATGTGCCGCATGTCATTATTTTTGGTCTCCGGTGCATCCTTGGTGGCACAGCGCATCTGGGATGTACCGGAGCATCTCTGCCCATTGTGAATTGTACCATGGTGCATCTCTTTTGTGAATCCCACTCTCCATGTCTGCTGGAGAAGAAGGAATAGTCTATTCCTTGTGGATGTACTAATTCCATGAGTCTAATGACTTTAAATCTTCCAGCATTTTATTGAAGGATAACCTGGATTTTGTTTCCATAAGAGTGCTCTTGTGTGAGTTTTTGTCCAGTATGGGATCAAGGACTTCACAGAACCCATCCCCAGTTATCATTTTGAAATCTGAGAATTTATTTAGTTCTGGTGTAATTTCATTAAACAATTTCCCTTTTTTAGTATTCGGTGCATAAATATTGCACAATAATATTTTTGTCCATCGAAGGTTCCAGTTAGACATTGAAATCCGCTCTAAAGGATCTGAAATGTGTGAACAAAATACAAATTGTAAACCTTTTCTAATCTGGATAGCCGTGCCCCCTTTTTTACTGTTATAGGCACTGAATTCTACTTGGCCCACTCATGCGCTTTTTAATTTTTCTGCTTCTGTTGGTTGAAGATAGGTTTCTTAGACAAATGCAATACCAGTCTTTTTCTTATTCATAGAAACATAGAAACATAGAATCTGACGGCAGATAAGGACCGTTTGGCCCACCTAGTCTGCCCATTTTCCTACCTAACAGATAAGCAGCAGATCCTAGTTAACCAACAGCTTACTTCCTCCTACCCCCCACTAGGACTGCCTTACGTCTGTCCCATGCATTCTTGAATTCTCCCACTGTTCTTGACTCCACGACCTCCTCAGGGAGGCTGTTCCATGCATCCATAACCCTCTCTATGAAAAAATACTTCCTTACATTACCTCTGAGCTGCCCCCCCATCTTCAAATTGTGCCCCCTTGTTCTTGCACATCTCTTTTTCTGAAAGATGCTACCCTCTTGGACTTTGTTGATTCCCTTGAGGTACTTGAAAGTTTCTATCATGTCCCCTCTCACCCTTCTTTCCTCAAGGGTATACATATTAAGCTCCTTTAGTCTTTCTTCGTATGTCTTCTGGTGCAGACCCTGCACCATTTTTGGTTGCCCTCCTCTGGACAGCCTCCACTCTGTCTATGTCTTTGCAGAGATGGGGTCTCCAGAACTGCACACAGTACTCCAGATGGGGTCTCACCAACTGCCTGTACAAAGGGATAACAACTTCCTGTTTTCTACTATTGATGCCTATTCCTATGCATCCCAGTATCCCCCCAGCCTTCCTTACTGCCTTCTCACATTGCTTGCCCGCCTTTAGGTCATCTGATATAATTACCCCCAGGTCCCTTTCCATTGTTACTGTTGTCAGTAACTCACCCCCCATTGTGTACTCTTCCCCTGGGTTTTTGTTTCCCATGTGCATTACCTTGCACTTCTTTGCACTGAATCTGAGCTGCCATACATTTGAACATTCCTCCAACCTTGCCAAGTCCCTTCTCATCCTTTCCACTCCATCTTGTGTATCAACCCTGTTGCAGATCTTTGTGTCATCTGCAAAGAGACATACTTTTCCTTCCAGTTCCTCTGCAATGTCACTTATAAAGACATTAAAAAGGAACGGTCCCAGTACTGAACCCTGCGGTACCCCCCGCTAGTAACCCTCCTTTCTTCATTGTGTACTCCATTTACTACTACCCTTTGCATCCTGTTGTCTAGCCAATTTTTTATCCAGGCTACCACCTTGGGGCCCACTCCAGGGCTGGCTAACTTGAGTATTAATCTTTTGTGTGGGACTGTATCAAATGCCTTGCTAAAATCTAGGTAGGCCATGTCTACAGCCCCTCCCTGGTCTACTACTTTGGTCATCCAGTCAAAGAAATCTATTAGATTCGTCTGACAAGACCTTCCCATCGTTAATCCATGCTGCCTTGGGTCCTGTGCCCCACTGGCCTCTAAGTACTCAACAATTCTTTCTTTTAGAAGTGATTCCATCATTTTTTCCTACCACTGAGGTCAAACTAGCTGGTCTGTAGTTTCCTGCCTCTGTCCTGCTCCCACTTTTGTGAAGAGGAATAACATCTGCCCTCCTCCAGTCCTCAGGTACCAACCCATCCTCCCATGATTTGTTAAAGAGAGTAGTCAGCAGTGTCACTAGTTCTACCCTTAGTTCTTTTAGAATTCTTGGGTGAATCCCATCAGGCTCCATTGCTTTGTCCACCTTCAATTTTATTAGTTCTTTCAGAACCCTTTCTTCTGTAAATGGACTGGTATCGACCCCCATCTTCCAAGTGTTTCTCTTGTTTGGTTTAGGTACCTCCCCCTCCTCTTCCTTTGTGAATACTGAGCAGAAATATTCGTTCAGTATCCCTGCTTTTTCACTGTCCCCCTCTACCCACATTCAGTCCCCTTTATTAAGCCTCAGTATCCCTCCTTTGGTCTTTCTTCATTCCCTAATGTACCTATAAAAGTCTTATCCCCCTTCTTAACAGAATTGGCTATCCTTTCCTCGGTTTGGGCCTTTGCTATTCTGACTGCCTTCCCAGCCTCTTTCTGCTTTAACTGATAAAGTTATCTGTCCTGCTCCTTCTGTGTTTCCTTATATTTCCTGAATGCTATCCTTTTCTCCTTAACCTTCCCTGCTACCTCTTTTGGGAACCATACCGTTTTTTTCCTTCATTGCGTTTTATTGATTTGCTTTACACAAAGGCTTGTTGCCTCTGTGATGGCTGTTTTGATTACTCTCCATTGTTCCTCCACCCCTCCTTCTTTCCTGTTTGCTAGTGCTTTTCTAAGGCACTCTCTCACTTTCCCAAAGTCAGCTCGCCTAAAGTCCAATACTTTTGCTTTTGTATGGCTTGATTGTATGGCTGTGTTTATCGTGAACCACACTGTTTGGTGGTCGCTTATTCCCAGATGGCTACCCACCTCTAAATCTGAGATTCTTTCTTCGTCCCCATTTGAGAGTATCAGGTCTAAGATTGCTCCCTCCCGAGTGGATTCCAATACTAGCTGTCTGAGGCATGCCCCCTGTAGGGCATCAAGAATGACCCTGCTCTTGGATGTGCCTGCAGCAAAGGTGCGCCGGTTAACTTCTGGCATATTCAGGTCCCCCATCAACAATATCTCCCCTTTTTCTGCCATTCTAAGGAGGCCTTCTATCATTTCCTTGTCCATTTCCTCCCCCTGAAATGGGGTTCTGTATACAACCCCTGTGCTGATTGTGGTGCCATTTCCTGTCTCCAGGGTGACCCAGAGTGCCTCATCTGCTCCCTGCTTACTCTTTAGTTCTGTTGCTTTGATCCCTTCCTTTACATAGAGAGCTACTGTTCCTCCTCTTTTACCCTCCCTGTCCCTCCTGTAGATTTTGTATCCTGGTATGTTGACATCCCATTCATGGTTCTCTGTGTACCATGTTTCTGTGACTGCCACAATATCCAGGCAACCCTCTTCCATCAAGGCCACTAGTTCAGGGAGCTTGTTACACAGACTATGGGCATTGGTACTCATCACCTCCACTTTTGATAGCCATACCCTTTTAGCCCCATTCCTGTTCTTACTGCCTTTGCCTTTTTACATTTACCTCTGTCCTGCTCCTAATAACTTCTCTACCTTGGTGTTTACCTCACTAATTACCATGTTTTGTGGGGAGGCTGGGATTTCCTGCTTCTTTCAGTGCCTCCCCTTGGCTAGTTTAAATGCTTGCCAATGAAGCATTTAAACCTCTCACCTAGGATCCTGGTTCCCCTGGACAGATGCAGACCATCGCACCAGTATAGGTCTGCATCCCTCCAGGTGGCTCCCCAGTCCACAATGAAGCCAAAACCCTGAGCTCCACACAGGTTTTTCAACCACTCATTGAATTCCCTGGTGAGGAGTGCCCTAGCATCACTCTTGCCATAGACAGGCAGCACCTCCGAGAAGGTTACCATATGCACTACTTGTCTAAGGCCCCTCCACAACTCTACAAACTCCTCTTGCACTGCTCTGATCCCGTTTATAGCCAGGTCATTTGTCCCTAGGTGGACAATGACATCCAACTCCCTCCCTCATGCAATTTCTCCCACGATCCTGAGGATTCGCTTCCTGTCCCTCCAAGCTGTGGCGCCAGGAAGGCACCTTACCTCCCTCTCCCCTTCCTCCCCCATTTCTACCCCCCAATGATTGAGTCCCCCACCAGGAGTTGTTTCCTTCCCCTGTGGGGTCCCATGCCACCCTCCTGTGGGTCTCCTTTGTGAAGGTTCCCAGCATCCTCCTTGGTCTCCACTACAGGTGCCTCCATAGAGAAGAGTGAATGAATTGTGGAGAGGTACAGCTGGAGGGATGCAACTCTGTTCCACCACCCTCTCCCTCCCTGAGCCCACCCTGGTCCAGCCTCTCCTCTTTCTTGGCAACCTCTGAGGTAGTGGCATTGGCCCTGGTGGTCCCTGGGTGGGGGAGGAGGTTTCGCGAATCCTAGCCAGGTCAGCCTGGAGACAGGCAACCTCCTCTCTCAGACCAGAGAGGTGCCTGCAAATTCAGGTGTCATATCTTTTTCTGTTAAATAGTTGAACTCAGACCTTTAATGTTCCATAAAATGAACTTATATGGAAACACTGGAAATTGTGATAATAAAGACAAGGACTTTGACTTAACAAGGGTATACTAACACAAAACTGTCTATACTAGACTAGGAAAGAGCCAGCAGATGTGGAACAGAAAGTGAATGAAAAATCACTCTAAAAAGAGAGAAACACTACAGAAAGACTATAAGCATAACAATAAATGTTTAACTAAACATTAATCTTTTTTATATAGGTAGTTTGAAATATAAACATGATAATTCTGATGGAGGTTAAAATACAGCAATACTCTAGATAATAAAAGTAATGAAGAAATTCTAAACTGAGTCTAAATTACTAAGAAGGGTGGTATTCTACTTTGCTGCGCTATTTACACCATACACTGTCCAAGATGGTCACAGCTAACTTAAGCTGTTACTTTAGTAGTCGGGCAAATAGTATTCCAGCTTTGCCTATGTATGAAAAATATGTTGTTCATGCTAGTAATTCACCAAACTTTATTTTCCTTCCTTTTAAATAAGTATTAATGCAACATTAAAATGCTAGATGCAACATTCCTGTGTCTGTTTTGATTCTTTAAATAGAGACTGGCTCCAGAAAATCAGTTTTGTTGTAATGCTAGCTAGATTTAGACAAGTTAGCAAAATCAACATGTGGGAGTAACATTTCTGTATAAGAAAATAGCATATATCTCCTGTATTGGTCATCAAATGGAAATTAAAAGCAATTAGCTCAGCCTGTCCGATTAGTTAGCTTATGAATAGTTGTCTGAGGCCTGTCTTCTTATCCCTTGTTGATCACATGGGTCATAGAGCCATCTCAGCTACCTGAGAACCACTGGGACACATTAAGAAGCATTCTGAGGTAATGGGATTTACCCTGCACCTCTATGAAGGTATCTTAAGCAGCTCATGAGTCAGTACTAATATCTGTTTGTTTAGCTATCGAATGACTCATACATATTCTGCTTATATTGTTTTCTAAGTTCTTATTCCCCATGCTTAAAGTAAAAGCCACCAATCTCTGTGTTGTCTGATCATTATTTACCTTGCGAATGGGAGGCAATCTTATTTGCCCCAAAAGATGTAACATAGTTTATTGCTATACCACAAAATGTGATCATTAGATTAGTGGATACTGTAGCAACAGTATAATAAAACTTTATGCAACTTAAATGTCAAGTTTGTCTATAATAGATGAAATGGCCCAGGAGAAAGGTGACATAATACTGTATCTATAACATAAACACATTAGTAATGCAGACAGCACATGTAACTTAAAAGTTCAAATGAGGATGAAGGTTTGCATTTTACTTGTTTATTTTATTTATTTATTTATTGAAATGTTTCACCAGGAATGGCACACTAAACAAGTTGTTCATCTCACGGTGCTTCCTGGGGGGGGGGCATAAGGGAGAACACATAATAAAGTATATACACACAGTAGCATAACAGTTGACAGATTAAGTGGACAGATTAACGGTGTAGACATACAACATACTACACAATATATACATTGACCACATTAAGACCTAGGACATTATCACATTGTACTTCGATACAGAGTGCAGAGTATACATGATTACATTGAAGCACTGTGTCGAAAACAATTAGACATAGTGTTAAGAAGACCTTATGCATAGTGTTAAGGAGACCAGTTAAGCAAGTAATGAAAGAGAAGTGTAACCTGTATATGAACAGCTAGTCGAGTAGGAGATAAAAAGCAGTGAGCCAGCTTGAACAGGAGAAAATAAGGACGGGTAAAGTTTACTGCTAGAAAGTTTTGTAGGGCTAGCAATATGGAGTGTGAGGAGGAGTGATGAATCTGTGGTGGGAGGTTATTCCATAACTTAGGGAGGCGATGCAAGAAAGCCATCTGTCCAACCATAGTGGACAGACATGGAGCTGCTAGCAGTCAAGAGTCATATGACCTAAGGGAGTGGGCCAGTGGGGAGAGAATAGTAAGGGAGGAGGTGAGATATGGGGGGAGCAAGCCAAACCAAACTTTTTACACAAATTTAGCACAGTGTAGGAGTCAACAATTTTCTATTATGTATTGTATAATTCTGTCCTTTCAGGAGAATGAGAAGATTTACACAACCACAGGTCTAATTTATATCTTATGCATAGGAAGTGTCTAGCAAAACGTTTTAAAAAGTTTTCCCCTTCTATGATCTAGGTGTTTAAAAACACTGTTTCAAATGCTATAGTATTCCAAAATTTCAATCACTGGGGTCAGACAACAGTTATTATTTAATCTTCTCTCAACAAATAGTGAAGGATTAGACAAACAATTACATCAGCATTTTGTTCATCTAGTTTATTTAATTTTTAGTAGACTATTCTGAATGAAGAGGTTAACATTTAGCAGTTGGGCCTCTTACTGAACCTTGAGGATAATAAAAATCTGCATACAGATTAGAGCATATTGCAGTAGTGAGGTTGTTTAGTCCATTTAATTGGTTACCCAGTAGATCAAAACTGTTTTGAGGTATCCAGGATTGCTTAATACACAGTTACCTTTTCTTCCCTGCTGGACCTTAGTAAATGCGCAGACTGTATCACAACCTGGTTGTCTCTTGATGTTCCAAATGCAACAAGAAAACCAGAAGTGTAACCCTGATTGCCCCTATTAGAACATTTCTTATTGGTGACTTGCAGGGATAAGTTTGTATCCAATCTGAAAGGGCTTTGTTGCATCTGCTGCTCTGCTTCAGAGGAGGAGGACAGGGAAAGGGTGCACTGGCTAGTTCCTCTTTGTGTTCCTTTTCTTGGGATTAGTGGGTTTTGGCAGAAGACTGGTCCTTTTTGGAGGTTTGCATTTCTAGTAATATTAGATGACCGTGTTGTTTTATATTTCACCTCAGTTTTTGCTGCTGTGGAGTACACAGAGTCCATGCAACCTGCTTGTGGCTCTGACATGCTATTAAAATCAGGAGAGGTGTACACCATTCTAAACTATGAGATAAAAATGTTGTTTTCCCATTATGTTCCAGCACCACAGGTGTAGCTGAGTATTTAAAATAGTAGGAGAATCCAATGTTTTGCAGTTTATGTTTAACATCTATGAAAGTTATGTTATGTTGACAACATTATGTTGTCAGTGGCTCAGTAGGTAGCACACTCACCTCTGAGGCTGGGAGATCAGAGGGCTGTGGGTTCAGTTCCCACATCTGGCACTTGGGTTAATATCCCAGTACTGACACTGTAGTGCAGCATGAGAGAGGTGCTGCACTTCTGAGGTGCCGTCTTTTGGATGAGACGTTAAACCGAGGTCCCATCTGCCTGGATTGGTGGTAGTTCAGGTGGATGTTAAAGATCCCATGGCACTTATCAAAAAGAGTAGTCGGGGAGTTTTTATTGCAATAATAACATAGAAAACAATACAGTAAATACAGTCAATTCACAGAAGAAGAGAAAAAAAATAAAATTAATAACAACAATAACCAAAAGAAAGGGAGAAAAAGAAAACAGGCCTAAATTACTTAAACTTTATAAAGTGAAGAAACCCTTTCCACCACTTTTGCAGCTTAGAAGGTGCAAGTTTCTGTGTGTCCTGTGAATATATTCTATTAAGCTCATTCAAAATTAAAATACTAAAGCAATAGTATGGCATTTTTTTTTATATATAACCCATTGGCACCTAGCGTGCCAAAAATAATATCTTAAACAACAAAAAAATAAAGATAAAGTCCCATCATGAAAATGGGAAAAAGTTGCTAGATAGATTCCAAGGATCAATATATCATAAGAGATGACATTAAGCCATTTAAAACCCCATAGGGTTGCCAGATAGGCCCACAATCCCTTCGAATAGGAATACTGGAAAAAAATGCTCCATTGTCTCTTCAACATTAATACAATCCAGGTAAGGGTAATTCCTTTCTTCCATAGCCTTGTACTTGGCATTACCCCGGACATTCAGTCGACCATAACAAATCAACCATTGAATTTCCCATTGTAACTGAGGCAATCTAATATTATTCAATTGGGCTAATACCTTAGAATTTAGGGCAGAAGGACGAATTTTAAAGCATGGATCCTGCGGATATAACTGCCCCATTATTAGCGAGTAAAAGCCCTTCACATTATTATTCAGTATAGCTTCCTTAGTAACATTCCATTTGTATCATTTTTGGGCAGCCGGCCAGAAATATTGTGGGATATAAACATAAGGATTTAATTTAGGAGCTAAGTTATGCCAAATCTTAAGGTATTTGCCCAAAACCCTAGAAACCCATCTTTTCCCAGTCTCTTCAGATGGAACCAAACCACACTTAATTGAACTCATAATGAACAGGGAATGGAAAAACACAACCGGGTCCACCATCCCGAGTCCCCCCCCGACTTTGTACTTAGATAAGTATAGCATTGTTTTACTGGGTTTAGGCATTTACCCCATAACATTTGAAAAAAACAAACTATAAACGATGGTTTCCAAATTAGCCGGGAGAGGAAAAATCATAGCTACATACTGCAAACAGGGTAACAAAAATTGTTTAATAATGTGTATATGTTTCAAATTCAAAAATTTCCAATGCTTCCATCTATTTACTTTAGTCTCCACAACCTGAAGAACTAATTCCCAGTTCTCTACTGGCAAATTCTGGGGCCCAAACAGGATACCCAGAATTTTAAGAGGGGATAGAGAAAAATGGATACCCTCCTGTGTCATATCGGCTGGACCTATTGCTCCAAGAAACAATCCTTTAGTCTTATGAATATTCAATTTGGCATTAGAAACTTTTGAATAATTGTCAAAAGCTTCCAAAAAGTTGTGAACATAAGACTGGCTAGTAAAATAAAGTAACAGATCATCAGCATTAGCCTGTAATAAAATATGCTGATCCCCAGATAAACTATCTGGAATTCCAACCCAGTGTTGAAAAGTAACTAAATATTGCAACAAGGGATCCAATGAAAAAATATAAAGAAGGGGACTAAGGGGGCAACCCTGGTGTACCCCAGTCGATAAATGAAAACTTTGAGCCGTACATCCTTGTAAATAGGGAAAAACCACATTATGTTCGTAAATCATCTTAATTAACTTGACTATGTGATTTGGAACTCCATACTGTTCTAGTGTTAAAAACAGAAAGGGCAAATGTACCCTATCGAAAGCTTTTTCATAGTCTGCCACAACCATGCAACCTGAAATACTGGATAAAGGTAGGTGTTCAATGACATCACGTATGATCATTAATGCAGATTGAATCCTTTTATCTGGTATCCCACAAAACTGGTAAGGAGAAATCACCAATCTAGCATAATTTTTTAACCGATTATTCAAAATATTAGTAAAAATGTTATAGTCGGAATTTAACAGGGTAATAGGCTGCCAATTCTTAATATTTTGTCTATCCCCTGATTTAAATAAATGGATCAATAAACCCTCTGAAAAGGAGGGAAAAATGGCGAAGATTTTAATGAAATATTGAAACAAAACAAACAGACATTGACTCAACTCAACAGAAAAGGTTTTATATAGGTTATTGGAAAGACCATCCATTCCTGGGGAAATATTTGGTTTTAACTTCTGAATTACAGCAATAATTTCCAGTTGAGAAATGGGCTCCAATAATTTTAAGGTTTCTGTTGACCCAGAAGAAGAAGAATTAATGAAACTTAAATATGAAATCATGGATTCCTCTGGAATTGGAAGGGAAGGTTCCAAAGATTGATAATGGCCTATAATTAATTCCCTTAGTTGCATACTTGATGTAGCTATACAGCCATCTGATTGTTTTAATGAATCCATCATGGAGGACTCCTTCAAAGTTTTACAAACCTCGAAAGGATCCCCAATAGAAGATGTTTTTGTACCAAGAGTGAGTATAGCTTGCAGGGTCTTAGCTCTATCATACTGAAATTCCTTCATATTCCTTTTAAGATTATTAATTTGTGCGGAATAATCACACCGAGAAGTATATGCAAGTGTCATGAGTCTCTGAAGCTATTGCCTAAGAGATACATACTTCAAGAATTTATGTTTTTTTTGTCTTACTGTCTTGTTTTTTAAACCAGTTGCACAGATCAGATTTAGTCTCCATCCACCAATCCCCTATATTAGAATAAAGAAAAAACAGTGATAATATGGCCTTTAATATTAATTTAACCCCTGACTGTATATAAGGAAGATCTAAAATGGAAGTATTTAGCTTCCACCGAACCTGCCTAAAATCAGGGAAACCTGATGAATGGAGAGAACATAACAAAAGAGAGTGATCAGAGAACTCATTAGGTACCATCCTAAAGGAGCTCACCTGTACGGAAGGGGAAACTAACATATAATCAATTAAGGAATGATTCTTCCCTTTCACAAAGGAATAATGAGATCCGTGATCCTCATAGGTCATGCAATTACAAAGGTCAGCCAGTTTAATGATATTTGCTAGTGCGTGTGAATTCCAATAAATTTTTTTATTATTCTGTTTAGGTGAGTCAATAATCGTGCAGTTAAAATCTCCACCGCAAAGCACCGTAACTGATGTCACTAAAAAGGGTTGAACTGCTTTTAAACAGGCCACTCTGTCTGTCTTTGTTTGGGGATTATAGATATTAATAAATCGATAACATACATCATGCCATTTCTCATCTACTATTAAAACTCTACCCGGTATTAGATCAATCAAATTATGCAATGAGAATAAAAAGGAAGTAAATAAGATGCCTACACCATCTGCCCTGTCCGTGCCAAAGGACCAATAAGATGGCCCCCAAATCCAGTCCCACTTGAAAGAGGTTAATTGTTCAACAGAGTGCATCCGGGTTTCCTGTAAATAACAAACTGAAATGTACTGATCATGGATCTAGTGGAACAGAGCTTACCTTTTGACCGTGTTCAGCAAGCTGTGAACATTTAAAGAGCCCCAACACAACCTCATTACAAATCAGAAAAATTCAAAACAAACTATTATTTCTTTCTTTTTCCTTTTTTTCTCCTTATAATTGTCTACTGATTGTGAGAGTGTAGACAAAGAAGACTTCTGAGAGTCTGAATCTCTCAACTCCATTTCTGTATCTCCCCATGGGGTGAATAATGCTGCATAAGAATTACTAGTCTCAAGTGCAGGAACAGAAGGTGGAGTTTTAGGCTGCAGATTTCTGGAAGATCTGCATCGTGGCAGAGGTGACCCCAGGTCCAGATCTTTGGTTTCTTTCTCAGGAATAACAGGAACAGCATCAGTGTAACACACAGGAGAAAGTTCCAAAGGGTCAGGAGGACACATACATGGCTTTTTATCCTTAAGAGAAACTGAACCAGTAGATTGTGCTACTTTATCAGGCTCAGAAGGAGAAATTCTGACAAGAGGCTCAGGGCAAATTATATATATCTTTTTATTGGTAAACGGAGGTGAAGAGAGAGGAGAAGGGGAAGAATGGGGGGGAGAAGGGGAGCTCGCAGCATCCTGGGCTTTCTGAATCAATAGGTCTGGACTTATACAGGATGCTTTATTTTTGGCAGCCCAAGGACACTCTCAGAAAACATGACCATAATCTTCTCAAAGATCACACCTGGAATGATTTTCACATTGCATTGTAACATGACCCACCTCCCCACAATTATCGCAGCGGGCCTGGTCACAGACGCTAGAAAGATGTGTCCTGGAACCGCACTTATAGCAGGCCCTTGGTTGCCCTCCATAAAAACAGACCCCCCCTATCCCTACCTAACAAAAAATAATTAGGGATGTGTTCTACCCTTGAATCAGAGTGCCTCAGTTTAATTTAATATTTCCATCCCCGAGTCCAAAATTGCTCAGAATCCAAGATGGGTTCAGGGGCACTCAAAACCTCACACTTCTGAGATAGCCAAATGGTGATATCTTCCACGTGGTCCCCCTCATTTCTAAACATCACTGTAACAAATTTAATTAGTGGTTTAGTTAGTGGTATTACCAAAAAGGGGGTCCATATGGGAGAAAACTTCACCTGCCCATACCGGTTCCAGAATAAGTCCAGTGCATGTGATGTCTGAAAGCTGATGTCAAAGTTGTCCTCTCCAGAAATATTAATTAAAGCAAATACATCATTGGGAGTAAAATGAAGTGAATCTTTTAATAGAGTTTTCCCCACATAATATCTGTCCGGCCTGTTCTCTAAACCCCCCTTTGTAGCGGATGCGAACTGCATTCCGGTGAGGTGCTGCTTCCCTTTTTGCAGTAGAAAATAATTCAGACATGAGGGGCTTCTTATGTGGAGGTTTCAACAAGGAAGAGTCCTGTTAGGATGAAATATTGTCCACTAGTGGGGGATCAGGATCTTTATTCTGGGAAGGCAGTGGGAGAGTCTGTACATCCGGAGCTATAGTCGAAGGAAGGGACTGTGATGTTGGAAATAAATCAGTTTTTCCTTCAGAGCCTCCAGGAGGAAACCTTAGCTGTAAGTCAGGTTTCCGCATTGGGGAATGCTGTGATAAAGAAAAATCTGTGTCCCAGGCTGGCTCAGGTGTCCATATGCCTGTCAGGGCCTGCTTCCAACCTGTCCCCATAAGGGCTTTGCCTGGTGACCAATTCTCATGAGTGTCCCCTAAATTAGGGAGCGAGACCCTTGATGCCCCAATTTTCCCTGGTTTAACAGACTGTTCCTTGGGAAAACTGCTAGAGAAAAAGAATTCAGTAACCCCAGCTTGGGAGACTGCAGTGGACTGATAAACAACACTAGACTGAATGTGAGGCTTTGTGCTTACAGGATTTTTAAAAATGAATCCTGCTGCTTTGCTGAGTGGAATAGACTCATTAGAAAAGGGCAGTCCCAGAGGGACTTCTTGTTGATGTAGCAAAGGTGTAGTGGGAGCAGCTTTATTAAGCGGAGGCAATGGTGTTGCAGGCTGTAGGCACTTGCTAGAACTAGCGTTAATACTGCCAGCCTGAGATGCAGCAGGTGAAGAGTTTCATACATTTGAAGTAGAAGGGTTACTTTTCAGTGCTTTACCATGCCCTTCAGGGCTTTCAGTGGCTCTAGTAACAATGGCAATTGCAACCGAAGAAACTTTGCTGCTGTTAGAGAAGAGCTCCGTGCACTGGACTTTTCCTCCTGAGACTAATGTAGCCACCTGTTGCTCAGATTGTGTTACAGATGAGCGAGACACATACTCTCCAGTTGTGCTAGGTAAAGGTAAGAGTTGTTTAGGGTTCAGAAACTCATCCGAAGGCTTTAGGCACTTGCAAGGGATTACAGTATTACTGCCAGCCTGGATGATCGTAGGAATATCGTGTAACAAGCAAGCGTTCTCTTTAGAAGTTAGAATCAACTCACCGCTCTCTGCGGGGCCTCCTAAGACTGTAGTCACAGCTGTAGATTTGACAGCAGCCGCCACGCTGCTGACAGAAGATGTTTGAAGAGGCAATGGGTGTGTAGCAATGTTTTCTGCTGCTACTTTGCTCGGCAATAAATCCTTTGATAGACCATAGCCACTACTTATAGTAGCTGTAAAAGCAGAATTCTGTTCCTCCGTTTTAACACATATGGTGCCCAGATCTTCCAAAAAAATGGGAGTATCATGAAACTCGATATTGGAATCCACCTCCACAAGCTGCGAAAAGGTAGCCTCAGTGTTGCAAAAGGTGGGAGCAGAGGCAAGCTCTCCCACCAGACAGATGTCTTCCTCCTTCGGCATCTCACACAGAGTGGCCATCCTGACAATGGCCTGTCCCCCTACTGGCAGCAATGCAGTAAGGGAATTTCCTCGGTGTCCTGGCCAAATTTCCCTCATTCACTAAAAATATCACCAACAGCTTAATCTGGATCAAAGTCAGTTGGCATTCATCTGTATCCCCCTCCCCTGGGTCGTGCCTGAAAATAGGCAGGATTTGTCTAGTGCACTTACCTGGTCAACAAAAAACTAAAATAATAAAAAATAAATAAATAAAAAGTTTTCATTTTATCTACCACCTCATTTGAAAAGTCTTGGAAAAAAAAATTCCTTTTCCTGTCCAGAAAACATTTCTCCTTTCCCTAGCAATTTGTAATATCTCTTCCTTTATGGAGTACCTCAAGAACCTGGCAATAATGGGTCTTGGTCTAGTGCCAATTTGTGGGTGTGGTCAAGGGATCTTAGAGCCCTTTCAATTTCAAGTGGCCAGAGTCATTCGTACTGAAGAATTTCAGGCAATACTTGCTTCAAAAAGTAGATTGTATTGTTTCTTCAGTCCCCTCACGTATTCCTAATATTATGATGTTATTTCTCCTTCCCCTATTCTCTAAATCATTGAGTTTGTCCATTAGATAGTTAATCTGCTTAATCTGAAATTCTCTTTTCTCCTCTGAGAAAGCCACTGTGTCCCTTAACATTTTTATTTATTCTTGTTTCAGCCAACCCTGCCCATTATAACATTGTTGTCTTTCTGTAACTCACCCATATTGGTTTTGAAGTCAACAATATTAATTTTAATTTCTGCCAGCATTTCTTTAATAAGATGAAGGTCTAATTTATTAGTGTGGTTTTTAGCGTTTATAGCATTCCCCGTACCTAATTTTGTGTTGTCAGCCATTTTCCCTGTTGTTAGAGCCATTCTGTCATGTCTCTGTAACTTCAGTTATAGGAAAAAAGTTAAATAACAAATGATTTCCACCAAATTTTTCACATTTCACTGGAGAAATATATTCTTATTTATGTTTTGGAATGAAACAATTAAAAAATACAACATAAGTTAAATAAATTAACAGGGTAGAGCCAGAGCTAACATACTGCACATCCATATTGAAAGGCACTGAACATGTGTTCTCTCTAGAACATGATTTCTTCTCATCTGAAATTGTTACATTTCTGCATTTATGTGTCCCTTAAATATGAAGGTAACAAAATGACATTGTGCCTAAGAAAAAATCCAGGGAGCATAATGCATTTTCTGAAAGGGTGCCAACCCCCAACACTATAGGTCAGCCCTATTGAGGTGATACATTTTTGTAGGTTTTAGGGATCACACAAAAGGCTGGAGTAATGGTAGGGTCTTCTTTCAGAAATACTGCAGCTTTTTCTACTATCCAGTCCCTCCTACTGACAGTCTATAAAATCACCATCTTAAATCTAAATGTTAGGTTCCCTGGCTGTTTTACACTCCATATTACTGTTTATAACTCAGTTGTCTCATGATTTAATCTTGATAATTATTTTAGTGAAGGATAACCAGGTTACTCCCTTTGTATTACTGCTGAATCTCTACAGAATCCTTAGAGTGTGTTTCTGCACTGTTTAGTGTTCATTCTTGGTTATATCTAATCCTTTTTTGTCTAGACTCTTGTAACAGTGATTTAATCTCAGGGGCACCCCTGAGGTGAAGTATTAGCTTTCTGTCTTTCTGACTGTTGTTAAAACAGTAAAAAGTTACAGACAAACTACAGTATTAAAAAACGTCCTAGTCTTCTTATCTCCAGAGTTCGGATGCTATTGAAGTTGTGTGAGCCATCAATTACATTTGTTAACTGCCACTGCTGGATAAGCAAAAGACAAGACAAAAATTCTTCCTGTTTCTGGTTCCTGGGAAAGAAACATTTTTTGCATACACAATTGGAGTAGAAAAAGTAATTATAGCATTAGAAAAATAATATTTGAAAATATTATTCAATTTTTTTTGCGTGGTTTATCTGGTAAGTGAAAATGTCACACAAGCAGTCAAATATAGTCAAAACATGTCTGTGGACCAGCCCGCCCAAAAGTGATTCAGACAGGGATCGACATTCAGTACATATTTACTGTCCTGCTGTCCCCTTCATTCCAACCAGACCAGTTGCTACTTTAATCAGTGCTATCACTGCTAGTACCACTTCCACCACAACTGTTCCAGTGCAAGTCTAAGCCTCTGTAGTGACCGATGTTGTTGTCCCAAATTTTCAACATAACCCTTTTTTCACATCACCTCATGAACTTGACAGCTGTCATTTTTCAAATCCAAAATGTGTTTTCTCACCTATGGCATGGAATGATGTTTCAGTGTCATGGAATCACATTTTATCCGGGATTTGAAAATGTTCACTTGTGGAGTTCATGAAGTGGGGTAAAAATAAAGTTGTGCTCAAACTTTGGCATACAAATGTGGTAAAATGTCCAGGTTATAACTGAACATTGCAGTATTTCAATGTTTATTCATAACTTTGCTAATTTTCTATATTTTGATTCCAAACTTTCAGCATACACATTTTTCCACAACACCTCATGAACGTGACAGGTGTCATTTTTAAAATCCTGGATGAAACATCTTTTCACACTTGTGGTACAAAACGGCATTTCAGCCAATATACCGTAAATGCTGCAAGTCATGTTTATAACAGCAGTCATAACATGACCTCTTGGAAATTTGGGGTCAAAATTTTAAAAAAGAGAGAATGTGTGATGAGTGAATGTATAAAGAGTGAATGTATGAAGACTGAATGTGTGAAGAGTGAATCAATGTGCACCAACTATGTGAAGAGTGAATGTGTAAAGAGTGAATGTGCCAAGCCCTGTACTTTTATAGGTGGATGGAGTCTTCCAGTAGTGTATGGCCTAAAGGGTACTTCATATCTGCTTCTGTTCACACATCAATGAAATCTTCAGCTTTCTTCAGGTCTGAAGCAGCCTCTGACTTTTTACATCTCACCAATACCATCATTTTGTAGCCATATTGGCACCGACTAGAGTTTGTTTGCAATGTGACTTTTATCCTGGGATATCCAGGCACTGGGTTACAAAATGTACTTCTTATTATGCTGTTAACTATCATGCCAGAAAGCAACCAAAATATTAGTATAAAAACTAAAAAAAATATATAATAATAAAAACATATTTTTTAAAGTATGACAGTCTATTAGCTCAATTGTGCAACTCAGCTTTGCTTTCCAGACCCCAAAACAAACATAGTCTTTAATTTTTAATTACTTCCTCTGCACACATGTGCCCTAAAGTGTAAGATGTTTCTCTGTCTTATGTGCTTACTGCATCAAATTCTTGAATATTTCTACTTGTTAATGTTACTACTGTTTGTACCACTATTGGTACTATGTTTAATGTCCATCTACTATGTTTAATGTCTATCATTTGTGGAATGCTCAGATTCCATGGGTGGCCACTGAAAAAGGGACTGTCTTGTCTCAGTGGGTCTACCTGGTCATCAAAATTCAAATAAAATAAATGTTATGCAACTCTTTGCTTCCAGGAGTCCCTTCTGGTCTCCAAATTAGAAGTTCTCTTCATTTTGTTCAGTACACCAATCATACAGAACAGAATGTATAAAGAAAATGCCTAATCTGTAAAGGAAAACAACAGTTACCTTTGGGCACTCTTCTGTTGGTGCATATGCCCCCAAATGGCATTTCTGTGTACCAGTATATCTTTTGTAACAGCATTTTTGCCATTTTGGCATTAAAACCTGCTCTAAAACATCCCTTAAGCAAGGCTGCTAACAACCATCTTGTGGGACCTGCTTGCTGCCACGCCTGTAACAGGCTAATGTGCTCCTGCCAATCAGTGAATTGGCTGGCAGGGACACAATAGCATATCTCTGGTGAGACAAGGCAAGGCAAGGCAAATTTAATTTATTGGTGCCCAGTCCCAGAGATTCTGGGCACCTTACAATAAAGTAAGGGTAAGTACAATACAATGTAAACTAAAAGAAGTTAAATACATAAATAAGACTCAGCTTGACTAACATTTCATGAAATTGGTACAGGTTAGTCATCCTCATCAGGGAATGCCAGCTGAAAGAGGTGGGCCTTTAGCCCCTTTTTGAACAATTCGACTATTTGGGCCTTCCTGATAACAGATGGTAAAAGGTTCCACAGGGTAGACCCGGTGAAACTGAATGCATGGTCACCCAATGTTTTTAGCCTGACCCTGGGAACATCAAGGAATCCCCGGGTTGAGGAATGGAGGGAGTGGGCCAGGGAGAGAGGTGTTAGGAGATCAGCCAGATAACCATGGCCCAGCTCCTATAGGGCCTTATAGGTGAGCAAGTCCACCTTGAGGAAGATCCTCCACCTGACTGGCAGCCAGTACAGAGCCCTCAGGACTGGGATCATATGAGTGGACCTTGTCAGGCCCATCAGCACATAGCCACTGTGTTCTGCATCAGCTACAGTCAGTGGAGGGTCTCTCCAGTGACCCAAAGTAAAGAGCATTACGGTAATCCAGTCTCAGAGTCACAAAGGCATGAACCAGTGATTGCAGGTCTTCAGATGGAACTAGGGGCTTGACCCTGATGAGTTTCCTCAAGTGGTGAAAAACACTTTTGACAACAAATGACACCTGTGCTTCAAGCATCAATCTGCTATCAAGAATCATGCCAAGATCCCACACCCTAGGGGAGGCCATCAATGGTGTGGATACCATTAATAATCCCTTACCCACTCCAGTGGCAATCCCATCACACCCGTGACCTGGCTCAATCACCAGTACCTCAATTTTGTCCAGGTTCAGTCGTAACCAGCTGGAGGACATCCAATTGTTGATCTTGGCCAGACAGTTATTAATCACTTCCATGGCATTGTGTGTTCCAGGGCCAAAAGACAAATACAGATGGGTGTCATCTGCATAGCAGTGAAACCCCACACTGTATTGCCTTATGAGCTCTCCCAGGGACAGCATGTATACTGTGAATAACATCAGCAACAAGATCAAATCCTGAGGAATGCCACATGACAGGGGCATCGGGGAGGAGGAGAAATTCCCCATCACTATGCACTGCTCATTGTCAGAGAGATAGGACTCAAACCAGTTGATAACAGTACCGATTAAGAAGCAAGATATGATCCATGGTATCAAAGTCTAAGGAGTGATCAAGGAGAACAAGAATTGACCTGTCTACTCTATCTCTAGCCCTGAGGAGGTCATTATGAACCCTGACTAATGCCATTTCAGTGCTGTGCCTAGTCTTGAAACCCAACTGGAATGGCTCATAGATGTCTAAAGAAATTAGGTGTTTTTTGAGCAGTTGCACCACTAATTTCTCAACAAACGTGCCCAAAAATGGCAGGTTGGAGCTAGGACGGTAATTTGCCAGGATGCCCAGGTCAAGAGATGGCTTTTTCAGGAGTGGTCTCACCAGAGCCTCTTTTAAGGCAACTGGAAAGACTCGAACACCAGGCAATCCCGGTGAACACTGGGCGATTGGTCCTGACACAACCTATCAAGAAATGAGTTGGGCTGGGTCCGGTTCACAATAAGTATGCTTTAGCTTCAGGATCACCTCAGTGAACTCTACCACCTACACCTGCTTAAACTCATCCCAGAATGCTGGATTGCTTCTGCTCCTTCGGCACCGATCACTGCGAGACAATGCTTGTCTCACAGATGAAATCCTGGCCCAGAAGGAGGACACCCTGTCAGAGAAAAACAGAGCAAACTCCTTACACAATGTGACTGAAAATGTTTTTTTGAGCTGTAGACAGACTGGATGCAATAATCTGTCCACTGTTCATAACAGTTAAGATGGTCTGCTTTTCCCTGTGGCAGTCTCCCTGGACAGGAACTCTGCCATCTTATGGTTGATTGCCCCTTAGTACTCATAATAATGAGCATGCATGGCCAGTTTGTCCCCCTCCGAGTGGGCATTCTACCAGCAATGCTCCAGCTTCTAACCCCTGATCTTCTTCACCTTGAGATCCCCAACAAACCAGGGGGATCTCAAGTGAGAGGATCTGGGTTGTATATGGACTGGTGCGATGATGTCAAGTGCCTCAGAGACCACACTATTACAGGCAGCCACCACCTTGCTTGTGCCAATCGCACATGCAGCATCTACACTAGATAAGTGAGCCACCACCAGGAGTCCCTCTAGGGACAATCAACTTAAAGGATGGTAGCTGACCATCTCAGTAGGGGGGGGCCCAAACGAGAACTTCACAGTGCAATGATAAGACTAAATGACCTGATCAGTTTTGATGTTGGCAGCTTCAAGCTCCAGTGAGAAGACCAGGTCAAACATGTGGCCGTGGTGGTGAGTCACAGAAGTAACAACTTGTGTTATGCCCAGTGATGTCATCAACTGGAGGAGGTCATAACCAAATCGTGAGGATTCGTCATCGACCCAGGCATTGAAGTCCCACAGAATTAAATATTTTGGGGACCCCAACACCTTGTCAATGATGAAGCCTGTGTCCTCCGGCAGGAAAGGGAACAAGCAACATGATGGAGCAAGCAGCTGCCATGAGATGGCTGCCGTTTTGCAGCAACCTAGCTAAAAGAAAGATTTTTAAGCAGTCATTTAAACTGAAGTTTAATACCAAAAGGCAGTTAGACAATATATTTTTTACACAGAAATGCTAATTGGGGGCATAATTATGCACTGGCAGGAGAGTGCATAAAAGTAACTGTTGTTTTCCTTTAAACTACACTTATGCTGTCTGACTCTACAGCAATATAGTCTGTTTTTACCACCTATCATTACACTCATGATGAGCAGAAAACTTATTTGTCTGTTTTTGTCTACAGCATTTCTAATGAATGCGCTTTATTATGGTTGGATATCAGTATAGTTTAATACCTGAATACAGTCAAATACCCAAATACCCTGGGTATATTCATTGAATATTTGACAAATATACAATTTAAGAATTCACATACCCTTACCAAGCAGAACTGGTAGTGTTTACTACTTATGACTTTAGTCTGCCCTCATCAAATTTACTGTTTCTAGCTATCAGTTATAATGAAGTGATACATACTTCTTGTTGAGTCAAATGGTGGTAAGTATTCTAACTTTGCACACTATTGCTGAAATGAACCATGTCTGTGCAATGTATAATATGACTTCTCCAGCAATCGATTGTATACAGATTAGTCACATGTTTGTCATAAAATGTGAAAAACTCAGTGAACACCTTTATGGGACAACAGATGCATTCCACATAGGCCTTTAAAGAAGACAGGAAATAATTTCTAATTGGCAGCTGCATGTGATGTTCTTAGGTTCAAAAATTATATTCATGCCCCCAAATACTCCCAATTTAACTGTGTTTGAATTAAAGTTTATGCTGCTTTTACTGGAGTTTGTGGTGGTGTGAGTGACAGGTTTGTTAATCTGTTTAGTGGGTGTATGTGCTTGCTTGATTGTTCATTTGTTAGCTGGGGTGTAGTTGGATTGTGGGGCAGCAGGAATTTGGTAGGTGGTTACTTGTATTAAAGATATGTTCAATTGGAGTTTAGCCTAAAAACTTCTACTCCTTGGAGCAGCTGTGGCAATTGTAGCCTTTCGAGTGGCTCCCTCTTACCATATCTGTAGCAGTAACTGATCACTGTAGGGATTTGGGAAACATAGTAACATACTAACATACTAATTGCCAGCAGATTAGGCCTTACGGTCTATCGAGTCTGCTTGAACCTCAGATCCCTAGTTGGGTGCTGAGGCCCCCCCCTTGTGTTCCAGAAACCCCTATCATCCATCCCCACCCCCCTGGGCCAGGCCATCATCTGATACATCCACTTTCTGTGTCTGTCCCACCCTCTCTTGAAGCCCTCCACTGTGGATCTCTGAACCAGCTCGCCAGGCAGTGCATTCCAAGGGTCCACCACCCTCTCAGTGAAAAACCTCCTCCTCTTTCCCCCCCTCACCCTTCCACCTTCCAACTTCAAACCGTGCTCTCTGGTGATACCTCCCTGCTTTAGTCTAAAGATCCCCTCCATGTTTACCCTATTTATTCCCTTGAGGTACTTGAAGACCTCAATCATGTCCCCTCGTCTCTCCTCTCCTCCAATGAAACAGGCAGAGCTTCTCGAGTCTGTCCTCATGCGTCAAATCCCCTAGTCCTCGTATCATCTTCGTTGCCCTCCTCTGTACCCTCTCCAGGAGCTGTATGTCCCTCTTCAAGTATGATCTCCAGTACTGTACACAGTACTCAAGGTGTGGTCTAACCAGTCCATTATACAGCGGCAGAATCACTTCCCTGCTCCTAGAGGTGATCCCCCTTATGATGCATCCCAACATCCTATTTGCCTTGCTAGCCGCTCTCCTGCACTGTTCAAAATTATTCATACATGCATCCACCATGACCCCTAGGTCTTTTTCCCCTTTTGAGGCCTCCAGCACCTCCCCTCCCAGGGTGTACCTGTGTTTAGGGTTTCCCTACCCAAGATGTAACACCTTACACTTGGTGATATTGAAATTTAATTTCCATGTGTGAGCCCAGCTTTCCAGGGTGTCCAGGTCCCCTTGCAGGGCCAACCTCCCCTCTTCCCCCTCAACTACTGCTCCCATCTTGGAGTCATCAGTGAAGAGACTCATTTCACACCCTGTACCCTCCCTGATGTCCGATATGTATGCATTAAACAGGGTCGGACCCAGGACTGAGTCCTGTGGTACCCCACTACCGACCTCTCTAGGGTTCGAGAGCTCCCCACCGACCACTACTCTCTGGGTGCATCCAGCTAGCCAGTTTTCAATCCATCTGACTATCAAAGGGCCTACTCCCAACCCCATCAGTTTCTCCACCAGACCATTGTGGGGGACAGAGTCAAACGCCTTGCTGAAGTCCAAGAATAATACATCCACAGGCTTTCCCCTGTCCAGTTCTGATGTTACCCATTCATAGAACTCCACAAGATTGGTTTGACATGATCTACCTGGCACAAACCCATGTTGCTGAATATCCAGACCTCCCACCTCCTCCAAGTACACCCCCAATCATTCCTTTAGTATAATCTCCATTAATTTTCCCACCACCGAGGTCAAACTGATGGGTCTATAGTTACCTGGTACTTCCCTCGACCCCCTTTATGGATTGGCACCACATGTGCCTCTCGCCAATCCCTAGGTATCCTCCCTGTCTCAAGTGACCTGTTGAAGAGCTCAGCCAGGGGTGCAGCCAGTATCCTCTGAGATCACTGCCATTAGAGCAGAGTTGCTCCAAGGATGGTTGTTGGAGAGGGTTGGATTGAGGGTATGTGTTTGAGGAGGTGTCCTGAGAAAAGATAGAAACCAACAAGGGACCTCCCTTTTTGGTTCCTATCCTGAGGACTATGCCACACTGTATGTCAGCACTCTGGTAGCATCTGTGCCATCTGACCCTGCTCCTCCACTTCAGGACATTCTCTATAATGCCAGGTCAGTGAGGAATAAAACTGAATTGATTGAAGTGTTCATCGTGGACTCCTCAGCTGACCTAGTGTGCATTACCGAGACCTGGTTTTGGGATGATTCAAGCCCTGTGCTGAAGGTGCAAGTCCTGCCCAGTTACTCAGTGGTGTATTGTCTGAGGTAGGCATGCAAGTGGGTGGGGTGGCCATCTGCTTTAGGTCTGCATTAGGATAGATGGCATATCTTACTTGAGAGGCCAGGTCATCTGAATGTGTGGCAGCAAACGGTGGGATGGGTTCAGATTGCAGGATCATTTTCACGTACCAGCCTCTGAGCCACAGCACTGAAATCCTGCAGGAACTGGAGAGCTTCATGGTTGACCTGGTATTGGACACCTCTTGACTTCTTGTGCTGTGAGACTTCAATGCCTGGGCCACAATAAAGTTTCCTTTATTGGGAAACAGTTCCTTCAACTAATGACATCACTAGGTTTAGTTACAGGTGTTCACCTCCAAAACCCACCAACAATCCATGCCTTGGAACTGGTCTTCTCACTGGCTCTTGATATTAGTAAGTATGATCTGGCTGTCTGGTTGGTTTTTCATGTCATGCAATCCTTCTGCAGGGTCCCCCATATGGGTTCCCTTTCAGTGGAAATGGTTAGATACTGCCCTATTCAATATCTAAAGTATGAAATATCCTGGCAGTATTAGACATCTTAGGTATGGTGACAGCTTGTACTTGAATGGCTGAGAAGGCCATGCAGGCACCCTGTCAAAGCCCAATATTTCTAAGAGGAAATGCTGGGATTGTGGTCAGTCCATGGTTCTTCCTAAAAAAAGAAAAAAAAAGTCCAAGCACACACTGACTGCACAAAAGTACTACCTTTAATGTAAAATGAAGTAGACTACAAAAAAAAACAGTGCACATACTGCCATGAACCCAGATTGAAATATGTAATTACTTCATTGAAGCTACAAGGACACTCAATACCCCTACGTAGAGCCTGTGAAGGCTTCACCAGGGGGCTGTGTTGAGTATAACCCACTACCATTAAATGCACCATTTGATGAATTTTCATAAAGTTCCATGTGAAGGTGAATACCAAAAACAAACCCATATTAAGAACAATGCTCAGATATTTTAAATTAAAAGATGGTTACACATACAGTCATACACATATATAAAATATCATTACAATAATAAATCAGAATATGAATTCTATGAATGATGCCTTAGGTTTGCAAGACTACTGCATTGTCATGAGCTGCACACCCCTATTACAGCTGCTCATTAATTCATTAGTGAAAATCCAAAGCAGAGGGTGCAAGCTAATCAAGGAAACTGCAACAAGTCTTGCAATAACAAAGGCAGATAAACCAAACACTGTATAAAAAAGTGCCCTGTTTATTCACATGTAAAAATTGCACACCATCATAGTGGTGATAACACAACATATGTCAGTGACATGCAGGACCTTAACATTATAACCAGCTGCATACCACCAATTTTAATCATATATAAATATATTAATATAAATTTAAAAACGGGGATGTAAGCTAACCAAAAATAATTATTGTAAATCACTGTACGGTATTTAAAAAGAGTTCTGAAATAGCAGCAGCATTTGTCAAAAATATAAAAATAATACCCAAACCACTGTCTACACCAGTTGGTGCACACCAACATGACAGTGGTACTAAATATTGTTAACTACTTCTGTGCAATATTGCCCATAATTCACCTAATACAATGATAAATAAACCTTAAGTGGAAAGCTAGCAACACCATTAATAACTGTGACCTGCTCACAAAAATGGGTTAAACTCAGTCTCCATATTTAATCCTGCTTGATTCATTATCTTCAACCAGTAAATCCATTCAGTTTCTTTCTGCAGCAATATTTTCAGCCTATCACCACCTCTCTCATTAACAGGAACATGACTGAGCAACCTGATTGAAAAAACAGAGGTGGTGCACCCGTGACAAGCCCCAAAATGGTAACCAAGAGCACTCACTGGACTCTCTTGTCCTATAGCTTGAACGTGCTCCTGGACCCTCTCTTTTGTACTTCTAACTGTTCTTCTCACATGGAGCTTAGCACATGTGCACCACCACACACATACAACATAACTGGTATGACAGTTCATCATAAATTTCCTGCCACACTCCTCCCCAGTAACTGGATGCGTAAAGGGGATTCATGTCAATTGAGCGAGATTTAATAAGCGAACACAATTTGAGCGACGATAAATGAGCAACTACAGTTTGAGGACCAGTACTATTCAGCACAGCACACTACAGCGACAACATTACATATACCACCCATACACAACCAGCGGCACCTTGTGCTGGCTCCAACGAAACTCCACTGACATTGCAGCACCACTGGCAACACCTTGCTACCTCCTTCTGTGCTATCCAATCATCATCCAATGTGCACCTGTTGCACAGTGTAACAGCAACAGTTGCAGCCATGCAACGGTAGTTGTCTGTGTTGCAGAAGGGAGGCACAACCCACAACCCCCTCCCACACCCTCCACAGGGGGCTGTACCCACCTCACCCCCCATCTTAAGGATTCCTACTCCACGGCATAACTGGACACTGGGGGTAGGCTGTACTACCAGTCACCGTATTTTGCAGTCACTCAATTGGACAAGTTGTTGTAATTGCACAGTTGCCCAATTTGCAGTCACTATAATTCAGTCATCCATATTACTTTACCCAAATTCCTGCACTCAGTTGACATGCTACCACATACAGGTGGAAACAATATTTGCATATTTGCATTTATTGTAGCTGTGGCACTTATAAAATCCTAGTTTTTCTATTATCCTATTTGCTTGTGATCTGACAGTGACTACTTGTTGAGTAATTTTTTTTAACTTTTTCTTCTACAATATGTAAGCCTTGGCATAGTGCCCACCAAAGGTCCAAGTTCTGGGCCCTCAGATAAAATCTCCCATCTGTCTCCTCACAATTTTAGCAACATCTAACCCTCTCAAAATATAATTTAGAACAAAACTCACCTTCATATTAGTATCATCTGGGTCTTTTTTCTAGGAATCAATAATGTATTTCTGGGCACTGTTTCAGCCTTGTCAGCAGCCTTCTGAATTGTCTTTGCTGTGCAGCCTCTCCCCCTGAACCTGGCCAACAGCTCCTGGGCTTCCTTCTCATATGTCTCTGCTAAGAAATGATTCTACTTAATTCTTAAAAATTGCCCATAAGGGATACTGTTAATCAGGTTCTTGGGATGAGCACTTTCAGATCTCAATAAGCTTTTTTCAGCCACTGGTTTCCTGTATGACTCACACACAACAAACATATCTGATCCACCTTATATTTTAACTCTGAAAATGTTATTTCAGTTTTATGCTTGCTGTATATACAGTGAATATTCAAAGAATTCAGATTAACCCAATTAATAAAATCAGCCACTGATTGTTCACCCAGCCCAGACACACAGGATGTCACCAATAAAGCAATGACACATTTGTATGTGCCTGAGGTGGGAATTAGAGTCAGAAAAAAACAGCCTACTCTTCCCACCATGACAGAAAGATACTGGCATATGAGGGGGGCTAATGCTGCCCCCATAGCCATGCTCCTCAGCTGCAAGTATACCTTTAATCAAATAAAAAGTAATTGTGAGTAAGCACAAATCTCAATAGGTCTAAAATACATTTTTGTGGTATGTCTCTTAATGTTTGGTCAGTTGCCATAAAATCCTTGCAAACTCTAATTCTATGATATTGTATCATGCTGGTATAGAGTGAACTTATATCAGTGGTTACCAACATAAATCTTCATCCCACAGACAACCTTCCACTTTATTAATTAAATCCATTGAATCATGGATATAATTTGGCAGCTTGGTAACAATTTTTTTTGCAGTAATGGTCCAAAAATCTGGAGGGACCCTCACTAAGCGAGCCCACCCCTGAAACTATGGGCCACCCAGTAGGGTCCCTCAGACTTGTGGACTTTCAGCAGAGTATATAAGGTGAAGATAATTAGAAAATCAACCAGTAAAAAACAACGTCTTGTTCTGAAGTCAGTCCCTCATTCTTTGTCCTATTTACAATTAACTTCAGTACTTCCCTATAGGGCACAGTAGGATTAATGTTAATGGTCTGTAACAAGATGTATCTGACAACTGCTTATATAGTTCACTGACATACCGTTCAGTGTCTTGGACCAACCATTAACTCTCCCTTATCAGCATTCTGAATAGTAACTTCTGGCATAGTTCTTAACTCCTTTAGTGCCTCCCATTCCTCATTAGACAATTTCCGAACCTACTCACAATTCCCCCTTCATTAACCGATCAATGTCAGCCTGTACTATATTCTCAAATATTTTAATAGTTTGATGCTTGCTTGCTTGTAGTGGGCAAAAAGTGCTTTTAGTTTTAAACCCACTTCTTCTTAACTTCTGATCAGTATTATTATCATTTTATCTATACCTCCCCTCAGAATCATTTGCCAAGCTGAACAACAAATCCATATTACTAGAAATTGAATGATTAGAAGACATAAAAGGTTCTAAATCACTTAAATGTTCCCATATACTCCCCTAAATCATACAAAAAATGATCAGAAGAGGCCAATCCCATTTCAATATACCTAGATTATAACAAGGCACCGTTAACCTCATGTTGCGTAATATAGTCAATAGCAAAATCCAAATTAATATCAGGATTATCAAGACCAGCACTTATCTCTTCGTATATTAAATAACGCATGTCTTACATATGTTCAGTTCCACTTTGTGAATAATTCCATATTCATTTTTTTCTGAAAAAAATACTTCTGATCCAACTTTCTTAACAGTTTATACAAATCAACCTGTAATCGAAAATTATCCAGATTTTGTGTTGGAATAAAGGAGTCCTTTTTGACAAAACTCTAATTTGGTTTTTAGTAGTTTTTCTTGAAGATATATTCAAAACTGGTAAATTATTCACTTCTTGTGCTGCTGGTTCCTCCTGGTCACAATTTGATAACCTTCAGCATTTCTGTTTGCCCCTCCTTGTTTTTCAGAATCTTTGCCTCTTGCTTGATTTGTAGATTCCATGTGGGACTCTTGGTTTCAAGCTAAAACAAAAGCACTTGTTTTTGTATTCCTACTGCCATGCTCGTGGAAAGGTAAAGCATTTTTTGTATGTACTATATGAACTTTTGTTTTATTTAATTTAAATACAACACTGTGAGCACCACAACACATTGTAATCACTTCACTTCTCTGGCTGCTATTATGTTTGGTGTTATTACAAATTGTCTTTTGCCTGCAATTCATTTTTTAGAGGGTATACCCATCTCATTTGTGAGCACCTGAGATTTTAAGTGCAATCTACTATTTCTAAATGTCCTAATTTTGGAGAGCTAGAACCTGGCTCTAATGGCTTCCTTGAACTCCCTGGCACCCTACTGTGTCCATCTCATGACTTCCCATTGCAGGTCACCATTGTATGATGATGACCTGTGGTGGCTGGAAACTAAGGGATGGATGTTGGAGCATTTTTTGTGGAGGTTACAGCTGGAGGAGGATAGATAAGGATGAATGTAATTGTTATGTGATATAGTATAATGGTGCTATTTATCATATGTGTTTTCCATGTATTTTTGTTTGTATGTACAGTTTGTATTTAATATGTCTCCTTATGTGTTTATGTACACTTGTCGCATATGAAAATGGGCAGACATGCTCATTTTGCATGCAAGTATAAAAAATAAAATGAAATGAAATGATCGGCACTGAAAAACATATTATTTTGAGAATCAGTGGGTAATCACTCCAAAAAAGACAGAGTTTTTGTCAAAGGTTGATTGCTGCAGAGAACAGCTATCCAACTCATCTCCTCCATGCTGTCAACAGATTATTAAATCCATTTTGTCTTTAGTGTGGTGGAGTGTTTTCAGTAGAAATATGCGAGGGGTTCACTTGTTCCTTGAAAAGGTATCCTCCATTTGAACTGGGATCTCCTCTAGCAGCCTGTCAGGGGCTGGAAGCACCCAGTCGAGGATGGAATTAGAGCCAGTTTTGGTGGATGAGGTATTCTAGTGGTCTAGAGGCTGTGCCCTATTTACTGTACATTGGACTCAGGGCTTGCTCAGCTACTGCTTGGTTGTCAGGGGATCCTTTGTTTGATTTTCACTGTGATTATCAGGTGCTCTCCAAAGGAAGGAGTTTTTTTTTACAACTACACTGAAGTGGGTGGTGGTCAGGCCTTCCTGAAAAATCATCTCTAGAACCTGATGTTCTGTCAAATTGTCAAATGCCTGTTTCATAATTTACCTTTCTGTGGAAGGTAATTGATAAGGTAGTTGCAGTGCAGCTGAAGAATCACCAAGAAAGGTATGATATCTATGAGCATCTCCAGTCTGGTTTCAGGTCATGTTATAATACAGAGACTGCCCTCATTAAGTTGTTCAGTGACCTTCTCCTAGCAAGAGACAGCAGACTACATTCTATTCTGTTCCTACGGGACCCCTCATCAGCATTGGACATGGTGGAATATGGAGTGCTACTGTTATGTTGAGGCTGAGGCACTATGTAGGACTCACAGGGACAGTAATGCAGTGTTTTTAGTCCTACCTCTCTGACAGGATGCAGCAGGTGGTGTTGGGCACTTACATCTCAGGGAATGCTGTGCTCTGCTGTGGAATGTCTTAGTGTTTAATCCTAGCTCCCACGTTGTTTGCACTGTACATGTTGCCAGTTAGGGAGATAATTAGACCATACAGTCTGGAGTTTTATTGCAATGCCAATCATATGCTGCTGATCTGTTTTGTGCACTGAAAGGAGGTGATGCAGTCTCTGTGCTGGACCAGTTCCTTGATGAAATTTGTGACTGGATGGCCACCAGATGATTCAATGTCAGTTAATAAAAAAAAGAGTTCCTACTGGTCAAGACAGCTCATCATGAGGGGGCTATTTTACCATTGTTGAAAGGTACCACACTGGGAGCTGTGGATAAGACAGAAAAATCTGGCAGTCATTGAGTACTACAAGCTGATGCTAGAACATCTGCAATGGCTTTATCCATCTATGGAACATTGTCTGGATTAAGCTTTATCTTCTGCCACCTCACATGGTAAGTCTGGCACATGCCTTTGTCACATCGAGATTGGATTATCAAAATGTTCATTATCTAGGGATATCTGTGGGGTTCTTTTGCCACCTGCCACTAGTGCAGAATGTGTCAGCCTGGCTGATTGACAGGACATCTTGTTCTAAGCATATTGCAATAGTGCTTGGTGGTCTGCACTGCTTGCCAATTTGGTGACACATCAACTTTAAGATAGGTTTATTAACTTGCAAGGCCTGCATGGTTTGGGGCCCTGGCCATATCAAAGACCTCCTGACTATATACGCTACTGTCTGCTCCCTCCCTTCCACTGAGGCTGGTCTCCTGTGTGTTGTCTGATCTTATTTAAAATCATTAGATAAGGGGTTTTGGAGTGTCAGCACCACAGCTCTGCAATGCTTTGCCACCTCGTGTATGGTGTGCCTTCATGGATATTTTTTAATTTGTTTTAAAACACAGTTTTTGTAATTTGAATTATGGGTTTAATTAATATAACTGTTTAAGTTAAAGTGTCTAGTTATATTTCCTCAATCTGTGACTTTGCTTGTTGTATTACTGTGTATCGTGCTCATACCCTTGGGATGGGGCACATTAGAAATAAATTCTCCTTGCCTTGCCTTTGAGGAGATACCCTGAGTGTCATGATGTTGGTCACATATGGCGAGGGTGAGTTTGAGCCCAGAACTAAGTCAACTAAGCAGTGAGACTAAATAGAGATTGAGAGGATAAGCACATATGATGCCCTGTCAAAAAGGAGATTGAAAGAAAAAGAGTGAAAGCATCAACTTTCACATGAATTCCAGATGCAGCTGAAGCAAGAGTGGCAGTGGCAGTGGCAGCATGTGATAAAGATGCAAAAAGGATGAGAGCATCAGCATCAGGAGAAGAAGAAGGAGAGATACAGTAGGAATGAGACAAATAGAGGCATTAGTAGCTCAAGATGCAGAAACTACATTAGTAGGCAACACCAATTAATGTATATTCTGGCATTGGAGGATCTGACCAGGAAACCACCATTTATTCTAAAATATGTCCTCATTTTTGTGAGAAGATTGATTTTGATAATTTCCTGAGGTCTTTTGAAATGTTATGTGAGCAGTTTAATTGGAGAGGACTTCTTAGCTTGCTCACTTAACACGACAAAACAGACAGAACTTTCAAGGCATCTGACATAAAGTGGTCAAGACATAGAGAAGGTGGAGGTGATGCCAGGACTTCCCTTCAATGTCATTATGGATAATGGTTTAAACAGCAGTGAAGTGGTAGCCTGTGTGCTACACAAAGTCAAATGAGGAGACAGTTAGTAAGGACCAAGGACATTAAAGAGGGAGAGTCTACACTGCTGTTTGGGATTCTTCCTTCCCCCAACAAAGGGAAACTAGTGAGGGGAGAGAGAGTGGGTGGAGCAGCCTGAGACAACCTTTACTCAAGCAGAGGTGGCAGGAGGTGTTTATTTTCAAATTAATTTATTGTTTCTCTAGTCCTGGTCCACCTCAAATTCTGGAACTGTCTGGCACTGGTTCCATGCCCTTTTATTACCTACAGACAATGTGACCTGGCAGAAAAGGCTGGATTTCACTGGTAACTCCTTCCAAGCATATGGAGGTTGCACTTGTTTCACTAAGAGTGCAGTCAGTCTCTTGCTATTTTGTTTATTTATCAAACCCCATCTGCACTCCACATTACTGTCTCCTTACAACAAAAGTCTAGGACTGCAGCTACCAGAAGCCCTCACAACCTCCAATAAGAATGGAGAATGGTGTGCATATGAGTGGTTATAGGAGTTGTAGTTTTAAATATTGATCATGGTTGTAGTAAGTAAACACTGCCACAGAGATCAGATGTTTTTTTGATGAATAAACAAACAATAAGAAGTTTACTGCACTCTTAGTGAAACAAAGTACCAAGTACTTCTTGGGAGGGTCTCTGCAGATGGGTGCAGTGGGATATAACTAAAATTGTTCAAATGGACTGGAAATCTATATGTGTGTGCATGAGGGACGGGTAATCCTGTCTGTAGGTTCTTAGTGGCTTCTGTTGGTGGAGGGATTAGTTTCCATTTCTTAAACAAATGTTTGTAAAAAAAAAAAGATTTTTTTATTCAAGAGCTTTTAAAATGCTTTGATCTTGGCTGGCCCAGTGGCGCTGAGGGTTGAGGCATTGGATGCCACACCTCATGCCACGCTGGCGACCTGTGTTCAGGAGCAAGCATGGGCTGCTAGGGGTCAGCAGTGGAGGAGAAGGACTGAGCGCCCCAGGGACAGCTCTTCTTCTCTGGGAAGGGGGGATGACCAGATGCCAGTGCATGCCTGGCCCCTAGTGGTGGCTGGGTGCTGGCACACTTATGCTACAACAATCTGGTAAGAGGTGGGCAGGCACCTGATTGGGTGTGCACACATGAACGTGTGTGGTGCCATCACTGGCATCCCTGCACACTCCACCTCTGGGGACCAAAGCACACAGAACACAGAAAAAGGGGCTTGTGGTCAGGCAGCATGAGCTTCTGTCCTCACAGCACCAAACCCCAAATGGCACTTCCCCTGAAATCTGGGTCCGTTGCAGCTGAATCAGGTTGGGGGCTTCTCACCACACTGCCATGGAGGGGAACCCATGGGGATAAAGGGTGAGAGTTGGCCTGATGTCAGGTTTGGGCTGGGAGGGTGGTCAGGATGTACAAGGGGCCAGGGAGAGAAAATAGTAAAAAAAAAAAATGCTTTGATCTTTTTTAAAATTTTCAACACATGGCCCATTTTATAGGGACAAAAAGAAACTGCAGGGTGTTGGTTATAATGTTGTGACTACACTTCCAGAGGCTAAAGGCATGCTGCTATGCCTCATGGCAGACAATACTCCTGATCATAAGTGTATCACAGTATATCCCACACCCAGTTGTACCTTATTGCTAACTTTATTTTTTGTTCTGTTAATTTTCAAAGCAGCAGTGGAATGAAATTGGGCAAAAAATGTAACCCTAACTTTTTTCAATATTAAAGATTCCAGGCATCTTCCAGTTTTATTTGGTGATAAAAATGGTGAATTCCAGCAAGGTCTGAGTATTTTGTAAATTTTTTAACTGAGTTTTTTCTCAAATAAAAATGGCCACCACATTTTGCATAGAAATTGCACTGTAAACCTTACAAGGGTTAGGATCGGAAAACAAAAACACATGGTATGCAACATAAAAGGTACCTAGATGAGTACATTTGAAAGGTATATGTTTCTTAATTGTAACTGAAACTAGCTTTTTTTTGGAAAAAACATATTTGTTGCATGTACTGGGTTAATATGTCTCACGCTGAATAGCGTACGATATACTCACGCAACAGGAACAGCACAGTAGGGGACAGCGAGAGAGTGCAATACTGCTAAAGGAAATATGTGAGGTAGTGCACCCCCTCTCTCTCTCTTCCCATGCAGATGATAAGGCCTCTGCTGGGACGGGATCCAGTGAGATGCTGCTGTGGCTTGATGGGATGAGCCACGAGCAGCAAGGGATGCCAGCAGTATGTTTGGGACCGGTTCCAATTCCCGTTCCCAGATGCAAGAAATTCTATTTTTTACGCACTGTGCATAGATATTAAATAGCCCCCTTCCACTAGAATTAGATATTTTAGTAAGGAAGGGCTTGGGGGGCACAGCTCCTCTCGTAATGGGTCGTAAAGACATATGCTGCTGCAATATATTGTACTGTTTTGGCAGCATGGTATATTGCGGCGGCATAATGTCTTGTGCCTTTGTTGCACTGCTGCTTTGAAACACAGTAACTTAATGTCTCTGAAGAGGGACATTAAGTTACTGGAGGGAGTGCAGCGCAGGGCGACAAAGATGATCAAGGGTCTGGGGGACTTATCATACGAGAGGAGGTTGAAGGAGTTGAACATGTACTCGTTGGAGGAGAGGAGGGATGGGGGGACATGATTGAAACCTTTAAATACATGAAAGGAATAAACAAGACAGGTACAGAGAGGCTGTTCAAAGTAAGGGAGGGAAGGGAAACCAGGGGCCATGATATGAGGCTGGAGGGAGGAAGGTTCATGAGGGAGATGAGGAGACACTTTTTTACAGAGAGGGTGGTGGCTGGGTGGAATGCGTTACCTACAGAAGTGGTATCCAGTAGAACAGTGGACTGCTTCAAAAGGGGATGGGACAAGACAAGGGGGAGGGTCAATGAAGGGGAAGGGTGGAAGGAAGGGGCAGCTGCAGAATAAGGGGTGCTAGCTGCACATTCAAGCAGACTTGATAGACCTCTATGCCTTTATCTGCTGGCAAATTTCGTATGTTTGTATGTTCATACAATTGTTCCTTTTGTTGCACAGTGTTTGTTGTTCATCATTTAATAGTACACAATGGGAGGCATACCCACTGCTTGTTTGAAGTGAAACATTGTACACCCGATTGTTTGAGCTGACTGTATAGATATACTGTAGGAATGTGCCTAAGTTGGGAGAACAGTGTCATCAGTGAGTGACACTGGCAGCATGTCTCAAGAGGGATGGTGAGATGGTACTCATACTGAAGCAGTAATGGTAACATCAGCCATCTTATTCCATTCCAGATTACGTGACAATGACATCCTGAATGTGACACATACTAATTCTTTTAATTATAGAATATTACTTAATGTCAGTGAGTGCTAACTCTGAAGTGGCATAGCATTTAGTTTTACAGTGTATAGAACATTTCATGTTTCATGATACCTGAGGCTAGGATCTTTACTGTAACTCCAGATCTGTTTGATTACAAAGATCTCTTCAGTGCAGCAATAAGTGAAAGGAAAACTACACCCTCGTATCTTGTAAATTTTATTTGTTTCCATGTCAACAGACAACACCTTTTCTGTAGCTGTTGGGGATATATGTGTTTGCTTTAGTTGGTTTTCACTGTTCCTGCTAGTCCCCTGTAGCTACCCTGGGGGGGTCTCTATTTTAAGGTTGTTGAAATCTCATTGTCCATGAGAGCTGCATTAGCATATGAGAACATAATGTCACAGCAACCATTTACACCATGTATCTGTATGCTGAAAATAAGGGATATGCGGGGGATGACTGTGTGATAACTCATTTATCTGGTACAGTTGCAAGGGACCTCAAGTAACCTCATGAGTTATCACACAGTAACCCCCCCCCCACATATTCAATTTATGCAACAAGCTTTCTTGGTTTAGATTTGTTTTGTTGAAATCTAAGATGTTGACCATTAATGCGGTATAGCGCATGCTGGAATAATACATCTTGGGCTATTGCGCATACCGTGCTATACCTCGCTAACAGTCCGTTTATCTACACAGTGATCACACCAGTGGTAAATAAATCATGTTATTCTGGGATATTTATTTTCACTTAGAACACCATTTACAGATGATGCCATCATCTACCGCTCCTCGTCATATATTAACCAAATCAATTGGAACCTTGCCTCAGACTTCGCCTCCCTGGAAGCCTGGTTCCAATGTAATCATCTTGTTCTCAACTCAAAGAAGACAAAATGCATGGTCTTCTCCCATCGGCCTGGAAAAAAGCCTACTCTACCTACCCTTAGTATTTCCACTAACAAGGGTGACCCGTTAGAGGTAGTACACTCCTTCAAATACCTGGGTGTGACCTTGGATTCTGCACTATAGTTCAACTCCCATGTCTCTACCACTATCAAAAATCTCAATCAGAATATTGGACTCCTATATCGCGTGTGCCCTCACCTCACACTTGTCTCTTGCCAAAAAATTGTTACTGCATCCCTCCTTCCCCTACTATCCTGTGCTGCACCCCTCCTCCTCTTCATTAATTCCTCCTCCATGTCCCTCCTCTCTCAGGCATACCACAGAATTGGTCACTTTGCCATGGGGGCACCAACCTGTTCTCACCATTGTGATGTTCTTGCCTCCCTGGGGTGGCCCTTCTATGGGGCAAAACTGAGATACTCCACTTTGAGCCTCATGTTCAACCTCATACACAAATACACCCCCCCACCTCAAGGAACTTATATGCCTCAAACCAACTCCACACACGCTTCACTCCACCTCTCTCCCCCTTCTCATTATCCCCAAAATATGTCTTGCTGTATCTAGACGCTCCTTCTCATGTGCTGCTGTAGCTGACTGGAACTCCCTCCCTCCCTCCATTCTCTCCTGCTCCTCTCTCTCACAATTTCAGTCCCGTCTGTCTGCCTTTCTGTCCTCTACTATCTGCTCCTGCTTTGGCTAAAGGGTGCCTACTCTTGCACCTAGCATGATAAGAAACTAATGTGTGTGGGATTCTCTGGTCCCAGCCACCTCCATGTACTGTATATTACTAACTTTTTACTATGAATTTCTGTACTTTAACTGTTCTGTCTATAGCCCATAGAGCACTCAACTTCATGTATAGCTTGTCAAGTCTGTTGTCAATTGATTGTGTACTTATAACATTTTTATTGACATGTACTCTGCCTAAAGACATCCCTGTAACATGAGAACTGTATTCTTATACCTTTGTGGTTGACTCTCAACCCCGGGTCAACCCTGAAAAAGGGACTGTAATTGTCTCAGTGGACTTACCCAGTTACCAAAACTCAGATAAATAAATAAATAAATAAATATAACTTAGAACCCATTTTCTATAACCTAGAACATGTTATTTTCACTTAGAATCTGGAAATAGAACACAGAGAATGATGAGCCAGATAGGGAACTTACAATGGAAAGAAAGGCAGTTTTAAGCAATAACAATGTACAACACCAGTAAAAACACTACAAATTATATGATATATATCAAGCAAATAATGGATTGCAATAGAACAACACTTTTATCTCCACAAATGAGTGGTATTCAAAACTATCCTTCTCATCTTTGATTATGCCGACCTGGTGTACAGCACAGCCTCTCATTCTTCACTTGCCAGATTGGGCACCCTTCTGAATGCTTTCTAACACTTTGCCACCACCTCCCCCACTTACCCACCACTGTCTCCTGTACTCTGCCCTATCCTTTGCACCTCTGTCTCACAGGAAAATGGTTCACTGTGCCATCTTTGTTGCAAAGTACTGGTTTGGCACCTTACCTCTCCGCCCACCTCTCCCAAGCTGCCTCCTCAAACTACTCCCTTTGTCACAGAGATCCATGCACCTTTTCTATCCCCTGCCCCAACTCTGCATCTGGTCAATCTGCTTTCTCCTTCTGTTTCCCGTACTTCTGGAATAAACTCCCCTCTGATCTCTGACTAGCCTCCTCCTCCTTTTTACTCAAATGGCTCCTCAGACTTTTTCCTCATCCACAATACTCTCAGTGTTCCCAACTATCGCCTCCTTAATTTCTTAATGTATCCCCCCATAGTTGTCAACTCCTCTTAAGCCCACTCACTCCCCCTTTCTGATGTTTCTTCAGTGTCTACTCCGTGGACCTTGCTCCTATGAGTAGTGTCATGTCACAATTATACTTTTTGCTACTGCAGGTCCTGCACTCTGTATAATGTAGTACAACTTTGGCTTTGTATTGTCTTTTATTTATATTGTAACCCTGTATCTGGATGTTACCTACCATTTTGATCTTGTAACCGTGACCTGCATTTGACTTTATCTGCTATTTACATGCTATATATGCAGATTTGTTTTATTTTTATTTGTGTACCTGTATCTGGATGTTACCACTCATTTTGGGTCTTGTAACCATGACCCATGTTCTTCTTAACTGTAATTTTTTAATGCAGTTTTATTCCCTATGTAACCCTTTCCCCAGGTCACACCTGGAAATGAGTCTCAGCTCATTGGTGTCTTTCCCAGTTATCAACTTTTAAATAAATAAATACATTTATAACTAACTCAGGGCTTTGCCACTCATGAGTTATGGGTCTTATCACTCACTAGTGGAGATAAATGTGTTATTCCATTGCAATCCATCATGTATTCCCTATTTATCACACACGTTTTATATGGACGCCTGTCGCATAAATACAAATATCCAGAAAAAACACCTCTCTGGACACACACATTAAATGCTGCATAAAGGGAAAACCTTGCATTACAATCCAGACAGTCTACAAAGCTAACTGAAGGTTAATGGCATATTTCACACCTTGCTGCAGCTTGGTTTTTTGAACACTAATTAGGCACGCAGGCAAACTTAGGAGTCTAAAGGACGCTGACACATGTTCTCATATGGAAATACAAGTCTCAGGAACAATGAGGTTTCAAACCCAGAAAATGGAGCCCCCCCCCCACACCGCCCCAGATAGTCATAGGGACTAGTATAAACAGTAAAAGTAAGCTAAAGAAATCACATATATCCCCAATAGCTACGTAAAAAGAGTTGTCTGTTGACATGGGAACAAATAAAATATATAAGATATGAGGGTGTCATTTTTCTTAAGTAGCATTGCAGTGAATTTCTGGCCTCCTGTGATTTACCATGTGTAAATGAACAGCACGTGTTAATTTTTTATTCCATTCACACAGCTTTCTCATTTCTAAAACATGCCATTTGGTCAAGATACAGTAGGAGACCGATGCTGAAATGAGCAGTGGGCAGATCCGTTAAGTAACTACATTTCCAAGGGAAAAACACCCAACTAAGAACAGCATCATCCCCTGCTGCACAACCTGAGGTCAAAGCAGCTTACAATATCTGAAATGTTCAGCAAGGTTTTGCCAGGATCAACATATTCTATGCATAATGAATTTAAATGGCAAACTGGCCAAAGTGCTGGCAGTGGGACTGCTGTTGCATTCATCTGTGGAGGGTGAGGGTGAGGGATTTGGGGAGCTGATGTAGGGAGCTGCTTGGAAATGGTAAGTCTCCTGCCACAGCAACGTTCCTGAGGTGGCAGTACTTGACCTGTCTCAGACTACGAAGACTGTTGGCAAAATGAACCTGAGCCAGTCTGAAGTGCCAGTGATACACCTGACCATTGACATCTGGGCCAGTGGTTAGTCTACCAAATACAAGTGCAACCACACGCACACACAGCAACCCTCCCATTGCCAGCAGGAGGCAGTAGTAGGCAGGGTGTGAAAGTTCTACAGCATGCAATGCTGTGAATGTGTGCACTGGAGGAAGCACACACAGCTGCTCTGTACTCAAAGAAATAAACTCCAGAAGACTGCCAAGTGCCTTTCCCATTACCAAGTGAGTCAGGGTTTGTATCAGTTGACAATGAGACCAACACAGTGTGGACTCTCATGGATGGTCATTTTGTGTGTGCTGTTGTTCGAACACTGTCTCAATTTATTGTCCCTATTTCCCTGAAGAAGGAGGTTAATGTGGCTGAACTGCTGGGCATTAACAAGAAAATCTGCAGTCATTTCAGCAAGTCTTTTGAAGCATGCCATGAGATGAAGTGACTTTAAACTTCACTAGTGAATGGGTGCAAGGTCTGGATTTTCACACTTCACAAACATTCGTGAAGTTCCTGACTTACTCCATATTTGCATGGTTTAAAATGCACCAAAAGTACGTTCTGAGATAGTGGTACTTTCAATAAAATATCAGCAGCCAAAACAACAAAAAATATTAGGCACTCACCACCTCCATTACGGAATAATGACTTCACTACTGCAGTCTTGAACGTGCTTCTTTTCTCCAGAAGTGCAAGAAAAGCTGGACAGACTCCACAAACCTCTTGTACTTAATTATCCTCTTTTTTTGCTTAAGTACTGCACCCACATAATTATTTTAGCCAGTCTCATGGGTATGACATCTCCCCTTCCCCCCCCCCACCGGATCACTATGAACAGCTCTTGTACCACCCTTCTCAGTTGTACGATCCCTATGTCTCCTTCCCAGTCTGGAACCACAGTCTCAGCTGCATTGGTCTGTACTACCCCCCCCACATCATTATTTCATTATTTTACCTCAGTGCTGTGACAACAAGGTTGGAATACTCTAAACATCTGAACCTCCCTTACTCTTGTTTTAAATACCCCCCTGGATCACTCTGAACAATTCCTGAACCTCCCCCTACCCAGTTTTATCCTTTACTCAGTTTTATCCTTCCCGATCTGGAACCACAGTCATGGCTGCATTGGTCTTAATACCGCATCCTGTATCATTGTTTTGCTGGTGTCTGCACTACAGCTGTCATAACTCTTGCAAATGCACTTGTATTCCTGTACCGAGTTATGCCATGTATTGGTCTGCAACCTTGCTGTTATCTAGCTCGTACCTACTTATCTCACCTTGATGTATCATATGCTTCACTTTGTTATGTTGTATCATCTCCAGGATGCATCTGTAATCGAGTGATACTCCACTCAGTATGCCTTCCTGGTAAAACTCTCAAATAAATAAAATTACTGGCCTGTAAACTCAATCAGGTTTGACTCTCACTTTTGAATTAGCACCATTCCTCAAATAAGGAGACAAAATGGTATACTGTAAAATAAAATCTAACCATTTTCTAATATTTTCCTCTCTCCCCAGAGTAAAATACTGTTCAGATTGAGGTAAGCACCATGTGGAGAGCACCCAAGAACTTGCAACCAATGGGGTATTTTTACAAACATGCAGATTGCCTATGCACCAAGTATCTGAGGCATGTAGGTAACCCTAAGTCCGAATGTCACACAGCTGGGGTCCAGTAGACCCCCTGTGGCATTCACAGCTGATTTGTGAGTCCAGTGCATACTCTAACCCCTGGTCACCTGCAGAGCTACGTGCACAGGCGTTGTGGGGGCATGCCAGGGGGCATGCCCATGCTGTGTGCCGTATACTAAGATGCAGAGCTGGCATGGAGTGCCAGGTGAGGGAGCACAAGTTACATGAGAGTGGACCCTGCTGTAACTGCTATGTGCTCCACCAACAGAAACCTGCCAGCAGTGGTGGACCGTGAACCCCCTTCATGGTGCTGCCCCAGCCAAAAGACCTGACAGGGAGGTCTTGGGGCAGCCAGTTGGGCACACATCTGTGGTGACAGAAAAGTTGAGCCCCCTGCCTTCCTAGCATCCCCTGCATGTGTGCAACAGGGGATCCATTGCAGGACCCAGGATGGGCATCCCATTTGATGCCTACCTGTTCCCCATGATCCCCATGCAGCTGTGATCCATCCCCGAGCAGCTCTGCACTGGGGGGCAGGGCCTCAGACAGGTACCCTGCAGGTGCTTATGGTTGTGAATACCACACACCCTCCACCTGTCCAGGGCCATGTAGCTACATGAGCATTGTACATGCATTTCATTACAACTCGCACCTTCGTGAATAGGCCCCAAGCTGTAGTACTGTTGTACTGCTGTGACTAGCTTGTTTATAACTGTACTATAAGTGTTCTATCTCCCCAGAAAATGAGTTTACAGACCAGTAATTTAAAAAAAAGAGGGGAATTAAGAACAAATACTATTTAGCACTGATATGTGCACCCAATACAGGGAAAAGAAATCTAAGATGTTTTCTAAATATGCTATCATAATGTTAAAGTGATGTATTTATGTAAATGTGTATGTATTTTTAAATATTCTTATCACTCAGTTGGCACGTTTTACTGTTGAAGATTAACATAGTTGTTTGGTCAGACAATAATGTTTTGAAGCATTATGAGTTATGATGCCTTCTGACATCATCACGAACAACCAGTACTTAAACGGTCAGATACAATATGTTTGTGCCTTTGATAAAGGATCAAGCTGTGGATCTAAAATGCATTAGGTGGTTTGTGGAGTTTGTCTAGTTTTTCCTTGCACTTATGAATAAAAGAAGAACTTTTTCAAGACTGCAGTGACAGTGCCATTATTCCATAACGGAGGTGGTGAGTATGCAATGTTTTGGTTGTTTTAACTTTACATGTTGATGTTTTAAAAACCCTTTTTTTAATTGAAGTCCTCCCCCCACTCACTCAGTTAAGTTGCACCCCCCTTTACCACCACCCAATGCCTTATAATATTATATCCTCCCCCAACATCACACCCTGCTGTTAAAACTCCCTCCTCACCTCCCTCCAGCAAAGTTTACCATTGCCTGCAAATCACTTGTTTTATATGAACAAATGCCAGTAATTTGTAGTAACACCCCCTCCACCCACATGCCCAAACCAACATCCCAACATCCCCCATCTGACCTGACCCCAATCAATTACTAGATTGTTGCTTTTGGTAACTGGGTAATGCTCACTAGGCACAAGTGCCTGTTTTTACGGGTGACCTGGGAGCACTGGGGTGGTTAAGTGACTTGTTCAGCGTCACACAGTATGCAAGTTGAGGTTGTGGGAATCAAACCCAGGCCTGCTGGATGTACCAAGCTCATTCACAGATCATTACTCTATCCTCTAAGCTATACTGTAAATGTAAAAAGTGTGCACAAGGTCGGTGGTGCTAACGAGATAAAGTTAAATAGACATCCAAGACTCGGGCACTAACCACCACATATGACACCTACTCCAACTTGTGCAGAAAAACATTTAGGCAGGCACACTTCTATTTTAATATGTGATTAAATATTTTGGTGCCCAAGTTGGAGTCAGTGTCATATGTGATGGTGATTGCCTGAGTCTTGGATGTCTGTCTATGCTATACTGCCAGCCAGATTACCCCCTCCCAAGCCCCACTAGCACCCACCATCCTCTCAGCACCCCAAAAATGAACTCATGGGGCCAGATTCATAAAGTGGCCCTTGGATAGATGCAAGCTGCAGCAAACAGCAGCTTGCATCAATCACTGGAGTGCCAGAGACCCTGTGCCATATTCAGAAACAAGAGGGGTCTGGCACCAAACTCTGAGTTGTGGCAACTGCCCCCATGTGCCAAGCACTTAGCACATAGGAGAGGTTTGCTGCAAGCTGCAGGGTTGTCAGGTGGCATCAGGGCCCATTGATGGGGACCCACGGGTCAGTTAGCCTGGAGGCTGACAGTGCCATGGGAGATGGAACAGGGGATGTGGAAAGCAGGGCAGAACAGGATGAGGGGGTGGCAAAGACATTTGATGGGGACAGGGCATGGCTGCCACTATGCCAGTGTTGTCCATATGGGGGGGCTGTTGCATGCCTGGCACCATGGAGGACCCTGTGAGCACATACCCACCAGAGCAGGATATAACTCATTGCTTCACTGCCACTCTGCAACTGTCTGGCTCCTGTATGGGCATGGGATGCCATGGGCAACAGCTCTGGGGGATGGTGCAATGCCCATCAGACCAGCATAGGACTGGTCTCATTGTAGTGGACAGTGCACCCTGTGGGAGGGCTTCTTGGATCCCATGTAAGGGAATGCTGCAGTGCTGCCCTGGTGCAAGCCTCCTTCTGTCATGGTGCACTGGTACCCTTGCAAGGATAGTGCAAGCCTAGCTGGCACAGGTAATCCCCTAAATGGTGCAGGTAGTGATACTGGATTGTGAATGACACAAGGTGTAGTACAGAGAGCCCCTTGTGTCATTCTTCTCTGATACAAGCACCGTGCATCATTCCCAATGCTTTGTGAATTGGACCCATATACCTAAAAAAAAATGTAATTGCCCCATGCTCCAGAAATGTTCTCTCTATTTAACAAATATCCAAGGAACAAATGAATGAATGAATGAATGAATGACATCTTAGCAGCCTATAGTACAACCTGATTGTCAGAGGTCACTACTTTGGACCAAAGACTCTTTTTTTGTCTCTAATATGCTGGTTGCACATTACTTATGAAAATGTAGTTGGAACTGCAAGAAAATGTGACAAAATCTGATTCAGGTAAGAATCTGAGTCAGAGTTGCACTGTCTTCACTGACATCACACGTGGCAGCCTCAAATGGCTCCAATAAGGTGACCAAAGATTCCAGAAGAGTCCTGCTGCAACTGAACATGATATCTACTTTACCTATTTGATTCTGAATGGTGTAGTCATGTACAGCTTTTTTTCCTGTTCAAGAAGCCTTTCCAGAATGTAAAATGTTGAAGTCCTGCAGGTTGGTTCCTGCTTTAATGTATGCAAGGTTAAGTTATTTGATATCTACAGCCCTTTCAGGATTTTTTTGAGCTTTCACAGAGTGGCTGAAATATTTACCTAGCAAGTCCTAACAGGTTTTCAACATTTCTGTTTCCATTTAAGAAACCATGGATGAGAAGATTTAAACAATGTGCAAAACAAGGTATGTGTTGGTAGTTGCCATCTCTAACAGCCTTGACTATGTTGGCACCATTATCTGATACTATGAACCCTGGAGACAAGGAATACGGAGTAAGCCATTTCTGGAATTGATTTTGCTGTTTCTGCAAAATATTCACAGCAGTGTGGTTCTCCTAAAAAGTTGTGTCACATAATACAGCCTGCTTCTTACTGCTTATGGTAGAGTGAGGATTATTACTTTCTGACTGGAAACTTGCCCAGTGAGATGTAACAGTCATGTAGTCAATTGTTTGGTTGCTGGTCCATATATCTGTGGTTATGTGAACCTGCTTCACCTCAGAGAGTTTCAACTGTTTAGTGACCACACTACACACCAAGTCACACAACTGTGGAAAAGCTTTTTTTTTGAGAAATAAGTTTGACAGGGAACTGTGTACCATGGTTCAGTCCAGTTCATGAACTTGAGGAAACCTTTCTAGACAACAAAAGCAAAAAGGAGCTGACAATTGGCCAACCGATCTGCAATGACTATTAAACAGCTGTCATGCTGGATGCTTGCGTGTAAATTTTGATGTCCTTAGACACTTTCTTTTAATAATAGTTGATGAGACTGACAAGATTTTTTTTTATTTGGGGGATTGTACTTTTCACACCTTTTTCAGGTGGAGTATTACTGTGGGATTTTGCAGTACTTGATGGTGTCAGAAGAAAACAATCTATGTTTGTCTGGGAAGACTGCAAGGGCACATCAAGTGATTCATTGCCAGTTCCTGCTTCCAGTTCATTGTCACTATGGTTACTGCTACCACCGCCTCCATAACCACTCATGCTAACAACACTGTCCCTTGCCCAGCCCCCCTCAACTGGGTGTTTTGCCATTGCATGTTGTATCATTAGTGATGTTCTGAAATGTCTTGCTTTGCCCACCATGTCTGATGTTCTTTCAGCACAGACTGCATACAACTCAACAGTTGTCTGCAGGGTTAATATAAAATAAATTCCACACTAAAGATTTACCTTTTGTGCTTTGTATTACAGTGCCTAGTATTATTTCTTGTACAGTCAATGGAGCTGGAGGAAACTCTACACTGCCATTTCCTTATTGACAAGAATTGTTCTCATTCATGCTCATCTTCTTATTCTTACATTTAGCATATGATTTTTGTTTTGACACTTGCCCCTTATGCCTTACAGTGGCATCCTCTCCTACCCCTTCATTGAAACTACAGACCTCATCTCCACAGGATTCAGAAGAACTGAAAGTGACATCATCACATAGCCTGGGCTATCCCATTCACATTTCCCACTATCACCATTATGTCTATCAGCATGTTTTGCCTCAGCATCTGAGCTTATATTTGAGGAGGATGTCTCCTTGTCCTTGCATGCTGCTTTAGCAGCTGGAAGTATCCTTTTCACATGTGGCAAAATGTTCAGTGCCTCTATGAGTAACTCCAGTCAGTTCTTTCTGAAACTCTACTATCATTTCATTGCAAGATGCTTTTTTGGTTCACAAGGACATTTAGTGTCAGTCCTGATGATGTTATTATTATTGTTGCTATGTTCTTCATTAGTTGTATGATTCATATTGTCCATATTATTAACAGCTGCACATGCAGCAGCACACTTGCTTCCTTTTAGTAAACTTAGACTGGGAAATAGAAGACATAGTAGACACAGCTGTGAAAGGAATAAATATTGTTTCACTAACTGTTACAGAGACAGGCAATGTAGCTGCCTATGTCACAAACAGTAATAAATGACAGGGCTCAGGGCACCTAACAAATAGTGTAATACAGCCTAAATGACTTTCACTATGCTACTGAGAGATATATAGTGTAGCTATGTCACAAACAGGGTGCAGGGCACCTAACAGACAGTATGATACAGCCTAAGTGGCTTTCACTATACTGCAGAGCCACACAATGTAGCTGCATGTCACAGAAATAAACAACAGGGCTTGGGGCACCTAACATACACTGTAATACAGCCTAAATGGCTTTTGCTATGCTGAAAAGAGATGTCACACACTGTGTAGCTATGTCACAGTTCACTATGCTGCAGAGATGCACAGCTATATCACAGTAATAAAATGACAGGGCTCAGGACACCTAACACAAACAGTGTAAATTATAGCCTAAATGACTTTCATTATGCTCCAGAGACACAAAGCAGCTGACAGTGCCTTTTGCCCCACCTTGCTTCTTCTTTCCCCAGCACTGCATCATTGGATGATCCCCCAATTCCTCCTCCTTCCTGAGATCATTTCAGTCATCAATCCTGACTTCCACTCCCTTTGCTTCTTCAAGGAGGTTTTATGTTTTTTTTAATAAGTTTTTGCCACGATTTAGCAATGAAAATACAGAGCAAGTGTCCAATTCCTTTCACTCCCTCTAGACTCCGGCTGCTATCTGCACAATGGGCTCACAGCAGATGGAGCACAGACACCACTGGCCAATCAGGTTGTCATCCTAGTGACATGTGCTTGATAAATCATGAAAGATCACACTGGCTGCCCTTTCATGCCTGTTTGTAGACTTGGAAGTCCTGATAGGAGTCCCAGGATCCCACAGACTGCCTTTAATGCCTGTTTAAAAACAATTACCCATAACCCATATCAAAACTGTCTGACCTGTGAATTACACTGTTATGTGGAGTAAGGTAGTAAATTACCCAAACTACCCTACCCAACCAGCTACCTGATGGGTAGCCCATCCCTAGTTTTTATTATTTTTTTATACATGCTGTGGCAGTATTCTACACAGTGTATGTTATGAGTTGTGATTCCTCATTGTGATTAAACATTCTGATTTCATTGCTTTTTGCCACCTTCCCCAGTTGTTTTTATATCTCTCTAGGGAATGAGTCAATTTCACCCAGTACACTTTTTTTTAAAACTGTAATCCTATATAACCCATGGAATTACCAAGTAAATAAACTGGACACCTCTCAGTGACTAGAACGATTAAGAGATTGTATCTGTTTGATACTTAAACTATTGTACATATTTTCACCTGTCTCTTCTTCAACACAGACAATATTAATTATATTGTGGTAATGCCTGTCCTCTGCCAACTGCTATTTAATCTTTTTTTATAAAGCCATGACTTTTATTAATCAGTATGGAGTCTGGTTCATGCTGCCCCTACTTTTTGATAGCATTTTTGTCCACATATCTATATCTATTTCACCATATACTGTACATCTAGCTATCTGTCTGTCTCTCTGTCTATCTGTCTGTCTGTCTATCTATCTATCTATCTATCTATCTATCTATCTATCTATCTTTCCATATCTGTCCATATGTCTGTCTCTCTGTCTATCTATCCATCCATCTATCTATCCATTGTTTATTGCCCCCCACAGCTCAGCCAGCCCTCCTTCATTATGTCTGATTCCCTTGTTGAAAAAATAATTTGCGGGTCAGGGTGTCCACCTCTGGTGCTGCTTCTCCTCTTGACCCAACTCCAGGTCATCCACCCACTTTCTCCAATATACAGATGGTGGCACCAGGGTGCCCACCCTCTGTGCTGCCAAAGATCAGTCCCCAGTGTCAGCTTGGGTTCCTGTGAAAGTAAGAAAACTCACCCTCGTAGATCTTTTTTATCCTTAATTTGTAAAAAGAAATGGTCCACTGGTGATCTGACCCAACCCAGACCCCACCCTGGACCCCATCCACACCCACCCACCCCAACCCCACTAGGCATCCATCACAACACCCTCACCCCTACCCCACCCCCAGCCCACATGCACACTCTCTCTCTCTCTTCCTTGAAAATGTCCCATAGTGTAGACCCACTCCCCAATTGAAAACACATCTTTCTGCTGGAACCAGGAATTGCAATATGAGAAAATAAGTTAAATCCAGTTTAATTAATTTCAGTGGGGCTTTAACTTACTCATAACTTTGACAATGTTTAATATTTTTCAACCAAATTTTCAATGTGGTCTTTTTTTATTGACTTTTTTTCACAAATACAAGAAAACAATGGGCACCAATCATAGACAATCAGAGAAACAGATCAATCTACACAACTCTACATCACAGAAAGGATTGGCCTTACCAATGTATATAGATCCAATATCAATAAGAGAACCAACCACATAGTGTGATAGCAGTCCTATTAAGGCTATATAAAACAAAGATAATATATCATGAGAATTAGTAGTGCCCCAACTATGTCGTAACCACCTATATAAGAACCAGTAACTTTAGCATATTCTATCATCAATAAACAAAGAGAAAAGGAAAAAAATAAGATCAAAATCAAACTGGAAATGTGGCCAGAACCTTGGTGCTCTCTCTCAGTAAAAAAGTGAGGTAGTAAGTGACCCTGGATTCCACTAAGCGTCAGGTGACGAAACTATTTAAAAAAACAATCCCAAACTAAAACACATTCACAAATCCACATGAGCTGTTATCATTCATCCCTACAGGCTAGTTAATCTGTTATCAAGATACCTGCCACGGTTTCAACAATAGAAGTGAAGGGGTACCACATGGAATAAAACTTCTCAAGCTGAAAATGTAAGCAAGCAATAAGAGCTTCCATAGTTCTTATCTGTCCACAATTGGATACCCAGGTGAACAGGGAAGGGGTAATGACTTCAACCAAAATTAGGTAATTGATTTTAATGCCCCCACTGAAAGTACAAGAAAGAGATAACATTTGTCACCTGACCATGTCTCTCCAGGGGGAACCCAAGAACAACTTGAGTAACCCCTAGAGGAGAATGTATTTGAAAAGCTCTAGAAATCAGATGACAAATTTCCCACCAGAACAGTGATAACTGGGGTCAATTCAAAAGACATGAAAAGGTGTACCCTTTTGGCCACAATTCTGCCAACAACAATTGGATACTGTGGAGCCAATACAGAAAGTTCTATTGGGAGTAAAAAAATACTGGGCTAATACTTTCCATTTAAATTCTTGACAGATAGCAGAGCCACAGATTTTACAAGAAAGATGCCATATCATCTCCCAATGCTCCCTTGGTAAAGAAATACCAGCCTCTGACTCACAAAGGCCCTGGACCTGAGTCAGCTGGGAAAGGCCTTGGTCCTTTCAGAAAAGCATAAAACTTAGAAATAAGATGTAGGCAGTTTAGGCACTCAGAGGCCCCCTTCACCAGAAGTAAAAAGGAGAAGGTCTATAAGACAGGACCTCCAACTGGCCTTGGGTAGTAATCAAGTGTTAAACTTGCAGAAATCGGTAAAAATCAAAGGGATACAAATGAAATTTGGATTCCTAGAATGATAGAACTTGTGGCAGAAAAATACCCCATGGTCCATCCAATCTGCCCTTACCCCCAGACTACTTCCTCCCTCGCTGAGAACCCACACCACCCCGTAGTCCTTTATGCCTGTTCCAAGCCATCTTGAATCCCGACACTTCCTCCACCTCCACAACCTCCTCCAGGAGCCTGTTCCAGACATTCACCACCCTCTCCATAAAGAATTACCCCCTCATGTTCCCCCTGTAGTGTCCCCCTGCAGTCTCAGGCAAAGTCCCCTAGTAGCAGTGCCCTTCTTCAGTCAGAATAAGTACTCCAGGCCCCCTTTGTTTAGCCCCTTGATGTATTTGGTTGTAATTGCTAAAATGAGAGGAAAGCCCCATTTTCAACCAGCTAAGAAAACAAAACAAGACCCTGCTGTGCCCAGTGATGAAACACTACATCTAGTTTTGGGGGGAGGAACTGAGGATGCCTTTGAACAGGAATCCAGGACTACTGTATGAGTGCAGTAGAAAAGGATCTCTTTAAAAGAGGCCACTGGGAGAAAGTATGATGTGTCCACTTAGAAAATCAAGTAAGGGCAGAGGGATTACTCAGGGGCCAGGGCTGTATAAACAATAGGCCCTCCTGAAACAAAGCTATTTTCATGTTTAACCAGGTGAGATCTGTTTAGGCAGTGTCGTTGTAAAATCTCTCATCGAAACCTGGAGCATTGGCTCTTCCAAACAAATGTTTTAATGGTTCAATCAAGTGAACGCCAGTCAGATTTTGACATGGAAAGAGGTAAAGTTTGGTACAAAAAAATGTAAATGGGGCAAAACATCCATTTTAATAGTTTCAGTCCTGTGGGTCAATGAAAGGAGGAGCAGGAACCAGCATCGGAGAAGATGGCCCAATATAAATTCTCATTATTAACCTGGTATAAGGAAGCCCAACTCTGAGAAAGTGCAAGTCCCAAATACCAAACTGAAGTCTTGCCCCAAATGTAACCAGACCCTCACTGAAAATCCAAGGGAATGGTACCACTTATTGTGAGGATCTCAGATTTCAAAGCATTTTCTTTAAAACCTGAAACCAAGCCATTCTGATGCAACAGGGCTTCAAGTCTGGGCAAGTTTACTAAGGGGTCTCCAAGAAAAAAACACCATATCATTGGCATATAACGTCACCCGGTTATCTACATCCCTCATCTTTACCCCCCAGTCACACGGGTATGACCCTATGGACGTTGCCAACAGTTTCATATATATAGTGAAAAGAAGTGGTGAAAGACGGCAACCCTGTCTGGTGCCCCTCATAATGGGAAAAGTAATGGAAAGGGTGTCATTTATCCTAACTGTGGCCTGAGGGATCCTTATAACATTTTCATCCATGTTAAAAAGTTTTTTCCAAACCCCATTTTATGCGACGTTTCTTGCAAAAATAGCCAATTGAGCCTATCAAAGGATTTCTCAGCATCAATTAGGAGAGCTATCTGTGGTGCAGCTGTTTTAGCTCCTTCTGATAATATATTCAGCATACATCTAATATTGTCCATAGGTACTGTCCTGGGATAAACCTGGTTTGGTCTGAATGAGTCAAAGAGGGTATCACCCTCTACAATCTAGAGGCTAGAATTTTAGTAACTAATTTATAATCTTGATTTAACAAGGAAATAGGCTGATAGGATTCACATAATATGACATCCTTACCGGGTTTAGGAATTACTGAAATAATTACATCATTCCAGGAGGGAGGGATAATACCAGTTGTTTGACAATCTTGAAATAATTCACAATGTACAAGGGCCAATTGGGCCTTGAAATGTTTATAGAAGTTGGCATTGTAACCATCTGTGCAAGAGGCCTTACCTTTTCTTTAGGAAGTCAATGGCATCGAGTACTTCATGAATTATAATAGGGCTATCTAACGTTTCCCATACTTCTGGACTAAAGACCGCCAATTGTAAAGGCTGCAAAAAAGTTGTAACGTCGTACCACATGTGATCAGGATCCGTATCTTCAGAATAGAGAGCAGTGTAATAAGTGCGAAGAAAACATTCAGCTATCTCTTCTGGCTGAAATTTATAAACCGGGGGTGAAGAAACCACTTTATTTTTAGTACTGTACATTCAGCTGCTTCTTTACGCAGCCAAAGATCCCAAACCATTAAGGCCTGGTCCCTAATTTCAGAGTATTGGTGTGCCCGGCAATGGAGAAGGTGTTCAACTTTGCTCTGGAAAATCTCAAGTAATTTACTCCTGGGCTACTGAAGTTTGTGCATAATTTGGGGCATTCTAGAAAGTTTGTACTGTGCTTCCAAAAGTTTAAGTTTCTGTTCTAAAACAGCCTGCATGTCTTTCCATTGTTTATTTTTGGATGTTGCCAACATGGCCTTTTTGCCCCATGATGACAACTACAGTGAAAAGCGCTTGGAGTGTCCTGTGGCTGAATAGCTCGCTCGCTCACTCACTCACTCACTCACTCACTCACTCACTCACTCACTCACACACCTGTGTACTGAAGCCTTTGTTTGCAATAAAAGTATGGATTTAATTTTTGCCTCCTGTGGATTTATCTAGCTATATTGGCTTTAAGTTTCTCCTTGACTTCCTTGCTTTTTTGGACTTGTGTTGTTTCTGGGGGCCAACAATCCCCACCCAGCACCTGACTCCTTTCACTGCAGAGCGCACGTATTTCTGTCTTTCTACACCTCATGAACAAGGTGGGTGAAATTTTTCAAGTTGCCCACCCCCACTATCTCTTCTTCCCTTCCCTCCAGGTCAATCCCCCCTTCCCAGTGTATTTTTTAAGTAGTAAGTAAGCTGGGGTGCCCAACCCCTGGTAGCACTTTTCTGGCCCCCTCCCCTCTAGGTTGCCTGCCCCCTTTTCTCTAATATACATACAGCACTGGGGTGCCCACCCTTAGTGCCTCCCAAGATCATTCTGACATTAGGATGCCCAATCCCAGTGTCAGCTTCTGTCCCCCTACAGTAAAAAAAAACCGTACCTCATTGATCTTTTCCATTTGTAAGCTGAAAAAATGAAAATGGTCCATTAGTTATCTGAGCCACCTGCAGTAGTAGCACTGAATTAGTCAAAGGATTTTTAAGGATTTTAAAAAATCCCTATTAAGAATTGTGAAACCTTTATTTATTTATTTATTTATTAGATCATCGGTTTACAGACCCTTTAATTAGAGATTTTGTTTTGTTTGTTAGTGTGTTCACTGCTATGCAGAGAGGGTTGTCACATCTGATAGTGTAGTTTAAAATCTATCAGATGGCACTTAAGTACTGTAATGGGAAATGGCCTCTTTCTGTAGGTATAACAAAAAGAATTTTAGAGGATTTTTTTCCCTAAATTTTGTGAAGAATGAATGGGGAATCTCACAAAATTGCTTGACAAATTCGGCGCTACTACTGTAGCACCCCCATCCACCCAACCCTAACCCCCCACTCAGCGTCCACCACCCCATACCCCCCCACAACCTCCCTCAACTGAACATGTCTCATGATGCAGAGCCACTCTCCAACTGAAGATACATTGCTGCTGGAACCAGAGACTGCAATGTGAGAACATAAAGTAGGTACGGTTTAAAGTATTTCAAAGGGGTTTGAACTTTTATTCATAACTTTTTCATTTTAGAACATTTTTACACAACATTTTTAACATAGCCATTTTGGAACTCCACCTCATGAATAAGGTGATGAGATTATTCAAATCTATTCCAAAAGATATTTTGTGGTCACTGTGTAAAAATCACCTTTTGAGGGGATTTGAAAATGTTCTCCGCCCTTGGTCATGAGGTGGGGGTCATAAGAATGCTATGTTGACAAATTGTTGTAAATATATTAGAAAACAATAATGTTATGAGCATATGTTGAAATTTTTCAGTGCATTCTCATAAGTTTGGTAAATTTAAATATTTTGACCCCAGATTTTCAATATAGTCATTTTTTCATACCACCTCATGAACATGGCAGATTTCATTTTTCAAATCCTGGCCAACATGTGTTTTTGCACCTCTGGCATGATATGATGTTTCAGCAGGAATTTCAAAATGTTCACCTACCAGGTTCATGAAGTGGAGACATAAGAAGGATATGTTGAAAAGTTGGTGTAAAATATCATAATATGACCAAGTTATGAGTGAAAGTTGGACTATATTTTTTGCTTCTGCAGCCTCATGGGCTCCACATTTGATGCATAGCCCCAAGGCCCTGCCTGTCTGCATCTGTAGCCAAACAGAAGCACAAGGGTTTCTTCCATCACCAACAAATTCCTCACTTGGCACAAGTGCCAGGCCCTGCATAGCTACATCTGCAGCCATATGGAAGTGCATGGCTTGGAGGGCTCTGTGCTTCCACAGTTAGGTGGACTCCTCATTTGGTGTGGAAGTGCAGGGCCCACAGGGCCTTGCACTTCTGTACCCAGACAGACTCCACGCTTGATGTAAGGCTCAGACGACTCTTTGTGTCTGCATCTGTTGCTGCATGGAAGTGCAGGGTCCAGAGGGCCCTGCGACTCTACAGCAGCTGTACCTGTTCACACACGTCCTGAAGAGACCTGCATGAGCAAAGATATGATTCCACTGTCTCAAAAAGGAAGGAAATTTATTGCAAAAAACTGCATTAATGCACCAGTTAGGGTCAACTTACAGCTACAAAAGTAGGGAAATACAGTGTTAGAGTTTCCAACCCTAACATCCCACCACCCAACCAGCAAAAGGACAAGCCCACACAAGAAACCACAAACAGTCATTATCAGGTAAGATAAACAACATACAAATGTTTACAGATGACACAAATTCAGTAGCACTGATGTGCTACCTTCATGGATTTGTATCTGTGGCTGTATATGCACAGGCCCCACAGGGGCATGTGCTTATTCAGCCATACCTGTGTGTGTATGTCATACAGCATGTTCTACAGACAGAAGATCCATTGTAATCTGGTATCATGGATTTTGTGGCTCCTGCACTTCTGTAGCCTGAGGTTGGTGTGTATGTTTTACACCTGTGGCTGCAGAAGTGCAGGCCCATGAAGTGTGTGTATGTTTTAGAGTGTGCTTGAATACCTGAGGTTTGAGAAGCACTGACACCTTACAGGCATTCACTTCTGCAGCCAGAAAGTATTTTTGTTTGGGCATCATGGATTTATATCTGTGGTTGCAAGGGACTGTGCTTCTATACACAGAAGCAGCATTGCAATTCGAGTATTCTGCATTTCCATCTGTAGTGACAAATGAGTGTGTACATATTGTAATGTGTTTGTTTTGTGGTGTGTATGCTGCAAATACAAATCCATGAAGGTAGCACATCAGGGCTACTGCATTTGATTCATCTGGAAACAGTTGCATGCTCTTTGTCTTACCCGATGACGGCTGTCTGCGGTTGCTTGTGTAAGCTTGTCCTTTTGCTGCTTGTGGGGGGAGTTGGAGTTGGGAACCCTAATGCCACACTTCCTTACTTTTATTGCTTTAAGCTTAACTCCAACTGGTGCATTAACACAGTTTTTTGCAGTCAATATATATAGATGTACATGACCAGCTTTTGATTTTTTTTTGTTTGCAAATACAGTTGATTTAAACCAATCTCCTTGTTTCAAAAGAAGGTTAAGAGAACCTGTGTTAACTGAATCAGACTATAAATGCTATATGTGATATGTAATTGAATTTTGTTTGCTATTGTTAAATTTGTAAATTGCAATGTTTGTTGTTGTTATATGTCAGGTGTGACTGAAAATGTGTTTTTATCTCAGCAAACCTCCTGGTGAAACAAATATAAAAAAATAATTAAAAGGAATGGAGATTTGAAAAATCCCATCTGTGTTGTATCCTTAAAATGTAATGCAAATGCTAATGGGTAAATACATGTGTTGTGGTTGGTTGTAATTTCAGCAGCTCCATTGGTGAGAGTTTGCTACATGCCACATGGTCACTGATAGTCATGGAAATATTCTGGGATTGTTTAAAACAACCAGTCATCTTCATCAGTGGGATTTAAATGGGGGCTTTATGTTGCATTGAGTGGGTACTGTAATGATGGTGAAAAGTAAATCGGCCCATTAAGTCCTTGTTGAATAAAGACACTGGGTGAAGGGAGAGATAAAAGAGAAAAGGGTGCTGGGAAAACTAGGGGGACTGAAAGTAGATAAATCTATGAAACCTGACAGCTTACACCTGAGTATGTTACATGAGGTTGCAGGAGTTATAGGTGGACATTTTCAATTTTTGTAGCAGGGTCACTAGTGGACATTTTCAGTTGCTCTCTAGATATGGGGTGATGCCATGGGACTGGAGGACAGTGGATGCCCTACTACTGTACAGCAGTGTGAAGAGGGATGAGCCAGGGAACTACAGGCCAGTTAGACCGATGTCTACAATGGGGAAAATTATGGAGATTCTATTGAGGAAGGACCTGAAAGTCTCCCTAGAAGGTAACAGCCTTCAGGACCCCAGACAACATGGGTTCATGAGAGGAAGCACTTGCCAGACTAATCTGGTTGAGTTCTTTAACTGGGTGACAACAGCAGCAGACAAGGGGCAGATAATTGATATAGTATACCTTGACTTCAGCAAGGCCTTTGACTTAGTCCCCTCAAGGTGACGGGTCAAATTGATTAGCGACCTTGGGGTTCAGGAAAAAATTTCAGATTGGGTAAAGAGCTGGTTGGGTGTAGAACACAGAGGGTGGTATCCAAGAAGGTACCACATCAGTAGTCAATGTAGAGTTTTTAGAGGTGAATGTTATACGGTATTTCAGGGGTCAGCACTCAGACTAGACCTCTTCAAAATTTTCATCTGTGACACTGGTGAAGTCATCAATGGTAAGATCTGCCTATTTACAAATGATACAAAGATTTGCACAAGAGTAGACATGGAGGAAGGGACAAGAGAGCTTAATGAGGATTTAGACAGGCTGGAGAGTTTGTCTAACTCCTCCTTTAACAATATTCTCCTTTCCCCATGTCTACCCTTGCCCAGAATGGAGAAAAGAGCTAAGGGAGGATGTGGTAAGGCTGGAGAGCTTGTCCATAATTTAGCAGCTAAGTTTTAACACTAAAAATGCACACCGGAAGAAGGAACCCAAAAGTGCAATATGAGGTGGGGTTGGTGCTTGACAGCATTATGGAAGTAAAGGATTTAAGGGTGATGATATCAGAGGCCCTAAAACATCTGCACACTACAACAGGGTAGTGAATAAAGCAAACAAAATGCTAGGTTGTGTAGGGTAGGGGACAGTAGTAGAGAGTGAGAGGTGATCCTGCCACTGTACAGGTCACTAGTGTGGCCACACCTAGAATACTGCATAAGGTACTGGAGCCCACACCTAAAGAAGGACTGCAACAAGGTGGAAGCATTACAGTACAAATCAATTAATATGGTCCATGACCTTGGAGATAAGGTGTATGAGAAAAGGCTGCAAGACTTAAACATTTACTCCCTTAAGAAAAGGAGAGAAGGGGTCGACATGTTATAGACAATTACCTGCATGGAATAAATAGGGTAGACACCAAGGAACTATTCTCCTTGAGTTCAAATACAGAGACAAGAGGGAATTCACTGAAGCTAGTGGGGGGGGGGATTCAAAAAGGGCATCTGTAAGCCCTTCTTCATGGAAAGTGTGATGGATAAGTAAAATAAGCTTCTTGAATAAGTGGTACAAGCCAGATCAATCCACAGTTTCAAGCATGTATGGGTAAGTTGGTGGGTTTACTTAGAAAAATGGGTGACAATATGGAAAGAGAGGATTGCCACAAGGGCAAGGAAGAATAATTAGGTAGGATGGGCAGAATAGATGGACCAAGAGCCTTATTTCTGTCATCAACCTCTATGTGTCTAGGTAACAAGAAGAATCAGTGATGTCAGGTCAGCCATGTTTAATGTGGACATCAAGAGACATACCTGTTAGATGTACTGTACATTGTAGAAAGTATATATTACTTGCTGGCACTGGTGTTTACTCATGCTGCTGTGCTAGACTATTCACAAGACTGAAACTACCTCTCAGCCAATCACTGTCAGAATTTCTTCTATCCTTTAATAGTTTTGATTAAAAATAAAACATTAGAAAACAGCCTAAGTAGAAGTATACAGTACATAGTATTTCATCTGGTACTGAATATTCTGTCTGATATATTAAAACTTGTTGTATTATACTGTATGTAACAAAAATACATCAGAATACCTTTTGTCTGTCTCCTGGAGATACAGTTGTCTTAGTGTTTTGAGGTTATCCCTATAAGTCCTATAAAATAAATTAGTCATAGTTCTTCCATTTGTAGGGCAGTGAAAAATAAAAGACAGAAGCTTTATTTGAGGGACACAAAATATACGTCTTTCCAGGTGTCTCAAAACAGCCTCATGCACATCAGTGAGATTTAAAGTACTGTATGTTCCTTAAAAAGGAGGTTATAGAGGGCAGAGATACAGCTGGAGCCAAAGATGCGGACAAATATTTCCAGATATTTTTATGATATTTCTAAAGACATTCTCACTGGTGGCCCACAGTGGTATTGCAGACAGGCAGAGAATTTCTCTAGGGATCTCACAGAAGGTTCAGGAACTATAGTATATGGCCATGTTTTGGGCTGCAACTGTACTAAAGCCCTTTCTTACCCAGTCAAATTGGTGCTCACTATCAAAGGGACAAATATTTATTTGTACATTATAATGATCAACTCCTGTTTGATCAACAATTTTGATTCTAATGGAAGCAAATATTGAAAGGATTTCTTAATTGTGCAACAGTAATCAATTCAAAAAGATAAAGAACCTCAGCACAAATACCCAAGGCAAGAGTTATCCAAAAATGGGACTGGCAATGAAGCCAAGTTTTTTAAGAAATGCAAAATCACACTTACCCCCATAATGCAGGGCATCCACGGATATATGCAAATCACCATGAACATATAGGCTGGTTCTGCTTTAAGCAGGAATGTATGGTGCATATATATCCCATGATTCTCTGCATTATGAGGCTATGGGGGTTCCATGCGATAAGAGCAAATGCTTATCAGTGAAAGGAATAACAGCAATTACAAATGAGTGACACCACACACAGCCTACACAAAACACAGCGACCATCAAAAAAGCAAGCTGCCAAGAAAAAAAAAAACACTTAAGCGACACACCCCACAACCCATTCACAATACATTCTTCTTTTCATCTACAGGTGCCTTGTACCCATATAACACACTACCTCCTTTTTCATTGGGGGGCATTGGACACTGCATCCCCTATCTTTAAATAACTACCTCCGAGGCTGCACAAAAGTTATAATTGTGTGCTATGGTATACAGCATATAGTCCCCATTCTTTCTTACTCCCACATTCACTATTATTAGATTCGCCCTTTATTCCATGTTGTTGTTTTGACATTCGCCCAAATTATTTTGCTCTAATTGATTCATTCATATTGCTCAGCTCATATCATGGGATGCTGATTAGGGGTGTTTTTATATTTCTTGAAAACACAGAGGGTTTTTTTTTTTGCCAGTGACCTTTTTGGGCAACCCTTGCCTTGATGCTTTTGTGCTCAGGTTCTTTCCCTTTTTGGCTTGCTTTCTTATTTTGGTCTTACCTTGACCCAAACCCAGAAGGCCACATTAGGACTGATTCGTTTGCACCTGGGGTGAGACACAGACGAGGCACACTGATGAGCTCTGTGTAGGATGAAACAGGCACAGTGATGATTCCTGTGTAGGATGAAACAGATTTCTGTCTTCTGTTCTTACCTTTTCCAAATTGCATAATAGGCCCTTTCATACCATACATTTCTGCTTAAAGCAGAACCAGCCTAAATGTCCATGGTGATTTGCATATACAACTGTATATGCCATGATGCTCTGTATTATGGGGGGTTTTTATTAATCAGTTCAAGACAAATTTGCGAACCAGCAGCTTTAGAATGGAAAAAGGGTCATAGTGAATCAAATAAAGGTGTTTTCTGGCTTGCATTCAGTACTTCTTTCAGCATCATAAAAGATGCTGTAATGGTTCATTATATTCAGTCATGACTAACAAGACATCATCTGCATACTAACTGTTTTGTGCTCTTCTCCTATTCAAATCTATTTAATGTGTTGTTAATTACGTATTGTTTCAGCAAGAGGTTCTTTTACTATTGCAAATTCCATGGAGATAAATGGAATCCCTACTTAGTGCTCCTTAATAGTCACAATCTATTTGATAATGTGTTATTTGTCATATCTTTGCTATTGGGCTAGTGTAAATTAAACTTGCCAGTTGCTGAAATCTCAGACCAAGTCCATAATATTCTAATACCTTTTTGAGAAGGGTTCATCCCACCCTATCAAATGTTTTGCAGCTTCTAAAGAGATCATAATTATATTTTCTTTTTAGCTGATGGTATAATATTTAATATCATCCTTTTATTTTGCAGTAGTCATCTTCCCTTTAAAATCGTCTGCTTGATTTTCCCTTTTTACTAGTTTTTTTTTCAGGTGTGATTCCAGCCTTTTAGCCAGTACTTTAATGAATATCTTAGAATCAGTAAGTAAGTAAAATAGTTTATTCTGTATTTCCAGAAAAGGATAGTCCCATTGAGCCACAGCTCATTTACAATGGGGTCCCAAGTGCAAAAGGGAACAGTCTCACATTTTAAGATGCTAGTTACAAACATACAAATAGTATAGAAATAATACAATAATAGCACAGTAAAATACACCATGCAAACTATTCACACCAAATGGCTGGCAGCTCAGCAATATTTTGATTCAATCTTTTTATGGTGCTCCAGGATATAGTTCCCATATGAGATCTCAAATGGCCTGGTAAATTGTTTCATAATTTGGGGCCCATGCAAAGGAAGCTAGAATTGCGTTTTACAGTTTTCATAGCCAGCACAGTTAATTCAATAGCTTCTGCAGGCAGTAAGTAAGCCTTTTTTCACATCTCTTACCTTTACCAAATTCAGAGTGAAGTAATGTTACTGGTTTATATGATTTACAGTCTATGCTGGATTTATCTTTTTTCAGAATTAGACTAATTGTGGCCTCATCAAAGCAGCCTGGAAGTTCGCCTAGCTGCAGTAAAGAATTAAAGTTAGTAGATAAGGAATCAAAACCTCTTCAAATTTTTATAGAATTCTGTAGGAAATCAATCACAACCTGGGCAGTTTCCATTACTTTAATTGTTCATCGTCTCATCTATTTCTTCCAATCAGGTTTGTTTAACAGAGACACCAACAGCAAAATTACTCCTTAAAATCTCTAATACTTTTACTGTATGTTAGCCAAACAGCAACTTCAGTATTTGTAATCTCCACGCATAAAATACCAAAGTTTTATTTCCTCATGCAAAGCTTTATCAAGGGATATGGTTTACCATTCAAAAAAAGTATTTCTTGCTTTCCAAGCAAAATGCATCATTGCCATGAACCCTATACCCAGTACCAAAAGGTACAGATAGTGTGGATATGCAGCACAGCATTTAACATTTAAAGGGTACCTAAACAAGCAGTTTTTTTTTCAAAACTGCAAACTCCAAACTCTGGCTTCATAGCTAGGTAAAGTAAAGGCTGCTGTTTACATTTATGCTAAAACTACATTTATGTAAATAACAAATGCTGTTTCATAGCTTTTATAAACTGTAAACATCAGCTTTTTACTTTTTAAAACCAGCCTTGCTTGCCCTCTAAAATGTCTGCCAAGTGTGTTAGGTGATGAGTCATGATGACATCATTAGAGCCAGAGGCAGAGACCCACATGACTCCCTATAATGCTAACTTGTTCTTCTTTCCTACTTTGTTTTGAATTTTCACCTGAATGATCAAAACCATGTGTTAACATGTGGATTATTTTGATCAGTACATATGTTAGGCCATAGCTTTGTTCATTTTGTTTACTTTAACTTGCTGAAAAAGTTTTGTAATCCAGCTGACTTTCTCTTTGGCAAACCACAGTAAAGTATAACACTTCAAATACCTGATGATCTAGTGGTTATGTGATGCCCTGAAATTTGTAGTGAAGTACTTGTCTGGTCCAATTCCAAAGCTCATGCTTTCTTGGTAATCCACAAATAAGCTTCTCTTGTAGTCTTTTTCCACATGAACCCCTGCACCTAGTCTGCCTTCTATTGAGCACCCCATCATCCATACTCTGTCCTTAGTATTGCCTGGGGCCACATATGAGCTTGTGGTCTCATGGAGAGAATTATCACACCTCGGATTGTAATCCTGTACCTCAGAGAGTTGTGCATACCTATACCAATACCCTTCATCAGCTGGCACTGTTAAAAAATGCCTCCCAAATCACTCTCCAGTCCACTTTCTCCATGTTTGACTTCTGCTCCCACAGTAAACATTGAGTAGATCACTGCCCTTCTGCACAGAGAATGCAGCATGTACACTCCCCCGTTGTGTTTTTTTCCCACCTCATTAACCAACAACTAGGTGTTCAGGTCTTCCCAGAGGGCTAAGCAACAAGCATCAGGACACACCAGAAAAACTGCTGTTCATACCCTCATAAGGGCTGCACTTACTATGGATAACAATATTATTAGCAGGAGAGGCATACTAATGCCTTGAGTGAATCCATCCGACTTCCAGTGTCAGTCTACTCCTTTACTAGTGATCTGCAGAACCCTGCAGGACAGTTCCCAGCAATTCTTCTCTGGTACTTTTCTGTGTCCTACTCCACAATGCAAGTTGGCTGGCTACCACCCTTCCAAATCTTGAATGAGCTATACACAGCTCCCTCAATACTGTCCCAAAAAACATCAATTTCCGGCCTACTAGAGGGTAATCTCCCTACACTGAATTCAAGTAACAGTTTAGGTGCAGCCCTGCCACTCTGAATATTTGTCTTCAGGGGCTGCTCTCATCCATAGTTTGATAATGATCATGGTGCTGGCAGCCCTACGTCTTAGATCTCACAATGATCTGCCCTACACCCCCCTTCCTGTCTTCCCCTAACCTGAATATAGCTGTACATAGAAACATAGAATTTGATGGCAGATAAGAACTGCTTGGCCCACCTAGTCTGCCCATTTCCCGTACCTAACGCATAGGCTGCAGATCCTAGTTAACCAACAGCCTACTTCCTCCTACCCCCACTAGAACTGCTTAAGTCTGTCCCATACATTCTTGAATTCCCCCAATGTTTTTGAGTCCACTACCTCCTTAGGAAGGTTGTTCCATGTATCCACAACCCTCTTCATGAAAAAATACTTCCTCACATTACCTTTTAGCCATCCCCCCATCTTCAACTTGTGCCCCCTTGTTCTTGCACATCCTTTTTCTGAAAGATGCTACCATCTTGGACTCTGTTGATTCCCTTGATGTACTTGAAAGTTTCTATCATGTCCCCCCTCTCCCTACTCTCCTCGAATGTATGCATACTAAGCTTCTTTAATCTCTCTTCGTATGTCTTCTGGTGCAGATCCTGCACCATTTTAGTTGCCCTCCTCTGGACAGCTTCCATCCTGTCTATGTCCTTGCAGAGATGGGATCTCCAGAACTGGATGCAGAACTCCAGATGGGGTCTCACCAACTGTCTGTACAGAGGGATAACAACTTCTTGTTTTCTACTGGTGATGCCTCTCCCTATGCATCCCAGTATTCCACCAGCCCTCCTTACTGCCTTCTCACATTGCTTGCCCACCTTAAGGTCATCTGATATGACTACCCCCAGGTCCCTTTCCATTTCTGTTGTTGTTATTATTTCACCCCCATTGTGTACTCTTCCCCTGGATTTATGTTTCCCAGGTGCATTACGTTGCACTTCTTTGCATTGAATCTAAGCTGCCATATATTTGACCATTCCTCCAACCTTACCAAGTCCCTTTGCATCCTCTCCACCCCACCTTCTGTAGCAACCCTGTTGCTGATCTTTGTGTCCTCTGCAAAGAGACACACTTTTCCTTCCAGTCCCTCTGCAATGTCACTTATAATGACATTAAAGAGAACGGTCCCAGTACTGAACCCTGTGGTACCCCACTAGTAACCCCCCTTTCTTCAGAGTAAACCCCATTTACTATTACCCTCTGTGTCCTGTTGTCCAGCCAATTTTTAACCCAGACTACCACCAAGGGACTCACTCCAAGGCTGGCTAACTTGTATATTACTCTTTTGCATGGGACTGTGTCATATGACTTGTTAAAGTCTAGATAGGCCATGTACACTGCACCTCCCTGGTCTACCACATTGGTCACCCAATCAAAGAAATCTATTAGATTAATCTGACATGACCTTGCAGCTGTGAATCCATGCTGTCTTGGGTCCTGTGCCCCACTGGCCTCTAGGAACTCAACAGTTCTTTCCTTTAGAAGTGATTCCATCATTTCCCTACCACTGAGGTCAACCTAACAGGTCTGTAGTTTCCTGCCTCTGTCTTGCTCCCACTTTCATGAAGGGGAATCACATCTGTCCTCCAGTCCTCCAGTACTATACCACCCTCCCATGATTTGTTAAAAAGGGTACTCAGTGGTGTCACTAATTCTACCCTTTGTTCTTTTAGAATTCTTAGGTGAATCCAGTCAGGCCCTATTGCTTTGTCCACCTTCAGTTTTAAGAGTTCTTTCAGGACCCTTTCTTCTGTGAATAGACTGGTATTGACCTCCCTATCCAGAGTGCTTCTATTCATTGATTTAGGTATCTCCCCCTCCTCTTCTTTTGTGAATACTGAGCAGAAATATTCATTCAGCATCCTTACTTTTTCACTGTCATCCTCTGCCCACCCTCCCTTCCCTTTTGTAAGCTTCACTATACCTTCCTTCATCTTTGTTCACTCCCTAATGTACCTATAAAAGGTTTTATCCCCCTTCTTAACTGAGTTGGCTATCTTTTTCTCAGTTTGAGCTTTTGCTATTCTGACTGCCTTCCCCACTTCCTTCTGCTTTAACTGGTACAGTTCTCTGGCCTGCTCCTTCTGTGTTTCCTTATACTTCCTGAGTGCTACTTTTTCTCCCTAACCTTCCCCGCCACCTCTTTTGAGAACTATAGTGTTTTCTTTCCTTCATTTTGCTTTGTTGATTTGCTTCACACAAAGGCTTGTTGCCTCTGTGATGGCTGTTTTGATTTTTCCCCATTGTTCCTCCACCAATCCTTCTTGCCAGTTTGCTAGTGCTTTTCTGAGGCACTCTCCCATTTTCCCAAAGTCAGCCCTCCTAAAGTCCAACACTCTTGCTTTTGTATGTCTTGACTCTATGGCTGTGTTTATCATGAACCACACTGTTTTGTGGTCACTTGTTCCTAGATGGCTACTCACTTCTAAATCTGAGATCCTTTCTTCATCCTCATTTGACAGCAGCAGGTCTAAGATTGCTCCCTCCCTAGTGGGTTCCACCACTAGCTGTCTGAGGCATGCCCCCTGCAGGGCATCAAGAATTAACCTGCTGTTTGATGTGGCTGCAGCCGGATGCTCCAGCTAATGCCTGGCATGTTTAGGTCCCCCATCAACAATATCTCCCCTTTTTCTGCCATTCTAAGGATGCCTTCTTTCATTTCCTTGTCCGTTGTCTCCCTCTGAGATGGGGAGTCTGTATACCACCCCTGTGTGAATTGTGGTGCCATAACCTGTTTCCAGGATAACCCACAGTGCCTCATCTACTCCTTGTTTAGTCATTCATTCCATTGTTTTGTTCTCTTCCCTTACATAGAGAGCTACTCCTCCTCCTCTTTTACCCTCCCTGTCCCTCCTGTGCATTGTGTAACCTGGTATGTTGACATCCCAGTCATGGTTCTCAGGGTATCATGTTTCTGTGACTGCCACAATATCCAGGTAACCCTCTTCTATCAAAGTCACTAGTTCAGGCAGCTTGTTACACAGACTATGGGCACTGGTACTCATCACCCTCCATTTGTTGATGGCTTATCCCTTTTAGCCCTATCCCTGTCCTTACTGCCTTTTCTGCATTTACTGCTGTCCTGCTCCCCATTAACTTCTCTACCTTGGTGTTTACCTCTCTAACTACTGTATTTTGTGGTGGGAGGCTGGGTTTTCCCTGCTCCTTTTCAGTGCCTCCCCCCTTGGCTAGTTTAAATGCTTGCCAATTATGCATTTAAACCTATCACCTAGTATTCTGGTTCCCTCCTGGACAGATGCAGACCATCATGCCAGTATAGGCCTGTATCCCTCCAGGTGGACTCCCAGTACCCAATGAAGCCAAACCCTGAGCTATACACCAGTTTTACAACCATTCATTGAATCTCACGGTGTGGAGTACTCTAGCATCACCCTTGCCATAGACAGGCAGCACCTCTGAGAAGGTTACTGTATGTGCTGCTTGTCTAAGGCCCCTTTTCAACTCTTCAAACTCCTCTTGTACTGCTGTGATCCCATTCATAGCCAGGTAATTTTTCTCTAACTGGAAATTGATATCCAACTCCCTCCCTTGTGCAGCTGCTCCTGCAATCCTGAGGATTCACTCCCTGTCCCTCCAAGCTGTGGCACCAGGCAGGCACCTTACCTCCCTTTCCCCTTCATTCTCCAGATCCACCCCCCTAATAATTGAGTCCCCCACCAGGAGTTGTTTCCTTCCCCCTGTGGGATCCCATGCCACCCTCCTGTGAGACTCTTTTGTGGAGGTTCCCAGCATCCTCTTTGGTCTCCACTGCTGGTTCCTCCATAGACGAACCACTCTCCACCAGAACAGTGTATGAACTGTGGAGATGTACAGCTGGAGGAAGGTGCATCTGTTCCACCACCCTCTCCCTGCCTGAGTCCATGTTGGTCCAATTGCTCCTCTATCTTGACAACCTCTGAGGTAGCAGCAGTGGCCCTGGTGGTCCCTGGATAGGGGAGGAGGTTGCACGAATTCTAGCCAAGTAAGCCCAGAGATGAGCAACCTCCTCCCTCAGACCTGAGAGGTGCCTACAAATAGGGCAGCATCACAACCTCCAGAAAGTTTCCCAGAAGGCTGCTACCCCACAGCCAGTGCATTGCACTACTCCCAACATGTCTGTCTTCTTTCCTGATTCTCTTGTGTTAAGCCTTTTTTTCTTGCTATATATAGTTATTGGGTGTGCTACTACCTTCAATGGAGTGTGCTGTGCTGGTAAGGAAACATGCTGTATGCACCTTCCTCCTTGAGGAAATGATGTCACAACCCCTGCTATAAAGGACGTGACTCCTGGGTGGGGGGATGTGAGGAAGGGTGGGTTTGGGCCTGAGCTGTGCCTTCAGGAACAATCAGCTACAAGCTCTGACCCACCACTAGGATGAGTATTAACCTTCCTTTCAGCAAGACAACCTGCACAACAATCAGAGGAACACAGTCTCCTGCACCTGAGGCTGTCTGTGTTTCAATCCACAATGCAGCTTTTGCTATAACGACTTCTTAACCACCAGTTAATTATTTAAAAATAGTTTAACTGTCACAAAATCCTACCCACCAGTAAATTATTTAAAAAATAGTTTTTCTGTAATGAAATCCTAGTAGTCAATCCAGCTACCCCCAAGGAACAACCAAAATGCAATATTTAAACCCTTCTGAAGTTACTTCCAAGGTGAGCAGAGTTTGTAAGCCCCTTATTCAACTCCTTTGCCACCTGTAAATTATTTAAAAATAGTTTAACTGTCACAAAATCCTAGTAGACAATCTAGCTACCTCCAAGGGACAACCCAAATGAAGTATTTCAATCCTTCTGAAGTTACTTACAAGATAAGCAGAGTTTGCAAACCCCTTCTTGGTTAAACACTAAATTAATATACAAATAAAAAGCAATTACCAAGGGCAGTTAGTATCACCTCCCACAGAACTGAGCAAGAGTGTGCAGGTTGCAGATATCAAGTGCAATATAGAATCTCCCACACAGCTCACAGCTGGGTAAAGTAGTAGTTTCCTTCAAGGTCAAGAAAATGTGCATTGTGTCCTGCTAGAATGGCCTTTTCAGTCCCTCTCTGGCATTCATTCTCCTTTCCTGCTCCCCACACCAAAAACAGGTGCACTCACTGCCCTTCCACATCATGAATGTGGTTAGTACAGTCTCCCATGTTATTTTTACATGTTAATAATAAATCTGATCTTCTGATAAGCCAGGCTGGCTGACAGCAGCAGGGCACAAGGGGAAAAATAGGCGTTCCTACCCATATAAGATCTAAGATACCTATAATTAGGCACCATTAAAAGACGTGCACAATTATGTGCATACCTGTCATTTAATAGTGCCTAACCAAAGGTAGCCTAGATCTTTTAAGGATAGGAATGCCCATCTTTCCCCTTGTTCCCTGCTGCTATCAACCTGACTTCCTGGAAAGATTTGCTTATTTTTGATATGTCAAAAAAAACAGGAACTGTACTACCTGCATTCATGATGCAGAAGGGTGAGGAGCTCACCAGTTTTTGGTGTGGGGAGAAGGAGTGAAGAATAAATACCAGAGGGGGACTGAGAAGGCCACTCCTGCAAGGTACTGTTATATTCAGGGAAGGGGGAAGACAGAAGGGGAAACATATGAGCAGATCACTGTGAGATATAAGATGTTGGGTTGCCAACACCATGCTCACTGCCTGATCCTGGCCAACATTCCCCTTCCCATGAAACCAGTTCATGCAATTGTCCAAGGCTGTGTGTGTGTGTGTATTAATGTGTGCAATGGCTGCCACTACACGTTCAGTCACTTCACTATCAGTCTAGCATTGCTTGTAAAGCACTTTGGGATACAATGTGTATGAAAAGCACTATATAAATGCTGATTCTTATTCTTATTATTATTTCCCATGGAAAAATAAGACAAGACAAGCATATTTTTGATTTACAAGAAAGCATGATCTCCGGCATTGGACTACACAAGAACTTTGCTACAAACAAATGGTGGATCTAGGGGGTGGTGAAGGGTGCGGCTGCACCTTCCCCCCATTCTAATTTACTTGCTTGCTGCTGCTGCATTTCACTTTGTTGAAGAGGTCTGATTTATTGATTGTACAAAGGTTTACATTCAAAAGTATGGATTACATTTGTAGGTTCTGTCAAATATGTACCAAAAAAGAATAATAGATGACAATATAATGGTTTAATAAAAAAATTTAAAACGTACATATCAAGAATGCACACTACCCCAGAATCCCCCATTTGTAACATCCCGGATCTGCCATAACCACTAGACCACCAGGGTATTAAGATTTGTACTGCACTGTGGTTTGCCAAAGAGAAAGTCGTTTCGATTAAAACACAATTTCACCATGTTAAAGTAAACAAAATGAACAGAACCATAAGCTAGCATGTGTATTGATCAAAATAATGCACATGGTTTTGATCATTTTGGTGCAACAATTCTATACAAAGGGAAAAAAGAACTAATTAGTGTGATGCTTGGCCAGCTGGTTATGATTGTTCTTTAATATTTGTAATATAAAAATGTAGTGTGGGATTTGACTCCATAAGGCAGCTGTGCCATGGGTCAGGTTTTAGGAGAATACAGGATATATTAACCTGAAACCAGGAGGTAATTAAAAATACTAGAGAGCCTTAATCAAGGGTCTTCTGTTTATCTGATTTAATTGGAGCTGGCCAGCTACCAGGATATAGGGATCGTACACTTTTATGATGTTTTAGAGGACAAAACATTTTTTTATATCATGGTGTGAAAGTCATAAATATCCTTTGATTCCTTGGGAGAGCAGGAAACCACACCGGATCAAAGGAAATGCTTCATTTAAAGACAGACTTATAATTTGGGAAATGAGTTTTTGCTGATGTCACCTTATTTAATATATCTCCTGATATGACATCCTGTTTGTATATTTTTTATATTTAATAAGGAGGAGCTAGATGACATCATAGCAGTGGTGTGGAGACCCAGACTTTTAAACTGTATACTGTGTTTGAAGAGACACATTCCATTTTGGACTGCTAAGAAACAAGATCTCAGATTTAACTAAGGTATTGTTAGAGGTATACATTAGATAGAAAAAGTTTAACTGTATGTTGGTAGAAGTTTATACTTTTCCTTGTTTTCTTTTAAGTGATTGTATGCTTTGTGATATAGTGTTCTGTGTTTACATTTTACATATTTTTATCCATTTGAGTAAACCTTGTATTCCAAATACTGCCTGGGTCTTCCAAGTTCTTTCTTTTGCCTGTGATGTATTGAGCATTAAGATTTGACAAAACTGTTCAGAAGCTTGAATGGTGTTACCAAACTGAGAAAAGGTAAGAATATACCTAAGGTCTTTTATAGAGTTTTAAGGGTTCATTTTGGATACCTGATTAGGTGCCGTTAGGTGAAAGATATCTGGCATCCGCCAAAGAGCAGATTATCTGAGCCTGTACATTTGGGTATGCTAGCATAAGGTTCACAGTTTGAATCCCCCAGAACTTGAGACTAAAGGTGATTTGGACTCACAAGCAGACAGGAGGGTTACCCTGTTCTGTTACCTGTTCACAGTACTGTGCTCAGAGGTTGGCACTGTGGGAGCAGAGGGCCTGACCTGCTGAGTGGGATTGTGACAGTTAGCACTACAGAGAGCCATATAGCTCTCTGACTGGCTCCAATGATGTCATCACTTAACACATTTGGTGACCATTTTAGGAAGCAGGTAAGTCATTTTTTTTGAAATTGGAAGGCTGAGTTTACATTTTTCAAATGCTTTGGAACCACATATAGGTAAATTATATAAATTAGTTTTAGCATTAATGAATACAGCAGCCTTTCCTTTAGTCCCTTATGAAGTCAGATGTTTGAATAGTTTGTTGTCAAAATGTTGTTTAGGTATTATTTAAATATCACCTTTCATATGTTTATAAATTGTAGTACCACTCACTAATCTTTGAAGATGCTGTAAACCTCAAATACGGAGCCATGCTCCCCAGAATGCTATTCCCAGCTATCTGCCACGAACGCAGCTTCCTGCTTCTTCATGCAGCCTGTCCAGGGCTCTTGTTGATGACTTCAGACTTTACAGCCATGTTTACACAGCTGCAGAACTCTTATCTGCAGTCCAGTCTAGTACTGGGTCTGGCTTCTGCTCCACATCAGTGTTTCATCTACTGTACTTTACTCCTCTCAGTGCCAGTGCAAGTCATGCTGAGAGGGACCATTAGGTTAAGAGGTGGGAGATCGCATCCAAATTTCACTGGGAACCCTCACTCCAACTAGTACTTGCTCTGTCTTGGTCTTCATCATCTGGCATTGCTGGCAAAATCAAATTATGGACACCAAAAGCAAATTTCCAGTGTTTTGTTACTTCCCACTAGCTTTGTCAAGGAAGGTGTTCCTTGAAATAAAATGACTAACCGACGACTACCAGCAGGTTGCAAAAGACCGTGCTATGAGGTGCCATACTTACAGCTGTCAACCATGTGTCAAGCACATTTAATTAAAAGGTGCTGCTTTGCATCCCAAATGTAATAAAGTGTAAGCATTACCTACAAAAGATATTTAATCTCTCTGAAGTGCCAGCTGTGCTTACTCATTCAGGATAGTATCCTGTAGTGAGGCTTGCTGAGAAGTGGAAGGAGCATTTCTGCAGACTGCCACACCTTACACATCAGAGCAAGTGCTGTAGACTGTCTACATGGCTGTTTACATTGCTTGCTTCTGAACGTGTTCCCTACTTTGCTGCAGCTTAGGAAGAGGTGACGTGGATGACTTACTATGATTAGGTAAGGGCCCACACTGCCACTCTCACACTAAATAAGTGTGGCAGTTTAAACATGCTTTAATTGCTGTGGCAAACTGTACTCAACCAGTTAACACAAAAGTGTATAAGTAGTATGCCAAGCCCCAGCATGTCCCTTAAGCCAGGGATACACTTCCCCAAATCTGTGCTGATTGTGGGATGTTCAAATCCACCCTGTGCTTTGCAAAAATATGTTTTTAGTAATTATAAACTAGAGTTGCCTCCATAAATTAGAACCAGGTAGTGGTGCACAAAAAATTGTAAAACTCACCAAAAAGGTTTAAAGTGAGTGCAGCTGAGTCTATTAAGTCCAGAGGAAGAGGATGGGGGGAGGACAAGTGCGAGAGGCAATGGGAAGGCACCTGTCTCCCACATGCTGCCTGTACGAGTATCAGACTGTGTTAGTGCCACACAAAGTACATATGCACAGTGCTACCACAGCCCCCTGCTAGAAACAGACATCCAGAAGCAAAGGAGGATAGCTGGTCCAAATGGATTGTTCCTTAGCTCCAAGGTGCCATGTTCAAAGACCACATATGACATGCAAGCTGCTAAGAGGCTATTTGCATGTCATTACTTCTATGCACAAATGTTGGAGTCATTTGCAGACCCTCGGCCATTGCCCCCACCCCCACCCAAGCCTCATACACAAAATGACATTCCCTGGAAGTCTAGTGGTACCAACCTCCCACCCAATCCCTAATAAAATTGGCAAATTCCTTTGTAGTCTACTGGTACCCCACCTGCCTGATCCATAACAAAATTCATATATTCCCTGATAGTTCTCTGGTACAAGTCAAGGAAGTATAAGGAAACACAGAAGGAGCAGGACAGAGAGCTGTACCAGTTAAGGCAGAAGGAAGCAGGGAGGGAAGTCAGAATAGCAAAGACCCAAACTGAGGAAAAGATAGCCAACTCAGTTAAGAAGGGGGATAAAACCTTTTATAGGTACATCAGCGAGCGTAGAAAGATAAAGGGAGGGATAGTGAGGCTGAATAGAATGAACAGTGGGTGGGCAGAGGGAGACAGTGAAAAAGCAGGAATACTGAACAAATATTTCTGCTCAGTATTCACAAAAGAGGAGGGGGAAGTGCTAATCCAATTAACAGAAGCACTCTTGATAGGGGGGTCGATCCCAGTCCTTTCACAGAAGAAAGGGTTCTGCAAGAACTCCTAAAACTGAAGGTGGACAAAGCAATGGGTCCTGATGGAATTCACCCCAGAATTCTTAAAGAATTAAGGGAGGAACTAGTGAAACCACTGGCTACTCTTTTTAATAAATCATGGGAGGATGGTGTGGTACCCGAGGACTGGAGGAAGGCGGATGTGATTCCCCTTCACCAAAGTGGTTCCAAGACAGTGGCAGGAAACTACAGACCTGTCAGTCTGACCTCTGTGGTAGGGAAAGTGATGGAGTCACTTCTGAAGGAAAGAATAGTCGAGTACCTAGAGGCTAGTGGAGCACAGGACCCAAGGCAGCATGGGTTCACAGCGGGAAGGTCATGTCAGACGAATCTAATAGATTTCTTTGACTGGGTGACCAAAGTAGTAGACCAGGGAGGGGCTGTGGACATGGCCCACCTAGACTTTAGCAAGGCATTTGACACAGTCCCACACAAAAGATTAATAGTCAAATTAACCAGCCTGGGAGTGGGACCCAGGGTGGTAGCCTGGGTAAAACATTGGCTGGACAACAGGACACAGAAGGTAATTTTAAATGGAGTCCATTCTGAAGAAAGGGGGGTTACTAGTGGGGTACCGCAGGGTTCAGTATTGGGTCCAGTCCTTTTTAATGTCTTCATCAGTGACATTGCAGAGGGACTGGAAGGAAAAGAATGCCTTTTTGCAGATGACACAAAATATGCAACAGGGTTGATACACAAGGAGGCGTGGAAAGGATGAAAAGGGACTTGGCAAGGTTGGAGGAATGGTCAGAAGTATGGCAGCTAGGATTCAATGCAAAGAAGTGCAAATAATGCACCTGGGAAACAAGAACCCAGGGGAAGAATACACAATGGGTGGGGAGGTAGTAACAACAACAAAAAGGAAAGGGACCCGGGTAATCATATCAGATGACCTTAAGGTTAGCAAGCAATGTGAGAAAGGCAGTTGGGAGGCTGGGGGTATACTAGGATGTATAGGGAGAGGCATCAGCAGCAGAAAACAGGAAGTTGTTATCCCTCTGTACAGACAGTTGGTGAGACCCCATCTGGAGTACTGTGTCCAGTTCTGGAGACCCCATCTCCGCAAGGACATAGACAGGATAGAGGCAGTCCAGAGGAGGGCAACTAAAATGGTGCAGGGTCTGCAAGAGAAGCCGTATGAGGAGAGACTAAAGGAGCTTAATATGTATACCCTTGAGGAAAGAAGGGAGAGGGGGACATGATAGAAACTTTTAAGTACCTCAGTGGAATCAACAAAGTCCAAGAGGGTAGCATTTTCAGAAAAGAGACTTGCAAGAACAAGGGACACAATTTAAAGATAGAAGGAGGCGGTTCAGGGAAATGTGAGGAAGTATTATTTCACAGAGAGGGTAGTGGATGCATGGAACAGCCTTTCTGAGGAGGTTGTGGGGTCTAAAACTGTGGGAGAATTCAAAAATGCATGGGACAGACATAAGGCAATTCTTGTGGGGGGTAGGAAGAAATAGGCTGTTGGTTAACTAGGATCTGCGGCCTATCCTGTAGGTAGGGAAATGGGCAGACTAGATGGGCCTAGCGGTCCTTATCTGCCGTCAAAGTCTATGTTTCTATGTTTCTATGTTACCCCCCCTTGTCCAATCCCTGGTATACTAGAGAATAACCACTCGCCCTGGCCCACCCACTCAGCCCCCACCACCACCCCAACCCACTCAGTCTGGCACCAACTCACTCTATGAAATGCCATCCAGGACCATGTGCAGATCTGTAGATGATGACTGCCACAAAGCCTCCTCTCACCACCTCAGCCATCTGTCACCTAAATGACAGAGACCAAGCATGCACATCGAGTAGATATTGTTGTTTCTTACTGACTTATTTGAAATATGACTCTCACACTGTTCAGACTTCCTGTGTCTAGCTAACACAGCATCATGGCTGTTAGCATACACTAATCGTCTGAATATTGGGCCTCTACTGGTAAACAGTTTGTCCATTATGTGATCAGTTTTGGTCAATGAGCATTTCTGGACAAAAATCCCCTCTAGTAATCTTGATTGAAACCAATGTGTGTAAACACTGTTATGTAAGAAAAATGCTTTAAAATCAATGTTTCTATAATGTAATAATTCTCACCCCGTGAAATAACTGTGACTTTGAAACTTTTAACAATATTGCATTGGAATGATACTCTTGTTAGATGTATATTATTAAATTGCCTAATGGAAAGCATGGGACTTTCTATAAATTTTACAAAGTTAAAACTCAGTCTTGTGGACTTTGACAAAAACAAACATCAAAAGTTTCAAAACTGAATGCAAACAAAATTCCATGTGGTCCACTTTTAGTCTAATAACATAAGATAGAAAATAATTTCTAAGTAAAATTGTATAAAATGTAATCACTTCTAGAGAGGTTGGTGGTATTTTTCAATATCTGATGTCATCATAAATGTAACGTATGGTGTGGTATCTGAATACCTAAGAGGCCCTCATAATCATCATCATCACCACCATGGTATCTTTCAGCATCTTAAAATGCCATCATTATGCTATCTGAAAACCAAGTACTGGTCACCAAAAGCACAGTATCCTCCAACACCAAAGGATACTATTACATCATCTGCAAGGATCAGGTCCATCAGCAGCAACATTAATGCTATAGGACCACAGGAGAGAAACAAGACACATCATCCTGCACCATCAACCATGCTTCCATTTCACTATGAGAGAAGCCAGCCAGAAGCATCTCACCCACTCCAAATATCTGCCACCACATTGGACCATACAGAATGAGAGAGAGAGAGAGTATGCCCACTACAGCAGCATCACCCCCACCACACACACACACACACACACACACACACAGACCAGGTAAAACAATTATACATAAATGACTGAAAGCCCTTACCAAACAATGCTCTCTAATTAATGTCTCATCTTTGGGAAGTCAATAAAAGGACTGGTAGTGAGATTTCACTTTGGGAGGGGCTAAGGTTTTATCAAGTGGGTAGCGTGTGTATAATGATTTATTTCTGTTTATTTATGTATTTATTTATTTATTTACTAATAACTGGGTAAGTTGGACTGAGACATAGATCCCTTTTTCAGTCGTGACTCGGGGGGGAAAACAGGGAGAGATGGCGCAGTACAGTACATTTCAATGCACTACACTACAACACATCAAATGTAATGACTTCTGTACAATAAATAAGTTCAAATGGATGCAGAGTATAAGCAAGACAGAGGTCCTGACTGTTAACAAGGTAGTAGGGTAATCCAGTAGATAGCTTACACACCCCTTGTTAGTATGTATGAAAAACAGTTGCACTCAGAGTTAGTCAAAAGGTACTGTAGGTCATAACATCGTTTCTGAATAGAGCAAAGTTTAACTCTGCTTGTGCTCCTCTGGGTAGCTTGTCCAAGGTCCCTGGTACAAGAAGGCACTTTCTCCAATTTTTTTCCTTGTCCTGGGAATGTCAAAAACATTGGTGACAGTGTAGTAGAGACTGTAGTGTTCATTTTGCACTTGGAGGAGGCTGTACAGTGCTTCTGTTTTTTATTTTTTTTTATTTTTTACTAAATTGAATAGCTGTTTGTACCATACACATGACAACCTTTCCAAGGGGAGGTAAAATGGCCAGTTGAGCTTACAGCTGGCAATGATGGATAAACCTAGATACCTTTAGTACTAATCTGCAAACATTACTATATGCAGTGTTTAGTTTGTCTTGCTCCTTTTTGGAAAGACTCCTGTAGAGAATGACACTATAGTTGAGTATAAGGACCAAGGTGTGAGTTGCAATTGCTTTTGTAGCCTCACTCAATAGGCAGTTCTTTATCCTGTAGAGGGCCACAAGTTTTTTGTTTACAGTTTTGGTAGTTTTTGTTATGTGCTCTTCAAAAGTCAGATATGAATCAAATAGGAGGCCTAGGTATTTATGTGCTTCTCCATATAGTTGGCAAACAACTGTTTAAGCAGTCACCATCTGGACTGGGTCTATGCTAAGCTAAAATAAGGACTGCAGTTATGAAGGTATCAGCAAAAAAAACAAGCATTTGTCAATGCCGAATGTTTGCTTGCTGGTATTGGCATTGGTAGTGCAGGAGTTAGAGAGATGCATAATAGGAATGGCAGTGAAGTACTAAACTAATGCCATCCACCACCCCCAACCTGCAGAGACTGACAAGCATTTGGGAGTGTGCCTTTGGATCATCGGCCATGATGCTCATACCATTCCACATTACTCCGCCCTGCAGACACCGACAGGTGTTGTGGTGTGCCTTGGGGTCTTCAACCCTTATGCTCATCCCATTCCATAAGGAAATAACTGAGATGGGTGAAGTAGAGAAGAATGGGCTGAATGTTAGGGCCAAAGACCCCAAGGCACACCTCAATGCCTGTCACTGGCTGCAGGGTAGGGGTGGAGGTGGAATGACATGAGCATTACAGCCGACGACCCCAAGTCATACCCCTGATGCCTGTCAGTCTGTACAGGGTGGGGCAATACGGTTGGAAACCCTAATGCCCCTGGCATTTGCTGGTATTTTCACTACAAATTTTTAGCATGGGCTTTTTTGGGACCCCACCTCATGAACAGTGGCACTATCATTTTGTTACTCAATCCCAAAAGATGATTTCATACAGCGACTGCACCATTCAGTACCATGGAATTGAAAACACATTTTTGGTAGGATGTGAAAAATGACAACTATACTGTTCATGAGAAAGTATGGAAAAATGACCATGCTTAAAATCTGGAGTGAAAATATGAAAAATTGGTGAAGTTAAAAGTGTGCTTAGAAACTGCACAACACATGCCTGTAACACAATCCTTTTTTGGAATTTTTTCACCAAATTTTCAACATGGGCATTTTGGGACCTTCACCCATGAACAGTGCCTCTGTGATTTTGTTAATCAGTTCTGAAAGTTGATTTGCCACAGTGACCGCACCATTGTGCGCTACAGGTGCGAAAACACATTTTGGGCAGGATGTGAAAAATTACAGCTGTACTGTTCATAAGGAGGTGTGAAAGACTGGCAATGTTGAAAATCTGGAGTGCAAATATTAAAAATTGGTGAAGTTATGAACGTGCATAGAAACTGTGCAATGCACGCTCATAATGCAGTCAGTTTTTGGAATTTTTTCACCAAATTTGCAACAAAGGTTTTTTTGGGACCCTACCTCATGAACAGTAATGCTGTAATTTTGTTACTCAGTCCTGAAAGGCGATTCTGTGCAGTAACTGCAAAATCACCTTTCAGGACCGAGTAAATAAATGACAGTGACAGAGTTCACAAGGTGGTGTCCCAAGAATCCTATGTTAAAAATTTGGGGCCCAAATTCCTAAAAATGGCTGACATATCAACCTAAGTTGACCCCCCCAATAACTCCCATTATACAACTTACCATCATTCCTTCAGTTTGCCGGTCAGCTTTGAAGAGTGCAGATGTATCCCAATCCATAGAAGATTGCTGCTGCTGACCTCCAGAGGTAAGTATGGGGTAAGGGGGGTGTGGGAAGGTGGGTCAGCAGAGGTAGGGTGGGGTGGAGAAGGGGAATGTGGAGACGATGAGGAACTGTTTTCTTTTTTACAGGAGAAAAAAAGACTTTGGGGATGGTTTTCTTTATTTTACAGGTTACCAAAAATATTTAGGCACACTGGGTTGGGCTCCCAGTGTGCCACAATAGTGTGTGTGTGTGTGTGTGTGTGTGTGTGTGTGTGTGTGTGTGTGGAGGGCATGCTGACATGGGGATATGGCACCCCGATGTCGGCACTTGAAATATGCGGGCAGCTGGGGGGGTCATCTGACACTGGGAGTGGGCATCTTGGTGTTGGAGACATAAATAAAAAATTATTTTGGCATACTGGGGTGGGCTCCCAGTGTGCAACATTAATGGCAGGAGGGGGAAACATGCCAACACAGGGGACTGGGTACCCCGATGTTGACTTTCCAGAGAGTGTGTGACAGGTGGCAGGACCTGCCAATGTGGAAAGCTGAGCAAGGCTCATTTATTTTTTTATTGAAATGGTTCACCAGGAAAGGCACACTGAACAAACAAGGTACTCAGCAGCAGGAGATGACAAGAACCGTAACTCCAGCCATGCACATTACTGTGCACTATAATGCACGTGGCTGGAATCCTGTCAGCTGCTGCCAGCAGAGAGAAGGTATGTCTGCATGCCTGGATGCAAGGGAGGGGGAAGATCCCGCTGCAATGAGAAAATTGTCCCTCACTGCAGCAGCAGATTTCTTTCAAGTGCGGTCCTCTCTCATACTGCTGTCATAGGCAGCTCGCCAATTCATTGGTGCCTGAGGGACAGGACCCATAAAGTGTCAATTGCATTGGGCAGAAACTCATGCACCTCTAAAATGTCATAGTGTCCCAAGATGTTTTGAGCAAGCAAACATAATTTCCTTTCCAGTACCACCCTCTTCAAGAGGTAATAGAAAGAGCGTAGCCAAAGTAAGGGGCTTCTAATAAGACATCACTGGCACAAATGCATTTGAAGAGACTGTTGCTTAATTACTTGCTAATTGCCTATATGAGCATCTTTTCAAGTATGTATGGGTTATTTGACAGCAAATGAATAACTGAACTTTAGTTTCCATTGAATGGTATAGTATGGGTTTCTTGTTATCGATTCTTGTCCTGTGAAACTCACAGTACTGTGGGAATTATGTAAGGTTCTGTAAATGGGGATTGAGATTTGCTCTTAGGCTAGTATAAAATACATCAGGTTGCCACTCCCGTGTTTGGTTTCCAAATTTGGATTGGGTAACATAAACTGGGTCATTCTGCTCACAAAATTCACAGTTGGAAAATTAATCTTATCTAGCTTATCCCCTAAAAACTATAACCTGTTCTAGATCTTAGCATAGCTGATTCTGCTAAATGTGTTGCTGTTTGACTGCATTGGCTTCTATTTTCACGGACCCTACACTGCATGACAAACCCTGCACTTGGATGTTGTTAGACTACAGGATCAGATCCTGTGCTTACAAATATATTTCATCTTTCATCTTAGTAATGATTACGGAAAGGAGGTGGGCACTGCCTCCTTAAACCTGGTACTTCAGCGCTGAAACTCTTCTTGTATACTTGTTTGGGGTGGGGGTGCCTGGCAATACTCTTGATTCCTGAACCCTCTCAACTATAGTTCATTAGCTGAGCAATCGCAAAGTAAATGTAAAAAATTATTGTCTTCCCATGGTGCAAAGATCTTCATACCTTTGGTCACCATGCCTTTAAAAGTGCCTCTTGTCTGAGGGGCATTTCTTTTTTTTTTGCAATTCAGTATTCTTTATTGAAGCTATCCTTTAGAACAGGAACATACAACCATGTAATAAATACAGTAACGTACAGAGGGAAAGAAAGGGAAAATACAATAACATTAAAGAAGGGAGAAAGGAGAAAAGAAAGGAAAGAAAAAAACTGAGGGGGCATTTCTGTGGGGTTCCATCTATGGAAAGGATTATGCCAAACCCTTCATTCTGTGTTTTAAGCCCACACAGTTGCTTGTCAGTTGAATACAGATCTGTGTGTGTGTGCATATGTGTGTGTGTGTTGGTGTTGGTGGGGGGATAGTAACAGTAATAGTTATCTTCTGGGATAAGCCTGCTTCAGGAAACAAACTGGTCTCACATTCAACCTAGAATATGACCAGAGGTGCGTAACTCCTGGCCACAGGGTCTGGTATTGAAAGTCAGGTTTAGATTACAATTTTTCTGAACTGGCAAAACCATCAAAAGCTTTGTATTACTGTTAATCAAATACAAGAACTAGATATACTGTGTCTGCAGACTAAAATGTTTACTAATTGCTTTTTTGAATAAAGTCAGTGTCATAATGCAGATTTACATCTGTTGATTACAGCAACACCAGGGTAAAGTGCATCTCTCTCTCTCTCTCTTGTCTCTCTGGCTGAGAGAAATCAAAACATTTACTGTGTACAGCTCAGCTCCTCAAAGACACAAATCAGTCAGTTCTGTAATTCACATGCAGTTTGCACAACTGAGAAAGAGAATGAATGGCTTAAAATCCCTAAACATTTTGTGGTATAGTACAGTTCAGAACTTATGATCAGATCATTTATCTACCTGTCAGTCATTAAGGGCACCCATAATGTGATAAGAATGCCTATGCCAACATTGAAGGTCAATTATTTAAAAGTTATAACTGTTTGAAGCTGGTGGAGCATGTGCATATACAGACAAAAACAAGCATTTGCCAATGCCGAATGCTGATTGCGTTGGTCTTTTGAGCTCGCTTAGTGGCCCTGTGTCACTTGCTCGTTCTGTTTCTCCCGGTGCTGCAGGCTGCACCATTGTATGGGGTTCCTGGTTGCATTGACAGGTTTTTTCTTCCCACAAAGAAATTGCAGCTGTCCTGATAGAGCTGTGTTGAGGTGGGTCACTCGCCCTCTGTCAGTCGCTCATTCTGTTTCTGCTGGCACTGCAGGCTGCCCTTTTGTACTGGACTCCCGCCACTGTTGGTGGCTTTTTCTGCCCCCCAAAGAAATGTGCAGCAGTTCTGACACAGGTCCATTGAGCTACTTCACTCTCCCTCTCTCGCTCGTTCCATTTCTGCCAGCACTGCAGGCTGGCCTTTTGTACAGGGCTCCTGCCTGCGTTGCCACCTTTTTCTGCACACAAAGCAATCCGCAGCAGTCATGATAGAGGTCTGTTGAGCTCGCTGACTCCCCCTCTCTCACTCGCTCATTGGGTTTGTCCTGGCACTGCTGGCTGCCCTTTTGTACTGGACTTCTGCCTGCATTGGCACCTTTCCTGGCCACAAAGAAATCTGCAGCTGTCCCGACAGAGCTCCGTTGAGGTCGCTCTCTCTGCCTGTCTCACTCTCTCGGTCTGTTTCTCCTGGTGTTGCAGGCTGTTCTTTTGTACTGGGCTTCTGCCTGCATTGGCAGGTTTTGCTGCCCACAAAGAAATCTACAGTTGTCCCGACACAGCTCCATTGAGGCGGGTCACTCCTCATCTGTCACTCGCTCATTCTGTTTCTGTTGGCGCTGCAGGCTGCCCTTTTGTACTGGGCTCCTGCCTCTGTTGGCAGCTTTTTCTGTCCACAAAGAAATCTGCAGCAGTCCTGACACAGGTCCACTGAGGTAGCTCACTCTCCCTCTCTCACTCGCTCATTCCATTTCTACCAGTGCTGCAGGCTGGCCTTTTGTACTGGGCTCCTGCCTGCGTTGCCGCCTTTTCCTTGCCCACAAAGAAATCCACAGCAGTCACGATAGAGCTCCGTTGAGCTTGCTCACTGCCCCTCTCACTCATTCACTCATTGTGTTTCTCCTGGCACTGCAGGCTGCCCTTTTGTACTGGGCTTCTGCCTGCATTGGCACCTTTTTCTGCCCACAAAGAAATCCACAGCTGTCCCGACAGAGCTCTGTTGAGGTCGCTCACTCCGCCTGTCTCACTTGCTCATTCTGTTTCTCCTGGCGCTGCAGGCTTCCATTTTGTAGTGGTCTCCTGCCTCTGTTGGTGCCTTTTTCTTCCCATAAACAAATATGTGGCAGTCCTGACAGAGCTCCGTTGAGCTCGCTCAGTCCCCCTCTCTCACTTGCTATTGCTGTTTCTGTCAGTGCTGCAGGCTGCCCTTTTCCACTGGGCTCCTGCCTGCATTGCTACCTTCTTCTGGGCACAAAGAAATCTACAGCAGGCATGATACAGCTCCGTTGAGCTTGCTTACTCACTCCCCCTCTGTCACTTGTTCATTCTGTTTCTCCCGCTGCTGCAGGCTGCCGTTTTGTACTGGGCCCCTGCATGCATTACTGCTTTTTTCTGCCCACAAAGAAATCCTCAGCAGTCCCAACAGAGCTCCATTGAGCTCACTCACTCCCCCTCCCTCACTCACTCATTCTGTGTCTCCCACTGCTGCAGACTGCCCTTTTGTACTGGGTTCCTGCCTGCGTTCGTGGCTTTGTCTGCCCACAAAGAGATGTACAGCAGTCCTGACACAGCTCCATTGAGGTCGATCACTCACCCTCTGTCACTCACTCATTCCATTTCTGTGGGGGCTGCAGGCTGGCCTTTTGTACTGGGCTCCTGCCTGCATTACCGCCTTTTCCTGCCCACAAAGAAATTTGCAGCAGTGACGATAGACCTCTGTTGAGCTTGATCACTCCCTCTCTGTCACTCACTCATTCTGTTTCTGCCGGCATTGCAGGCTGAAATTTTGTACTGGCCTCCTGGCTGTGTTGGCACCTTTTCCTGCCCACAAAGAAATCCGCAGCTGCCCCGACAGAGCTCCATTGAGGTCACTCACTCTCCCTGTCTCACTCACTCATTCTGTTTCTTGTGGCACTGCAGGCTGGCCTTTTCTACTGGGCTTCTGCCTCCACTGGCATTTTGTTCTGCCCACAAAGAAATCTGCAGCAGTTTCGAACAGAGCTCTGTTGGCCTCACTCACTCCCCTGTCTCACTTGCTTGTTCCATTTCTGCCCACAGTGCAAGCTGTCCTTTGGTACTGGGCTCCTGACTGCATTGCCGCCCTTTTCTACCCACAAAGAAATCTGCAGCAGTCACGATAGAGCTCAGTTGAGCTCGCTCACTCCCCCTCTCTCAGTCACTCATTCCATTTCTGCTGACGCTGCAGGCAGGCCTTTTGGTGCTGGGCTCCTGACTGCATTGCCACCTTTTCCTGGCCACAAAGAAATCTGCAGCAGTCACAATACACCTCCATTGAGCTCACTCACTCCCCCCCTCTCTCACTTGCTCATTCCGTTTGTCCCAGTGCTGCAGGTTGCTCTTTTGTACTGGGCTCCTGCCTGTGTTGCCACCTTTTCCTGCCCACAAAGAAATCTGCAGCTGTCCCGACAGAGCTCCATTGAGGTCACTCCCCCTGTCTCACTTGCTCATTCCATTTCTGCCGGCGCTGCAGGCTGCTCTTCTGTACTGGGTTCCTGCCAGTGTAAACACCCTTATCTGCCCACAAAGAAATCCACAGCAGTAACGATAGAGCTCTGTTGAGCTCGCTCAGTCCCTCTCTCTCTTGCTTGCTCATTCTGTTTGTCCCACCAATGCGGGCTGCCCTTTTGTACTCAGGCCCTGCATGCATTGCTGCCTTTTCCTGCCCACAAACAAATCCGCACTAGTCCCAACAGAGCTCCGTTGAGCTCACTCACTCCCCCCCCCTCACTCGCTTGTTCTGTGTCTCCCGGCAGTGCAGGCTGTCCTTTTGTACTGGGCTCCTCCCTGCATTGTCGCCTTTTCCTGCCCACAAAGACATCCGCAGTAGTCCCGACAGAGCTCAGTTGTGCTCGGTCATTCCCCCCCAGTCGCTCAATCCTAATCTGTCCCAAACACTGATTTCCGACAGCGACTGTAGTATTCTGCACCAGAAGCATGGAAACACATTTCAGCCAGGATGTGAAAAATGACAGCTGTACTGTTCATAAGGAGGTGTGAACAAATGACAGTGTTGAAAATCTGGTGTGAAAATATTATTAATTCACAAACTTACAAGGGTGTGTGGCACCTGCATAACACACGCTCATAACACAGTCATTTTACAGAGTTTCATCACAAAATTTTTTACATAGGCATTTTAGGACCCCTGCTCATGAACAGTGTCATTGTGATTTTCTTAATATGTCCTGAACACCGATTTCCCACAGCAAACACGCTATTGTGCGCTGGAAGAGCGAAAACACATTTTGGCAAGGATATGAAAAATGACAGCTGCACTGTTCATAAGGAGGTGTGGCAAAATGGCAATGCTGAAAATTTGGAGAGAAAATATTGCAAAGTTGTGAAGGTACGAGCGTGTGTGGAAACTACGCAATGCACATTCGTAACACACTCATTTTATGGACTTTTGTCACCAAATTTTCAACATAGGCATTTTAGGACCTCTGCTAATGAACAGTGTCACTGTCATTTTCATAATGTGTCCCGAACATGGATTTCCCACAGCAACCATGCTATTCTGCGCCAGAACTGCAAAAACACATTTCAGCCAGGATGTGAAAAATGACAGCTGTACTGTTCATAAGGAGGTGCAGAAGAATGGCAGTGTTGAAAATCTGGAGTGAAATATTTTAAATTTGTGAATTTACGAGTGTGCGTGCACACTGCGCAACGCACGATTGTAACACAGTCATTTTATGGAGTATCATCACAAAATTTTCAACATAGGCATTTTAGGACCTCTGCTTATGAACGGTGCCACTGTCAGTTTCTTAATCTGTACAGAACACTGAGTTCTGACACCGACCATGCTATTCTGTGCCAGAAGTGCGAAAACACATTTCGGCCAGAGTGTGAAAAATGACAGCTGTACCGTTCACAAGGAGGTCTGGAAAAATGACAATGTTGAAAATATTGCAAATTCGCAAAGTTATGAGCATGCATAGCAATTGCGCAATTCATGCTCGTAAAACAGTCATTTTCTGGATTTTTCCCACCAAATTTGCAACATAGGCTTTTTCAGTGCCCACCTCATGAACACTGGCACTGTCATTTTGTTAATCAGTCCAGAAAGGTGATTCCATGCAGTGATCGTGAAATCACCTTTCAGGGCCAATTAACACCATGACAGTGATAGAATTCATGAGGAGGGTCCCAAAACCCATGTTGAAAATTTGGTGCCAAAATTCCAAAAAATGCCTGAGATATGCATCAAAGTTGAAAAAAAAACTATTTATTCCATTATACAGCTTACCAGCATTTCCTCAGTTCACAGTTGGCTTTGAAGAGTGCAGACACGTTCCCAGTCCACCGAAGATCATTGCGCCAGACTCGGAGGTAAGTATGAGGTGAGGGATGTGTGGGGAGGCAGGGTGCACAGTGAGTGGGCATGAGTTGCAGGAGGGGGGCAGGGAGACCACCGTGGGACCATTTCCTTTTTAACAGGTCACAAAAAAAAAAGACATTGCAAGACCGTTTTTCATTTTGCAGGGGCATGTGGCATGCTGGGGTGGGCTCAGAGTGTGCCAATGGAGTCTTCCTTTTTGGGCGGGCAGCTGTAGCCAGTGGGGGATCGGGCACCCTCGTCGGCACACAACAAAAGCAGGAGGGGGGACATAATGCTGACAGGGAGGGGCCTTGTCGCAGCATAAATATTGTGGGCACTGCAGCTGATGGGGATTGAGGCCCCTGCTGGCAACTAAACACGTCTCGGGGCTACATGCGTTAAGGGGGATTGGGCACCCGGCAGCGGAGGTTAATTTTTGTGAACACGGTGGTAATCCACCACCATGTTCATAAACAAAAGATCCCACCCTGCAATGACGGGTCGCTCCCTCATTGCCACGAATGCCTGACACTGCAATGATGAGGCAGCTCCTGATTGCAGTGGCTGATTTTTTACAAGTTGGTGGCACGCTGGCTGAACTAGTGTCAGCAGCAGTGTGCCACAGCATTGGGGAAAGTGGGACAAGCCTTTACAGGCTGTGGGGGCATTGGCCGCAACAGTGCCATGCCTCCACAACCTGCTTGTGGAAAAACCTGCCGCAACATGTTTCTTGCGCATGCGCGCAATCAACATAAAAAACTGGCCTTAAAAAAATATTTAAAAAAATTACACTGCCTCAAAAAGAGTCCCAAAAATATGAACTGCACATGACCTTGGATTTAATTTCAGTTTTCTTTTCTATCATCCATCGCTTTAACTTTTTTGGACATTTTCAGCCCTCAGTTTGAGGATGGGCTACTTACCACCACCTTCACAATTACCCAAATAGCAACTTCTAGACCCACCCAGCAAGTCTGTTGCTTCACATAGGAATGACAGAGCCCTGTGGAAAGCAAGCTATAGGTCTGGAACCATGTGCAACAGATTTATTGCCTTGCACAGTGCCCACAGGGTCCTAAATGAAGCAAGCTACAGGTCCAGCACCATGCTCAATGGATCAGTTGCTTTGTATATGGCTTCAGGATCCTACACAAAGCAAGTCACAGGTCTGGTGCCATGCCAATTGGGTCTTTTGCTTCATGCAGCACCCTGCATGAAGAAAGCTAAGGAGTGTTGTTATTAAGCTTTTCAAAAAGTAAAGAAATTAATTGCAAGAAAACTACATTAACACATATGTTAGTGCTAAATCACGTGACGTAGAGAAATCATAATTTAGGGGGAAAAAGTCCCTGGAGCAGTAATGAATCTGAGGTGTGATTTTCCTTGGGGTCTGAGTGATCACACAATGCAGCATTCACATCACCCTAACTCTGACACTTCCTTGTCACACAAAGTAAAATACTGACACAGAATTGATTGCATTAAGGGTGCCAGTGTTAGAGCAACCTTAACCCTGCATTGCATGTTTATTCACACCCTGAGGAACAACACAAAACAGATTCACCAAGGCTCCATGGACATTTTCCTCTGAGGTTTGATTTCTCTGCTTTGTGCACATTAACTGTAACAGATTAATTCACATAATATTTGATATGCCATTTGCAAAAAAACTACTTTAATGCAGACATTAGGTTGAAGAACGAAAAGTGCACAAAGTAGGATAATGAAAAAAAATTTGGCTTTGAGTCTCCCGAGTCTTGGCAAATCAGTGGCGAGGGGTTCCTTGGGGTTCTCAACCCTAATTCCCATCCCTCCACCCAGCCTACAGCCTCCTGTCTGAAGCACAAGGAACAGCTCCAATCCAGTGCCTCATAGTGATAGACTCATCAAAGACAGAGAAGTATGGCTCAGCACATGTTGACAACATAAGCAGTCACAGCTTTCTTAATGCAGGACCCTGATATTAATTACCTGGATCCCGGGGATTCTGGAATGGAGGTTGGATGGCTTGAGGGGACATCCAGTCATACTTGTAAAATAAGAATATCAACTGAGTCACAAAGGATCTGTACCTCTGTAGTGCTAACTGGGACAAACAAGGTACTCCTAAATGTAAAACAATAGTCATCTGCCACAGGTGGCCACTATTCTCTGATGCCAGTGTTGGCTTCCTGTTGTGCTGTGTTCATCATTCCACTGGACTAGTAGACATAAAGTGTAAAATGGGTTAGTATGACTAATAAAAATACTGATTAGTTGTGTTAGATGGGAAGGCTTTGCAGGCTTTCTTTGAGGGTTGTGAGTGTGTTGATTGGGAGGGTAGATACTGGTACCATAGAAGCAACCAGGTTTGGGAATAAATTTTGGTCACTCATAGAAGCCATTGTACAGAATGTGGACAGGATTCCGCAGCCCTGGGATCACTCTGCTCTCCTGAGGAGAGTTGTTCTGCTCATCAACTGCCACCAGACAGGATGAAGCCACCATCTTTCATAAAGCCTTCCACACCAACAGGGCAATGGACTGCCAATCTGACTGAGAGTCAAGGAGCTGCAGACATCCCTACCCCTCCTATCCCTGTCATGGGGGAATCTGTTGAGGGGGATAAAAAAGGTACAAGGAAAGTTCCTGAAATCGATAGTGGCAGAGATCGGTGCCTGGCAGTAGTAAGGGACTTTTAAATGGTTCAGGGCCTGCAGCAACTGGACCCTCATCCTGCCAGCTGCTCTTTTACCTATTTGTCTTGGCAACCCACTTGTCCTGATACAGCGCATGGTCCCATCAGGCCTCAATGACATGTATATCAATCTCTTGTGATAGAAGACTCCCTGGCCTACCACAGAGTGTCATTTGTGTGGCAGAACACTGCTCTGTCCCTCCGTAGGTAGGGGCCGGTGCTGCATGTCACAGCACGCTCCTCCAGCCTCAGCCCACCCAGCCAACTCATTGAGCTTGCATCTCAATGCAGGTTACCAGAGTCAAGCCGGCAAACAACTTTACTTCATAAATCTTTTTTATGACATTTTGACCCCAAATTTTCGATATTGACTTTTTATGACCCCCCGAACATGACAGTTGTAATTTATAAAATACTGTATGAAATGTCATTTAGCACCACATGTGTAAAAAGGCAGTTTGAGCAGCATTTGAAAAAATGGCACCTATCACATTCAAGAGGGGGTGTGAAAAAAATGGCTATGTAAAAAATTTGAGGTGAAAATCTTGATAATCATCAGAGTTATGCGTGAGTGTAAAACAATTTCAATGTACCTTCCTAACTTTGTTGTTTTTTTCAATAGTTTGACCCTAAATCTTCAGTATAGGCTTCTTATGACCCTACCTGATAAACCCAGTAGGTGAACATTTTCAAATTCTGCCTAAAAGGGAAGTTTGCAGAGCAAATGCGAAATCACCTTTCATGATGGATTTGAAAAATTTCACCATCCTTGTTTATGAGATGGGGTCCCAAAAAGGCCATTTTGAAAATTTTGGGTAAACACTAAACAAGCATTTGTCAATGCCGAATTTTTGCTTGCTGGTATTGGCATTGGTAGTGCAGGAGTTAGAGAGATTCATTATAGGAATAACAGTGAAGTACTGAAGTAATGCGAATCCCCACCCTGTACAGACTGACAGGCACTGGAGGTGTGCCTTTGGGTCATCAGCCATAACACTCATGCCATTCCACCTCTCCCCATCCTGCAGACACAGACAGGTGTCGCAATGTGCTTTGAGGTCTTCGGCCCTTATGCTCACCCCATTCCATAAGGAAATAAGCTGAGATGGGTGCAGTATAAGAGAATGAGGTGAATGTTAGGGCTGAAGACACCAAGGCACACTTTGATGCTTCTTAGCGGTTGCAAAGTGGGGATAGGGGTGGAATAGCATGAGCATTATGGCTGATGACCCCAAGTCACACCCCGACACCTGTCAGTCTGTACAGGGTTGGCATTAAGGTTGGAAACCCTAATGCCCCAGGCTTTTATGGGTATTTTTCCTCCACATTTTCAACATGGGCTTTTTGGCACCCCACCTCATGAACAGTGGCAGTATCATTTCATTACTCAATCCCAAAAGGTGATTTCACACAGCGAGTGTGCCATTCAGCACACAGGTGTGAAAACATATTTCGGGCAGGATGTAAAAAATAACAGTTGTACTTTTCCCTGAGGAGGTGTGAAGAAATATCAAAGTTGAACATCTGGAGTGAAAATATAACAAAAGTGGCAAAGTTACGAGTGTGCAATGCACACTCATAACACAGTCATTTTTTGAAATGTTTTCACCAAATTTTCAACATGGCCTTTTTGGGACCTCTCCTCATAAACAGTGGCACTGTGATTTCATTGCTCTGTCCCAAAAGTTGATTTTGCATAGCAACCATGCCATTCTGCACCACAGGTGCAAAAACACATTTCAGGAAGGATGCATAACATGACAGCTCTACTGTTCATAAGGGGGTGTGACAAAATGGCAGTGTTTTTAAATTCGGAGTGAAATTATTGAAAATTGATGAAGTTATGAGAGTGCATAGAAACTGAGCAATGGACACTAATAACACTGTCATTTTTTTGGCATTTTTTCATCAAATTTGCAACAAGAGCTTTTTGGGACCCCTCCTCATGAACAGTGGCACTGTTGTTTCATTAATTGGAACCAAAAGGTGATTCCGCACAGCAACTGTGAAATCACCTTTTGGGACCAAGAAAAGAAATGACAGTGCCAGTGTTCATGAGGTGGGGTCCCAAGAACCCTATGTTGAAAATTTTGGACCAAAACTCAAACATTGGCTGAGGTATCAACCTAAGTTGAAAACTCCCAATTCACTGCCATTATAGGGCTTACCGTCATTTCTTCAGTTACCAGTTGGTCTTTGAAGAATGCAGGCATGTTCCCAGTCCACAGAAGATTGCTGCTCCTGACCTCTGGAGAGTAAGTATGGGTGGGGGGTGGGAAGTAGGGTGTGCAAAAGGAGGGTGCAGGTTGGGGAAGAGGGACGGTTTTCTCTTTTTAGGTTTAAAAAAAAAGACATCATGGAACTGTTTTCTTTTTGCAGGTGAAATATTAACAAAATGGATTTTGGCACACTGGGGTAGGCTCCCAGTGTACCAGAGTACTGGAGGAGGGATCAGTGCTGATCTTGGGATTGGCCACCCCAAGGTCGGCTGAGAACATAAGGGTGTGGGGGGCACATCTGACATCGGGAGTGTGCATTCCATTGTCGGAAACATCAAAGAAGGTTTTTTTGGCACACTGGCATGGGGAACAGAGGGTGTAGTTTGGGAAGCAGCAGTGGGAGGGAGCTAACATTTAAATTTGTTGTCCTGCCATGCACCTGGTTGGAAGAGAGGGGGGGAACTACCGCTGCATTGATGAAACTACTCTGATTGCAGTGGCAGATTTCTTTCAAGTGCAGCAATCATACTGAAACTGTCATCATTGGCAGCTTCAGCATTAATTAGTGGCCAAGGGATGCACCCATTAAAGCATCCTCTGCATTGGCCACAACACTGCCACACCTCTGCAATGCACTACTATCTCAATATGTTTCTTGTGCACTGTGTGAAAAAGCAAACATAAAAATGACCAAAATATGAGTAAAGTTCAGAATGTACTGAAATATATTAACTGCATTTACCTAATTTCCTCAATTCATGGTCCGACACTGAAGAAGAAAGAAGCATCTCTGGTTCAGAGAGGATTACTTTGCTAGCCCTGGTAAGTGAGTAAGGATATGGGGGAGGGTGTGGGTGGTGGTTACTGAGTGCTGGGTCTACTGGGGGACTAGAACAGTAACAATACAACAGGCTTTCTTTAGCTCAGGTTAATACACAAAAAAGAAAAAGACATCAAAGGAGCATTTCACTTTTGCAAACACTGACATTGGGGATTGGACACCCCAGTGTTGACTCCATGTTTTGTGGCAGAAACAGTGGGCACCCAGGCATAGTAATTGATTATGGAGGCAAGAGGGGGGTCTGATCCAGCAGCAGAGATTGGACAACACTGTGTTGGGTTCTCTGTTGAGCAGGGGAAAAACATAAATGGGGACGCTTGAAAAAAACTGCGTTAATGTAACAGTTAGGGTTCAACATAACACCACAAAAGTAAGGAAATGTGGCATTAGGGTTCCAACCCTAACTCTCCACCCCCCAAGCAACAAAAGGAAATGATCCTGTGGGGCCTGTACTTATCCAGCCAAATATAAATCCATAAAGGTAACTGCTTCTGCATTTGTGTCATCTGGAAACACTTGTATGTTGTTTTGCCTTAACAGATGATATGGCTGTCTGTGGTTGCTTGTGTTGTTTTGTCCTTTTTCTGATTGAGGGTGGGGAGTTAGTGCTGGGAACACTAACACCATATTTCCTGGTGCCATGGGATAAGAGCTATAACAAAAATATTGAGTGTCACAACAGCAACCACAAATTGCTGAAAAAAAATGTCAGCGATCAGCACATCAGCTACATAAACAAAAGTGACAGTGCATCACAAAAATAGAAAAAAACATATGTAATCACAACATTTATGCATGGGACTGTGCCCACCGCACTCCCCTTGCAGGGGGCAGGTCCCCGCACACCACCCATTATTATATAACCAACACCAGGGAGACGGACACTGAGGAAAAAAGGCAAACATGAGAGGGGGGCTACTTGGTGGGAGGCACTGTGCTAGGGGAGCACATGGGGGGTAGTAACCTGTGGGCAGGGGCACACATAGTTGGGACATATAACCCCCCCAAAAAAAGCAGAACAATGATCACAAAATTAAACCTCACACAAGTACCGGACTGTGGACCACCATTGTGGCAGATCATAGTCTTACCCACCAAGCCAGATGGCAAGCTCAATTGGCCCTCCAAAACAAACCTCTTATGACCTTCTTCTCCATTCTCCTGTGTACCTTCCCTCACTATTCCAGACCTCACTCTCTTTTCCATTTTCTATCCTTCCACTTGTCATTCTGTCACGGTAGCTATTAACACAGTTGCTGAAATTGAGCCACTTAGTCTGAGTTGCCTATCTGACGGGATGCATATTTCCTTACTTTTGTGGCATTAATTTGAAACCTAAATGGTGCATTAACGCAGTTTTTGGAAAAGAATTTTGTTTCTTTTTTGAGACAATGGAAGTGTATCCTCATTCATGCAGGTCCTCTTGGGACATGTGTGAAGAGATGAAGACATGCAGGACCCTCTGGACCCTGCATTAAGGGAAGAGTCCATCTGTCAATGGATGCCAAGAATTTGTGTGGGTTGTCTAGCAGGTAGCGGAAGCAAAGGGCCCTCTGGGCACTGCCATTACATGTGACCAGAAATACAGACACACAAGACAAAGAATTCACCTGTCAGCAGAAGCACAGGGTCCTGTGGCACCCACAGGTAGAGAGGTGCAGGGCCCTGTGCAAAGAGAAGATTTCTCTTCACTATATCTTACTTGGTCCCATGTGGGCAACCCTGTGCATTCCCTTCACAGTCTGGGGAGTAGTACCACATGCCAGTGCAGTCCCCCCAGCCTGGGGCCATCCAGCTCTCTCACTGACATCACCCCTAAACCTTTCTCACTGGTACAGGATTATAAAGCAGTACCCTTGGGGCAAAGGCTGGCACTGCACAAGTTTCTTAATAATACATTTTTTTTTTTTATTTTGAGACCACATTTTTAAGCTTATCATTTTTTGACTCCCCCTTATAAACATGACATGTGGCATTTATAGAATACTGGCTGAAATGTAATTTTGTACCACAAGTGTGAAAACACATCTTGCCCAGGATCTGAAAAACTACACCTGTCTTATTAGGTGGTATGAAAAAATGTCCTAGTTGAAAGTTTAGAGTCAAAATATTGAAAATTAGCTATATTATGAGTAAACATTTAAATATTTTAATGTTCACTTGTAACTTGATATTTTTGCCATATTTGTCCACCAAGTTTTCAACATTGCCTTTTTATGACCCCACCTCATAAACCTGGTAGGCAAACATTTTCAAATCACATCCAAAAGGTGATTTTGCAGAGTGGCTATGAAATTTCCTTTCAGCCTGGATTTGAAAAATTTTCAGCTGCCATAAGCATGAGGTGGGGTCCCAAATGGCCATGTTGAAAGTTTGGTTGAAAAATACTGAAATTTAGCCTACAGGCCCTGCTCTTCCATGTGGCCATAGATACAGATGAATGGGGAAAAGACTGTATCTGTCAGCCAAGGTGAAGGACCCTCTGGCACCCATGCATGCAGAGTTGCAGGGCCCTATGCCAAGAGAATATTTCTCTTCACTATATGGTACTTGGGGCCTGCATGGGCAACCTTGTGATTTTCCTTCCTGGGACAATGCCATCCCCCTCAGCCTTGGCCCATCCAGCTGGCTCACTGAGTTCACCCCTGAACTCAGCTCGTAGGAACTGGATCACAAAGCACTACTCTTGGGGTGAAGCCTGGCACTACACACATTTCCTAATATAGCTTTTTTTATTGTTGACATCAAATTTTCAAGGTAATAGTTTATTACACATCCTTAGAAGCATAACATGTGGCATTTGAAGAATACTGGGTGGGGTGCCATTTCAAGCCATAAGTGTAAAAACCTGCTTTGTTCAGGATTTTAAAAAAATGACACCTGTAACATTTATGGGGGGGGGTGAAAAATGACAATGTTGAACGTTTGGAGTCAAAATATTAATAATTATCCAAGTTATGTGTGAGCATGGAACAATTTCAATGTACATTAATAACTTTTTTTTAAATACTTTAACCCCTAATTTTGAACATAGTCTTTTTATGATCCCATTCCATGAACTTTTTTGAAATCCTGCCGAAAATGTTATTTTGTGTAGTAACTGCAAAATGATTAATGTCCTTGTTTGCTGGAAAGAAGAATTGTGTCCCTCAATGTCCTTTTTTAACCATGTAAAAAAATAGTCCATCATTGATCATGCCCGACCCCACCACCTGACCACCCACTGTGCACCCACCTCCCACACCCTCTTGTGATGTCCTCATAGACCCTTACTTACCTTTAGAGGTCCCAGGTTCAAGATCTGCTCTCCCAATTGAAGACACATCTTGATCCTGGAACCGGAGACTGTAATATGAGAAACTGAGGTAAATGCACTTATTTATTTAATTTATTAAATTTTGGTGACCGGGTAAGCCCACTGAGCCCCCAAGGTCCCTTTCTCAGGAATGACCCAGGATTACATAGCATAGATAAATAACACAGTATGGTATTGAAATACTACAGTATGATACAGTCAGCTGGTTACATTTGATGAGAAGAACATACAGTTGTAGTGTTGTACAGAAGCGTATCAAAACTTGTGACTGGACAAGAAAATGAGTGATTCAATGTATTTCAATGGGGCTTTTTCAACTTTTATGCATAACGCAGCTGTTTTGGGGGATTTTGACCCCAAATTTTCAACATGGCCTTTTGGGGACCCCACCTCAAGAGCAATATGACTTTCAGTAGGCAACTCCTGTTGGAAAGATGATTTTGTGGTCAGTTGGTGAAATCACCTGTCCAGTGGGATTTGTGTAACGACAGTCATATTGTTCATGAGGTAGGGTCATAAGAAGGCTATGTTGAAAATTTGGGGTCGAAATGTGGAAACATTGTTGTGTTATGACCATTCCTTGCAATCTCACTATGCACGCTCGTAACTTTGGACATTTTAAATATTTTCATGCCATATTTTCAACATAGTCTTTTTATTACCCCACCTAATATATGTTATAGCTGTCATTTTTCAAAATGTGTTTTCACACCTGTGGCACAGAATGGTGTTGCAGTTGCACAGAATTTTTGTTTTGACAGGGATTTGAACATTTCTGTATTGGGTGCATGTGGTGAGGTCATAAGAAGGCTATGCTAAAAATTTGGGGTTAAAATGATTTAAGATGGCACAGTTATGACTATTGGTTGCAATTTTGCTACACATGCTCGTAACTTTGTGAATCTTAAATATTTTGAGCCCACATTTTCAAAATAGCCTTCTTATTACACCACCTCATGTATGTCACAGCTGTCATTTTTCAAATCCTGTCCAAAATGTGCTTTTGCACCTGCACTGTGGATTGGCATTGTGCTTGCAAGGAGTTATATTTTGGCAGGGATTTAAACATTTTCTACACTGGCTACATGAGGTGGGGTAATAATATGGCTGTAGTGACATCTTGGTGACTGTTGTCCTGTAACTGGAAGCACAGGGGCTGGATGTCCTTGTGCTTCCACAGCTAGATACATATACACATCTATGGAGGGATGGGAGTGCAGGGCCCAAATAAGGGTACTATTATACTGTCTCAAAAAGTAAGGAAACAAATTGTAAAAAACTTTGTTAATGCATTAGTTAGGGTTAAACTGATAAAAGTAGGGAAATGTGGTGCTAGATTTTCCAAAGCTAGCACTCCATTCCCCACCCTGCACAGATCCACAGGTGGGGTCCTGTCTTGGGGTTGTGAACTCTATTGCTCACTCCATTCTCCTATGATGTACCAATGTCACCATATTTTGTGATGGAGTGGGATGAACGTTAGGTTTCATGACCAAAGACAGACCCCTCCACCTGTGGGGTCTATGCAGGGTGGGGAATGGGGTGTTACAGTTGGAAACCCTAATGCCACATTTCCCTACTTTTGTTGGTTTAACCCTAACTGATGCATTAAAGAATTTTTTTTTGCAATATATTATACCTGCCCTAGATAGGGTTGCACAGCCACATCTACGTTAAACTCAAACTTTCACACTTTAATAACTTTGCAACTGTTTGTCTGATTCACCTGAAATTTGGCATGCCCATTGTTGTGCCATATATCTCTGGATTGGGAAATTCTTGTTCTGGTCAGGTTTGTGGTTGTGGCACTGAGGAGCATTGAAAAGTGTGGAAAAACCTAAACTTTTGCAAATTCTTTGCTCATCTACACAGCCCAAACAGTTTGTCTGTCTGGTCTGAAATTTGCAGGATATATGGAGACTGGGTCAGGGAATTGCCTTTTGAAGGTTTGGTGAAAAAATAGACATTCCTCACAACAGCAGCTTGTACTGTCGTGAAAGCACCTTTTTCTGTTGCAAATGCCCAGAGCAGTGTTGTGCGGTGGCCATCTTGTTTTCAGTTAGAAGTTGAAAGAAAAAGTTTTAATTCTAATTGACACACCCCTTGGTAAACACCAACTGTTGTGTTTATCTAAATGGGGCCCTAGGAATAGAATCCTGGAATCAGATTTTGAAAATAAGCCCCAGAAATGTGTTTTCCATGTTTTTCCTGTTTGTATTGTGATGATTTTGGTGGCACTGTGGCCGCATAGTGTCACAAATCCCAACATCCTTTCATGACCACTATCAATTTGTGACTGTACTGGCCCCCAAAACATCTCAAAACACATTTCTTTGCCACTTCACTTCAACTAAGCGGTTTGGGCTTTTTGCCTGAAATTTACAGGGTAGAAAGGGCTTGACCCCAGATGTGCCTTTTGCTGATTTAGTTCAAACATTTACACCAGTTCCAGGTTACAGCACTCCAAAGTTGAAGATTTTCCCATAGGATAACATTGTGGTGGCTGCAGCACCTTTCAGTGACTAAATCTCGAAAATGGTTTGAGATATGGATTTTTCACTGAGCGCAGCTTAAGCATGCATGGAGGTGGCTAGGTCATGAATACAACTGTAAAATAGTTTTTAACACAGTTGCTATGGTGTAACAGGGCCCCCCTGTTGTGCATAATAAAATAGGGTAACATTCCCATTTAAAATAAAAACAAATTCAGTTTCACTCTTTTCTGTATTCTTTTACTTATTCCAAACTATTCTATTTCTTTTCTTGTCAGGGTGGCCAACCAGAAGTTTCAGTAGGCCCTGCTTAGGAGCTGGCCAGGCCCAGAATGACAATTTATGTAGGAAGAAGGTATGATGTCACCAAAAAGGGGAGGAGTAAAATGTACCAGGAGGAGACTATATAAATCCCTATTTGATTGGCTAGAGAGAGGAGATATGGTGGAGTGTTCAGTAGGGTTCTGGACACTGAGCAAGAAGGAGCTTGTTCAAGGAAAGTTATAGCTGTTAAAGAAGGAAGACAAACCAAGAAGAAATGATTCCTGTTTGAAGTGTGCTGCACTTAACACTTTATATTTCTTTCTGTGAAGTAACAGTGCTTTCTTTCTTTTTTTTTTGTTTGTTTTGAACAATTTATTTTGGACATTTATTTCTGATTTAAGAAATAAAATGATAAATGCAGTAATTTGCATTTTTAATGCACCAAAGTTCTGTCTGTGTGTCTGTCATTGATCCCACGCTTCCACATATGGTTACTGAGAAATTGCCAAATAAGTATTATAAGGGTTAATTGGAATGCCTCTGGGCCTGTGCTATGTGTCTGTACTTGTGGGAAGGTGGGAGTGCAGAGCCTAGAGGGCCCATGCTCCAAATTATGCATGCTATTTATGCTAAACTGGAAACACAGGACCCTCCTATGCTACGCCTCTATACTCATGAGTGGGTGGGAGTGCAGGGCCCAGATGGACCATGCGCCCACCTATGGATATGAGTATGCAAAACCAAAAGCACAGGGCCTTCCTGCACTGTTTCTATAATTATAAATAGGTTTGGAGCGCGGGGCCCAGAGGACCCATGCTCCCACTGATGGATACCATCTTGCAATACTGGGCATACAGGGTCCTCAGGTGCTATATCTCTACACTTATGGGTGGATGGGAGTGCAGGGCCCAGAAGACCTATGCTTCCAAATATGCATCCCATTATGCAAAACTGGAAGCACAGGGCCCTTCTGCACAATGTCTCTACACTGATGGGTGGGTGGGAATGCAGGGCATGGAGAGCCCATGTTCCCATCTATGGATACCATTTTGCAAATCTGAGGATATAACTATAAGTGGGTGGGAGTACAGAGCCCAGAGGGCCCACACTCCCACCTATGGATTCCATATAAGTAACAGTTCACTTTCTCAAAAAGAAGGGAAATTCATTGCAAACAAAACTCTGTTATTGCATCATTTAGGGTTGATTCCACACCAACAAAAGTCTGGAAATTCAATGTTAGGATTACCAACCCTACCCCCCCACACACACACCTACACAGACCAACAGGCAGTGGGGTGTGCCTTGGGGTTATCGAGCCTAACCTGCACCCCATTCTCCTATACCATACCATCTCAGCTTCCTTACAAATGGAATGGGGTGACAGTTAGATCTGATGACCCCAAGGCACACCCCAATACCTGTTGGTCTGTCTAAGATGGTGGGTGTGTGGGTGTGTGTTGGGGTAGCATTGGTATCTCTAACACTGAATTTCCAGACTTTTGTTGGTGTGAAATCAACCATAACTGATGCACTAGCAGAGTTTTTTTGCAATTTATATATATATATATAGGATACATGATGGATGACTGTGGAATATGGCAAATATTAGCATGAGTGCAGAATGAACTGTGATGATATCACAAGTGGCAAAGCCACGAGTGACATTATCTCAGTTCACTCTGCATGAGTGCTAATATTTGCCATATTCCAGAAATTGTACATCATCTGTGTGATTTATACAATACGGCCTTGTTTTTGACTGCAGTTTATTTTATAACCATGCTTTAGTATTATGTGGTGTTTCAGGTGTTATTTTTTTTTCCAAGCAGAGCTCCTTGTGTTACTTGGTTCTAGCAAGTTTTTTTTTATACTGTACTTTCTTCTTTTTTCCACCTTCTTTCCCTATCTCATCATTCAATCAGATCCTTTCAAGCCTACTACACACTGATAGTGCCTCAGGGGGTCTGGTCCTAGAGTGGCAACTGCTTACACCCTTTGATGCCCTGATAACCCCCAGGTGGGGTGAGGAGAGGTGGGCACTTACCTTCCTCAACCTTAGCGCGTGCTGCACAGTGGACTATGCCCCTTACTGGCTACAGGATGTGCTTTTTCAGCTCTGGAGAAGTCATCGCCTAGGAGTGATGGGGTCCATTTTCCTTGCGTTCTCCCCTCCCTAGATGCCGATGTGCAATGAGGGCCAATAAGCTAGGAAGCATGCTGAGATGTGCCTCCTGCTCCAGTCCTCTGCCAGTGTCTGATCCTCACTAGTGCTTCCCCCTATACTGCACGTGCAACCCAAGCTCCCTCAGGTGGTGGTATTGCAGTGGGAGCTTGTGTGTCCCCTCTCTGGAGAAGGAGAATAGCTGTCAGGTGCTCCATCCTTCTCCATCCCTGCCGACTCGGTTCTAGCAAGTTTATGTGCAGTGTGTGTTAGGTTGTGAATGGGGAGGTTGTAATGTTCTATTGACCGTTTTCTTTGGTGCATGCTGTACTGTGGGTGCAGTTATCTTCAGGAACAGCACTGAGGGTATCCTTTTGTAAGCCGAGTGTTCGGCAGTGTTATTTTTATTGTTCTGCTTTCTTTTTTTGTCTGTTATGATTAGTTTTATGTACTTGTTGTATGTAGTACAGTGGTTTTTGCATTGGGTGGTTCATTTGTTTTGGTTTTTTTTGGATTTCCATTGTATCTTAGATTCCTGAGAAGCACTGTTTCCTGAATTCGGCACGGCAGAGGATCAGTAACTAAAAGAGTTTACTTTGCTTAGGTAATAGTTTCACTTGCTGAGTTATGTGTATTCTGCTCTTCCTGGCAGCTTTATATGGACGCAGTCTGTACTTTTAATGACCGGAGCTTCTGTGGGTCAAAGTGTTACTTATACGTCAGCTTCATTAATGTGTTTTGACAGACAATGCTGCGCAAACAGAAATTAATTTAAAACTACTGTTTTTATGTGGTGTTGATATGTGCACACTGTTTTTTGGGTGCAGTCATTTTTTCTGGCACTTCTAGGTGGTGTTGTTATGTGTACTTGTATTGAGAAGTAGTCCGGGCATGGAGCTGGTTGTAGTGATGTAACCACTGTGGAAATATCAGTTGGTGATGTAGACACTGTGAGAATAAATTAAAATAAACTCACAGCGTCTACATCAGCAGTAAGTTCTTTCACTGGAGTGAGAATATACATGTTTATTGAAGGTGGTATTGCTTCACCCCATTGTATATAAATATATACAGTATACATATCAAAAAAAACTTCACTAATGCAACAGTTAGGGACAGAGTGACAAAAGTTGGAAATAGGGTTTACAATTTGGTCTTCCTTTCCAGGCATCAAGCATCACGTGTGGTGTGCCTCGGGGTACTCAGGTCTAACACTCACGCTATTCCATCCAGAAATAGGTAAGATGTGTACACTGTTGGACAATGAGGTGAATGTTAGGCTTGAATATCCAAAGGCGCATCCCACACCTGATGAGATGCCTGGAGGGGAAGGGGGGTTAGGGTTGTAAACCCTAACACTGCATTTACCAACTTTTGTCACTTTGACCCTAACTGGTGCATTAACAAAATTTAGTTGCAATTTGTTTCTTTACTTTTTGAGATAGTATAATTGTATCAGACCCTGCACTCCCAGGCATACATCATTTTGTCAGCTTTTATTTTTCTAAGATTTGTCAGTTCCCTGGTATTCACTAGACCCCTTCCCATCATACATCTGTGCCTGATCCCCAATAATGTTAATAGTCCTGGTGTGTAGTGGCACCCCCACAGTCCACTTTTACTGTTTATTTTATACCATTTTTTCATTGGTGTTCAGTGGTACACCCCCACCATTCAATTATGCCTCGGTCCCCATTAATTTATACTTAATATCCCTTGTGTCTAGTAGCACCCCCTAACCTCTCAGTTGTACATATTTTATTTAATATATTCATTGATGTTCAGTGGCACCCCAGCCCTGCCATGCCCCTATTGTATATCCCTGGTGTCTAGTGGCACCCCACCCTCTGATCCCCATATTTGTTATATTTTAAATTCCCATTGGTTTTCAGTGGCACCTCCCAACCCTCTCATGTCCCTATTGTATATCCTTGATGTCTAGTGGCACTCGCGACCCTCCAATCCCCATGTTTATTATAATGTATAACCCCATTGGTGGTTAGTGGTACCCCCTTCCATGTCCCTGTCAACCTGCAAATAAGAAAACCATCCCTCTATGATTTTTTACAACCTGTAAAAAAAAAAGTCCACTGCCAATCACACCCACACCACCCTCCTGACCTCCCATTGTGCACCCACCTCCCCACACCCTCCTTCACCCTCACCATGCCCTCACTCACCTGAACTGCCAACAGACTGAAGATCCACTCTCCAATTGAAGACATGTCTTGCTACTGGAACCAGTGACTGCTGTCTGACAAGTCAGGTAACTGCAGCTGGAAAATTCATTGGACCACTTTTACCTTACTTGTTAGACAGCAGTCATCAGTTGCAGCAGCAAGACGTATCTTTGATCAGAGAGTGGATCTTCAAGTTTGGGCAGTTTAGGTGAGAAGTATCATGGTCGAGGTGATATGAGGTGGATGCCCAGTGGAAACAGGTGGATGATGTAGGTTTGATCAGCAGCAGACTTTTTCTTACAGGCTGTAAAAAAAACACAACATCAAGGGACAGTTTTCCTTTTTGTGGGTTGACAGGGACATGGAAGAGTGGGTGTGCCGCTAACTACCAATGGGGTTATAAAATATAATAAATATGGAGATCATAGGGTGGAGGTACCAGTAGACATCAGCGATATACAGTAGGGACATGGGAGGGGGTCCACTGAACACCAATGGGGATTTCAAATATAATAAATATGGGGACTGAAGGGTAAGGTTGCCACTAGACACCAGGGATATAGGAGGGTGGGGAGGGTGCTACTGAATACCAATGATATGTGCTAAAATATAGTGCCAGGATAGAGAAATCTTTTTCCCATGATAAGACATCCTTTCTTGCCAGCATTGTCCATTCTGGCAATAAAGGATTTATTGTCATAGAAAACAATTTTGTACTTAGATTTTTGTCTAATCCTTTTCCACAAGATGGAATCATTTCCCCAAATCCTTTGCTGCAGTTGCCAAAAAGGATCCACTCTCCCAAAAAGAGGATTTTGAACTTAGTTGTTTTTTTAATCCTTTTCACTAGACGATTCCTTTTTCACAAATCCTTTTTGATGGTAGTGCAAAAGGATTCCATCTCATGAAAAAGGATTTTGGACTTAGTTTTCTTAATCAGTCTTTTTTCATGACCCAATTTCATTTATTGTGAGAATGAAAAAGGATTCAGAAAAAGGGAACTTAGTGAGTCGCAAAAAGAATGTAAATACAGAAAAAAAAAATTCAGAGGCCACGGAAGCCATTAAAAACTACAGAATGATGCTCATCAGCTCCCGATGAGCAAGATACATGTTTGGATGTCTATAGAAGACATAACTATGCAGAGTTATAACAGTTTGTTGTGTGGAGAAAGTGAAAACAAGATGGCAGCTCACAAAAAAGGATTATTTTCTCATGAAAAAGGATTGAGCCCTCAAGAAAAATAATTCCTTTTTGTGAGGTCAAATTCCTTTGTCATTTCAGGAGGCTATCCAAAAGACTGTACTAAGCATGCTCAGAACCCAAAACTTTACAATTAAATAAATTTGGAACAGAATAATATTTTTTCACCAAACCAACAAAAGGCACTTCTGCGGGTCAAAACCTTTGCACTCAGAAAATGTCAGACCAAAATTTCAATCATTTGTATGGAGCGTGATGTCAAAAAAAGGCAAAAAACAGTGCTTTTGTATGTTTTTGTACTATGCGCAGTTTGTAATCAGCAAATCTGACCGAAGCAAAACTTGGCACGTCAAGAGCTCTATCACACAAGATTGTACATGCAACATTTTGTGCAAATGTGTTGAATGCTTGAAAAGTTATTAAAGTGCAAAATCTGAGGTTTAACATAGAAACCCTAGCTCAACTGTAACTTTATGGGCACTGCCACACTCCTAATATATATATATATATATATATATATATATATACACACACACACACACACACACACACACACATATATATAGATTCATGGCAAAATCTCTATTTAATGCATCAGTTGGGTGTTGTTCATAAATGAGGAATGACAGTTAGGTTCCCACCCTGTATTCACTTTCATCTTCCGCTCCACCAACAGGCATCGGGTGTGCATTAGGGTCATTGGTCCTAACTCTCACCTCATCCCATGTGTAAACAAGCTGAGGTGGTGCAGTATAGGAGAATGGGGTAAGAGTTAGGACCAAAGACCCCAATGTACACCCCAATGCCTGTTGGTGGGGGCGGGGTGGGGTGCAAGGGCTGGGAACCCTAACATCGAATTTCCTCACTTTTGTTGCTGTGGAACAACCCTAACTGATGCATTAAACACAGTTTTTGTGCCATGAATTTCCTTTCTTTTTGAGAATGTGCAGTATAAATAGTGAATGGAATGTGGTGGTGCATGCACGGGGCCCTATGGTAATGGTAATGCAAGTGGAAACGCAAATGGTTATGGTAACTGCAAGGAGGATGCTCAAGGGAACAGTAACAGAAACAGAAGTGGAAACACGGGTGCCTAATGAAACACAAATTGTAACACGCATGGTCACGGTAACACAATTGGAAATGCAAATGCTAACGGTAAAAGCAACAATGACACCAAACGAAACAGAAATGGAAACAGAAGCATGTATGCAAACTGCAATGCACATAGTGATGCAAAATTAAACACAAACACATAAAAAACAGTAATGGAAATGCAAATAGTAACAGTAACGCAAACGCAAAGGGTAACACACATGGCGATGTAGCTGGAGATGCTAATGGAAACGGTCACGGAAATGAAAACGGTAACTGTAACAGTAATGCAAATGCACCCAATTTTTGTCCCCAAAATGTGCATTTGGTAGCACAGTAAAAACAAAGAATGTATGCATAATAATGGCCCTCAGAGCAGAAAATGAACACTTGGAATACTAAATTGCTAATATCTCAGGAACCGTATGACGTAGAAAAAAAATTAAAATTTCATGTTATTTATTACTTTCCTAGCTAGTTTTGCACTTAGCTGCTAAGCATTTTTCTGATGAAAAGCCCATATCTCAAAGCATTTTCGAGATACGGACCCCGAAAGGTGTGATGGACTCTGTAATGTTAGCCTATAGAATATATAGTCAACTTCGGAGTTGTCACCAAGCCATGAAAAGGCACATATGTGGGATGTTGGCTTTCTTCCCTCCAACTTTCAGCCCAAAAGACCAAACCATTCTTTTGCAGCAAGGTGGCAAAGATTCCCTACTGTTTTGGGAATAATGTCGCAGAGCAGTGTCGCAAATCACAACACTTTCACAAAAACAAAATCACAAAAGTGTTAAAAGTGCAACACTACTTTGTGACACTATAGTTTACAAAAATTTGAAAAGCATATTTCTGGGGTGTTTAACCCCCATAAAAGACATGGCTAGCATCCTCAGGACTTGACTAGGTGAATGCAAAAATAATTGTGTCCCTAGAGGGTCCCAAATTTAAATGCCCAGCATTTCTGTGACCAGTAACTAAAAAAAATGGCTGACACATGGCACTGCAGTGGTAATTTGTGACACTAAACACTGCATTTGTGACACTGTCAGATAGTTTAACTTTTCCCATTAACTATAATGGGAAACTTGTTTTTTGAATAACTTTTGAACCATTTAATATTTTTTCATGAAATCTTCAAAAGGCACATCAGAGACCCTGGCTGCATGTTCTCTGAAGGTTTGGACTGGTCACACAAAACATGTGACCTGTAGGCCCGAGCAAAGAATGCGCAAAAAAGTATAAATGCAACTCTCTATTGTCTTTTACAGCTCTGCAACTGTATATCTGACCACTACAAAACTTGGCAGATCTGGAGATCTTTGTTACTGCTCCATGCTTGCCAAATGTCAGGCAAATATGTCATATGATGGAAAAGTTATTAAGCTGCAAAATTTTACACTTTAACCTTAACTTGCCTGTCAAAACATATTAACGAAGCTCACGTATAAGTAACACTCTGACCCACAGAAGCTCCGGTCATTAAAAGTACAGACTGCATCCATATAAAGCTACCACAAACAGCAGAATACACATAACCCAGCAATTGAAACTCTTATCTGAGCAAAGCAAACTCTTTTGGTTGCTGATCTTCCGCCATGCAAAAATCAGGAAACAGTGCCTCTCAGGAACAGAAGATACAATGCAAATCCAAACAAATTCTGGTCAGATCCACCATGGCTACATAATGAAGTTAGTGAGGTTGTGAGGAACTGTTAAGGAGACATGGAGAAACAACACAATGATTTTAATTAGTAAGATTTGTTTTATTTTGCATTCTAAGGAAGGCAGACACATTATTAGGAAAAGATATGGAGGTCTAGATTTCAGTGGAAGGAATGGTAAGCAATATAGGTTTGACAGGTAGAATAGGTGGCAGTACATGAAAATGTAATGGCTGGCATATGTTCAGTCTTGGGATTATTTACACAGTTTTATAAAGAAAAACAGGGGGTTTGTCCATGCGGTGATGTAAGTTATATTTAAGTAATGTGTTGATGTCAGGAAGTCAGATGTAATGATGGACTTCATTAGGAGAGAAAATGTGATGGTAACTTTTATAAGGGGTCACTGTTGATGAGGTTAAGGTAGTTATGTCTGTGATAATGGGAATATCGGGACAGTATGAGGTCTATACAGGAATGGAATGCAAATATGCACAGTATTATAAGTATGTGTTCAGAGTGCAGGCAAATGTGATATGCAGGTTTATTTTACATACACAGGTAAAAATAGGGATAGATGCAATTGATAGAACTATAGATAATTACATAGATAGACATACTGATAGACAGACAGAGGGAGAAGTTATAGTCATGACAGTCTTTGGAGAGGCAACTTCTCCTAGAGTCACAGTCATGTTCACTAATTTGGGTTGAAAAACTTTTCAAGCAGCACTATTTGCTGTCAGTAATCGCCTATGGGTTTAAGAATGTATTGGAATGTCTTAAAACAGTTATAATACAGGAAAAACAATGAAAGCAATTGTGTTACAGTTTAGTACTGAAACATACATGTAACATACATGTTGCCACCTTGCTCCAATGAGCACCCTCCCCCAAGCAGAGTGCCAGTCTTAAAGAGCATCTGACACCTTCAGGATGAGTGAAAGAAAACAGAATATTTAGACACAGTTCAGTTTATGTTTCACATTAGTTCTGTATCCCCCTCCCCATTATTTACTGAGGCCATTTGCATAAAAAGAGGACCACTGCTCCTGAGTGTTCATGTATTCCTGGTGCTTTCTCCCTACCTGAGGTCTTAATGCATGGTTTGTGACATCACAGTTACTCCCATGACAGCAGACTGTGATGTCACAACATAGCATTATGACCTGAAGTGGGGAGTAAGCTATAGAGGCAGATGAACTCTAACAGATAAAGATCATATATTCATCCAAATTTCCTTTGTAATAAAAGATAGGCAGGAGAAATCTACAGAATATATTTAAAATGTAAACTGAGTTGTACCAAGTTATTATTTTTTTCAAAGTTTTCACTGTGGCATCAGCAGCTCTGATTATAAAGAGGAGAGCTGAAAAAATGTGTCTTAAAATAAGTGCAGAATAATTTTTCTTAAATCTGTTTCAAGATATTAGGCCTTTCCTCTTTTTTTTTAATTTAATGATAAAAAGAAGAAGCACCTTTCTTCTGACTGGACTAATGTAAATGATGGCAGTCAATGGTTTGGGATATGCTAAGTGTCCCCAGGAGCAAAGTGTGCTCCTTCAATGGCTAGAGAGTAGGCTGTTATAAAAACAAACAAACACACCGATCAGTCATTCTGCCAATGCAGAGGTACAACAATTGGGTGGGGGGTCGAGAGTTGTTTGGGACTGCAGCTTCCATTTTTGAAATGGAACAAAACTCATGTTGATCTTGTCTCCTGTTCTAGCCTGAAAAGAACATATTTTAAATGCCTGTTTTAAGTGTGTATAATGGACTGTTTTGCCATTTAGGAGCCAAAGAATGAATGTGTAACAGGTGACATTATGGTTACCTACAGTAGCAATTGTATGCCAAAGCAATGTAGGCATGTAATTAAGAACTGGATCAATGGAAGGCCATTGCCAGGTTATTATACACACTAGCAGAACTTAAATTATAGCTAACAAATTGCTGCACAGTATTTTGAGGATGTGCAAAGTGTAAAACATCAGTTGGGAATTTTAACAGCTGGACACTGAGCTGGTGCCTTAAACAAATATGTAAGAATTCTAAATGGATGTTATTTTTTTAGCAGTTCTTTATCATCTTGTATTGAGACACCTTTATTTTCAATAAATAGCTGTCTTAGCACTATTATCACAAGATGCGCCAACGGTAATCACTGAACCCACATAAATGGAAAATGATGGAGGTCTGCTTACTCCATTGAAATGAGATGTGTGGTGTCCCATTGTGTGTCATAGCAGCATTTCTAATGTTGAGCTTTGTACCACCACAACAGGGAGTACTCTATCTCTTCAACAATAAAAAATAAAAAACACACTTTATCATCAAAGACTGTGTTTACCAAGTACTATGCCTATGATTAAAATAATTTGAATCCCCTCCCCCAAAAATGTGCCCTGACATGAAACTGCATGTTTAACTGCAACAACAATTACAAAATGTATTTCTAAATGCATTACTAACACCAATGCTTCATGACTAAAATCATTTGAAACCCTTCCCCCCAAAAAATGTACCTTGACAAACTGCGCTCTGGGAAGATTGCCTAGGACAAGATGCAATAAAAAATCCTCAATAGCAGGTTCCAGGGAGTAAATGTTAACATCCTGTTTCTAGTGTCCCTGATAAAATAAAATAAAAAATACAGTTGAGATTTTTTTTTTAAATTCAGCTCTGATCGGAATAGCTTTTAAAATCACCAATTGTTTTCTTGTTTAATGTTTTCTAATACATACATCTCAAACTTAAAAGAAAAAACACACTTTATCATCAAAGTTTGTGTTTACCAAGCACTGTTTCCATGATTAAAATAATTTGAACCCTTGAACCCCATACCCCCCAAAATGTGCCCTGACATGAAACTGCATGTTTAACTGTAAAGACAATTAAAAAATGTATTTCTAAATGCATTACTAACACCAAGGCTTTCAAGGTTTTGAAACTACTAAAAAGACAAATTACATATAAACTATATATGTGTGTGTATATATATATATATATATATATATATTTATTTATAAAATGCTTGAGACAATCATGGTCAGCAGGAGCAACAGCACTGGACAAACACCATCACATGACCGTGCATATATCAGAGTGCGACCACACACCTGCACTTTTACCCCCCTCCAAAACAATTTTGACATTTTATAAGATAGATATACCACTCTGAGGTATCTTGGTCATGCTCTGATATATGCCTTGGGCGTGTTGTACGACCTGGCCTTACGCCTCTTAGCATAACGCACACCAAGGCGTGCTTATATCAGAGCGACCGCACACCTCAGAGTGGTATATCTATTATATATATATATATATATATATATATATATATAAAACATGGTAAATAAATATTGTTAATCCCAAAAGCTGAACTTTATGTTTTTAGTATATAAATGTTTAAGAAAAACCTGTGGATTTTACTATAAATTAGAATGATGTGTCTATTGTTTTTCTTGGGCGCTGTAGTTTCACTCCTTAATTGCTGTCTCCTTCTGACACCCAGGTGGCTCTGATAATCATTTGTTCCAAAGGTTTCTTAAGTCAGTTTGAAGACATTAAACATCTTCTGTTCTTCTAGTCCTTAATAAAGGCATTAAGTATATTCTGTTCTCCTAGTCCTTAATAAAATGCAGGGGTTCCACAACTTGATCACTGCACAAACTTAGTCTGTTGGTTGATACAGGTCCCAAACTACTGTGCCTTGTTACAACATGATTGAATCACCTCATGTCCCTCCCACATGAATCAAAAAAAAGTTGGGGGTGGATCTTTAGGAGCTTCTCAGGTGGGGATGGGGGTGTATGTTCCCCAAAAAACTGATGCTGCCTTCCACACTATCAGGTTCCAGTTCTTGTACTACCCTTTTAAGAAAGAAAATAGCACCATGCAACCATTGACTAACATGAAAGCGTATTTATTTGAGGGTGGAAAACATTGCTTGGAGGAGAGTAAGGTGGAAGAGACTATGTACACCTTCAGTCAGTTCCACAGAGAGAAAACATGACATCACTCCTTTTGTACATGCAACATGTCTGCAGGCTCCACCTACTGCAGTCATAAAAAACAAAAATAAATTAACCACCAAATGCAAAAACCACTATCCTACATATGACAAGTACATAAAACTAATCATAGCAGCTGAAAAAAAGCAGAACAATAAATATAACACTGCCGAACATTCCGCTTACAAAAGGATACGCTCAGTGCTGTACCTGAAGATAACGCTGTCCACAGTATAGCAATTGCCAAGAAAACAGCCAATAGAAAGTTATGACCTCCCCATCAACAACCTAACACACACTTCAAATAAACTTGCTAGAATCAAGTAACACACGTAGCTCTACTTTAAAAAAAAATAATACCTGAAACGCCACATTATACTAAAGAACAATTATAAAGTAAACTTCATACAAAACAGGGCCCTGTTGTATAAATTGCACACATAATGTGTAACTTATGAAATATTGCAAATATTAGCACTCATGCAGAGTGAACTGAGATGATATCACTCATGGCTTCATCACTCATGATATTATCACAGTTCACTCTGCACTCATGCTAATATTTGCCATAGTCCACAGTCACCCATTATGTATCCCATATATATTTATTTATTTCTATTTTGGAAGTACCTTTGAACCAAAGGCTCATTTACAGAGGTTTCACATCAATCAATGTTAAAGCACATAGTTACAATAGGGCCATATAGTTACAAAAGTTCCAAGTCAATCAATGTTAAATCACATAGTTACAATAGGTTTGCATAGTTACAAGAGGTTTAAGACAGCTAATACAGAGTCATAAGAGCAGGGAATACAATCATATGTGAAAGGACAATTGGTTACATTTTTCAAATGGATTTAGATCAATGACATGAAACACAGGCAAGATCCATAAAATTAGATGCAGATCTATCGTCCAAGTGCAACAAGAGTGAAAGGGTAGAGAGATGGGAGGGAATGTGAGGGCTAGAGAAGAAGGGGTGAGTGGGGGGATATATCCACACAAGTAATGCTCCAGTATATCACAAAATGCTGCAGTATGCTGATTGGAGCAGTGTAATTCAATGGCAATTAGTCCCTTTTTTCTGCAGTATTTTGTGAAATGTCATTTACAGCAAGTTACTGCATTGCATTTTGTCTGACTTTGCTGTGTATAAATATAGATAGTATATATATATATATAGAGAGAGAGAGAGAGACAGACAGACAGACAGACAGAAAGAGGAAGAGAGACAGAGACAGAGAAATACATACACAATATAGTTATTTATTCAAAAATTGGTAACCAGGAAAAGCACACAGAGCTGAAGCTTGTTTCCAGGTGTGACCTGGGGGATGGGTAACATAGAGGAATAAAATCAGTGAACAATCAATGAGGTGCAACAATGGCAAGATAAATAGGGCATGAGAATTGCAGATACAATAACCAATTGGATAAACAAAACAGGATACTGTACTCCAGTGATTCCCTAGAACATACACACACATATATATATATATATATATATATATATATATATATATATATACCTAAAGTAAAACAGTATAAGGTACAAACTGAGAACAATATTTGAAGTAATGTTCCTACTAAAGTGTCAAGCCAGTTAACTAAAGGGGCAACTCAAGGAAAAAGGAAAGCTCAACAAACATGGAAAGAGAGGCAGGTCATAAGGAGCAAAATGGGTAGGTACTGTACAACTAGCCAAGTGCAACCAGGTGGGTAGAAATGAAGGGGATTGCAAAAGGGGGATCACCAGGTTTGGGGAACAACACGGTGAGAGCAGGTGCAAGTGGGAGCAAAGTGAACAAGCAAGAGTAGCCTTAGCGAGAATTAAGAGGAGGATAATCAGTAGTGGGTGGAAGAGAGTTCCAGAGGGAAGGCAGTTGACCCCAGAATAAGAGTTGCCCAGACAAGGAAAAATGGGAGGTAACAAACAAGCAGAAGTTGGAGGAGAGAAGAGAGTAGGAGGAGGGAACAGAAGGGGAGAGTAAACTGGAGAGGTAGGAGGAAATGAGGAGAACCAGCAGGCTCTGCATGAATTAATAGATCATGCATAACCTTGTTTGCTCAGGGGAGGAAGGTTGGCCCATGCTGCAATGACAACAAAGTTGGTGGTGTAAACTACAGCACCAGCAATTTACCGACACCATACACCGTGCTCTGACAATCTGCTGTGCAGCAGGAGGAGCAATCCCCATGGTGGTGGGGCACTTCCCAGATCCTTTATAACAAACTCCATGTTGCACCCCAGTAGAGAGTAGGGGGAACAGCGGAATGGCAACATTGCCCAACAGCAAAAAATAAAACATGCAGCAGAAGCAGGCAACATGATTCTGTCTGCAGCATTGCAGCAGCAATAATCAGTCAGCAAATTAATGGGCTACCAGGGGTAAGGAGTGGGCATTAGAGTTAAAAACCCCATGGAACCAACTCACCAAGATGACTGAGATTCAAAACCCTGTTTTTTTATGTCCTTACTTTTTACGATATGTGTTTTTTAACCCTAATCAACCCTTGATGTCACTTTCTTTCATATTTACTGCATCCCCCCCCCCACCAATCCAAATGGCTACAGCCCTAATACAAACTATTTGAAATCTCCTAACAAAATAAGCAGTGGCTCCATCTCTGCTGCAGCAAACTGCCTCTTTCATCTTAAGATACATAGGCTGTTTATTTATAGCTTCTAGTAAATCATTGATATTTTATTTTATGTTGCAGAGAAGTACTACTGAAGGAATTCACATACAATGGGAACAAAGCAAGAGAAACAAAGCCCAGCATTTTCTGCATCTGTTCCAACCAATATTAAAGATATGACCAAATAATAGCTGATAAAAGTCCCAGCCAAATGCAAAAGGGTTAGAGATGGGACATGGTTATTACATGACTCACATAAACATGATAAGCAACCTAAGACACATTCACAGGAAGCCAGATCTTTGGATAACATTATTTTGAAAGAACACATTTATTGTAATATTTTCATATCTTGATCATTGTGAACTAGATATGTAACCTGCTACTTGAACAATAAATATCTTTCTGTTGTTTCTGACTCTTAAAGTTATCTCCTATAAACTCACTGACAGGTCATTTACATTGCACACTATATTTGCTTTTGTTTTGTGCAAAGCTCATGTACACTGTTATAAGGTGAACATTTCTGTTACACCAGGTCTCAGGCTGGAAGAGGGTGGGAAACTGATTTTATTTTGTTTTTGTTTTTTTCAATCAACATCCATGATGGTATGATCAGCTGGCAGGTACTTGACTTACTACTGGTAGTCTATGCCCCTTCCTCCCAAACCAAAGTTTGCACACACACTTGTGTGACCTTGTTTAATTTATTGTTATATGAAATTTGGGCCTAATAAGTACAAACATGCCTAGAATACAATTGAATCATGCACATCTAGGAGCAAAGTTCCACCATTCTGGACCTACATGCACTTGCTAGTATTCATAGTCCTCATCCTCACTATACTACATGTACAGAGGCGTGCACAGAGGAAAGGGATATTCCAGGGGGTGGAGCAGGATCAGACACCAGGCATCCAATCAGATGCCCTGGTTGGTGCCAGAATGGATCCCTTGCTCTGTATTTAGCAGGGGATTGTCTGATATGGCCATCCTCTGAGGATGGCCATTTCCCCATGTGAGAGAAAATCTTTAAGTAAAAGGTTCTGGTATTTTGTGTCTCTGAGTGTTCCATGCCATACCAGAGGGCTGGGGAAACATAAGTGGGAGCATTTGGCCAAACAATATTCTGTGGAGGCCCTGTTAGGAAGTCATGTAAGTGCTACAGCAGGGGCTCTCCTGGTGTAGAATTAGTGACTTCTGCACCACTGAACAACCCCAGAGGGTCACGCAGATCATGGCTTCATCCTAATGCCTGCCCTTGACCTGACCTCAAGCACACAGGTGCAAATTGGGTTGCAGCAGACTCTGTAGATATGTGGAAGCCACTGCAGGTTCAAAGAGGGGGGTCTATGTGCTTCCATAGAATCCTTATGCACCCTTCATGTGTGCATAGGGCTTTCACAGCCATTTGTGTACTGGACTAGATTTCATGTTAGAAGATCCTCAAAGTTGATCCTCAAAGCTTGCATTAATATGTTTAACTTCAACAAGGTAATTCTAACCCCAAGAATCCATAAGTATAGCTCTACAACAGTAATCAGTTCTCTAGACTGAGTTTCCCCAGATACTGCAAAATTAAGGAAGATGCACACTTGGAAAGACTACAGATTCATTATTACATAAGCAATAACCCACGACAGGGTGTGCGGTTATTGGGGATTAATCACCACCCCGGGTGCATTGTGAGGCATGAGGCCACAGGCTGAGTGTCCTCACAGCACCTGGGGTGTTGATTAATCCCCAATAACTGCACACCTCGGAGTGGGTTATTGTACTTATAACATGGGCCAAATTTGGAGACAAATGAACAAAAACTATTGTTATAAGAGATAAAACATGTGAGAACTATTTAGTGTTCCTCCACTATTTTTGACAGTTGAACCACAGTTTTCTGTGTTCTGCCACAGTAAAAATAGTTCAACACACAAGTTTGTGGTGAACAGGTCACACATTATAGAATCAAGTAGTAGGTGAAACTTCTTATAGTACTGTCAACATTAGAGAGGGTGCAGTATTTCTGTATTTCTATTCCGTGCTCACAGTGCATATATTTTTTTTTTTGTTACACTGCTGTCTATGAATTTGCACCTCACCCCCCCAAATGCTGACACTGAATTGTGAAGCTCCCCACTGCCCCCAAATCATAACAGACATCGACCCAATACTTCATTGACATTACCTCACATTTCTCTATTTCATATTGTGGGTACCATTGGTTCTGTTTCTCTGTGCCATTGAAAGTAGGATTACACACATAACTACAGCAGATGTGTTGTCAGGCACAACTTGTGATCTCGCATCACACTGACAATTCATATATGTCATTGAAACAAGCATCCACACAGCACAGCGGGATTGGTGTCGGCCGCAACTCGCAATGTATCATCACGTCGCTACCCTTTGCACAACATGACATTTACACACTATTATTTGGGTGCTTATATACAGGCAGGAAACAGAGTTCAGCATATCTGGGTCACAGGAAATGGACTGCTAAATGGCAGCACAGTACAGGTACGGACATTAACTGTGCCCGGTTGGTTTCTTACAAGCTTTCTGGTCATCGCCGATTTTGAGATTTATCTTTTAAATTCACAGTACTGTGTAAAATGATTTCTCAGGGCCTTTATTTGTCTGTGTCTTTGTGGTTTCTAACATTTTCTACAATGAACAAAGTCCACTGGGTGGGTAAGTGGGTGGGTACAGCCGTTTTCATAGTAAAAAACATGGCTACTTCTCAAAACCTTTTACAGGCTGATATAATGAGTTTGGTTGGCTGCACGATCTATTTCTTATGGGACACTTCACCACAAAGAGATTGTGTTAGGTTATCAGAAATTAATGAATAGCATGTGGGCCAGTATTAACCAATTACATTACTGCATTATGTGTGCCCATGTTATAAATCTGTTTTATACGTGGTATGTTTTGACCTACCAGAATTGTCTTCCATGTCCCAACAACTGATTATTGCAATGCTCTGTTACCTGCAAAATAATAAAATGTACTGAAAACTAGGGTTGTGGGATTCTCACTAAGTTCAATGCTGTAAGCATGGACTGTTGAATCAGGTAAAGTTTGCCAAAGTTCCCTTACTGGAAAACTAGTTTGTGCTGGTTCAACCATCAAAAACCACTGGATAATAGATATAAGAAAAAATTATATATTGTATTGAGCCAAAGAAACACTCTGAACAGCAGGAATATGAAATGGTTTACAATGAATGCTACTGGTTCCAAAAATTGTGTCAGTTGTGAGAGTGCCACTTCCTGTTGTGCCTTTAATAAATGCTGTATACATCAGTTACATGGCCATTGCTGCCCAAAATGTTACCTCCATAACATTGTAATCTGAAGAAACAAGACAGCAGTGTAGCATCCCGTGTGTTTAGGCTCCTGGATCCAAAAATTATGTCCACTGGGACAGTATAAAGCATGGACAATGCTTCCTGTTATGCCATGGACAGGTGTTGTACACATTGGTTGCATGATCAAGATTGCCCAAAACATTACTTGCAAATATTGTAATCTAAAGACATGAGATAGCGATGTAGCATCCTACACTGTGTGTAGGCTTCTGAATCCAAAAACTGTGTCCACTGGGACAGTGCCAGACATGGACAAGACTTCCTGTTGTGCCATGGATGAATGTTTTACACATTAGCTGCATGGCCAATATTGCCCCAACATTACCTGCACAACATTGTTATCTGAAGGCTAGACAGCAGTGCAGCATCCTACAGTGTGTTCATGTGTAGGCTACTGGTTTCAAAAAGTCTGTCTATTGGGACAGTGCCAAGCATGGACAAGGCTGTCTGTTATGCCATGGGTAAGTGTTGTACACACTACTTACATGGCCAACATTGCCCCAAAATTATCAGGCCTATGTAGGCCCACAAATTCACAAAACATTTTCTGAAGATACAAGACAGCAGAGCAGCATCCCACGGTGTTTGCAAGCTATTGCTTTCAAACGTGTGTCCATTGTGATAGTGACAAACATGAACAAGGCTTCCTGTTATACCACTGGCTTGCTGTTGTACACACTAGTTACAAAGAGCTTTTATGAGCTTTCAAACTATATCAGCCCAGTGTAAATAAATTTTTCCTTTTAACCTATAAAAACTAAAAAGTATAGACAGAGATACAGTACACGCAAATGTTTCACGTAAGTATTATGCTCAGCATGTGTATAGAGTGAGATACAAAACATTGGTGATACATTCACATCTTCTTTAGCCTCTTAACCCTTAGACTACAAACAGAATTAGAACGTATTGGAGTTCTGGATGGATATATCAGTCTGCAGCCCTATAAGGGTTCATTTATATAGGCAAAACATGTTTGAAATTTCATGCTGTGGACATGGATTACACACAGCTCTGCATAATCCCACTTGCTCCCAGGAAAAAACAAGTAAGTTTGTAAGGTCACAGAGGTGAAATACAATGTGTGTGATAAATACAATATTCAACGTAAGGCCATCACATGGCTGGTTTATATAACTAGTGTGAACATTTTTCATAGTGATACTCCTGGCAATGTAACAACTGCCTATCGTTACTGTGCAGTTTAAAAATCTTCTCATTTATTCAAGACTTTTTGTATTGTTACCTCCACTGGCTGTCTCACAAATGCTCTCCAAAGCCACCTCCATGGTGGACTGTGGTGATCAGGTCTCAACAGGTTGTCATGGAGATCACAATAGCAATCACTCCCTACCACCCTCCTTCCCTGCAAACATCCATGCTGAAAATTGTTGGCAAACAGACTATTACACCCTCTGAACTACTGCTCTTGAAATCCCTGTTGTTTTTTCACTCCAAGTTGGTGCCCACTGATAGCACTAGCTGAAGAGATGCAGGCTCATTTTCATCATCTTACACATTTGTAGGAAACATTTCAAATAATTTGTGCTATGGCAATAGACAATTTATTTATCTTATTTTATCCCTATCTGTCTAGGTTAATGACACTGGAATACGAAAGGTTAAGGGGTGATCTTCTATTTACTTGGGATGTTATTAATGATGAATTGCTGTCATTGAATTGTGTCCTAGATTTTAAACAAACAATAGTATATACCAGAGGCCATCCTCGTCAGCTTAAAAAATTAAAATGTAATTCCAAAAAGAGAGCTTCCTATTTCTTTCAGAGAATTGTCAATCTGTGGAATAGCTTACTCACGTCAGTAATTATCAGTGAAAATAAAATTACATTCAAGAATAAACTTGATAAGTCATGACTATCTATTAATAAAAACATTCTCCATTATAAGTAGTTTGGGGGCTTATATGGTGGGTATATTGCCTTTAGCTCCGACAACTGTCTTAGTATCTGTATAGATTTCATAATCAGCAATGTGTTTGTGTGTCTCTGTGTAGGGGGGTGAATGCAATTGAATTGTCGGCCACCCGCTGACTTCATTTTGTACATGATGAAAAATGCATTTTTGTAATATTAAGAACTACACAGCATTTATGCTATAATAGGAAACTGCATTTTTGTAGGAATATTGTCTAAGCAAATCTCTTTTGTGCTGACAGATTTATATAGTCTCAGCATCATTGTTCAGACTACTGGCTTTACCCTTACAGCATCGGAGCATGGAGTATGGAGTATGAAATAGACAGTTTTTTCATCAGGTACACAAAGCTAGTTGTGTCAGGATAATGATAATTAATATAGAGTGGCCTTTTACTGAGGACCATCAAAGAGTGTTTCTATTTTTATACAATTAATCTAAGGGATGTCACAATAAAAATGGGTGCATACATCCTTTCATTTTCAGGAGAATGAAACTATAATTAATTAATTTATTTATTTATTTATTTATGTCTTTGTTTACCGGGTAAGTGCACTGATCTGAGAGACCATTTTCAGGCATGACCCGGGCCATACAGATGGCATTGATAGCATACAATGCAAACATGAGAAGCAGCAATAACAGTGAAACAATACAACTAAAATCAAACACAGTTACAAATGGGAATTGCAAGCACATAATGGTACAGATACATGTAATCTTATAACAATAATGACTTAACAGGTCCCCCATCCCCCAGCATTATGGTTCCTAAAAAGAACAGGTTAAAAAAGTTAAGAGCAAGAGGCAAAAGGGACACGAATTACTCCCATAAGAGGGGCTAGTAGTTGGGGTGGGAAGGTCACAGAGATTTGGGGGGGGCTAGCCTGGTGAGCAGTGGCAACTAATCTTGGTCAGAAACCAGGCTTTGAAGTAGGATTTGAAGATGAGCTGTGTATTTGACTAACGGAGGGGTGCGGGAATTCCATTCCACGGGGGGGGGGGCCACAACTGATAGGGCTTTCCCTCCCATGTTGGTAGAGACTGTTGGAATGTTTGGTTTGAATGAAAAGTAGTGCTGCCAGCAACTCGAGGGTCCTGTGTTCTGCTTAATTGCAGATCAGTGCATTTTATTGTGACATCCCTTTGATCCAGATAAATGTTTATCTGCATCTAAGGTAGTGAGATAAATAGATTTATTTTCCAATAAAACTGCTCACACTAATTGTATAAATATCTTTATCTTTGCAAAAAACTGCATTAATGTATAAATTAGGGTTCAACATAATGCCACAAAAGTAAAAAAATGAAGTGCTAGGGTTTCCAACCCTACTTCCCCATGCCCCCAAGCAGCAAATGGACAAGACCACACAAGCAACCGCAGACAGCCATCATCAGGTACTGTAAGACAAAAAACATAAAACCATTTCCAGATGACACAAATATAGTAGCACTGATGTGCTACCATCATGGATTTGTATCTGTGGCATGCACATCACAAGACATACACATTCACTTGTGCCTGTAGATAGAAATCCACAATACACAAATCACAATACGGCCTCTGCGTGCAGATGCATAAACCCCAGCAACCACAGATACAAACCCACAATACTCAAATTACAAGAGTTCTTTTGTCTTCAGAAGTGTAGACCCACAAGGGCACAGTGCTTTTGTAGCCTCAGATACTCATGCACACTGTAAGACATACACTTGACTGGCCTGCGTTTCTGCAGCTGTAGATGTAAGACATACACACTGACCTCTAGCTTCAGAAATGTGGGTACCACAAAATCGATGAAACCAAAACTGCAACAGTACACTAAAACTCACACTTAAATGTTGGTATTTGCTCAGGACTCCTATATCAGGAGCTGTACATAGAAACATAGAAGTTGATGGCAGATAAGGACCGCAAGGTCCATCCAGTCTGCCCATTTCTTCTTCTTCTTCTTTATTCTTCTTTATAATGATAGCTGGAATTTGCTATAACAAAGCTGAATGGCGACATACAAGGCAGCAATGTGTCGTTTGGATTTAGGCAAATGAACCAGGAAAAACAAAAGAAAATTCTGGAGGGCAGTGAGGCCAGATAAGTTAAAAAGTTTATATTTCATTTATATCTCCTGGTACTGTGGTTCCATAAACTGTGAACTGAACTCTACAATGAAAGAAATGCAGATACCTGTGAAAGACTTATTAACTCATTGCCTCCACAGGTTCACTCTGAGATTACACCACTTGCCTCCTGAATCTCCTGTATACTTTTAACATGAGGCAGTATAGCGCAGTGGTCTAAGGCTCTGAGCTGCAAATCTGGTGACATCCAACAGACCAGACCTGGGTTTGAATCCCACAGCTTCCACTTGCATACTGTGTGACCCTGAGCAAGTCACTTAACCTCCTTGTGCTCCCAGGTCGCTCCTGTAAAAAAGCTTTCAGCTTAGTGTGCTATACCTGGTACAACCACTAAAAAAAACAGTGAATCCTGGGCCTTTCTAAGCAAAATCGAGCCATAGTCAGCATGTCGCAAACAAATGCTAATAGCTCATTGACTGTACATGCTAGTAACAAAGTATGAGTGGCAGAGTTATTCAGTACAAAATTGCCTTTCCAATGGTGGCATGCATATAATAATAAGTAATTTTGTTTTTCTTTCTATGCTGGTCGAAAGAGCAAACTAAATATTTTTTTCACTAAAAAAGGGCAACATAAGCCATTTTTGTTGGAAAATATGTAAAATAGCAACACCAAATTAAGCATACAGACATTAGATGGTGTTTTAATATTATGTTTGTTAAAAAAAGATATTTTTTTTTACTATAAAATGTAATTTTTCCCTATTTTAGTCAAGGTGCTTTGGTGAGATTTGAGGGATGAATCTCAACTACACACACCATATCATAAACAAATGCATATAACTCCAAAAGTATACATGATACACACAAAGTATCAGCATGAAAGTTGATGAGCACAAAAATGCCTTTCCAGTGGTGCTATGCAACCAGTTGTAATCAATATGGTTTTTATTTTATACCTGCTGAAGTGCCAAAAAAGTGAATTTTATTCAAGCTGCTTAGGTGAATCTTGATGGAAAACATATCAGCCATACACACCATACCATAAACAAACATGAATAACTCCTAAAGTATACATGATATACACAAAATATCAGTGGCAAAGTTGTTCAGCACACAATTACCTTCCCAATGGTGGTATGCAAATAATACTATGTAATTTTGTTTTTTTTAAGCTGGTTGAAACAGCAAAAAAAATATTTTTCACTGAAACAGGCAACATAAGCCATACACACCATACCTTAAACAAATGCAAATAACTCGTAAAGTATACATGATATGCACAAAATATCAGTGACAAAGTTGTTCAGCATAAAATTACCTTTCCAACAGTGCTATGCAGTCAAATATATATTATATTCTGTTACACTATATATTAAAATATACAAGTGACTTCTCCAGACATTGCAAGGGTACACTGGGAGTCAGTAGCTGACTTCTGCAGACGTCCTCAGGACACACCAGTGTATTTTACTGACGACTACTGGCATCTGCTAGGAGACAATGAGTTAAGTCAGTGCAATAAGTGTTGTAATAAATGGATTTTTTTTAAAAACACTCAGAGGTCTTCTAATAAATAAGCCTAAAATGGCAGTGAGAGCATATGGGCAAATCCCCCAACAACCCCATTTCACACCACAATGTCTGTTGGTGTGTGGAGGATGGAGGGGTGGTGTGGGTAGGGTGGTAGGGGTGGTAATCCTAACATCACATTTCCATACTTTTATCACTGTGTTAGCAACCCTAACTGATGCATTAACAAAGTTGTTTGCAATGAGTTTCCCTTCTTTTTGAGAACGTATAATGTAACTGATAACTGGTATGTGTTTGTTGGAGCATGGGCCCTCTGGGCCCTGTGCTCATTTCATGTTGCCCATTTGTTGAGTAATGGTATGTGTATGTAGAATTGTGGGCCTTCTGGGCCCTGTGCTCCCACTTGTGTAAGTATGGAGCAATACAGCAGCCCCACAGTACTGAAAAGGAACCCTCATAACACATATTTGGCATATCTCAGTAACCACAGCAACTACGAAAAAAATTCCACTGCAGTTTTAATCATGACTTCCAAACCTCCATGCTTACTTAGTCCACTTACAGGTGGACTAAGTTGCAGATAGCAAAAAATTTGTATCTTGAATAGTTTTTGAGATACAGGTGCTGAAAGGTTCCACAGGCAATGCAATGTTATCCTATGGGAAGTTTCTCAACTGCAGAGCACTGTAATTATGGGCATGTTGAATGTTTTGGGACCAAACCATGAAAAGGCATATCTGTGGGACCAGGGCTTGCCACCCTGCAAATTTCAGCCCAAAAGCCTCAACCGTTTTGATACAGTAGGGCGGCAAAGAATTGCTGTTTTTGAGTGCAGTAATTTCACAAATTGCGACACTTTTGCAAAAATTTGTGACAGAATGGGCATGACACTTTCATGATTTGTGAAAGTGTTGTATCTGTTCTGTTGTAATTAGCGACACTTCGGGGGGCTGGTCATTGAAAAGGCGTTCCGGGGGGGTTCCCCCAAAAAAGATTGTGCTGTGATCCTCAGGGCTCAGCTAGGTAAACACAACTGTCAGTGTTTACCTAGGGGTCCCAAATTTAAACACCAGGGATTTTTCTCTCTCACTAACTGAAAACAAGATGGTCATCAAACAACAGTAAAAGGGACATCTGTAAAAGTAAAATGTAGTAGTGGCAGCTTTTGAGAGGCACATATTTTTTTTTCCCTCTCACTATAATGGGAAACTTGTTTTTAATAACTTTTGAATGGATTAATATTTGTTCACCAAATTTTCAAAAGGCACATTAATGACCCAGACTGCATCTTCCCTGAAGATTTCAGACCAGACAGACAAATCATGTGGGCTGTAGGCACAAGCAAAGAAATGCATAAACCCCATGTTTTTGTGCATTTTATGGAGGTCTGCAGCTCTGCAACTGTTCTTCCAACCATAACACAACTTGCCAGATCCAGAGATCTGAGGTGCCCCACTTCGCATGCAAAATTTCAGGCACATCTGTCGTATGATGGCAAAGTTATTAAAGTGTAAATTTTGGGGTTTAACATCAAAGTGGCTGGGCAACCCTAACTATAGCTGTACTATTGTACAGTTATAATATATGCATGGTCGTGCCCCATAGTTAGGGTTGAGTAGCCTATTTAATGTTAAACCTCAAATGTTGAACTTTAATAACTTTGCAACCGTTAAATGGATTTGCATAAAATTCAGTATATTCAGTCCTGTGGGGTAGATCTCATGATGTGGCAAGTTTTGTTCTGGTTGGATGTGCAGATTCTGAGATCTGGATAGTTTAAAAAAGTAAAAAGTCACCACTTTTTGCAGTTTTTTCCTCATCACCTTGCACTCAGACGGTGTAGAATTTTGGTGTGATTTTTTTTATGGTAGAAAGAACCTGGGCAACAGAACTGCCAGTGTTTGGTACAAAAATATTAACCTGTTGCAAAGTTATTCAGTTTTAAATTCCCATTATTTCCTATGGGAAGTTCATTTTTCAGGACAGAGGTAAAACGTTCAACAAAGAAATTGATCTTGTGAAAAAAGATTCAATCTCGCAAGATCGTTTTCTTTTTTGTGAGGACAAAATCCTTTTTCATGAGAGAAAATTCCTTTTTCACCAGCCACCATCTTGTTTTTTTTCCAGAAACTAAAAAATGTGAAAAATACATAAAAATGTAATTTTACAGAACAAACATCAGAACCTAGCTAAACAGATCCCGTTTAGCTACATTCTGGTGTTTGTTTTTCACAATTAGCCCCATTAATACTTTTTCTGGGCGCCCAAAATCCCTGGTGCCCAGCTTAGCTAGAGAGCCTTCCACCACGTTCTCTGTAGGAGAACATCAGATTTTATTTAGTACTGCAGCTGCAGCTGAACTTCTACTGCTGGCTGCAGTGTGAGTTGTGAGCCCCCTGTTATCCCTGGTGTCTAGTGGCACCTCTCACACCATGATCACTGTCCCCATACATTCCCTGATATCTAGTGGCACCCCCCCACTCTCCAATCACTGTCCCCTAGTCTCTTGATAATTCATTTAATATCTGACACCAGGATGCTCACCCCGATGAGAGTTGCCCCACCCCCACAGCCCATTGTTTTATTAATAAGCCAACATTGAGGTGGCCAATCCCTGTGTCAGCATTTAGTGACCCCCACAGCAGTATGAGACACTGGGGAGCCCACCTTCAGTGTCCCAAAACATTTAATTTATTCACACCTGAAAAAATAAAACAGTTCCTGGATGTCCTTTTTTTACCTGAAAAAAAAGAAAATGGTTCCTTATTGTCCCTGCAGCCCCTCCCCATCCTGACCCTCCCACTGAGCTCCCAGCACTCCACACATACACCCCCATACCCTATACTTACCACTGGAGGTCATAGACTGTCATCTTATGTGGACTGGTACATGTCTGCACTCTTCCAAGCTGAACTGTGAACTGAGGAATAAACGTACGTGCCGTGTAATGTATTTCAATAGCATTTTGAACTCATGTTCATCATAACTTTGTCATTTTTTAGAATTTGTTAAACAATTTTTCAGCATGACCTTTTGGGACCCCACCCCATGAACACTGCCACTGTCATTTCATTAATTGGGCCCGGAACATGAGTACACGGTCGCTGCATGAAATCACCTTTCGGAACTAAATAACAACATTTCACTACCAGTGTTCCTAAAAACACCTGAGTTGTGTGAGTTCATTGAAGATTTTCTATGTGCATGCATAACTTTGGTAATTTTCAATGTTTTGAGTCCCAATTGTCAACATAGCCATTTTTTCTCACCACCTAATGAATAGTACAGTTGCCATTTTTCATATCCTTTCTGAAATGTGTTTTCACACCTGTGGCATGGAATGGCATTTTCACACAGATTTGAACATTTTCACCTAAGGGGTTTATGAGTTGGGGTCATAATAAGACTATGTTGAAAATATTGTGTCACAATATGACAAAAGGCAAATGTTATGACCATTTATTGCAGTTTCGCTATGCCCGCTCGTAACTTCAGAAATGTTAAATATTTTCAACCTAGATTTTCAACATAGCCTTCTTATGACCCCCATCTCATTTTTATCATGGCTGTCATTTTTCAAATCCTGGTCAAAATGTGTTTTCGCACCTGTGGCACAGAATGGTGTTGCAGTTGTGCAGAATTACGTTTTGGCAGGGATTCAAAAATTCTCTGTACTGGGTACATGAGGTTGGGTAATAAAATGGCTATGCTGACAATTTGGTCACTGTTGTGCTATAAATGAAAGCACAGGGCTCACAGCTACATACCTATACTCATCTATGGAAAGTTGGGAGAGCAGGGTCCCACAGTAAATGAGCATTTGTCAATGCCAAATGTTGGCTTTCTGGCACTAGCATTCATAGTGCAGGAGTTGAGAGTGATGCATAATAGGAATGACAGTGAAGTATTGAATTAACACCAACCCCAACCCCACCAGAAACTGAAAGGCATTGGGGGTGTGCCTTTGGGTCATCTGCCATAATGCTTATGCCATTACACCTCACCCCACCCCACAGACAGCAACAGGTGTTGTGGTGTGCCTTGGAGTCTTTGGCCCTTTTGCTCACCCCATTCCATAAGGAAATACGCTGAGATGGGTACAGCATAAGAGAAAGTGGTGAACGTTAGGGCCAAAGACCCCAAGGCACACCTCAATGCCTGTCAATGGCTGCAGGGTGGGGGGGGTGGAATGCTGTGATCATTATGGCTGATGAACTCAAGTCACACCCTTGATGCCTGTCAGTCTGTACAGGGTGGGACATTATGGTTGGAAACCCTAATGCACTGGGTGTTTGTTGATATTTTCACTCCAAATTTTCAACATGGGTTTTTTTGGGACTCTACCTCATGAACAGTGGCAGTATAATTTTGTTACTCAGTCCTGAAAGGTGATTTTGTACAGTGATTGTGCCATTCAGTGCCACAGATGTGTAAACACATTTTGGGCATGATGCGAAAAATGACAGCTGTACTGCTCATGAGGAGGTGTGAAAAATGGCAATGTTGAAAACCTGGAGTGAAAATATGAAAAATTGGAGAACTTAAGAGCATGCAATAGAAACTGCACAACGCTCGCCCGTAACGCAATCATTTTTTTGAATTTGTCCACCAAATTTTCAACATGGGCATTTTGGGACCTCCCCTCATGAACAGTGACACTGTGATTATGTTAATCTATCCCAAAGTTGATTTCCCACAGCAACCGTGCCATTCTGTGCCACCGGTGCAAAAACATGTTTTGGGCAGGATGTGAAAATGACAGCTATACTATTCACAAGAAGGTGTGAAAAAATGGCAATGTTGAAAATCTGGAGTGAAAAATTTTAAAAATGGTGAAGGTACGAACATGCATAGAAAATGCACAATGCACGCCTGTAATGCAGTCATTGTTTGGAATGTTTTCACCAAATTTGCAACATGGGCTTTTTGGGACCTCCCCTCATGAGCAGTGGCACTGTTGTTTCATTAATCAGTCCCAAAAGGTGATTCCATGCAATGACAGCAAAATCATCTTTCAGGACTGAGAAATGAAATGACAGTGCCAATGTTGATGAGGTGGGGACCCCAGAATCCCATGTTGAAAATTTGGGGCCACAATTCCCCAAAATGGATGAGATATCAACCTAAGTTGAACCCCCCTCAATTGACTCCCATTATATGACTTACCTTCGATTCTTCATTTTGTGGTTTGGCTTTAAAGAGTGCAGACCTATCCCGTGTGACATGCTGCCATCTGCTTATGGTTATATGTATGATATTTGTAATATAGATAAATGGTCTGTGATTGTCTCACACAAGTCAGCAGTGTGTGAAAGACTTCACCTTTGGCCTCCACGATTTCAGTGGTTCTGAAACAGCAGGGTGTGAGGAAAAGACCAGGGAAACCACTAATTAAGACATCCTTCCAGATGGACAGTTTATTACCCCTTATAACCTGCTACTGCTTTTGAACTTGGAAACTAAATATGCATTTTATGACATAGCAGGAAGGGAAGTCATTTGGTTGATGCTTTGTGGTTTTCTCACTTAGAAGAGAACCAGTGACAGATTGTAGGGTTTGGAAATGTCAAAGGAAATGCTTTGATCAAAGAGACTCATATTTTGAGAAATAACTAGTTACTGATTTTCAGTAAAAACATCCATCCTTGTGGATACCCATACTCAGTTTACAGATTTATCACAGTTCTAACAGTGACCTCATGGGTGGCATCACCAGGAGGTGGAGAAAACTGACTTTTGAATCGGGCTGCACTCTGACAAGTTTGTGCAGAAGGACTCCCTGAAAAGCAAAGACACACACAGTCTGTAGACTGGTAACTAGGCACTTTAAAAAAATAATAATTCAACTGGAACAAAGTATTTTTTTGGTAGGCGTTTATTTTCTGTAACTTCCCATTTATTTTATGTGACTGTAAGCTGTTGATATATTTGTTCTGTGTTTGATATTTTACCTATGTTACAATTTTTAGCAAACAATATTTTCTTTGAAATACTGCCAGTGCTTTTTTTCAGTTTCTTTTGTATGTGAATGCTGAATCATTGTTTAAGTCTGACAGCTGTTAAGGGCTTGAATGTGTTACTAATCTTGAAAAAGGTAAGAATATACCCAGGTCTTATATTGAGTCTAAGGGTACATTTTGGGAACCTGGCTGGGTGCCACTGGGCAAAAGATTGTATTGCATCCACCCCAAACAGAATATTATCTGGGCCTGTTAACTGGGTATGCTAGCATAAGGTTCACATTTGACTCCCAGGACTCAAGGCTAGTAGGTGATTTGGATGCAAAACAGACAGGAGCATTACCCTGTTTATCACCTGTTCACACTATTGCACTTCAAGGTTGGTACTGCGGGAGCAGAGGGCCTGACCTGCAGAGCATGTTTGTGACATCCCATTCCATAGAAGATGACAGCGCCTAACCTCTGGAAGTAAGTATGGGGTGAAAGGGGTGTGGGGAACTGGGTGCACATAGGGAGGGTTGGGATGGAGGAGGGGGATATTGAGACAATGATGGACCATTTCCTTTTTTACAGGTACAAATAAAAATGGTGAAGGATGGTTTTCTTCTTTCACATTTAATGTGGACACATGGGGTAGACTCCCAGTGTGCCACAATAGAGGGGGTGGCATGCCTACATGGGGATTGGGCACCCCAATGTCAGCAAATCATTTAGAAGGGTTTGGGCAGAGGGGTCCATCCAACATGGGGAGTGGGCATTCCGGTGCTGGAAGAAAATAAAAAAAACTTCAGGACACTGGGGTGGGCTCCCAGTGTGCCACATTAATCTGGGGGAGAGGGATACATGCCGACATGGGAATTGGGCACCCCAATGTTGGATTTTTGGGAGTGTATGTTGGGCAGCATGAGCTGCCATGTTTCAGCACACTGGGATGGACTCCCAGTGTGCCACATTTAATGGGGGGGAATACATGCCAATGCTGGGATTGGGCACCCCCCGATGTCGGCTTTTCGGGAGTGTGTGTGGCAGGTGGCAGGAGCCGCCATGTTTCAGCACACAGGGCTGGGCTCCCAAGTGCCACATTTTTGTCATTTCATAAGTTGCTTGTAACTCCAGCCATGTGCATTACGGTGCACTGTAATGCACATGGCTGGTATCTTGTCATCTCCCGCTTGAATGCTGAAACTGCACCTGACTGCAGTGGCAGATTTCTTTCAAGTTTTTGGCTCACTTTGAAGTCTACTGTCATTGCCAGCATGCTCACTGATTGGCAGCAGAGGGACGCACCCACTAAAGCATCCCCTGCATTGGCCACAACACTGACACACCTTTGAAATGTGTTACTACCACAAGATGTTGCTTGCATGTGTGCACAAGCCAACATAAAAAATATATTATACTATCTCAAAAAGTGAGGAAATAAGTTGCAAAAAACTTGATTAATGCTCCAATTAGGGTCAAAGTGACAAAAGTTGGGAATGAGGTGTTAGGGTTTCCCTATCACCCCACCCTCCCAAACCAGGTAGGAGAGCAGGTGTGGGGTGTGCCCTGGGCTTCTCAAGCCTAACACTCACCCCAGTCTCATAACGTCTACACATCTGATCGTATTGACAGATGGAATGCAGTGAGAGTTAGACTTGAGAAGCCCAAGGTACATCCTACACCTGCTCTCCTGCCTGGTTTCGGAGGGTGGGATGTTAGAGAAACCCTATCATCTAATTTCCCAAGTTTTGTTGCTTTGACCCTAACTGGAGCATTAATGAAGTTTTTTGCAACACACACACACACACACACATATATATATGTATATATATTCATTGCAAACAACTCTGTTTTACAAAACCAGTTAGAATTTTCACTACACCTTAAGTATGGAAATTCAATGTTAGGTTAATACATGACACAACATCAGTCTCACATTAGAAACAAAACAGTTATTTGATATATCTCTTGGTGTCCTTCCACCTAACTCGTACACCATACAATTATATTGTTCTATACCACATGATTAACAGTTCAAATGGTGTATGAGTTAAGTGGAAGGACACCAATGGATATATATGAAATAACTGTTTTGTTTCTAATCTTTGCAGAGATTGGTGTTGTTGTGCTGATACACGTATTAACCCTAACACTGAATTTCCATACTTTTAAGGGTGTACTGAAAGCCCTAACTGGTTTTATAAAATAGAGTTTTTGCAATGAATTTCCTTACTTTTTGAGATAGATGTGTAAGAAAATTGCAATAAATACTCAAGTTTGTCATTTTTTTCATATTGTGACCCCAAATTTTTGACATAGTCTTTTATCACCCCCACTTCATAACCCTCATACTGTAGGTATAAATTTCGTAATCCATGGCAAAATGCCATTCTGTGCCACAGCTGTGGAAACACATTTTGGACAGGATGTGAGAATTTTCCAGCTGTAGTATTCATGAGGAGCTGTGAAGAAATGGCTATGTTCAAAGTTTGGAGTGGAAATATAAATGATTGGCAGTTGCATACATGCACAGAAAAATTTCATTGATTGCATGCAACTTAGGCATTCTTTGTTACTTTTGCTTCAAAATTTCAACATTGCCTTTTTGGGACCCTACATTATGAACACTGGCATTGTCATTTCATTACTCAGTCCCGAAAGGTGATTTTGCCCATTGACCTCAACATTCTGCACCACAGGTGCAAAAGCACATTTCAGGAAGGATGTGAGAATTGCAGCTGTACTGTTCATGACGTACTGTCAAAAGTGGCTATGTTGAAAACTCGGAGTAAAAATATAAATTGGCAAAGTTACACGCATGCGAAGGAAAATTTCAACGATCATGCATAACTCGGACTTTTTAGGGTATTTTTGCACCAGATTTTCCACATGGACTTTTTGGGACCCTGCCTCATGCACAATGGCATTTCCATGTCATTGCTCACTCCCAAAAGGTAATTTGTTTCAGCCACAATGAAATCATCCTCCAGGACAGAGTAACAAAATGAGAGTGCCAGTGTTCATGAGGTGAGGGCCCAAAAAGTCCATGTTGAAAATTTGGTTCATGCCAGAGGGTGTTGACAGAATGAGAAGGGACCTGCAGAAGCTTGCAGAAGCTTGACAAATGATCAAGGGTTTGGCAGTTGAAATTCAATGCAAAGAAGTCCAAGATAATGAATATGGGGCACAAAAACCCTGGAACAACATATCAGTTGTGGAGGGGTGAGGATATAGCATGCACCAAGCAGGAACAGGACCTTGTCATCTCTGATGATCTTAAGGTAGGGAAACAGTACGACAAGGCAGCAGGTAAAGCAAAAAGAATGCTGGGATGCATAGGAACAGGCATCGCCAACAGGAAAAGGAGGTGATAATTTCAATATACAAGACACTAGTGAGGCCCCACCTGGAGTACAATGTGCAGTTCTGGAGACCTTACCTATGTAAGGACATAGACAGGGTAGAGAAGGTTCAGAGGAAGACAACAAAGATGGTACAGGGATTGCATCACAAGTCCTATGAAGACAGGCTGAAGAACCTGACTATGTACTCCCTTGAGGAGAGAAGGGAGAGAGGGGATATGATAGAGACATACACGTACCTTACAGGGAGGAACAGGGTGCAGGAATACACTGTTTTCCAGTAAAAAAGATGTTCCAGAACTAGAGGGCATTGGATGAAGTTGGAGGGAGGGCAATTCAGATGAAACATGAAGAACAATTTCTTCATAGAAAGGGTGGGGGACAAGTGGAACCCCTCACCAGAGGAAGTGGTGGGGGCTGAAAAATCACAGGATTTAAGAATGCATGGGATAGACATAAGGACATTCTGGAGGTCAGGGGTAAGGGGCAACAGACTTCTAGAAAAAAAACATAAAATGAACTTACAAGCTCAACTGGGAAGACTTTTGTGGGCCATAGACCCTTATCTGCCAACAGTGTCTATGTATCTATGTAAAATACCAACAGATGGCTGAGATATTAACATACAGTATGTTCAAGATGCCATTGACTGCCTCTATATTGCACTTACCTTTATTATTCAGTTCACTGTTTGACTTTGAAGAGTGCAGACGTGTCCCAGTCCACAGAAGATGACAGCCACTGACCTCGGTTGGTAAGTATAGGGCAAGGGGGTGTAGGGTAGTTGGTTGCTCAGTGGGAGGGTCAGGATATGAGAGGGGGATGGGGAAACAATGAGAGACCTTTTCTTTACAGGAGTTTAAAAAAATGTTGTGGACAGTTTTCTTTTTTCACAGGAACAGTAGAACCATTTCTCAGGGCACTGGGAGTGGGTTCCCCAGTGTTCCACACTGCTCTGGGAGGGTACAACATAACCAGGTACACTAGGTACACTGGGAGTGGGCTCCCTAGAGTCACACACTGCTGGTGGGGGTGATTGTAGTGCTGACATGGGGATTGGGAACCCCGCTTTTGGCAAAACCATTACATACATATTTCAGAACACTGGGAGTGGGTTCCTCAGTGTCCCACAGTGTATGTATGGGGGGTGCTTTATCTGGGACACTGGGAGTGGGCTCCACAGTGTCCTACTGTGCTGGTGGTGGTGGGGGAGGAATAAGATATTGAAATAGCAAAAAGCACCAAAGACAGTAGCTCAACGGCACAAAACTTTTAGCCTTCAAGCATGAGGTGCACCTACCAGGGTATTAAACTCAGTTGAAAAGCACCGAGCTGAGAAACCAACAAAAAAGTTAGCACTTCATTCAGTCCTTTAGTAAGTTTAAATCTTAGTTCACAGTGTTGCAGAAAACAAAGCCTGGCAGATCACCCCAGAGTGGAAATTATGTTTAAAAAAAAATCTTATGGGGGTTTATGCAGCCTGGGGTGGGGACCTGAGGGCTGTAGAACAGGCAAGGTTGGTTGACTGTTGGTTCCTGTTCCACCACTGTGTTGGTTCTGTCTGCCAAAAGGGATTTAATACAGCAAAATAGCATCCTTGTTCAGTGCAGAATCCCTTTCCATAGTGCTCATACAATGCAGAATCCTAATTCAAGGCAGAATCCTAGTTCAAAGCAGAATCCTAGGTTGAAGCACAATCCTGGTTCAAATCAGAATCCTAGTTTGAAGCAGAATCCTAGTTTGAAACAGAATCCTGTGTTGTGTGGGACATCTATTTTCCCCATAGGAAATAATGGGAGATTCAACATGTCATAACTTTAGAACAAATTTATATTTTCCCACCAAACCTTCAAAAGGCACATCTGTGAGGCCAAGGCTTGCTACCCTGAAAATGTCAGCCCAGAAGCTAAAGCCATTTCTGAGATACAGGTGGACACAAAAAGTGTCAACCCCCAACCCCCCAAATCTTTATTTTTAACACTCTGTATCTCGGAAATGGCTAAAGCTATTAAGATAAAATTTATCACTTACAAACACTTCCCCAGGTAATTATGCATGCCAAATTTAGCAGAAATCGCTTTAACCATTACAAAGTTATTAAGATCCAAAATTGCCCTTTAACATTAATAAACAAACAGCAAAACCCTCAAAAATATGTTTTTTTCAACACTATGTATCTCAGAAACCAAACAAGGGATTCAAACCAAATTTGTCAAGTCAAGAGACCTGTGCCCTGGGCTGATGCATGGCAAATTAATTTCCTGCAAATCTGTTGGAGTGTTGCAAAGTTATTCAGTTGCGAAGTATGCAAAACTTGATCACAGTGTGAGAAAATCACTTTCACTTTTACATCTATTTTCTCCCATAGGAAATAATGGCAAATTCAAGATTTAATAACTTTGGAAAGGATTACTATTTATTTACCAAACCTTAAAAAGGCACAACTGTGAGGCCAAGGCTTTCTACCCTGAAAATGTCAGCCCAGTACCTAAAGCCGTTTCTGAGATACAGGTGGCCAAACAAACTGCAAAAAACAAGGAAATCTCTGTATTTTTAACACTTTATATCTCACAAATTTCAAAAGGGATTCAAACCAAGTTTGGTACATCAACAGACCTACCCCAGCAAATGACCTGTGCCAAATTTCAGGAACATCTGTAAAACCAATTTAATGTTATTAACCAGGAAAAGTTGCCCTTTAACATTAAACACTCCTACAAACCCTAACTATACTGGCCCTACTGTGTGTGTGTGTGTGTGTGTGTGTGTGTGTGTGTGTGTGTGTGTACACATGGGAACAAATGGAGTCCAGCACAAGGTCGGGATGCAAAAGTGCAATCCAAATATTTATTGTTACAGCAGGAAAAATCAACAGACTAGATACGGAAAAATAAAGAAACAACAACCAAAACAAAGTCTATAGTGATTCCATAGTTAACATTATTAAGGAAATCGGGGTTCACCTAGAAGCAGACTAGGTAACTGGTAGGTTCACCTCCCTACCACCAACTGACTAAGGACATTCTTCATACACCTTTTATACTGATTTAAGGTCACATGTCAAAATAAGCTCCTCCCACAATACAACAATTCTTACCTTCAGAAGATAGAAGCTTTAAATATTAACTTGGGTTACAGTTTACACATGTTTTAAAAAGGTAGACTGCTTTTTCGTCCCTTAAAGTGATTAATATCTTGTATTTCATTCTTTTTACCAATTTTCAAGGTGAATCAGACTCCTCCCATCAGCTATTGTCATAAATAGGGTGATGCAAGGGCCATCCGGCTCTAAAGACAAGCAAGTTGCTGAAGGGAGGTGCTGGAGCTTAAACTATACCAACAGCTGCAGGTCAGTTGCCTTCCTTAAATAGTCCCCTTTCTTATATTCCCTTCTTGCATTAGACAGTAGTGCAGTGAAACAAAAACAGGTAGCTAATAATGTACCCTCATAAAGGAAACAAGCCCACTATTTAGTGCAACACAGATAAAACCTGGTGACTGCAAACACTCAATCGACTCATTTAAAAAACATATTGTGAGCTGTAGTCCTACCAGACACTTGCAATATCAGTCAATCAAAATCTTTATTTAACCAGGCGATCACCATTGAGCAAGCTCATTTTCGAGGTGGTCCTGGGTAATATCCTTTACATTTCATTTAAACATTTGTCAGTGCATGCACAACATTCCCAGTGCTAACATGTAGGCGCTATCTCAAAGTTACAAAACTGTTTTACCGCCGTGAGCGAAACGGCTCATTATTGAGAGCGTTCGCACAGTCGTAGAGTCTCTCTCGTATGTTCGCACAGCGCGAATGTGCACAGTATCGCGAAGGAGCTCCGCTAAGATTAAACATATTCAAACAACAGGACAGGCTTGTGAGAACACCTCAGGGCTGGAAAACATGAGAGAAAAAAACTGACAGAGCAACCAGAGACACAAAGAATACCTACAGGTGGCCACTCTGTAAGTAGGGAAAGCCGAGAAAAATACATAGTGAGGAAAAATACAGTTAGAGAGACTAATAGCAGACAGGTACTGTTGCAACAGATTTTTACATGAAAGCAAAGGAAAGAGCTCTTTTCTCAGTCCAATAATCACATAACCCTTCTGATATTCAAATAAATAACTATTAATTCAGGGGACCTGGACTTACTTATAACAAAACAAAGTTAAGAAGCAGACAGCCTTATCACAGTCCCCTCACCATCTAGGAGGAAACCACAGGTTTTCAGTTTACATGTCTGCTTTATTAAACTAAGCCAAACCAATAATCATGACAGGATGTGTAGATCTCTCATAAGGAGAGATGGAGCTCCAGCCCACCCTCTCTCGAAGCTCCACCTCGGGGTCCCATAACTACAAATCTAAAAGGATTTTAAGAGCATGTACAGAATATGCCCTCTAAAGTTTATTCATACAATACCCCAAGGTCTACTCCTGTCTATTCGGTAATATCTGCTCCAAAGTGAGACATGAAATCTGCATTACTGTTTGCTTTTCCTGATCTATGCTTGACGGAAAACTTACACAACTGCAGGGTCAAATACCATCTCATAATCCTCGGGTTGTTATCTTTCATTTTCTGAATCCAACACAGAGGATTATGATCTGTCCAGACTTCAAACTCAGTTCCCCACAGATAATACCATAATGTTTCCACTGCCCATTTGAGTGCCAAACATTCCTTTTCTATGGTGGAATATTTGGTTTCTCTAGTATGTAATTTCCTGCTTACATAAAATATGGGGTGTTCCTCCCCTTCCTGAATTTGAGACAAAACTGCTCTAATACCAACATAGGAGGCATCAGTTTGAACAATAAAGGGTTTGGAAAAATCAGGACCCCTTAGTACTGGAGCCAAACAAAGGGCAGTCTTTATGGCACAAAATGACTCTTCATACTCAGTGGTCCAATTTACTTTTGTGGGTTTATTCTTTTTTGTTGGTTCAATCAAGGGACTGGCCGAATAATGACTTGTGGCACAAAACGTTTATGGTACCCCGCTAAGCCCAAAAAAGAATGAACATGTTTTTTTGTAACAGGGCAAGGACTCTTTGCCACCGCATCAACTTTTCCCAACTCGGGTTTTACTTGCCCTTCTCCTATCAGAAACCCAAGATATCTTGCCTCCTTCATAGCAAGAGAGCATTTAGCAGGGTTGATAGTGAGGCTAGCCTGTGTAATGGTTGTCAGTACATTTGTGAGATACTTGACATGGTCTTCCCAAGAGGGGCTAAAGACAATCATATCATCTAGATAAGCTGCACTGTACTCTAGATGTGGTCTCAGGAGTTTATCCAGCAGTCTTTGGAAAGTGGCTGGGGCTCCATGAAGACCAAAGGGCATTATGGTAAACTGGAAAGATCCTAAAGGGGTGCTAAAGGCAGTTTTATCTCTGGCCTTTAAATCAAGTGGGATCTACCAGTATCCCTTTGTAAGATTGAGAGTGCTAACATATTGTGCTTGTCTGAGGTGGTTGATGATGTCATCCATGCGGACCATAGGATATCCATCAAATTTAGACATTGTATTAAGTTTACGAAAATCTAAACAAATTCTAAACCCACCTTCCTTTTTTGGGACTATCACCATGGGGAAACTCCATTTGCTGTTGGCCTCTTCAATAACATCCATTTCTCTCATTTTTTCCAGCTCCCTTATCACCTCTATTTTAGTCTTTTCTGGAATATGATAGGGTTTTACCCGGATGGGTGTTGTCTGGGATACCTGAATCTGATGAGATATAGCTGTGGTTTTCCTCAGGAGTGGTTGTAAATGTGTGTTGAAACTGGTTTATAACCTGGGCCAGTTCCTGTTTTTGCTTCTCTGTTAATAAAGGGTTGACCAATAGGTCAGTGGAGGACTGTTCAGACTCCAGCCTGTTGTAGGCCAAATCCATCTCATTAACAGTATGGTTGGGACACACATACATGCTAGCTACTTCAGTTGCTTCACCAGAACAGTCATTCCATTTTTTTAAAAGATTGGCATGGTATACCTTTATCTTTTTTTTTCTATCAGGTCCAGTTTGTTTTTGAATCACATAAGGACCCTGCCATTTCATTGTCAAATTACTTTCAGCGGATGGAAGTAGCAGTAGAACACAGTCTCCGGCACTGATGTACTTACTTCCCACCCCCAGGTCATATCTTTCTTTTTGGCAGTTTTGTTTAGCCTGGTTTTGTTCATGAGCTATCTGGGCATACCTTGCCACTCTTTGGCACATCTGTGTTACTTAATCTAGTGTAGTAGGGTTTTTCCATGCCTTATCATCTTCCCATTGTTCCCTGACCACATCCAGGAGGCCTCTGGGATTCTTGCCACACAGCAACTCAAAGGGCGAGAATCCAGTTGACACCTGAGGGACCTCCCAGTATGCGAATAGTAACAATGGCAGATTTAGGTCCCAGTGTTTACCTTCATCTTCAACATATTTCTGTGCCATCTTTTTCAAAGTCTTGTTGAAGCACTAGACCAAGCCATCTGTATGGGGGTGGTATGGAGAGGTATATACTGCTTCTACCCCCAGGGCTTGATAGAGACATCTCAACATGATAGAACAAAAGTTGGTCCCTCTATCTGTGAGAATGACTTTAGGTATGCCTACTCTACTGAACACTTTTAACAATTCCTCAGTTATCTTCTCAGCTGTGATTGTCCATAAAGGAATGGCCTCTGGATATTTAGTGTCATAGTCACACAGGATGAGAGCAAACCTAGGAAAGAGCTCTTTTCTCAGCCCAAGAATCACATAACCCTCCTGATATTCAAATAAATAACTATTATTACAGGGGACCTGGAATTATTTATAACAAAACAAAGGTAAGAGGTAGACAGCCCCATCACTATATATATATATATATATATATATATATATATATATATTTTTTTAATGGAGAGAAAGAGAATGAATGATGGCAAAGTGTGGTATACAAGGAAATAATACCACTGAGGGGTCGAGCAAGTCATAAAGCTAAAAACCCAAAGAGCAAGTGACTTTCATGAACTTGTTTGTCATTTGGATGGATTAAAATAATTGTACACAGCAGTTTACGTGAGCTTGATTATTTTTATGGTGAGATCCAGTTGTGTGTGTGTGTGTGTGTCTGTGTGTGTGTGTGTGTCTGTGTCTGTGTGTCTGTGTCTGTGTGTGGTTGTTGCTTTTTTCTACTGTTACTTGTTCATTGCATGCATCATGGCACCTGACAGAGCAGCCCTTCTGCATGGACACTTACTGTACTGTGGGTAACACTTCAGCTAAAAGTCTCTTCCATTTCACAGCTTAGGAGTGGTTCATTACAGCATGACATCAGCTTCCCAAACCATGGCAACATCTACGAGTGCAGGTATGAGCCATTTTGAATTCATACTGCAAAAACCTGATTTTGGCACTTTACCTCTACAAGGGCAAGTTACATCAGATACCAGCAGTGAAACAGGAGGCAGACACCCACTGAGCATAAAGGAAGCCTTTGCACAGTACAAATAGGTAGCCCTTAAAACAAGAAGAAATCTGGCAACAAGTGACTCTAGAGCATTATCTTGCAGTGGGCAGATTACCTAGAGGCCTTTGCATTCTAAAATGTCCATCCTTTGGGAAACACTGACCAGAATATTTTGATTTGTGGAAGGAAGAAATCCACAATTCATACCTTAGACTAATCTGATTCATGTTCTCGGACTCCATAAAGGTACAGTAAAGAGTGACAGAAGATCTGAAAGCCAATGAGGCTGTGCTAAATGAATTTGCAAGTTCTGAGGAGTTCAATAACTCCAAGGAAAAACTGAAGTCTGTTGAACTCTTAGACAAAAAAACAAGGCATTTAAACAAAAAGTTTCTCAGTGACGAGAGGGACTATTTGGAGAATTATGTTTTCAACTGGAAGAAAAAAGTAGAGCTCCAAAATCAGTTTTAAAAAATACACCTAGTGGCACTACAAAAGCAAACAACAACGCTAATACAGATAGTGAATCTGATGCTGCCTCCTCAGGTTTTTTTAGATAACACACTCTACTCAGATGAGAGCCCAGATCTCCCCCACACACACACACCATATCCATGACTCAGATTCCATCAAAAAGGTGCACAAGGAGGGGGCACTGATGCAAACATAGGTAGACAGCCAAGTGGCAGGAAGAGGAACCAGGCCTAGAGACAAGGTAAAGGCAAATGATAGTAGAGACTGATAACATGATTAATTGATCTGACCACATTCCCACCATAGTGGAAAGTACTGAACAGAAGCCTTCAGTTTGTCTCTCCCCATGATTTGAATTGGTTCAAGATTTTATAGACTTGCAGAAATTTGTATGCAGTCTTAATCTTAAGTGTTCATTTTCTGCAGTTATGTGCTGTCATGCCTTATTGGACACTCCACAGCAAGGTGATACTGTTAATGTGCCATTTTCTACTGATATTCTTTATGAATCTTCCTCCAATGTGTGTCCAGCTATAGTGACAATACAATAATTCCCCCAAAATTCAAGCCTAAATGCACATTCATGCTTCATTACAACCCCACTGTAAGCATGTTTGCTCGGGCTTGTGAGCAGGACCTGCAAAGGCTCACAGAGCAACAGACACATCTCACCTTTGTTAACCTAACTGCTGAGGAATGGAAAGCTCATAGTGAGTTCAAAAACAATACCCAAATCACAATTAAGCCAACAGACAAAGGTGGGTAAGTGGTGGTTATGAATAGGGCAGACTACATGACTGAGGTGAAGCTAAGTAATCGCATTTTTCTATGGGCCTCTACCTTCTGACCCCACCCTTATTTTTGAGCAAAATATGGACAGACACATTACTAAGGCCTATAACAATGGTATCATTGATTCTGATACAAAAAAAAATTTAAAAGAAAGGTTTTCTGGCCTGCACCTGGGAGCTGTGCTCAGCTGATAAACAAGTATAGAAAAAAAAAACAAGTGCCAGCACCAGCTACTTACAGCCACCTATAGTTGCTTTCACCAAATTAATGAAATGCCAAGACTCCAATGTTGCACAATAAAGGAAGCAAAACCTTGGTTTAAAGTGCTATCAGTGCTTAATTTTATTTCAATTGCACAATGCTTCCTTATCCATGCATGCTGCCCCCTCCTACAGCAATGCAGGATAGTATCCTAACACGTTTCACGCATCCTGGTGCTTAATCATAGGAATAACATACCAGTAAACCAATGCCAATAAATACAGCATGACTTAAAGTGACAGTGCAAATATAAATCATGTTTCATAGTTTTTTTAAAACTTTTTTAAGTCATTTTACCTTCTATATCATAATAATTTGACTAAAACATCTATTCAAATATTCTTATTTATAGCTTCCTTCTTATTATAATATTGCTGCTAACATTTTTAGTCTTAATTTTTTAGTTTTACCACTATTGTTTTGTGCACCAGGGTCCTTCTTCAATATTTACATGGGGATCCACTTAGCATTCAAGCTTAGCTGAAGTATCTATAAAAAATAAACAAAACATAAGGTTAACATACAAATAAATACATATCCATTAAATTATTCTAAAAACTTCTTCATATTGATCTCAAACCATTTCTAAAGAAATGAACCCCCCCAATTTTGCATTTGTTTGTTATTTCCTATAGAATGATATGTGATCACTGTCTATGAAGAAGTTTTCAGAATTTTAAACTTAATTTGGCAAGATATGATAAAAAAACACGAGCTATAAAACAGTTTAAATTTGAAAGCGATACAAATGACTATTTGAATGGAACTGTATTAGAATGGGGCAAGAAAGTGAGATTTAGCCCAAATTCTAGAACCCAGGGCAGCACATCAACCAGACCCATTTTAAGAAATACAACAAATAAACAAGATGAAATACAAAGGGAATAATTAAGCAGTGTGGAGGAGATATATTTTTGTGAAGAAGAATATACTGAAGAGACAGGACAGGAGAGGACACCAGAAGGCCCAAGATGAAGCCAACGCATAAACCCCATCTAGACCCCAAAAAACAGATCAGGATGGGGGGCCGTAAGAGGGGGAGGAGGCAATTATCGGAACAGAGGAAGAAGAGGCTTGAATCCAAGGGGAAACGTGACAGGAGGATACCAATACATAATGTGGTTAATATTTCATCAAGGGTTTTATCAGAAGCAGAAACAGGACTCCTTAACAAGGGTTTATCCTTTGTTCCACTGCAGAGATTTGATTTGTTCAACACAATAGTAGACTGTTACAAACTGACAAGGAATATTGGACTGCACTCTTTTTTTAAAAGGAGAGAGGAAGAAAATATGGAAACTACAGAGATGGGGGTAAGTGATACTATGAAAACTGGGAATAATGATGAAATGACTGTCCAGAAGTTTAAATCCCCATCTACTTTTTGCCCACTGTTTACCCCAGTTCTACAGACTTTTGTTAAAAGTTGTGAAAGAGGCTTATTAGACCTGGATAGAAGCCTGTACAATGGAGGAATATTGCAATAAATAATAATCTTAATATGGCTGAAAGATAAAAGTATAACTATTAAGAAAACAGATAACGGGGGTCTGTTGTTGTTATGGATACAGACAAGTACCAGTTGGAAGTACACAGACAACTGGGGAATCAAGCAATTTTATGAGAAAGTGCCTACAGATCCGACACCGCTATATAAAGCAGAAATAGATAAGTATCTTTTTGAAATAAAAGAAAGAGGATGGATCAGTGAAGACACTTTTTCATTTTTGACAGCACAGAACCCTATGAGAGTCTGTTTTTACATTCACCTGAAAATACATAAGTGTTTCACAAACCCTCCAGGATGCCCAATAGTGTTGGGTAATGGCTTCCTCACTGAACCTTTGTCACAGTATATTGATCAACATATTAAACCTATAGCTCAGAAAGTCCCATCCTAAATAAGAGATACAGGTGACATAATCTTGGTGTTGGAAGAAATAGCAATTGAAGAAAAAAGTTTGTCACTTTGGATGTTGAGTCTCTGTACTCAAACATACTGCATGAAGGGGGCCTTGATGCCTTAGAATATTATCTGAACAAAAGGGATGAGAGGGGCCCACCAACTGAAATGCTTGTAAACTTGCTACATATGTGTTGAAATGCAACACTTTCTATTTTTCAGATGAGCAATATATACAAAAGAAAGGGACAGCAATGGGGGCAACTTTTGCCCCAAATTTTGCCAATCTCTATTTAGGCAAATGGGAAACACTCTGGACACAGAAGTTGATACCAGCCCATTTACAGAAGAAAGGGTTCTGAAAGAACTCTTAAAACTGAAGGTGGACAAAGCAATGGGGCCTGATGGGATTCATCCCAGAATTCTAAAAGAACTAAGGGTAGAACTAGTGACACCACTGACTACCCTCTTTAACAAATCATGGGAGGATGGGGTGGTACCCGAGGACTGGAGAAGGGCAGATCTGATTCCCCTTCACAAAAGTGGGAGCAAGGCAGAAGCAGAAAACTACAGACCTGTTAGTTTAACCTCAGTGGTAGGGAAAATGATGGAATCACTTCTGAAGGAAAGAATTGTTGAGTATCTAGAGGCCAGAGGGGCTCAGAACCCAAGGCAGCATGGATTCACAGCGGGAAGGTCAAGCCAGACAAATCTGATAGATTTCTTTGACTGGGTGACCAAAGTAGTAGATCAGGGAGGGGTTGTGGACATGGCCTACCTAGACTTCAGCAAGGCATTTGACACAGTCCCACACAAAAGATTAATATACAAGTTAGCCAGCCTGAGAGTGGGTCCCAAGATGACAGCCTGAGTAAAGAATTGGCTGGAGAATAGGACAAAGAGAGTAATAGTAAATGGAGTCCACCCTGAAGAAAGGGGGGTTACTAGTAGGGTACCGCAGGGTTCAGTATTAGGACTGGTCCTCTTCAATGTCTTTATAAGCGACATTGCAGAGGGACTGGAAGGAAAAGTATGTCTCTTTGCAGATGACACAAAGATCTGCAACAGAGTTGATGCACAAGGTGGGGTGGAAAGGATGAGAAGGGACTTGGCAACGTTAGAGGAATGGTCAAATGTATGGCAGCTTAGATTCAATGCTAAGAAGTGCAAGGTAATGCACCTGGGAAACAAAAACCCAGGGGAAGAGTACACAATGGGGGGTGAAATACGAACAACAACAAAAATGGAAAGGGACCTGGGGGTAGTCGTATCAGGTGACCTAAAGGTGGGCAAGCAATGTGAGAGGGCAGCAAGGAGGGCTGGGGGATACTGGGATGCATAGGGAGAGGCATCACAAGTAGAAAACAGGAAGTTATTATCCCTCTGTACAGACAGATGGTGTGACCCCATCTGGAGTACTGTGTGCAGTTCTGGAGACCCAATCTCTGCAAAGACATAGACAGGATGGAGGCTGTCCAGAGGAGAGCAACTAAAATGGTGCAGGGTCTGCACCGGAAGACATATGAAGAGAGACTTAAGGAGCTGAATATGTATAGCCTCGAGGAAAGGAGGGAGAGGGGGGACATGATAGAAACTTTCAAGTACCTCAAGGGAATCAACAAAGTCCAAGAGGGTAGCATCTTTCAAAAAAAGAGGTGTGCAAGAACAAGGGGGCACAATTTGAAGATAGAAGGGATGGCTCAGAGGTAATTTAAGGATGTATTTTTTCACAGAGAGGGTTGTGGATGCATGGAACGGCCTTCTGGAGGAGGTTGTGGAGTCAAAACCAGTGGTGGAATTCAAGCATGCATGGGACAGTCATAAGGCAATTTGAGGGGTTGGGGGTAGGAAGAAGAAGTAGGCTGCTGGTTAACTAGGATCTGCAGCTTATCCATTAGGTAGGGAAATGGGCAGACTGCGTGAGCCAAGCGGTCCTTATCTGCCATCAAAATCTATGTTTCTATGTTTCAGGAAAAGGGAAATGAATCCTTACAGAGATAAGATAGACCTCTATAAACACTTTATAGATGACATCTTTATCATCTGGACAGGAACAGAGGATGACCTTTTTGTTTTTGTTAAGTTTTTGGAACAAAGCAATCCAAATCTGCGTTTCTCTTTGTCTTTTAGCTCAAAACAAATTCATTTTCTTGACTTAATCATTAAAAAGGATGGGTTAGGAGGTATAGAGACAGATTTATACAAGAAGCGCACTGATAGGAACACACTTTTACAGGCAAATAGCAGTCACCCATACCACACTATAGCAGGTGTCCCCAAAGGACAGTTCTTGAGAGTAAAAAGAAATTGCAGTAACAAGGTGGTATATGAAAAAACAGCAGATGAACTTGAAAATAGATTATGAGAGAGAGAATACCCTGTAAGAATCATTGCTAGGGCTAGAGAAGAAGTGGATGGAATGGAAAGGTCAGACGTCATGCAGAAAAAAGCAGAGAAAAGGGTGATCTAAGAATAAACTTTGTGAGCACCTATAATGCTCAGTCAGATGAGATCAGTAACATAATCAAAAAACATTGACATTTGGTTAGCTTGGACCCAGGCCTAAAGGACCTTAGTAGTACAGAGCCCAGAATGGTACACAGGAGAGGCAGGAGTTTAAAATATATATTAGTTCACTCTGTACAGCCTAAACAAGAACAAGGGAGGATGTGGTTACCAAGGAAACAGGATGGTTGCTATAGATGTGGTAACTGCAAATTTTGTAAATCTGTGACACAAACTAAGAGTTTTATGAACCCAAAAACAAAAACAGATACAAAAGTAAGAGGGTTCATAACCTGTGCAACAGAAGGTGTCATATATATGGCCACCTGCACATGTGCATGTTTCTATATAGGAAAACCAAAAAGAAAGTTGAAGGAAAGAGTTGGGGAATATTTGAGGGCAATAAATCATAATGACCAGAAGAATGCATTAGCAATTCATAAGGGAAAAGTAACAAACCCAAAGGAACATGTCTGGTCTTTTTTGGGCATAGAGAAGCCTATAAAGAGACAAAGAGGGGGCGATTATGATAATGTCCTTTTGAAAAGAGAACAATATTGGATTTTTGCCACGGGGGGGTCAGAAAGACCTGGTTTAAATGAAATAATTGATCTTAAACCATTTCTAAAGAAATTACCCCCCCCCCCCATTTTTGCATTTGTTTGTTGTTTCCTATAGAATGATATGTGATCACTGTATATGACGAAGTTTTTAGAATAATTTAGTGGATATGTATTTATTTGTATGTTAACCTTGTGTTTTGTTTATTTTTTATAGATACTTCAGCTAAGCTTGAATGCTAAGTGAATCCTTATGTAAATATTGGAGGAGGACACTGGTGCACATAACAATAGTGGTAAAACTAAAAATTAAGACTAAAAATGTTAGCAGCAATATTATAATAAGAAGGAAGCTATAAATAAGAATATTTGAATATATGTTTTAGTAAAATTATTATGATATAGAAGGTAAAATTACTTTAAAAAGTTTTAAAAAACTAAGAAACATGATTTATATTTGCACTGTCACTTTAAGTCACGTTGTACTTATTGGCATTGGTTTACTGGTATGTTATTCCTATGATTAAGCACCAGGGGGCATGAAACGTGTTAGGATACTATCCTGCATTGCTGTAGGGAGGGGCAGCATACATGGATAAGGAAGCATTGTGAAATTGAAATAGAATTAAGCACTGATAGCACTTTAAACCAAGGTTTAGCTTCTTTTATTGTGCAACATTGGAGTCTTGGCATTTTGTTAATTTGGTGGAAGCAACTATAGATGGCTGTAAGCAGCTGGTGCTCACAAAAAAAATTTTGATCACTGAACATCCTGAAGGCCAGCTATATACAAATTGCCTAAGGTACACAAAAGTCTGACATCACCATTAATTCTATCTTAGAGCTCCTGTCTCAATATGTGGACATGTTTATAAAACCTTTTTTCAATTAGTTTAGAATTTATTGATGGAGAGGATAAAATTGTCATTACAATACAAAACACAGTCATACAGATTTAATTGCACATATCACATAATTATCAAATTTCCTTCAAATAATTTATATATTTAAAATCGGCTTCACCACTGCACAACATCAGGGATGTGTTCAACATCCTCGACAGCGATGGGAACAATGCCGACTGTTGGCATTGCTCCCATAGGGAAACTGTCTTTTTCTAAAGGGGGGATTCTCGCCCCCACACTCCATCTCTAAATATACAACTCCAAGTCAGAGTTGTTTTGGGGGTGGGCAGAATACCGGGAGTTGCAGTGTTGGGCACATCGGATCACCAGAGTGAAAAATCTCGACCTGGCAAGATTTGTCACTCTGGTGGTATTTCACTGTAGTCGGGTCAGTGTCCAGATGTGATACCTTTTAAATCAACCCTTACACAATCTATGTCAACCCATCTATTTCAATATTGTGCAACCTTTCTCTAGAATACCTAATATACATTGCACTATTCTGTGACCCCCTATATACTTCATGATTTCATTTGTATATCTCTGAATAATATGCTTATTTGTTTTCTCAGTAATATTGCACATCTGGATAACTCTCTCCTGTACATCAAGGCAAACAGAGTTCAATAATACATGTAGCTTATATTTTGGTTCCATTTCCATATGTTCTAGGAATTGACCAAAAAGAGTCTTTCTTTCTTTCTCATACATTGGACACAATAATAATACATGGAGTTGGTCGTCCTTCCCATACTGACATTTACATACTTGAGGGGACTGTTTGTCATAGAAGGCATTCAATCTTTGGCTTGCATAATAGCCAAATCTAAATTTAGACATAATTCTTCTTTTGGATCTATTTTTTATTATAGATAAGTATGGGGCCATTGTAAATTCTTTTTTATTTATTGCTAGGCAATTACTTATCTTGCAATTTTTTTCTAAGCTACAATTCTCTTTGCATTGAGACCTCCTTAATTCTTGCCTTAACATTGTTTCTGACCAGGTCTGTTGGGTTTATAAAACATTCTATTAGGCAATCCAGTAAACCATAGGGTTTTAAGATCTTATTAATTATCTCAAAGTATGGGAAGGAGAACCCTCTCTCTCTACATATTCAATCATCTCGTATATACATGATCTTGGGAGTCTTGTTTCCCCTTGATTATTCCATACTACATTTAAGAGGGAGTTACCCAAGCTCTAGCCTAGCCATGCATGAAGATGCCCCAAGCAGGAGACCTAAAATCTTCCTATACAATTTATTCAAAATTGATTCCAGTTCATCATAACCTTCCAATCCCCAAATCTCAGCATTGTATAGAATCTGGCTTTTTGTTCTTGCATTTAAAGCTCTGATACACCCAATAATGGAGTATCCCCAAAATTTATAAGCAAAGGCCTCCACCACAGGGGTAAACCTCTTTATTTTTTGTCTGATTATATTTTTGTGTTTATTCCACTTTAAGTTAAAGGAGAAATAAATCCCTAGATAACAGAATTCCTTGACTCTCTCTCTTATGCTTATTATAAACTAATTCTAAGTGTTTCCCTGATTTCATTGTTTTTCTGTTGCAGATCATCTATTTTGTTTTATTATAATTTATTTCAAGCTCCACTTCTTCACATTCTTTCTGAAATTCTTGCATCAACCTTTTGAATCATAGAAAGTAGTGGAAATCAATGCTAGATCATCGGCATATGCCAGATAAGGGCAACTTCTAGAAACTATCTTTGGCATATAGAATTCCCTATACAGTTTTTTCATGATTTTATTCAAAAATAGGTTGAACAATGGGCACGTTTTGTGTTTCATTCTATTTGGCTCTCTGTCTGTGCAGTAGCAGTGCTGTCTGAGCTTTAAACTGCCAGTTAGGGGAACAGAAATATAAAAGGAATAGTGAGAAGACTTTTTAATGAGAAGGGACTAAGCCCTGTTTTGTAGTCTAAGGGAATCAAAACTGTTAAACTGAGATAACTGTCTCCAGCAAAATGAATTGCACTGCTGAATGCACCCATTTGTGCTCTGGTACTCCACCAAGTACACCGACAAAGCTGGAATATGCATGCATAATGCCAACTAAAGAGGAATTAAAAAGCCATATAAGTCAGGAGCTTGCACAAATTGCATCACCAGCCGCTGGTAAGACACAACTCTATGACAGGCCCGAGAACAATAAGGAGAGTCAGACTGATGCAGTGTTGCACAAATTTAGTAACAAATCTGGAATGCAAGAGTTGGAAGCTGTATCCATCCACAAGGACAGTGGGTACTTGTCTGTTCTCTGTGGGCTGAATGAGCCAGAGTACGGGAAGGTTGGTTCTGTTTTAAGCCACAGTAACTACGGTTGAACAATATTGGTGACAGTGCACATCCTTGCCAAAGCCCTATGTTACTGGCAAATGTAGCCGTCCTTTCCCCCTCCTTGTTATATCTGATAGATGTTTTATTATTTGTATATAGAGCTATAATCACATCCAGAATGGTAGGTTGCATTCCCTACCCCTCTAGAGTGTTCTATAACCTGACACTCTGTTCACTCAAGCAAAAGCAGATCACAAGTCAATAAAGACACAATAAAGCTTTTTTTTTATATTAACATACTTATGAATCAGATGACTTAATACAAAGCATTGAACCAAAGTAGAATGATCAGGCATAAAGTCACCTGGGCTTCATCTATGATGTTGAGTTCATAAATCCAGTCTAGTATCCTTTTATGTAGGGCTTTAGTAAAAATATTTTTGTGAGGTATCCAGCAGACTGATAGGTCTGTAATGTTTCAGGTTTTTCTTGTCTCCCCTTCTTAAAGATTGGGATTATAATGTTTTCATTCCATGTTGAGATCATCTTACCTGTATCTGTATTGGTTTTAAATACTTTTTGTAGACATGGAACCCATAGCTCAGTGTCATTCAATATGATGTCCAACTGGATACCATCTGAACCTGGAGCCTTGTGTCTTTTTACAAAAAATAGTACTCATACTCTCTTGTTCTGTTATTTCAGGTTCCAATTTATGCCATTTCCTATTCTGGGTGTAGTCTATGGTCTCCCCCTTCTTTAGTTATTTGAAACAGCTCTTTATAGTATGGTTCCCTATTAGCAGTGGCACAATCACATGTGATGTGGATGAGCTCCAGCCAAGAAAGAGTGCATGAGTCTTGCAAGTGCTACACTGTCTTTCCCACCACAGAGTAGACAGACTGCACACTACAGCTTGGAGGAATTGGTGAGCACTGAACTCTCAATAGCAGTGTTGTGGCAGCATATTTTTGTTGGTCTACTCTTAGTGAGTCTCCATTTCCCCTGGTGGTTGAAGGGGCAGAGGGAGAGCTGGAAGCTAACTCAGGACTAGGCTACATACCTACTTACTCTATTAGGCTCGCCATGCAAAAAAACCCAGCACAGACCCCAACGGCAGCAAGCTAGGCTTAGCAGCAGTGGTGACAGCCATGTGGATGGTCTTCATAGGCCTTAATCAGTGCAGTGTGGCAGCAGCCACAACGGCAACCAAGCAAGTAGCAAGCAACCCAGGTTGGGTGGGTTTGGTAGGTGAGGTGACTTGGTCATTGACCACATTTGGGGACCTGTGATGGTCAGTTCTTGCATCTAGCTTCTGGAAGAAGGAGAGAGGGGAAGCAGACTGAAAACTGGGCTGGTGGCACACTGTGCCAGGCTGCAGGTTCTGGTCACATGGTCGGGTGAGTAAAAGTAAAACATTTTTTTAAAGGGGGATTAGGGAAGGAGGAAGGACTGAAATACTAATGTGTTTTTCATGTGTGTTTCCATTGATATGTGTGCTAATGTTCAACTGTGAAAACTGAGCTGAGTAAGAGAAGAAAACTGAAAAGGATAACAGTGACTACAAGCATGCCACATGCATGCAGATGTAGTGAGATACAGTATGTATTGAAGAACAAGCGAGGCATATATATGTGCAGGCAGTATGGCTTAGTGGTTAAAGACACTAAACTACAAGTAAGGAGACTTAAGAGGCATGAAGACCTGGTTTTGAATCTCATCAACCCCCACTAGTGTATGGTGTGATCCTGAGCAAAACACTTAACTTTTACGTGTGCAGTTATCAGTAACCATTTGCTTTTTGCACACATACCACATGCATGAATTCTTTCCCAATTTAACATAAAAATCATGTTTTCCACACTTGCTTGCTGCACGCGTGCCATATGCATGCAGTCGATTCCAATTAAACATTTAAATCATACTTGCAGCACTCATGTCACTTGGGTAGTTTTATGTGTGCAGTATGAAAACATTTCATATAATTATTTCTGTAAGGGTAAGTCTAATGCTATGTCATGTCATGGCAGGCCTTTTAAACTTGATACATGACAAGGATTGTTTGAGTCAGGGACAAGAACAGCAGGTGAAGCAGCGCAGATGTGCTCAGTACTTATGGTTGTTCCATGTTATAACGGCAATTAAGGAAAGGCGATCACCATTAGGGTGACTGTACATTGCTGAAAATCAAATTTGATGATGCACACTACCAGCACCAAGCAAAACATTTCACATAATTATTTTGTAAGAGATGTCATGACCAGCATGCCCCCCCCCCAGCTCCTGAGCTTTGGAACCCTTAAAATGGTTGCCACCTAGAGAACCCAATGGAAAAGTGTTTTGGCACCAAATCTTGCTCTAGGCTGTTCACTGCTGATCAGTGAATGTTAGTGAGGAACGTACTCCCCCTAGTGGCTAAACATGGAATTGAACCAAATATTTATTCCAATGTAAAATCTTTTACTGTTAAGGGTCCACAGGGGAGAATGCAACCTCTAAAAATGCTCATAGTTGGTTTTGCCAATGTTTTATTATTGTTTAGATGGAATGTATCTGCATAGAATAGGATGTGGAGTAACCAATGCCGGCTGTGAGTCATATGTCTAGATTAAAATGTTTAAATGTTTTGGAAATGCTTGAATGCCACTTATTGGGTGCCAGGCTTGGCACATCCTTGGCGAGGATGCCAAGCTTTGCAGGCAGGGGAGAGTGTAATGCTCCCCCCAAATGGGGGCTTACCTTACTGCCTATTGCTCTCATTTAGAGAGTGCCTCCTGTCTGCCTCTTGATGCTTTCTGCATCCCTTTCTGTCCCCAATAATATCCCCATAGATCACTGCCACAACCCAAGCCCATTATGTGCCCCTGGTTTCCACAAACAGCCTCCATGTTCCCTTTCAGGCCATTTTGGGCTCAACAACTTCTTTCATGAGCTGCCGCTTTTGCCAATGCTCCTCGGAGCAAGCGGTGTTCGTGCACACCCATGTAAAACATTTGATCTACCGACTGCCATTATCATGGTCACACTGAAGGTCTTTCACCAGTCCCAGTGCCACTCCTTCCCCAAAAGGGGACCGGTGACCCGAGTGAGGGCCAAGGGAGCCTGTATCACATTTTAAATAAGGAATGCCATACAGGGCTAAAGACCGGGGATCATGAATATTAATGAGACCCCTGAGAGCCCTAATGAATATTACTAAACAGCCCATCCTAGCACAATGACAGCTAAAATATTGGTGCTAGTGACTGGCATCTACTGTAAATAGATGTGGCAATGTGTGGAGGCATGTGAGGGGCTAATAAATAATGGGGCCAAACAAATAAAAATATAAAGTTACTGGCTGCTCCAGACATGAACAATGAGACTCAGATAAACTGCCTGTCTGCTACCTGGGGACTGCATATTTTGGCAGCAGTGACAGGCTAAGGACTGTAGTCATGGACTTCATCTGGGCAGCGTTTGAAAGGGCATGGTTATGGCCATTGAACTATAGGGCACAGAATAAATAACAGTGTTTTGCCTGACTGCACCAGAACTTTATATTTTGGATTGTGTTAAACTGCAAGGGGACTATATACACTAGCAGCCATCTTTGTGCAGCAACAGCCAATCAGAAAGCCAAGATCATGGGGCAAAGATTGTTGGGATGGTGTAAGAGACTCATGGGACTTTGCCAAAAGGCTTGTGGGGAAAATGCAGGGACCTAATTCAGGTGCCAAAACAGGGATCCTATTGAGCATTGAGTGAGGCTAATGAATATTCATTCTGTGGACTGATGGGACATTTCAGCCAACAGTAAGGGGACACACAAGTGGCCTCAGCCAAACAGGAGCCTCAGGAGAACTCCACAAAACCCTGTGTTTTCCAGGCTGAGCCAGTGTTTGAGTGGCAAACCCTCCAAAGTGAGGGAGGCTCAGGCTCCCAGCTAAAGAAAATGGGCCTACAGTCCAGCATGAGCCCCTCCACGGGGGGTTACACTGCCAGAGAGAAAAGTGGCTACAAGCAGCAAAAATTGTTAGCCTGGGGGTTGCCAGAAATTGTCCTCCAGGGCTAGCCTTGTCCCTTCCACATTGGGAAAATCTGGGAAGAATCCAGTATCCACCTGCAGTTGTGAGAGAGCTGCAAGAAATGCTTCTACCTTAGCAGTTAGAGTGCTGAAGAATAGTCTATAACCTTCAGGAAAGGAAAGTACTGAAAATCCTTCTGAGTGAGTAAACCTCTACTTACAAATGCAAGTTTGAGAGATCTGTAAGGAGTATTGAAGCCCATAAAGTTTGGAGAGTGACTATCAGTCTGCACCCTGTGTTTAACCAAAGCAAAGAAATGGGTGGACAGTGAACAAGTGACCAGAGAAGGGCTCAGTGATTTGTGAAATGTTGTATTGTGACTGTGTAAAGTGCAGCAGGACTGGAAGGGGAGTTCCCTAACCACACAGCGCTTTTCCTAACAGTGCCTGGGATGCCAGAAAATGTCTAAATTTACAAGTTGGAGCTGCTAAAGCCAGCAAAGCCACAAGGGACTATGACTGTGTGATTTGTACTTGAGAGAAGCCACAGTGATTACCTGAACTACCAAGTCAAAGTTACCTAATTGGTGGGGAGCCATGCCTCAAGCTCTGTTCTGTGTTAAAGTGCATTATGGAAACAAATTGGTCTTGCATGGACTGTAAGCAGTCAGGTCACCCTAGCCTTAGGGAGCAAACACCCACCTGGTGAATGTCTGCATCTAGAGCTCAAAGGACAATGGTGGCCACACTAGCCCATGATTGAAGTGACTGCAACCAGTTAAAATAAATGTAAATGTACTATTAATAAATGTACTGAATGCAATGCATCCATCACAGATTGGCCTGGGACACAGCCTGATAGTGTGCCACCTAGGGCACTGCCATATGTGCTTCCCCTGAGAGGTATAGCCTAGACATGGGATCTGAAGCATGCCAGCCCTGGTCCCAGCCTGGTCTGTCCAGAGTGTGATTTCAGCCCAGAGAGGGGTGCTACAAAAGAAGTTAAATGTGTTATACCATCTGCAAAATCTACAGGATCCTGCAGCCAGTTTGGGGCCCTGGCTGTAAGCCTTTGCCCAGTATCCTAGCCTCCAGAGTTAGAGCCCACCTGCTGCAATCACCCCAATCTTCCTTGTACAGCCTGACTGAGATTTACATATGATGACTTCTAAACAGTGAGTAATGCAGGATCCATTCCTGTTAATTGGAGACACGTGTAAATAGTTTGAAGTGTTGCCAAGTTTTGCATCTATAGTTAAGTCTGCTAAATCTAAAAAAGAGTCTAAGTTATATAATCTACAGTCAGGATGTGTTTCCAAAGTAAACATAAAAGTTAATCTGCTTTCTTCTTTCTAAGGGCCCCAACAGCTGGCCAACAACAGCTACACCATCTAACAGTCCTGCAACATTTAAGACTCTAGTACTGGGTACCCAGATAAAGGTTTGTGATTCAGGGGTCCTATGTATCTTTGGGGGACTGGTACCAGTGTGGTCAGATTTCTAAGAGCAGCTAGCTAGATAGCCAAAAAGAAAATGACTATCTCAGAGACTGGTGGGTGTCACTGTGAATACTGTCTGAATTTAGAAATGCAAAAAATTATCGGATGCCAATTCTAAATGCCAATCTAAACCAATTCTAATTAATTGTAAATAGCTTGACCTCTTCTCCAGTTTACCCTTTCGTAACCCTCACCCCACATAAATAAATTATTGTTACTATTTTTGCATACATTTGTTATCATGAGCATATTATTAGATAGAGTCGATAATTCAGGCTTTGTTAAGGGTATACATGTTAAGCTGATTCACTGTCTCCTCATATTGTTTCTGCTGCACACCCTGCACCATTTTGTTTACCCTCCTTTGACAAGGTTGCACTCTGTCTATTTGTTTGCGGAGATTGGGTCTGTCTGTGGTTGGTTGTATTTCCTTGTACTGCCCCCATAGTTGCGTGTTGTGTGTGTGTGTGTGTGTGTGTATGTTTCTGCCTTTGTGTGTGTGTGCCAGAGGGGATGGGGAGTGAGGGGTGGTGTGGTGTTGGGTGGGGAGAAAGCCGGAGTTAGGGTTGAAAACCCTAACGCCGAATTTCCTCACTTTTGCAGCTACAAAAAACCCTAACTCTTGCATTAATGCGGTTTTTTGCAATAAATTTCCTGACTTTTTGAGAAATAAAAAAATGTAATTTCTCTCACCACACCTTAAAAAAGACAACGTAACCTTGACATAATACTATTTATAAACTATACCGTACCCAGCTTCAGAGGCCATCTCTGTATACCACCATCACACTATGCAATTCTAGTGACAAACATTGACACCTATTTCTAAATATCTCACAAAATTTCTGCACCATTTATTTCTGCTGCCTGTACTATTGAAATGCAGACAGCAGAAGAAATTCTAAAAAAAATCACAGAAATTTCAGAATAGGTAGTACTGTGTGTGACTCCCACTGTAATCCTAAAATCATAACCCAAAGGAAAACACCATCATTAACACTATATTACTTTAATATCTAAATTACTTGCTCTGAGAGTCATGTTCACTAAACTGTCACGTATGCTAGTACCTCAAACCTCCCTAGGCAATAACTGTATTATATACATATCTAGAATAATGACACAAGCAAATTCTTAAAAAATAATTATTCTTTATATATAATTTGTATAACAAAATATAAAAGATTTATTCACAAAGCATTTTGAAAACACATATAGAAAAATAAATGCATATATAACTCAGATGCTGGGAAAAAGGGAGAATAAATAAATAAAACATTAAATAAAACTTGTGCAAAATAAAATAAAAGTGTTCCTTCACACTAAATAAATTACCACTGGCTGGGGAGAAATAACTATAAATAAATAATCATTTCTTTTTAAAAAAAGTATTTACAATAACTGGCCAGGAGTAACAGAGAGTTGCTGGCCATTCAGGCTGTAGGGACTTGGGGAGACGACGGTGCCGAGGAAGTGGAAGGCTGCTCAGAAGTAGGTGCGGCTGGGTGCCCCTCTTGTGCAGCAGTTGTAGATGGCGATGTTGGAGGGGCACCTTTGAGGAGCTCTTGCTGAGGTTCTTCAGAGGGCTGGTCATCCTCTAGATGCTGCAGGTCCTGGTGCAGAAGCTGGTGAATTGCTTCTGTGGCCTCCAGCTGGTTCTCAGCCAGCCACACCATGAGACTGTGCGTGGACTTCAGCAAAGCAACAGAGGCCTCCTCCAAATCCCTGAGTAACTGAATCAGTTTGGTGAGGCCCCTGTTGCTCTGCTTGAGCCCACAAGTGGCAAGTAAGGCCACATGCCCTACCCGCCCATGTTGCTGCAGCAAGTCTATGATTTCCACTCCTTGTTGTATAATTTCACCTGTCTTCCCCACCAAATAATTTAGTTTTGCTGCAGTGTCACGGGCGTGTTCGGTGGCAGCCCTGTGACCACTCTGCACAGTCTCGAGCAGCTAGCTGAGGGTAGTACTGATGTTACTCAGAACCGCAAGTTGTCCTCTGTAGACAAAAGGAAAAGAAACAAACCAGATGTTAATAGTCAAAACTGTATTGCAATTTTCTGAAAATAGGCTACACTAAACTCTGTCTTTGCAATATATTTAATAGCTCAGATGTATTCCAATCCATGGTACTTAAAAAAAATGTTGTGCTGACTTAAGAAGACTGTTATCAATATTTTTTACACACAGCTACCCTTAGTATAACAGATACAAGAATGAGACATATTCTACTAGAATTACATTCTGTCAACCCCAGAATAGGTGACTATTGACTCTGTGCCTAAAACCACTTTATTAATAACTATATGCAGTATATACAAAACTTCTATAATTAAGAAACATCGGCAGCTCTACATACTTGCATTTCTACCACTCTACTGTACAATGATGTCATGTAGAACCACATGTGCACAGTGTTAGTATCATCATTACGAAATGTACAGTGACACAGCAGTACACAGTCAGTCATACAAATTCATGTTCACTCTATTCAAAAACGTGTTCAAGCAGATGCCAGATTTGAAACTTGACTACTAAAAACACCAGCCCCCCCACGCCACATGTACACAGATATAGTCTATTTCAGTCACACAATACTACACTATCACACTCCATGCCCATTTTAGGTTTCCCAACACCATTCCAGTGTACGTCTGTGATAGTATGGTAGATAGGTGCAACTGAGACATTGTGACTCAATATGTCAACCAGCAGAGAGATATCATATTGCAAAAACACTATTGGCACAGTGCTGTGTGATCTATTAACACCTCATTAGATTTATCAACCTCATACAATACAGTTCAATAAATTACACTATGACACTATTTAACAACATATATCACGGATAAAGGCACAATAACTGTAGCTGAACAGTAAAACTAACATCAATGAAGATGGAAAAAAAATCATTTAATACTCCCCGTTTCTGCATACTTGCCCATCCACTATTGTCTATGTGATTCAACTTCTTGAAGAGAAATATATGTAAGCAGATATGAAATGTATTAAACCCATACAGGTTACCAGTAGGCAGTCAAGTAAGATGATGTACCATTTTAACATATTAGTGTACTCCTTATTGCATACTTCATAAGAGGACATTGAGCATGGCATGTACCATTCTCCATCTAAGAATAGCTATTAGTGCAATACATATATAACCTAGATTAAAATTGTTCTTCTGCCTTCTTCATATACACTCTCCACAGAAAAAAAATATTCATATCTGACACATAACATTTGGTATGCTGATTTAACATTACACACTCCTCCCACATATCATTGTCTTCTATAATACTGCTGTCTAAATCTTTCAGAAGTCCATCCTCTATACTGTGTGTGTGTGTGTGTGTGTGTGTGTGGCTGTTCCTTACTTAACTGATCACTGAACTGAGGAGGAAAATAATTTGTGGGAGGCAATCTGGTAATCATATCTTATGAGTGTATGAAAGATTGCTCTGCTACTGCCTACAGGATCACCAGGCTTGAAGAGTAAATAGTAAAGGAATAATGCCTGACAGGGTGGGTGTTATGTTAGGGTAACATCCTACCTCAGGTGGTTTCCCCCAAGGCCACTGGCCGAGGGTGTCCAACACCCGAGAAGGAATGTTATGCTAGCATAACACCCACCTTGGAGGGCATCATTCCTATTATACAATGGCTTGTTGTTATATACAGAATAAAAAAAAATTAAAGAATGTTTTTATTAGTGTAGAAAGATTTTTTTTTCTTAAGAGGAGATGCAAAAAAAAGAGGGCAGCCATTATCTCCACAATGATGACAGTAGACCTGTTAAAAGCACGCCTGTTATGTCAGGATAACATCCCTGCTGTGATGGGCAACTGATCAAACAAAGCCTAGGATTCTTCCTTACCACTGTATAATAATCCTGTAACACCAAGAGGAAGAAGGAATGGAATAAAGGATGCACACAGTTGAAGCTCCAGGTTGCAGAGGGAAGAGGTCTGTTGCAAAAATGATTAACCCAGACAGAACAGGCTGCAGCACAACCACTGACAATCAACAGCTGTTCTTGGCATATGATCAAAAGGCAACATAAGAATGTAGCATCACTAAGAATATTTTAATAACTGATCATAGAAAGACCCAGTGACTGTGAAGGAAGAACTTATCACCTGGGGTTGTACACAAACTGCACTGCTACTATTAGTGTAAATGAGTATACTCACCACCCTGTAGTACTCTTTATAAAGAAAATAACAAAGATAATAAGAAGTACTTGCATTCCTCAGCTGGAGGCCCAGCTGGACCTGCAGCTGTTGGAAGATGGCCTGCTGCTGGAGATTGTGGCATTTCCTCCACAGAGGGCTTAATCTCCATGATCTCTATACCCTCTGTGGAGTCTTCTTCTCCTCCAGCAGCACCCTCTGCAGATGGTTCATCCTCTGTGAAAACAGTAAAGGAAAAAAAATCACTCATCCGTCAATATCAACATTAGTATGTATAAATATACATATCAGCACTACCACTTGTGTAATATCCTTAATTTTGACAGCTATGATAGTATGTAGTGTTGACTTCATCACAGCGCACACACATCTAATGTATTAATTAGCACAGTAATTAGAATTATTAGTACCTATATACAATTACGTCCTCTTCAATTTACAAATCGTGACAGTCTGTTCCTTACAAAAAACACCTTAACAGCTTTATACTAATCATAATAGTAAACACATAAATAAATACTTCATCCTTCAACAGTTTGTCACAAAATGCATCTTCCACTGCATAATTTAGTCTAAAAATTGTTCTCACTAGGAATTCTCAATCTAATGATAATGTTAGTAATTACATAATACAAACTAGATATATGAATAAATTACCTCAACAATTACCTACACGAAGTAGTCTAATGCCATATGACAGAACAGAAATACTACCTATTCACTTAAAATACAGTCATAAGTACATTATTCGAACTCACCAGCAGATTCGAGCACGAGTAGCTGCTCGACTGTAGCCCCTTGAGCTGCACCTTCCGGGAGTGGTTGCAGCTGCACAGGATGTGAGGATGCAGATTCTGAAGATGTTGTGGCTAAGTGACAAAAAAAAGTGAATATGACCTTTAGCGATTTAAGAATTAACATAAATATCACTATATTGTTTTCTTAGTTTGATTTGCACACTTACTTTACAGCAATTGTCTTTCCTATCCTGACTATCAACTAATTTCCCCACTCAGCATCACATACAGAACCCAAACCTACCGCCTATCCTTAGAATACTAGTTTCAAAGTGCAGTACAAGACAGCTACCATACCATCATCATAAATACAAAGAACTGCACTTATGTTCTAGAATAGCAAACCCATTTTCAGTGTCCTGTCTTGACCTCTCGTAATGTTCTTTACATTGCAGCACTAAGGGTAAGCATCCAGAGGTCTGACATGCTCACATACATCACCACTGCCATTTCACACACAATAACCCATCTCTGATTTCTAGAGAATGCACAAAACTTTGATATTTAAGCAATAAGGCATGAAAAGGTGTGTGCTATTGTGTAATAACATCACTCCTCGGGGTGGGTTGAAGCATGACGTGAAACTGAGTGCTTCCAGCACCTCAGGAGTAACGCCATAACACAATAATACACACCTTGGAGTGCCTGATTGCAATTATACAATGGCTCACTGTAATACAAAATACAAAAAACATTTGGAAAGGTTTTACTAGATTTTTAGTGAGGCAGTATATCTTTGTTTCTTAAGAGAAGATCAAATAGCAAAGGAGGGCATCCATACAGTGATGTTATTGTGTAATGTCATTACTGTGTCAGGCACCCACTGACAAATCAGAATACAGGAAATTTCTTTGCCATTGTATCATTAAAAGTAACAACACCTTCAGCTTGCATGTGAAAATGAACACTGTGAAAAACATATAGCATGGTTCACACTGTACTCCTCTAATACATACCCTAAACACAAATTACATCTGTCTGTGTTTCAAAGTAATACATCGAGACCATAAAAATGTCACTACATGTGATATCTTCAACATTACATATATTAGGATACTCCCAGAGAAGTCTCATTATATGCTTTCAAGGAATTAAACAAATGTTTACTCTTGCCTCTCAGTTAAAAAACAGTTTCACCACAAATACAGTCCTCAGTCAATAATTACTACCCTGCTATTGTGAAATACTCTTTTTTTACGTATCACTACTTTCAGAAGAATTATACAGCATATAATATGCTTAACATTTCTAAATAAATGAGAATACTTTAAGTACAAAATAAAGCAAGCTTGTTAGTCACAAACTTACAAATGATAGACACACAACATAAGGCTCTATATTAACATCACAACAGTTTCAAAGATATACTCACAAGTGTGATGACGATCAATGACGATCACCAAATTCCATTTTCCCTGCATCCTCCCACATAGCATATGCTATGTCGTACCACTGCCGGACACTCCTTCGCATATCACCGCCATTGACTTTGTTTTAAAAAACGTCTGACGGGTGATCTTCTACTTCCCGCGACACTTGTCTGGAGATTTTGTTATCTCCTGTCTCCCCAAGGTGCGACTAACCTGAGAAAAAAATGAAAAATAAAAGTAAGTTGAATGTTTCGTCTAACACAACAATGAATAACTTTACAAAGATAACAACCTCACCACTAATTCACCAACTGTAACAATATGGACTCAAATGCACAGAGTATCACATATCAAAGGAATAATACATCACTCACTTTCTTGCATTGCTATAATGAAAACATGTAACAGAAGGAGTTAACATTGTGCACAAAGTCAAACAGCAACAGAGTACACTAAACCTGTATGCCAATTGCTGCACAGCATGGATCAATAGGCGTACACACCATACTGTACAACACTTTCTCAACATGAGAATAAACCTATTCATATATAAGTACTGTGATTTACACTACAGTGCATACACCCATTGCCACATGCTGTGGAACAATAGACACACAGTCATAGTATATGCTGTAACTCAGCAGCTAAGCAGATGATTTTGCGGGTGGTGACTGCTGCCCGATGCAACTACCTGGCAGCAGACTGGCAGATCTCAGTGGTTGGCTAGAGAGGAGGACACCGGTGTGATACCAACATTTTTCCTTTTACAATGTCCACAACCAAGCTTCGCAGTGACTGTATTGTGCCAGCAAGTAAATCTCAGTGCTATTTCTAGTATATAGAAGACCATGATCAGGCTGTGTATGGTCCACTGCACCACCAAAAAATCAATTGATTTTTTAAATATAATATGGAACCCACTGTTGTCATTGATTACATCCATACCTGTGTAAAAAAATTGTGAACTCTCGATCAAATCAAAGACCTACCTTGCCCCATGTGTGTTTCAGGCTAGGGTTAGTCGCACGCATGATGATGCATGCATTCGCATACTCCCTGATAGCCTGAACTAGGACCAGCACCTCTCTGTCACTCCAACATTTTGGCATTGTCTATCTGTAATGACAAAAAGACATATTAGTAAACATTATTAGATATACTATTAATAGTGCTGTATTGTACTCCTGCTTGTATTTCTTAACACTCACAATGAGATATCTGTAATAACTAATAAATCCTAAGGTAATCAATGAGTCTATTATTAAAACACATCAGTGCAGCCCACCTCCCTGACATTAACAAAACAGTATAGTAATTAAACATTGACAGCTACATTCACAGCTGCTGTACTATCTCCTTTTAAAATTCTGTAAGCTCTATAATTGTTATATTAACTACATAGTGTTATAGGGCAGACCAAACAGCTGCACACCATACAGGCACACTGAGGGTTCTTCCTACTATTCCCTACACAACAGAAGTAGTGGTACAACCAAATATTAATACCCAACAGGATGGATAACATGTGAGAACACCACAGCACCTAGCGGTGTAATTGCGCCTGACTAATCATCCTGTATGGTATTATTGTACTTTCCAAATGGTCACTGTGTGAGATGTATTAAAAATACATATGTTACTAACCTTTCTTACTAAATTTTTTATTTACTTGTATGTAAAACATGTAATTACTCCATCTCTGTTTTTGTTCTCTACTACACATCCTGTTTGCAGTCACACCCCTCTCAGTCGCCACACATGACACAGTATTAACACTTTTTTACCATTTCTTGTTTCAGCCAGTCATCAACATGAGATGTCATCATATCTACCCCGTCTCCCACCAGCATACACAGACACAAGCAGTATTTAAATACAAAAATATTTATTTCACAGCTTTTGAAATTTGTTTCTTTGCAGGTACTGTAGAGCCACTACTCAGGATCCGATGAAGTGCCTGAAACTTAACAAGATAGTAATACAACATGACACTTTACAAATGAACAACAAAAGGTGAAAGTAACAGCAGTCACAAAGAACTAAAATATTGATTACAAAGATCAAGCAACCTAAGTTAAAAGTAAAAAAAATGTAAATTCTTTGATCCGGTCACTGCCATAGCAGTTGTAGAAAACTGGTGCATTACGTAGTGAATACCTAACAGGCGTCAGTAAGTCATACTGCAAAAACTGCACCACATCAGCTCACTAATTCAGGGTGCCCAAACATAGTGTCAGCTAATAGTGCATGTTGAATTAATAATTATTTAAGAGTGGGCATCTACTGTACATTTAGCCACCCTCCCACTATTGCTATGAGGTAATCAGACAGCTGGTAGTGCCTATGTATTTTGTAACAGCTCAAGAAGGAAACAGTGGACAAGACAATGGGCCCTCATAAAACACATCATACTGAACACTGAGGTAAGATAAAAAAAGAACAATACTTACTTAACAGTAGAGTATGTGCAGAGGAATAGCAAGCAATATATATATATATATAATATATATATATATGTATCTGTTGAAAGAAAAACAAAAAATGTATTACAAAACTGTCAAACAAGACACACATTGTTGAGAACAAAACACAATCAATGAGTTAGCTAGTGAAAATATCCCTAGCAACACACTGTATACTACATCAACAGCATACTTGTTTTCATGCCACAAAGCTGCCCCTATCTTGACAGTTCACCTTCAGAAACACACATAATATTTCCAGCCATACTCAGACAATGCATTTCCCCTTAAAACCAACCATTCTCAACAGTTAGAAAAAATAAATATAAAAAAAAGTAAAATAGTAACAGTACACACACCCTACATCACATGAACAGATAACACAAAAAAAAACACCATTTTGCACAGCGGCAGCCAACCAATATGTTACATAAACTGCCCAAAAACAGACATAAAATGTAAAGTAAAAATGAACATCCCACTCAACAGTTAACAATTATTGTAACACCTGCTTGCTGAAAAACACCACACAACCTGTGTTTCCCACAAACTCACACTCTAACATACACACAGCAATGTGCAACATGTAAACTGTTCTATTTTTTGACCATTTATAGTGGCTCTAAAAAGAGCCGTTTTTGTCAGTGCGTATGTGATGTACTTGAGAGTCACACTTCTACAGGTACACAATCACAGAACTGTAAGGATACCATGTCGAAGGTCCCCAACAAAAATGTTATTACCAGTGTTAGAGAGATGCACACCATCTTTTAGATATAGCCAATATTTGTCATAAGTAATTTGGGGGTGATGAAAGGTATGCATTCCCTTAACACGAAGGATTCCAGATATTTGTATGTTCACCTTCCTGCGTGATCTTTCAAGTGCAGGACAGTAATCCTTGCCTTTCCAGACCACGCGCTGTGTAATATCTGAATACAGAATTTTACACACTGGTAACATACTGATAAGATGCTGCAAGTCAGACTGTGCAGCTTCTATTAAATCAATTGCCCTTCTGTTCCCCAAATCTTTGCCTCCAAGATGGATAAGGAGTATGTCTGGTTCTGAGTGTGTCTCCAATAAGTGGTACATGGTAGGCATGAACTGCTCCCACCTCATGCCACCCTTCCCAAACCAAGACACTGAGCATCCAGGTAGGTGTAAATCATTGCCAAAATGACTACCTCTATTGAACACTGCTGCCCTTCTCACCAAACTTGATCCCACTATCCATACAGTCACTGCAGATTTTTCTGGCATGCTGAGTGATAAATCTCAAAAACTCAGATGTAGAAATCTCACAGTTGTGTCTGTCTGACTACCAAGCACTACCAAATCTAATCAGCACAATGACCAGCATACTGTTGCATCATGCAGATAAATACAGTCAAAACAATCACAAGTAATAACCTGTTCACAGATTGGCTCATACAGCCTAAAAGATCTAACTATATATGAAAAGCCTCTTTCTATTGATATTATGTTTACAAATATTTTTTTTTGTTCTTTTGGGGGGACAATACTCTCTTCTGATTTGCACAGTTCATGACTTGCCAATAACACAAATGTCTATTGGTCTAACTTACTAGCCATTATGCTCCCTCAAAGTAAATTCCCTCTCTTTCTCAGCCAGCAGCTTGAGTGGTGAGTGGAACCATACCTTTGTACTTCACAGAGATAATGTACAACAGTTTACAACTGCACTATATTAATTAGACTGCAATAATCTCATAACTGCAGTAAAATTTAACAGTTACCAGTTCCTAATTAGAATTACTGTCATTGTATATGCAAAGGAGAAAAAATTAATTGTGTGTCTGTGTTTTAACAATTCAAATGTATTATCTACTTAACCTAGAAAGTACACAATGGCCCAGATGTTCAAACTGTGCCAGGCTGTGGTGCAAGCCTGGGCGCAGCTCAACTCGGTTGCACAGGGGTGTGGCCTGGGCAATATTCAACTGAGCTGCGCTATGGTGCAGCAGGTTTGAATATTGCACCCTGGCCAGCCCCACTGTGCATGGTGCAGTGGCACTGCGCCAGCGCAAGTGGCCAGAGTGGAGCATGGAGATGCACTAGCGCAAGTGCCATTGTGCCATGCACAGCACCTGTGATATTCAAAAGGGGACATACAAATGGAGCCATAATTTATGCAAGGCACACATGGGGCCATTTGCATGTCATTATGGCCCCATTTGCATCCCATTAGCATGCAGGTGCACTGATCCCCGACGACTTGTGCCTGGCGCCCTACCAGGCAGCAGCCATCGGGGACCAATGTCCCCTGCAGCTCGATAGTGGGCATTTGTCTGAAAACTAATCCTTGTCTAATATCCCTGGTGGTCCAGAGGACCACTATGTGGCCCATCACAGGCATTTGTCTCAATCAAAAATCCATGTCCAATATCCCTGGTGGTCCAGTGGACCGCTATGTGCCCAATCGTGGGCATCGGTATAATACACCCCCCCTGTCCAATATCCCTCGTGGTCCAGTGGACCAATTGCTGCCCAATCATGGGCATCTGTGTAAATCATCCCCCCACTAATATCCCTGGTGGTCCAGTGGACTGCACTCTGCCCGATCATGGACATCTGTAAAACATAACAAATGTCCTATTACCCTGGTGGTCTAGTATATCCCCTCCCCACCCACCCACTGAGCCCCACCACCCCGCTTCCCCTGGTCAGCTGGTGGGTGGCAGCACCCTGCCTGCCGCCCCACGCCGCCAACTGACAGCTCGGTAGGTGAGCCAATGGGTGTGCAGCCCATACCGTACTACACAGTCCAGATATGTGAATGATTCACTCATGGGGTGGGGGGATGGCAGGTGGGTGAGGTGCTGCCACCCACCGGCTGACCCGGGGGGAGAGGGTGGTGGGGCTCAGTGGGTGGGTGGGGGAGCGGGCACTAGACCACCAGGGTGGGTAAAAAGGATGTTTGTTATGTTTTACAGATGCCCTGCGATTGGGAAGAATGCGGTCCACTGGACTACCAGTGATATTGATGGGGGTGTGTGATTTACACAGATGCCCATGATCAGGTAGCGATCGGTCCACTGGACCACCAGGGATATTGGTGGGGGGGTGTGAATTACACAGATGCCCGTGATTGGGCAGTGATTGGTCCACTGGACCACCAGGGATATTGGATGGGGGGCTGTATTATACTGATGCCCACGACTGGGCACGTAGCAGTCCACTGGACCACCAGAGATATAGGATGGGGGTTTATTTAACTAGATGCCCATGATGGGGCATGGAGGGTGCCATCAGGTGCAGCAGGAACTCGAGTGGCCACCCACAGGTGGCAGCTGCAGTGTTGCACCCTGCAATGCGGCAGCTCACCTGTGGGTGGCCATCATTTGTTTCTTTTTTTTGTTGGCTTAAATTTGTGCAGGTGCAAGTAGGGGTTGTGCATGCATGGCTCTGCACATCCCGGGCTGAATATCGGGCTGTGCAGGTTATGCATGGGCACACCCCCCCACCTGTGCCTGCATACATTACTGATGCGCTCCAGCGCATCGGGATTTATGCGGTGCACTTTTCCCTTTTGAATATCGCGCTGGGGCACATCAGTGGGTTGTGCATGGTGCAACATGTTGCGCCATGCGCAGCTCTTTTGAATATCTGGGCCCATATCTTTCTGAGATAGGATTGCACAACAGGGAAAACACACAGATATGTAACCATATATTCCCAATGTTGTCAGATCATCAAGTAATTCTCACAAACAAATCTACCACTAACATGCAGTACATCTGCTTTATACACTATTAACTTGTCAGATACCGTCACAGAAAAATGGAGAACTCTTATAGCCAATACTAAACCTGAAGCAGTGTTTCCAGCCACAAACAATCACTGTAACAGTTAAAAATTTAACAAAACTCCCAAACAGCAGGTTTAAACACTAATTTTTGAATATAGAAATATCATAAAACAAGCTTAAAATGTATTACTTAGCAGTCTTTTCCCTTGGACAATTATAACTCTAAAAGTATTTCCAGAACTATTCTGTGAGTAAAACACATGGAGGGAAATACCATAAATTGGCTAACTGTCTAAAACTTATCTGAGCATAATGCAATCAAAGTCTCAGAGTGAGACAAAACCCTAGACATCACCAAAAAAATCAGTAAACACTGTCAAAATCAAGCAGTAAGCATGGCACAGTCTTTCCTAACTTGTAAATAAATGAAATATCCACTCCAAGTGACAAAAAACATACATTTTAGCAATAATAATGTAACTTAGTAAAAGCACTCACTGTTCTCTCCCACAGTATTAGCTGCTCGAACATTCATTCTAAAATGGCCCCCAGAATGTTATTCTTTAATTCTATTGGCTCAGAAAACTCACATGACAAAGTTAGCCATTTCTTTGATCGCGAGCGTGCAAATTCTTTGATTGCGACTTGCATTGTTCGTCAGGATCGACCGCGAGCATGCAAAATCTTTGATTGTGAGACTAACACTAGACTTCGTTGTGAGAGTGTGTCTGGCATAGAAAAAACAGTAGATTTAAAATTTTTTGAACAGAATAAACCCTGAGAGTGTTTCTATGACTCATAAATAAGGAACATAGTCTTAATATCTATTTTTAAAACGTTTTCAAATAATTTCCACATTTTTTTCGACTGCGACTCAGTTTGACCGTGAGCATGCAAAATCTTTGATCGCAAAAATAACGTGAGACTTCATTGTCAGAGCATGTCTGCTTCAGAAAAACAGTATATTTAACAATTTTTAAACACAGTAAACCCCAAGGGCATTTTCAGGACTCATAACTAACTAATATAGTGTAAATATCTATTTTTACATCATTAACAAATAATTCCCGCATTTTTACGATCCTTGACTGCAAGCATGCAATTTCTTTGATCGGGACTTGGTTTGACTGCGAGGATCGACTGCGAGCATACTAAATCTTTGATCGTGAGAATAACACGAGACTTCATTGTCAGAGTGTGTCTGGTTGAAAAAACAGTAGATTTAATCATTTTGGAGTACATTAAACCTCGTGGGCATTTCTAGAATTCACAAGTAAGAAAAATGGTGTGAATATCTATTATTAAAACATTTGAAAATAATTCCCAATTTTTTTATGATCTTTGATCGCGAGCATGCAAATTCTTTGACTGCGACTCGCTTTGACCTCGGGGATGCTCCGTGAGTTGACAATTTCTTAGATCGCGAGAAAAACTCAAGATTTCAGCAATTTAACACTAGTACTTGTACAAAACTCAATTGTTAAAACACATTTTCACCACGCTATATTCACACATGTCTATTTTAAGATAACAACCTTGTATCTACCATGTTAAGTTAGTTAAACAAGCTTCTATTGCTATTTGATATTATTTCCATGTTCTTTGTTCACGAGAGTGCAAATTCTTTGATTGCAATTGTCTTTGATTGCGAGGATTGTTCATGAGACAACAAATTCTTTGATTGTGACAAAAAATGTAAAATTAACAAATTTAAACTCATGCAAGTTTTTATAGTTTCACCTTCCCACAGAATTCACATCACATAAATATTAAAATGTCATCACAACAATCAAGAAACATAATATTATATTTCCAATACAAGATTATTTACACCATTAGCACCTTCACACACACACCCATACCACTATCATTACCACGACTGAGTGACAGAACCCTGGCTATCCCATCATTATGATATGTTAACATAAGTCACTGCAAAGATGTAACAAGCAATATTTAAGAATTGCACATCTTTCAACTTGCTAGTACCCAAGCGCATTAACCAATGAACTCGCCATACTTATTCTTTTGTCAAGTATTACTGGTTTGCAATCACACCCAATATTCAGACCACACTGAAGGGCACAGAATAACTAAATAATATCCGAGAAAGTGATGCAAATCTTAGTTATATATATATATATATATATATATATATATATATATATATGCATTTTTTTTGTAAAAATACTATGCTCTCAATTCCTTATGCAGTATTTGTTTTTTATTACTGTATGACAAATGTGTCTCACTACTCAAAACATTCTTTTCTTCTTTTTAGGAGGCTACAACCCTGAAGAGATTGAAGAAATACTTTAGCTATTTCGTCATGGCCATTTGCCATTAACCTAGAGCACAAAGAAAAACTGCTAACTGTACTGCTTATTCATCGTCATGCCATGTAAGAAAAAAGGGCCGGATATTCAAACTGTGCCAAAAAAGTGTGCAACAGCAGGAGCAAGCACAAGTCAATTGCACATAGGCGCAACAGATGCGATATTCAAACATGGAGCAAAACAAACGGCACAAGCAGCCAACGTCTGAATATAGCACAAACTGCGCCATAGCACAACCAGGAAGGGGAAGCTGAGCAGAAATGATGCACCATAGCACAACAAGGCTAGCCCAGCTGAGCAGTCCAGAGGTGCCATAGCGCAAGCAGAGCCCCCCCAGCAGAGCAATGGAACTGCACAACCAGGGAGACAGGCTGGGGCCCACCACCAGCCATGCCACACATGGGCACAGGAACACACTGCAGAACCAACAAGACACCCGCACACCCCAAGCACAGCATCACTGGGGGAGGGATGGATGATCCACTGGCCCATGGGGACAAGCCAACAAAGCACAGCAGGGCCATGACACCCCAGCACAACCACTGTCAGGCTGAGACTGCCACACACAGGGGGTCAACAACCACAGTGCACATCAGCCCCCCATCTGCACAGCACACCCTGCACCATGACCCCAAGACACCACCCATGTGCAGTGACTGTCACTGCAGTAAACACCATGCATCCCCCCCAGCACACTGCAACCTCATGTAGCACAGAACCATACAATCCAGACCCACCCTGGGCACTCAGCAGTGGGTGGCAGCAGATGGCAAGACCGACTGAAAGTCACTCCCACACCGGAGACACCTCCCCATGCACACACACACATGCACACACACACACATACCCAGGACCATACCACCCCAGATGGCATGCACACCACTGCAACTGAGCAACCATAGCCAGCTGCAAATCAGAGACCACCACAGTATTCATAACAAAATATATATATATATATATATATATTGGAAAACAGAAATTACAACACCAAGATCAAGAACACAACTACATACAGATATGTACAAGACAAGGGGGGGTAGGGGTACAAGGTAGGGGTGGGTAAGGGTGAGGGGTGAACAACTGGGAGAGGGAAGGCAGGGTGGGAGGGATGGGTGAAGTGGGAAGGGGAAGCACATTTAGGGCCTGGCAGGCTGGTCTGCTGCTGCTTGTTGCTGTCCCTGTCTCCTCCGTCGTCGCCTGACCCCATGGCGCTGAATGTCACTGAGTATGTCATGCATCGCGATCAACACCCTTGTCAGCCGCTGGAGGGCACGGTCCATCCTGCATAGGATGCTGAGGCCTAGGAAAAGGGAACACAGTCAATGGCCGTGACTGTCCACAACCCTGAACACCACCCATCCTGCAAGGCATATAGCCTAGTGCCCCGCACCTGTGATGGTATGCACCCACCCACAGTGACCATGCACATGACACGCCCAACCAGGCAGCACCAGCTATGTGCACCACTGCACACATACACTGCCCATGTCCATCATAGCACAAACAAGGCTGTCAAGTGACGTGGCAATGTGGTGGGATGCCAGTTCCACAGCAATGTGCCCAGTGCATGCATGGACCACCAGTGATGCACACATGAACGTGCAGTGACACTGGACAGTGATGACTGTCACCTGTGTCATGCATGGTTGTGTTGTCCATGGCTGGTGGTCATGCCCACCCCCTCCAGCATGCAATAGCATCCATGATGTAATGACACTCACACTCATCAAGCAGCTGTGGCTGCTGCTGCTGCTGCTGCCACTGTGGCCCACCCCTCATGCCTTCTCTGGCCGCCTCCTGGGCCCTGCCACCGCCCTCCTCAGGCTGGGCCTGCACCCTCTCCACCAGGCCTGTGGGTGACAAATGTAGAGAAAAACATCAGTGTAACCCCAAAGCAGACTGTCCCCTGCCCCAGTGAGTGTGCATGCCCACACAGCCAGAGCCATGCATCTCACACCTGCACACACTGACACAGCCAACCATGGCAGAGCCATCCCCCATGCACTGCCACCAAAACACAGGCACACCCCTACAGAGAATACATGTGCATAGATGGTACACCCACCTGGCCTAGGCACAACGCCCCTCCTGGCACGTGAACTGAGGCGTTGCAGCAGGTCCGGCTCCCTCCTGCAGAGGTCACTAAATCTGTGCCTGCACTGCTCCGCAGACCGGCACCACCCTGTGACCCTCACCAGGTCAGTGGCCACCTGCAGCCACACATGGGTGCGGGCCATGGTGAGGGGCTGCTCACCAAACAGTGCCCCAAATTGGGGCTCAACCAGGGCCACCAGGTTGGCCAACTCCACCTGACTCCACTGGGGAGCTCTCCTGCGTGCCATAATTGCACTCGTACAGCAGGCAATATGGCGCCCCGCAGCGCGGCAACCCCATGTGGAAATGTTGTGCAATAGACCACAATAGGTTCCAATCGTGCTGTTGGTATAGCGCCATCGGTTCACATAGTGCTGTCACCAAACAGTGCAATAGAGCAGTACACATGGCAGCCGAACCGCGCCAGGGGCCAAAGGTCGGACACCAGGTCAGGGGTCTATGATGCAAGGCCATGCACAGCGCCATCTGACGTCTACGCATCCTGCGTGACCGATCACCTGTGTGCCAGTGCCACAGTGGACTATTGCGCAGTAGTGCCACAGCGCCATATGGTGCCCAGTGCTGTAGCGCCACTGGCACAATGGTGGCCATGGCCTGACTTGCCGATTGCACACAGCACATCTTCAGCATGGCAGATGCCTGCGTAAGCTACCTGGGCATGCGCAATGCAGTGTACCACACAGTCACAGATCTGCGCCATTGGCTCAGCCGGCTCAACTGTATTGCGCAAAGCGCAACGGCGCGATATTCAGCCGGCACATGCAAATCATCTGATCAGCCATTCAAAGGCGCAGTGGCGCAATTTGCATCTCATTACAGTTGCTCCACTCTTAATTTGCATGCATTGCACTATAAATGTGCGACATTGGGCTGCGCTGGCCAGATTCGGTTACTGCAGGTGAGAGGTGGGTTGCATGCTGTGTGATGTTCTGGACAATGGTCATGGGATAACGCTGTAGATTGCACAGTGACAGGTGTCCACTTCCACCCATACAAATCGCCATGACTGAGCAGAGCCAAGGTGAGGGTGAGGATGGTGGGCGGAGGAGGAGGTCCAACTTCACCACGGCGGAGACAGAGGCCCTCTTCCAGGCCTACCTGGAGGAGGAGCCACTACTGAGTGGACGGTGGGGCACCCCTCAGGCCCGTGTGGCTGCATGGGAGGGGGTAGCTCGGGCAGTGAACCTGCACGGAAGCCACCAGCGCTCCGTGCAGGAATGCTAAAAGAAGATGGGGACAGACCGCAGGAGGGTGAAGGAGAAGGTGGCAGCCTTCAGGGCGGCACTTGCTGGCACTGGGGGGGCCAGCCAGTGGTGGTGGAGCTGACCCCGGCTGAGGACCGACTGGCTGCATCAATGCAGCGGAGTGCTATTGAGGGCATACCAGGAGGTGGATTCCAGACAGGTGGAAGCCCATCACTGCATGGTATGACATGGTGGTGGTGTTGGGGGGGTGAAGGTTGTTCACATGCACTCACATGTCCTCTCTTTCTGTTACAGATCCTGTTCATCTTCAGGGGATGGTGGTGGTGGGTCCAGACAGTGAGGAAGACCTGCTGGACATGGAGGAGGGTCCATCCACCTCTGTCACCAGCCAGCATGCACTGCACCAGCATGCACATCGGGCTGCCAACACTGGTGTCGGTGAGTCGGGTGTGGGGGGTGCACAGCCTGTGTCTCAGCAGTCTGGCATGCAAGCATGCCAGCACACTGTGACTGTGGCTGTAGCACGTACGTGCACCATTGATGATGCAAGGACTGCAATGGGCAGTGACATGTGTGTGTCCCATGATGGACACACAGCAGGCCAGCACGTGCCCCTGGGCCTAGCTGGTCCCAACGTGTGTGCCAGCATGTCAGCACAGTCCCAGGCTGTGCCTGTCAGCACCGGTGGGGCAGCACCGGTGGCTGTGCAGGTGTCTGGCACTGTTGCAGCCACAGCAGTGGAACGAGTGGTCCCTGGGGCACAGCGGTTGGAAGGTCAGCAGCAGCAGTCACCCACCAGGTCTGGAGGTACAGTGTCCAGTGGTGGCACATGCCCACCACCCTTTGATATGCCCATTCTTGGTCCTGGTGAACAGCGCCCACCCTCAAGGGGTGTTGAGCATCAGGACCTTCCATACCCTGGGGGACAGGATGCCGTTGTGGCAGAGTACCCATTTGAAGAGCACACCCGCCTGCTGCGGGAATCAGTACAGCAGCAAAGGTGGGTTGCAATGTCCATGGAGGCACTGTGTGTGGCTGTGGAGTGGCACAGCAGGGAGTGTGCTCTGGACCATGCAGAGATGGTCCATATGCAGATGGATGTGACCGCCGCCATTGACAGGCAGACCCAGGCATTGGTCGCTGTCGTGGCTGCATTGGGCACACAAGCAGGTGCTCCTGTACCACGCACCCCACACAGTACGCTCTCCACTACCCGTTCCCGGCATCGTGTGACACCAAGCCTGTTGATGCCGGGTTCTGCTGTGGGCATCCCGAGCACCCCTGGTGCAGGTATGTTCGGCATGCTGCAGACCCCTGTGCGGACAAGGTCACTTTCACACAGTGGGACCCCTGGTGGTCCATCAGTGCCACCCCATGTGGCCCCTGCTCAGCCTGCCAGTGCTGTTGGGTCACGGCGGGGCCGCCCATGCATCTGCAGTGGCTGTGGAACAGTGCAACATGACTGACCTGTCTCCCAGTGCGGGCCCTGTCTGGTGCTGCCCTGTGTGCAATGTGTGTCATGGTGGGCAGTGCACTGGTGGGTGCTCTGCCCAACACACCGACACACGGACCACCTGCACACCCTCCCGACTGCTGTCCACAGGTGCGTGTGCATGATGATGCCTGCATTGTACTGTACACCAAGGTGCAAGGGTGCCCAGCATCTGACACACGTACTTGGACAGTACAGGTGGTGGGGGTGGTCGGTGGATCTGTGTGTTTGCCATGTCTGTTCTGCTCTGCTGTGCACCTGCCCATGTATGCTTTGTGCCTGGTGTGTGTGTGTCCATATGACTGTTCACCCCTCCCTGATGGTGTGTTTGTGTGCCTGGACCCTTGCACTCCCCTTGCCGTCATGCATCCCTGGTGTGTTACCCTGTGTGCCTGTGGGTTGCGCCAGGACAGTGTTGGTTGCACATGGCCCCTTGACTTACCTGTGTCGTGTGTAATGCTCCTCTGTGATGGTGTCCTGGTGCAGCTGGGCCTGCCGGATCAGTCAGGGGTCCCACCATCCTAGGGGGGCTGCTCATCACCATCATCACCGGCGCCACTGGCGTCCCCATCGCTGTCCCCCTCTTCAACCTGTAGGGCTATCCCACAGTCTTTGGCCATGTTGTGCAGGATACAACAAGCCAGGAATATCCCACAGGCCTTTGAGGGGCTGTACTGTAGGGCACCACCGTAGGTGTCTAGGCATCAGAAGCGTGCCTTGAGCATCCCAAACACCTGCTTAATGATGTTGCGTGTGGCGGCATGTGCCTCATTATAGCGTTGCTGCGATGGGGTCATGGGGTGCCGGTATGGTGTGAGCAGCCAGGGATGGAGTGGGTATCCGCTGTCACCTGTGTGGAGATAGTGGAGATCAGTGTCATGTTCAGGTCCATATTGCCCATATCCCTGTGTGCCACTACCATGGCACCTGTGGCATTCCCACCCTTGCCCCGAGTTTGCATTTCCTACATGTGTACTCACCCACTAGATGGCCTGTGGGGATGTCCCCACTCTCGAATTGATGGCACAGTGCGGACTGATGCCATATGAAGGCATCATGTGCTCCGCCAGGGTGTGTGGCACAGACGTTGATTATACGCTTAGTGGCATCACACACCACCTGGCAGTTGACACTGGAGAAGCCCTTTCCATTCCTATATACGGCCCCATCGGGGCCAGGTGGCGTGTGAATGGCCACATGGATGCAGTCTATGGCCCCTAGCATGCCAGGCATACGTGCTACCCTGTGGAACTCCTGCATGTTTGCTGTACGCTCTGCCGCGGTGCTGGGGAAATGGATGTGCTCCGCAGCATGTGGCAGCAGTGTGCTGAGGAATTGGGTGAGGATGCGTGACATGGCCGACTGTGTGATGCCTGTGGTGTCCCCTGTCAGCCTCTGGAAGGTGCCTGTGGCGAGCAGGCACATGCAGGCTGTCACCTTGGTCTCCACTGACAGAGCGTGACTCCGTCGTGAGGGTGCCTGCATCACATCACTGCACAGCTCACAGAGCCGCCTCAGTATTGCCCTGTTCAGGCGGTACCAGCCCACGATCTCTACATCTGTGTACAGCTCAAAGCTGATGCGGGCATGGTACTGCCTGTTGGGGTGTACCGCCGACGGGCCCATCCACGGCCACGTCCCCTGCACCTTGCATTCTCACCCCCCTCATTACAGCTTCCATGTGGAAGCTGCCACTGTCCATCTCCCTGGCTTGTGATCCCCTGGCTGATGTTGCTCTGTTACCCCAGCTGTCCTGACTGCTACTTCCACTACACCGGGCACCCCCCGCTGGCCTCTGCAGCCTATGGCTCACACTGCTTCCCTTGTCTGCCCTGGCCTGTCACTGTCTGTCTCTCTCTCTTCCCCACTTGGCATCCCTGTAGCATTCTTGTGCCTCTTCCTTGAGCCTTTTTATTTTGGCTCATTTCCGCTGGGGCGCAACTTCCGGCTGTTCTGCTCTTGCGCATTGCGCAAGTCTTTGAATATCGCATTGCGCTCTTTATGCATGGATCCACCCCCTTCGGTTGTGCATGCCTTCATTTGCATTGTGCTGTTGCTCAGCATGTTTTCAGTGGCTCAACTGCCTCCTGCTGAGATATCGCCAGAGATGGCTCACTTTGGGACTTTGCCCATGGCAACCCTGGCTGCGCGTAAACAACTGCAATATCCGCCCCAAAGGTAAAACTTGTCGACAGAAGCAAATCAAGTTGTCTTCTGTTCAAAGTACAGTACACACAGAATTAAACATACACATTCAAAAAAAGACAAAACCTCCTCTAGTGAAACTACAACAAGTAGGCTTCCTAGAGCAGCAGTACAGTCGCAATGCCCAGTACTGTCATCGACAAAGCATAGACATGTGAGACAGAAAAAAAAATTGCTAGATGTGTTAGTTCCGCTAGTGCACAACCCAGCAAGGCAATGTTTTCTTTAAAAAGCTGGTCCACAGAGCTAGAATCGAACATGTGATCTCCAAGATAGTGAGACGCAAAGGGAACAGACTGCATACTAAGATTTCATTGATGAAACTCCGCTTAAGAGTAAGACAATTTGTCAATGTGGCTCTAGCAATACGTTCCCAATTATGGGCTGAAATGATGTTAGCCATTGATAAATTGACTGCAAAGACTGAGGAGATGAGAAACAAAACTTTATCTTTTGAACACTTAGGCAGACAAAATATCGCTGTTGTGTTTCAAGGAGACTGGTTTCATTCAGAGCACTCAGAAGCAATTTTCTGGGAAGAGACATACCATGCACACAACAGAAACATCACTTTTACAATTTATGAACAGGAAAATGTGCAGAATGTCTTAGCTGTATCTCATGAAACCCTTCACTTGGAGAATGACAATCAAGGTGAAGAGGTTGAAAGTGTTCCAAAGTCATCAGCTAAGAAATGGGCATGTGACAACACATGTAATGGTAGAGAAGAATCTATCTTGTCTATTGAAAGCTTCCTCTCAGCATTTGTAGCCACCAAGAGATCTGAATGACATACACTGCTTCACAACATTGACAAGTGTGAGACTCGGCCTCACAAAGGGCTAATGGGTCACTCACTCACATGCTTACAGAGCATGAATTGTGACAGCACATTTCATCACTTTCTTATGCTAGCAGTGCATAACTCTGGCATCCGGAAATTTGTGCAAAGGTTATATCGAGTGAGATCTGTCATTTGAGACTACATGCAATTCCAAGCATTGCTCGATGATGGAGATGTGGAAGGACTTACAGACTTCATAAAACAGTTGCAAACAACCCATAGATTGAGGTCTACTGCTACTGTCCCTGAACAAACAAACACAATGCACACATCACTGGTGCAAGAAGCTCAGCTTCTGAAAAAGTTTGGTCATGAGTCTGCTAAATTTGAACTCAGCAAAACACAACAATTCAATGTAATCTGTATATCATGTGAACGCTTGGTCTACAAACACTTATGTATCACAGTGGACCTGCAAAACATTCCACACTGGAATGAAATGTGGGTCCGTCTCCATGCATACTTTCTCCTAAAGTCTGACTTTGAAGAAGTTGCAACTGTGTCACTCTGTTCTTACTGTCATAACGAGATTAAGAGTGACAGTTTACCTCCTCGGTCTGTACTCAATAAAATGGAAGTTGAACCAACTCCTGATGAGATAGCAGTCTTGAACTTGTTTGAAAGGATTCTCATTCAGACCGTGAAGCCATTTCAAACAATCATCAGGCTGAACACAAAGACGCGAGACCGACCGAACAAAGAACTGGTATGGTCTCTCAAAGGTTCTGTTGTTTACTTGCCTTTACCTTTGCAAGAAAATGCCAACACTATTTCTCAGGACAATAGTGTAGTCATCCTGGTAAATGGTGTACCAACAAAGGCTAAAACAATATGACAGTAGATTGTCAATGTAGATGAGGTAAAGCATGCTTTGCAATACCTAAAGCAGCACAATTCTTTTTATGCTGACATTGACATCAATGCATTTGGTGGTCTTTCTACAGATATTGCCACAGAGAAGTCTGACAAAGCAATACTGGAGCAGGTTGACATTGCAACTGTACACAATGTGTATGAACAATTTACCATACACCCATTGCATGGCAAAGACCCAGTAATGGATAACATTGATTTATATCAACTGAAGCAAGTGGAGGGCAATCCTGTAAGTATATGGGAGGCTACTCTAGAAGCTCATTGTTTTCCTGATCTATTTCCACTTGGCTTAGGTGGTCGGTTAGATGAATGAGAACTTTGAGTACCAGGAGCTGAGTATAGGGCCTCACGAGTACTACATAAGGATGGAAAGTTTAGCAGAAACATTGCATACCTGTTCCACCTCCTTTGGGAAAGTGAACTTAGTGTTCTATCTGCTAGCATTGCTCATACATTGAGACTTGGAACAGAATTCAACAATATGACAGCTGCACAGTTACTACAGAAGTTGCAGACCAAAGATGAAACACTGCAAGTCAGTCTTTCTTCCATTTTGTCTAGCATGTGTGGTACTAAGGAATATTGGTACAGACAACACTCTGAGGTATTGTGCATGCTGAGAGAGTTTGGACCAGCAACAAGGTTCATAACGCTGAGTTGTGCAGAATATTATTGGGCTGATCTGCTTGATCTTCTCAGATGGGCAAACTCTGACGTTGAGAACATACAAAGTATGGCTCTCAACTAACTATGTTCACTTGATCCAGTAACAGTTTCACATTACTTCCACCACTGGTTCCACAGTCTTTTAAAATTCATACTGTCTAAGACAAATCCTCCTCTCGGCATTGTTGAGCACTACTTCTGGAGAGTTGAGTACCAAGCTCGTGGAGCTCCACACATAGATATGTTGCTGTGGAAAAAAGATGCCCCACAAATTGGAGACAATGAGACAACTGACATTCTAAGCTTCATATTGAAATATGTCACATGTCAGATACCAGACAGGTGTGACAGTGCGACACTTTGGGAACTGGTTCAGAAATTCCAACGACACTTCTGTGGCAAATACTGTTGTAGGAAAGTAAAGAACAAAGGTCAGTGGTACACTCAGTGCGGTTTTGGGTTCCCCAAGGTGAGCTTGCCTAGCTGCTTCTCTGAATGATGTATTTTCAGCCATGCGACACCACCTGAAAGCAAAGTCAACAGAGCGAGTCTATGAACTACCTCGCACAGAATCAGAAGTCTACATCAATGACTATAGCCCTTCTCTTCTCTTGATGTGGCAAGCAAACATTGACCTTCAGTTTGTTGCTGACAACTCAATGACTCTTGTAAGGTATGTCACATCATACATCACTAAGCACAAGCAAACAAACCTGCAAGAAATGTGAAAAGAGTTGTCTAACTGTGATAAGTCAATGTCTTCCAGACTTTGGTCACTAGAACTTAAGACTCTGTCACACCGTGAGTGTGGAGCCTATGAAGCAAGTGACCGACTTACAGGTGTATGTCTATATGGCAAATTAGACAGTAAAAAAATAACAATACTCTAATCAGTTGTACAAAATACCAGTCAAATGTTGAAAGCCACGTGTCAAATAGCATTTTGCTAGTATGCATTCTCTTAATATCTAAGTGATCACTGAATGTGATATAAAATACTATCAATAGACACATAATTAATACCACTCAGCAATAAATCTAACAAAGTTAAATATTTACTAACTTAATATTCTGTAACATTAACACCCATATAAACCACTTTCCAAATATATAACAATCTTAATTCTAAACGCTATTCATATGGAAAAGAATACATATACAAAAGAAACAGTGTAGATAAACTCAGTGAAATGTCAAAAAAAAATCCTCAAAAATGATCACAGATATATACAACAAACTGTTTTTGTGCCCATCCCAAGAGCAACCAAACAATTCGGACTAAAAATATATAAATAGTTAAATAATAAACTAATTATTAACCTTATGCTATGTCTCCTGAGTTTTATTTTTAAGCAGTTACTGTTATGGAGTTCTAATAGTTCTAATATCGATCTACATGTCTTCTATTGCACTGTGACTGCATAGACCCGACTATGCCGAGAAAGTAGGACACCAGAGAGAGGATCTCCTGTAAGTGGTCAGCGGGGGGGGGGGCTGTGTGGGTCAGACAGACACCTAACTAACTGTATCATGGAACAGATCTCACATGGGTGCAGAGTCACAATAGTATAAATTCTTGTCAAGTTACTTGTTCCATTCCCACTCACAACCTCACAGATCACAGTGAGAAATTGCAACTATCACAGTGTACTCTGAGCATCGGTCTGCAATGCACCATCTCTAGTTATAAGGCTGTCACTACACCTGTTGATGCACACATTGCAGATACCGCAGAAAGGACGTCAATTGCCCTTCCTGCCTCTATGCATACATGTGGAGATCTGTCTCACTGTGTCTTGCCATGTGGGCCACATATTGAGCCGAGCTCACAATGGCTGGAATTTGCAATCTGCATTGTCACTTGTGGACATGTACACTGTCTATTGACCACAACTTGCCATCCATGTTCTTGTGATCTGTGTTGCAGATTCTACATACATGCCACATGTACCCACAGCTCAGCAGACCTGGTTGCAAGTCATAACACACATTACAAGTGTGCCCCATACCAAGACACCCTCAAAACCTCACCCACACAACACACAACAACAAATCAAGTGTGTGGTGTGTGGTAGTGCAGATGGCACATGGCTGCTGTGCCACAATAATATCACATGTTCTCAAGTTATTTGTTCCATACCCAGTCACCAACTGGGGGTGAGAGGGGCTTACAGGAGAACTTACAATGATAACAGTCCTCTCTGCACACCATTTGGCAATTCAATACCTCCAGTACTAACACTGTCACTACCTCCATGGGGGCAGTACCACCTCACATATTACAGGAAAAAAATAGCAAGGTTGACAATGTACTCCCAGGATCAAACTCCAACTAAGCATCTCTAGTATCGACACTGTGACTACATCTGTGGATCCAGTCATTGTAGATTTTGCAGAAAGTAGTTAAATAGCCCTCTCTAGCTCTAAGAATACATGTGGAGGTGTCTTTTCTTGTGACTTGCCTTGCGTGACACATATTCAGCCCACCTCACAATGGCTGACACTTCCTATCTGTGTAGTCAGTTCTGGACATGTGTACTACCCTCAATACCTCACACACATAACACCCAACAACAAATCAAGTGTGTGGTGTGTGTGGTACTTCACATGGCACATGGCTTCTGTGTGACAATAGTATCACATGTTCTCAAGTTATTTGTCCCATCCCCAGTCACCAACTGGGGGGTGGGGGGTCTGGGATGGGTGTATGGGAGAACTTACGATGATGAGAGTGCACTCTGACCACCATTTGCCAATGCAACATCTCCAGTACTAAGACTGTCACTACCTCTAGAGGGGCAGTACCACCTCACATATAATGAGGAAAAAATAGCAAGGATGACACTGTACTCCCAGGATCAATCTCCAGTTAAGCATCTGTAGTACCGACACTGTGACTACATCTGTGAATCAAGTCATTGCAGATTTCACACAAAGGAGGTTAATTGCCCTCTCTGACTCTATGGATACGAGTGTAAGTGTCTCTCTCTGTGACTTGCCATGTGGGACACATATTCAGTCCAGGTCACAATGGCTGACACTTGCAATCCGTGTACTGAGTTCTGGATATGTGTACTTTCCATTAACCACAACTTGTCATGCAGGTTCTTGCAATCTGTGTTCCAGATTCTACATACACTAGCACCACAGACACTGCCAGCTATTTCCCAAAATTTCTCTGATATTTCCAGATATATATAATACTTTCTCCATTTCTACTGTAGGACCAGTAGAGACAAACTCATTAGAAATTTTCCGAAATTTCTGGAAATATCTGGCAATGTCTGTGCCTACAACTGTACTTGCCACATGCACCCACAGCTCACCAGAGCTGGCTGCATGTCAGAACACACATTGCAAGTCTACCCTATTCTAATATACCCTCAATACCTGACCCAACTACAATGAACAACAAATCCAGTGTGTAGTGTATGGTGTGTGTTGTAGTACAGATGGCACATGGGTGCTGTGCCACAATACTATCAGGTGTTCTCGACTGATTTGTTCCATTCACAGTAACCAACTGAGTAGGGGGGTGGGAGTCATTTAGGGGACAACTTATGATGATGAGAGTGCACTTTGAGCATCATTTTGTAATGCAGCATCTCCAATACTAAGACTGTCAGTACATCTATGGAGGCAATCACTGCAAATTGTGAAACGACTAGGTGATAGCCCTCTGTGGCTCTGTCATCCATGTACAACTACCACTTACTGTGAATTAGCAGGGGAAGGGGTACCTATTCAGCTACCCTCACAATAGGTGCAATTGTTATCTACGTTTTATCTTGTTGACATCTGCACTACCTATATGGCTCCTTTTACTGCCCCTTCTTCTGCTGATACCAGCTTCCCAGCATTGGACACCTGAACTACCATCATGTTTGGTCTACAATGGCACCTTGTGCTGTATACCACATGGCAACTTATCCTTTAATTGCCTCCGTGATTCCCAGTACCAGTACCTCGAACCTTGCTCTTGGACCACACATACCAGTAGTACTTATAACACTCCCCCACCACAAGGCCCACCTCCCACCACGCAGACTTCTATCTCCTCCCCGCCTATTGTGGTAGGGGTACTAGCTCTTGCTACAACAGATCAGCTCTTCTATGGTGGCTACTTTCCAGTCCCTAAAAACATCAGATCTACTAGACGGGGAGAAAGGCAGGAATTACAAGCTTATAATTAGCACTCTTAGAAAAATCCTACTTATCCTCCTGCTTTGTTCAGGCAACGTAGAACTCAACTCTGGCTCCCCAGAAGGTATTGCTTTGCCAGCAGAACTAGCAAATTTAAAAGGAATAAGCTTCTTGCATATTAACGTATGTAGCCTCCTTAAAAAAGATAACCTTAATACAAACCTGGGTAAATCATACCTCTCCTGACATACTTGTGATTTCCGAAACTTGGCTTAGACCCAGCACCACTGATAAAGAAGTAAACATACCCAACTATGCCTTGTTCAGAGCTGATAGGCATGCCAGAGGAGGAGGGGTAGCTATCTACGTTAAAGACACATTTTCTGCCTCCTGCTTATCCTCGGCATCTGTCGCCAGCGAATTCGGATGCCTAATTCTCAAAGTGGAAATTACACAGACTACTGCACTCTGCGTAATAGGATGCTACAGACCACCGTCTGCTGGCCTACAGCTTGTGTCATACCTAAGTGACAAGTTGGGACAGGGGCTGCCAGAAACTATTATTTTAGGAGACCTCAACTTTGACTGGTTCTCTAACACAGCTGCCCCCTTGCATCCTTCTGTGATGAACATGGGCTGACGCAACTTATTACTGAACCAACACGCCCAAACGTGAAGAACCCCAGTAAAGTACACTTTTGGATGTGCTACTGGTGAGCAAACCTCATCTCTTCTCCACGCTGATGTCTTCTTCTCAGACGCCAGCGACCATTGTTTTATTGTGGGAGTAAGATCACCAACAACCCAGCACCCATCAGCAAGTTCTCTATGAAGAGATCCAGGCGCAACTTCAATGAACATGCCTACCTAAACGAGCTTAAGTACTCCCTGAGTGGCAAGATTTCCTACCTGGCCAAACGATTCGTCAGCTTACAATATCTTTCACAACATTCTATCAAGGGCCCTTAATAAGTATGCTCCCTTATTAAAGTTCGAACTAGGACCAAAACCTGTAAATGGTTCACCCTCAGATCAAGTCCTTGCTTCTAGAAAGAGATAAGCTCTGGAAAAAGCACGAGACCGAACACTGCAGAGGATTGGAACCAGTTCAGGAGACTACGAAATTTATGTACCAAAACAATCAGAGAATCGAAGGCCACCTTCTTCAAATCTGAACTCGACTCTGCCACAAAGAGCCCAATCAAGCTCTGGAACACAATCAGTGATCTGCTAGGTCACTCCCAGGAAATCACTCCCGACCAAGATTACCTCTGGCAACTGACTATAACGAAAAGATGGATATACTTGATGCATTCAATAACCACTTTGCTACTGCAGGCATGGCATTTGATAACTCCCCTGCAAACATACTTCGCTCCCAGACTGCCAGCCAACTGCCTGAAACTCCAATAGCTTCACCGCCTTTCTCACTTCAACCTGCCACACTGAAAGAGGTAGAGGACCTCTTGCTTCAGTTGGATACTAGAAAAAGTGCTGGGGCCGACTCCCTTGACCCTTACTTCCTAAAAATTGCCTACCACGTACTAGCAATACCCGTCACCCACCTTTTTAACTTATCCCTGTCTCAGGGCACCTTACCACCTATATGGAAGACAGCACATGTCATACCACTGTTCAAATCAGGTGACCGTGGCGATCTCAATAACTACAGGCCAATTTCCTCCTTCGGTCCTGTCCAAGCTCCTGGAGAAAATTGTAAATGCACAGCTGAGGACTCACCTTGAGTCTAGGGAACTGCTAAATCCTATGCAGTCTGGATTCAGAGCTAAACATAGCACTATCTCAGCCTCGCCAAAGTTACTAACAACTGGCAGCGTAATCTTAGAGCAAAAACTTTATTTGTGCTGTTTTCCTTGATCTAAGCAAGGCTTTCGACACCGTCGACCATAGTCTCTCCTCTCCAGCCCTTCAAACCATAGGTGTGGACCCCTCCTCTGCGTTAGTTCACTGACTATTTTACAGGCGCCTTCAACAAGTTAAAGCCCGAAGGAGGCCTGTCCCCATAAAAACTCTGCAAAGGGGTACCTCAAGGTTCTATATTAGGGCCCTTACTTTTGCAATCTACATTAATAACATTGACTACTGTATAAAAGCCAACATCCATCTGTTTGCAGATGATACAGTCTCTACGTGAATCGCCAACACCTGAAGCTGCCTGCAATGACCTACAGTCAGAATTCAACCTTTTGCAAAGCCAACTCCTCCAAAAAAAGCTACTCCTTAATGCCAAAAAAAACTAAGCGATGGTCCTCTCTCCTTTTATCCATACAGCTAACCCTGTGTCCAGTGGGACAGTTCCCCAAATTACCACAGTTCTAGGTGAAAAACTAGAATTTGTTACAAAATTCAAGTATCTGGGAGTTTGGATAGACCAAAGACTCTCCTTCATTGAACATATCGAGGACTTGCTAAAACGACTTCGGCAAAGGCTTGGACTGTTTTTTAGAATCAGCCAATTTCTCACCAGAGATGCCAAGAAACAACTGGTCCAATCCATTTTCCTATCATTGGTTGATTACGCTGACTTCCTCTACAGCCAATGCCCCAACTCTTACATGGCTAAACTGGACACACTCTACCATCGAGCACTGAGGTTTATATCGGGACTCCCCTTCGACACACATCACTGCACCCTATATGCAGCAGTGGGATGGACATCACTAAAGTTCAGGCGCCACAGAAACACCGCTCTCTGGACCTATAGAGCCATCTCTAATAAGCTGCCTTACTATATCTCCTGCTGTCTTTCCCTGAGTATAATTGAGAAATATGCGTTAAGAAGTTACTCAGCTATTACACTTAAAGTACCTAAAGCAAAATCCCTCTTCAGCAGGGCAGCCATAAGCTTCGTGCTACCTACCTTATGGAACGATCTACAAAAAAACCCTCAAATTAAGCACTCTAATCGGTATAAATGCTTTCAAGATGCTTTATTTCGATGACAATCAGAGAAGTATGTAACTGCTTCACCACTCAGACCCAGGCCGGTGTCTGCACTGGTATATAGCCACACCTAGACCCAATTTTAAGTACTGACCCCCAGCTTGCTCCTCACCAGCCTAATTGCTCTCCTTATCCCCTGTCTTATCAACACTAGGCCCATCCATCCCTTATTCTTCCTTTTCCCAACCTTGGATAGGAGCTCACTACCCTGGGTTGTGACATCCTACCATGCCCCGTACTTTATAACATTCAATCCCGGGGCTCACACATACTCCTTTTCTCCATCCACCTTCTCTACATCCAGCTTTACCAGCTCCTTTCTGTGCACTGTGCCCTCCTAGCCTTTCTCCCCCAACTTCCTTCCCTCTCTTCCCCCCTACCTTCACCTCTACCTGGTGTATATTTTTATTTTTATTTTTTTCTTCCGTTACTTCCTCCTGCAACCTTAGATAACCTGCTTTATCTTCCTATAGACACTTCTATGTATGTAAATACTGTGTAATCTGTACAATATCTGTGTAATTCTATGTACATATGAACTTCTTTTTCTTCCTCTCTGTAAAGAGTATTATCTGTATTGCCTTGTAAATACCTGTGTTGACCTGTATATACAATTGTTCATGCTCCACTAAGGTCCATCTTGCAAATGAGCTTCTGCTCAACGATGAACGCCTGGTTAAATAAAGACTTGATATGATATGATATGATATGATATGATATGATATGATATGATATGATATGATATGAGACTTGATATTGACAACAGCTTCTATGCAGGTTCTTGCAATCTGTGTTCCAGATTGCAACATACACAATCCAATAAATATGAAACAATACATTTGCACTGCAATTTCCATCCACAAGACATGCTGTAACACCCTCCAAATTTCAAGTTAGAACACCAAACCGAGATATTCAATGGTAAATACTGATGAAATTTCCCTAGCTATTCCATTATATGAAAATCTGGCCATCTTGTCCCTCCCTCGCGATCAAAGATGGCAATCAAAGAATCTCATGATCAAAGAATTTGCAGAGTCATGACCAAAGACTAAAAACTGTAGCAATTTTAAAAATTCATATAACTTCAGTAAATCACCGCCATGGTTCGTGAGAACGAAGCCCCCTGAGTAAAACCCACCCTCATTTGTCTTACTAGGACACCCCTGAGCTGAGAAAATTGATTTTTTTATCTGCCCATCTCGTTCCTCACTCGTGATGTACAATCGTGATCAAAGAATCTCGCGATCAAATAATTTGCAGGCTCATGATCAAAGAATAAAAACTGTTGTAATTTTAAAAATTCAAAGAACTGCGCTAAACTACCACCATGGTTCATCACAACGAAGCCCCCTGAGTGAAACCCACCCTCATTTGACTTTCTAGGGCACCCTTGGGCTGAGAAAATTGATTTTTTTAACTGGCCATCTCGTCCCTCGCTCGCGATGCATGATCGCGATCAAAGAGTATCGCAATCAAAGAATTTGCAAGCTCACGATCAAAGAATTTTCAGGGTCACAAACAAAGAATTAAAAATGCTCTCATTTAAAAAATACAAAGAATTGTGGTAAACCACCACCGTGGTTCGACAGAATGAAGCCCCCTGAGTGAAAGCCACCCTCATTTGACTTCCTAGGGCAACCCTGCACTGAGAAAATTGATTTTTTAATCCAGCCATCTTGTCCTACCCTCACAATGCATGATCGCAATCAAAAAATATGGTGGTCTAAGAATTTGCAGCCTTGTGATCAAAGAAATAGCACGCCCATGGCCAAAGAATGGCAAACTTTGATACGGATATTTTCTGACCAATTTCAACCGAACCAACAACATGCCTCAACAGAACAAAGCCCCCTGATCAAAACCCACCCTCATTTCTGTCCCTACATCACCTCTGAGTCAAGATATTTGTGAAAAGAGGTCACGGTGCACTATGGCGATCAATCAATCTCGCGATTAAAGCATTTGTAGGCTCGCGATCAAAGACCGTTAGCGAGCCTCAAACCAAGAATTAAAAGCTAATAACTCTATTGTTTGACCAATTTTGATGGAACTAAAGCCATGGCTCAATAGATCGGGGTCCCCTGAGTAAAACCAATTGATGTTTTACTTCAGAAGTGACCCCTGAGCCGAGATATTTGTGTTTGTGCGATCGGAAAACTGAAAACAAGATGGCGGACCTTGCAGTCAAAGAATTTTTGAAATTCCTCGGGAACAAAGATTCTTGAACCATGAGGCTGCAAATTCTTTGACTGCCAGGTGGCACAAGATGGCCAGAACCACCATTCTTTGATTGCAAGATATACATATAAATTTTCCCTTTGACTTATAATGGGAACTTAAAAGTGCCATAACTATTGAATGCCTTAATATTTTTTCACCAAACAAAACGTGACATGTTCGTCCACCAACGCTCTTTCAAACAAGTCATCTCTCAGAGTGGCATGCCACATGACAGCTGTGCAGGACCACATTAAGAATGCCAAAAGGTGCCTCCAAAAATGGATAATTTTGCATTTTTCAGTGCTTTCGTACACAAAGACCGGCACTCCAACCAAAACTCAATTTGGCAAATCAAGGGATCTACTGCACCCCAATGTGTGTACCAAATTTCAGGCAATTCCATTGAATGGGTCCAAAGTTATTAACACCCAAACATTTGACTTTAGTATGTAACTGACCGCTGAACCCTAACTATAGTGACATGACCACACCACTATTTTATATATATATATATATGTGTGTGTGTATAGATATATATACTTTACATGTCTAGGCCAATGATATCTTTACATCCCATAAAACATGAAGGATTACCAGTGTGGAAACTCCACAGCAGCTCCTCCACATTATTTACATCACTTACCTTCCTAACCACAGAGTATGGTCCCTCCCATGCTGCCTAAAATAATATTTTGCCAGATGGGTATGAGTACATCATTCAGCTTTTGTTCTTGTACTCCTGGTCCCTGACTTCATGGTCATACTATGTCTTGACTCCATTGTGCAGTGGCTAGATACTCCTGGGCAAGTCTCAAAATTGCCTTCATCCACATCCAGAAGTTCAGGATGTACTCCACAACACATTCTCCTTGGAGAACAAGTTCACACTTACATTCTTCTGTGACCTGCTCTAGGGACCCCCTCACCATGTTGCCAAACAGCAATTCAAAATGCTAGAACCCTGTGGATTTCTGTGGGACCTCCCTATATGCAAACAAGACAGAGGGTAAGTACTTGTCCCACTCCATATTATATTGGTCAGCAAAGGCCCTTAACATGGACTTAAGCATGGTTTTAAAACACTCAACCAAGCTGTTAGTCTCATTGTGGTATGGATTGTCTCAGAGTTGCTACAGTCCACACTTCTCCTGCAGACTGGTAATAAGGGCAGACATAATACTGGAGCCAGGTCTGACATAATTGCCTAGGGAAATCCTGTTTGATTTAATATCCTCAGATGTTTGTCAGCAACCTTCCCCACCTCTATGGAGGACACAGTGACTGCCTCTTTGTACCTCATTGTATAATCTACTATGCCCTGTGTGTACTTCTTGCCTGTATGAACTGGAATGCTTAGTGGTGCCACAATGTCCAGGGCCACCCTCCTAAAGGGTTTATCATTTATAGGAATCAAAGCCACTTTGCCATATCCCCAAGCTTTCCCACTAGCTGGCACTGCAGACAGATTTGATAGAAAGTAGCCACATCTTTGAATATAAAGCTCCAATAAAATTGTTTGTAAGTTGCCTTTTTGTATGGTGTATGCCCAGGGGTCCTGAAAAAGGGATGTCACGGGTTAAGACCATGAGCTGCTTTCGGCATTCCTGAAAGACTACCAGCTACCAGAGTACCCCTTGCTCTGGCCCTGCCTGAGGTACTAGCTCTCTGTACAGGAGCCTGTTTTCCCAGTAAACTTCCTTTTTACCTTTGTGAGTCACTCACATCACTTGTTGCTAGTTCTCTAGGTTTTTATAAAGACAGATCAGCTTGCTGAGCTCTGCCAACCTTTTCATGCTTGACATACCCTAAAGGATACACTCCTTCTGTAGGAGACCCATCCACAGCTGGGGTCTCCACAGTTTGCCACTGTGAGTCAGAATGCTCCCTCTCTGTCAACAGAGTCCTTTTTATTGGTTTGACAATGAGTAATGACACACACTGTAGTTTCCCAGTTATTGAAACCATTACTCATAATTGCATTTATAGGGAGATCTGGTACAACTTCCATCTTAGCAGCTTAGGAAGACCCAGGCCATTGGTTATGAGACCAAAGGTCCCTTGACTCCAGAAATCTTGGAAAACTGGCCTTGCATATTCTGATTCACATGGATGAGATGCTGCCTAACCACTGAGATGGTGACCCCACTGTCCTTCAATTCTTGAGTTACCATCTCATTCACTTAGGCAAGGTTTATGTGCACGGTGGAGTTAGCAGGCAGGGCATTCTGTGAATGGACCCCTGACTGCTGGTTACCTCTTTCCTTACCCCTCCTCCTGTACTATGTTTCATTGGAGCCTTTATGCAAAAGTGAACCCACTTCAGGTCTACTAATTATTGACAACAAAATAGGCATAAAATAAATATTATCCAAAGAATGACTGGAAGACTGACAATACATCTTACTTGCTAGATTGGTAAAATAATTAAAATTAACAAAATCACCCAGTTATTGAAGTGCTTATCTATTTTGTGCTCATGTATGTATAGTACGTTTGCACATGTGGGTATACCAGCACACAACTTTGCTCTAGTCTGTGCGGGTCATACTGACATGGACATTCCAGCTATGTGTGCAAATCAGTTTTCATTTTCTCAAGGCGTCCCTGTCTGTTAGACCTGGCTCCAGTATTATGTCTGCCCCCACCTTTGTCACCTTTCAGCCTTCTTTCTATGCTATAAGAACTCACTTGAGGACACCTCAGCTCAGTCACTCCTATTATGCCTCCCCATCCCCATCATCACCTTTTGGTTTTCCAGCTTCTTTCCTTACCTTGCCTATTATCACTTTTTTTCTAGATCCTCCTATTTTTGATAGATAGATAGATAGATAGATAGATAGATAGATAGATAGATAGATAATGCTCCAAACCCTAAACTGGCCCCCATTAGAAGGCAGGCTAAAATATCCAGCTCTGTGACTGGCCTACAAACTCTGGCTTGAAATTGCCCTGCCTAGCCTAACTGGTACATTAATTGCCCTTAATTAAGAGAGGACTCAAGGCTTACCTGATGGAGCAGAGCCCATGCATTTGCTACTGCTAACTCTCCACAATACTCCTCCTAACAACCAGGGTGGTGGGTGAATGCATGCTTTGTCTGGAGTAACTGCCATGTCAGATCAGTATTCCACAGTGGACCAACCCCATATGAACATTGCCTTGAAACAATGGGATTGAAAGCTTGGGACCCAGGGCCCGATTCCAGAAGGGGATACTCTGGCATAAGTTGAGATATGCTGAACCCCATGGTGTATCTCACTACTTATGCCAGGCAATGCACCAGCCCCTATTACAAGAGGTGGGATGCACCATGGCGTATGCAGGCTGCGACAATCACAGGATACACCAGCACATACACCGCAGCCTGCAACACCTGGTGCAACTGTGGGTTACAACAGCAACATAGCCCAATTCCAGTAGGGCGGCTGTCATACTCCGCAGTTGTGATTTCAAGAGCCGCAGTGGTGTACCCAAGGTATGATAGCGCAGAGCTGTCATACATGGCATCTGACGGCTGGCACCGTCAGATGCCACCATGCAAAGCCCCAGCAAGTGCCAGGTGAACCTCCAAGCCCCTACTGACTCACACCTGCCCCAACCCCCATGATCTGCCCAGACCCTGATTGTCCATTGCCGGTGTGCCCCCCGAACACCTGTGCCATGTGTCCTGCCCCCTCATGCCCCCTGGTGTCTGCCGAGGTGGTCCAGGGCTGGGGAGGCTTCAGGGGGCTGCCTTTCTCTTGCTACAAGTTGCAACATGTGGCTGTGATACACCATGCATTGGCTACTGCCACACACATGGTGTATCTAACATGTCACAAGTACCAGGACCCTGCCGCTTCTGGAATGAGGCGTAGGGGTGACTGGCATAACTCGCAACTGCATTTGAGTTATGCCAGTCATCTTGGAAGTGGGTCACAATTCCACAAAAATACAGTGAGCAACTAATGGGTGGTTATGCAGAAAAATCCACAAAAGCACTATAAATATACAAAAATATTTAACCATTTATTGTTTTCACAATTTGGACATTTTCAATAAAGTGCTCTTTTGACAAGTGTATTTGTCATCTCTAAAATTCAAGACAATAAGACAAATAAAGTGGGTCAGATCTGATAAATATTAACAAAACCTACCCCAGTCCTAATGCGCCAGCCACCACTATATCCCTGCGCTTCACCAGAATGGCTTCCTTAGGGGGTGCAGTCTCAAAGCCCCTTACACCTATAAATATCCAAAATGCATGTGCTTATAATTTATAATCAGTTATCTATATCAACAGCTTTTTCTAATCAACAATGTTTTAAATTAGTCATTTATTGTACAAATTTCATCTTATAACAAATAACCTCCAATATTGTGTGTATTTTGTTGATAATCTAATTTTTACACATAACAATCATGCCACTTAAAACAATCTTTTGGATATTTAAAAAGAAGGTTTTACAAACCTACTATTTCAATATATAATACACATAAAGTTGAGCTTCGGTGTCCACCAGATACAAAAGTACTTAGTTTAAATATTAATCCCCAACACCAAATATATATAAAAAAATATCATGACTCTAAATACTTCCAAAAAATACAAACTATCTGGTGGACATCCCAGCATGACTGGCAAAAATCAATATGTCATATATCACACAAATGAATATTAGCCATTTATACCAATCGGAATTGTTGTTCCCTTTAGTATACAAATAGTATATAAAAGCATGCAAATTTCTTAATACATAGAGAGAGTAGCTATAGGTCAACATAAAATTGTTCTGACATGTATAAATTTCATTTGCTTGATCTTTCTTACTACCTTTTGCACACATTTTTTATAAACTATTATATATAACTAATAAATGTTTAAATCTTATAACATTATTCACACATAAAAAATGCAAAAAAATAATAATCTACGTATCCATTCACATAAGAAAAATGCCCAAACAGAAAGTCCATGTGTAGATTCTGTCTTCTGCTTCAAGTTTATAATATTCTTTTTTTCTCTTTTCTTTTGTGAAAGCTCACATTTCAAATCCGATTAATTTTGTTCTAAAAAGCAGAAAATAAACATCAAGATTAAACATCAAATCCATGATATTTTATACATCTAATTAACAGTCAGCACTTCAGATCAAGACACAAAACAAAAATCACAAGCTAAGTTACAAATATGGTTTAAAGTCCGGAATGTTATTTAAACCTTGCGGTTTTAAACTATTCAGTTTCCAAATCCAAAAACTCTCTTGCTGTTGAAGCTTTACTTTCAATGATGTTTTACTGAAGGAATAATGCATGACAGGGTGTGTGTCATGCTGGGATATGCCATGCCTGGGGGGGGTTGGGCACGAGGCTGCAGGCCGAGTGCATCCAATGCCCCAGGTGTGGCGTTATCTCAAACAACACACACCCTGGAGTGCATTATTCCTATTATACAATGGCTTGTTGTTATATATAAAATAAAAAAATAATTTTAGAGAATGTTTTCATTAATGTGGAAAAATATTTTAGTTTCTTAAGGGGAGCTGCAAAAAAAGAGATCCTCATCATGCTGGAGGACATCCTCAATTGGTTCACAGTGCTGAGACTAGACCTGTGGCATTATGCTGGGATAACGACATGGGTCCAGGCCCAAACTGACCAATCATAGTTCAAGATTCTTTTTTGCCATTGTATAATATTCTTTTGCTTCCCTTTTACACATTCCGACCCCATGATTTTAATATCCTTTGGGTTAGCATTATGTTCTAAATCAAAATGTGCTGCTACAGAACTGTTAGGGCTCCGATTCCTAATATTAACAATATGTTCCTGTATTCGTACTTTTAATTTCCTTTCTATCATTCCCACATATAACGTATCACAAGGACATGTTAAAACATATACCACATGAGTAGTGTTACATGTAATACATTCATTTATCCTAAATTTCTGTGTCGTAACTGGATATATAAATTCCACCCCTTCCGAAGTAAATTCATAAATGCTACAGTTTCTGCATTTTTTGAAACCTTTTTGGGGGTGGGGGCATCCAAAGTGCAACCATTATCTCCTGTGACTTAAATCAACTGTGCTCAATCCTGTCTTTAATATTTTTAGCTTGTTTAAATGAAATTCTAGGTTTGTCACCTATAGACTCAAACAATTTAACATCACTTGTTAAAACTGGTCAGTATTGAAAAATAATATTCCCTATTTTACCTGCAATCAAATTGAACTCTATACAAAATGTTACTGGCTCCTTTTTTTTGCCCACTTTTGTTTGTTTCCAAAAGGTTCTTTCGATCCCTCAAAGCTAGCTTCTGTTTTACTTCTTGTACAAATTCAAGATTATAGCCTCTATTTACAAAATCTTGAATCATATTATCAGCTTCCATATCAAAATCACTATCTCTACTACAATTCCATCTAATGCATAACATCTGACTATGAGGTAGCGACTGTTTTAATTTTACTGGATGTGCACTCATATAATGCAAATAAGCATTACAAGCCATTTCTTTTTTATAAGTTTGGTTGCAACCTGCTCCTCACCACTCCCATAAGTTCCAAATCCAAAAAATATTTTTTTTCCTTATTCATCGTATACATCAATGTTACATAACTCCAAATCATTCATATTCAACTATGTAACAATCTCCGGTATTAGTTCCTCTGAACCCTTCCACATGCATATGACATCATCAATTAAATGATACCGTATGATGACATCTGCAAATGGAAAGATGTCTGAAAGTACTGTGTTCAATTCCCAAAGTCCCAATGTCAAATATCTCATAAGATGGAGCCGTACATGTCTCCATAGCAGTTCCCAGTATCTGTAAGTAAAATTCTTTATCATACTCAAAAAAATTATGTGTAAGAATGAATGTAATCCCTTCTACCAAAAAAGTGGTTGGATTACATACTGGTGTTCTATCCAAAAAATATCTGCAAGCTATAACACCATCAGAATGTCTAATCGAACAGCATAATTGTTCCACATCTATAGAAATCCAATAATAACCCTCTTGCCATACAAAACCTGTCAATTTCACTAATAGGTCCCCAGTGTCCCTGAGATAGGATCTCAATTTACAAACTTCCATTTTTAGAAAAAAATCCACAAAAACTGACAACTTGTCAGTTAAATATCCTATCCCAGAGACAAGGGGCAGCCTGGAGGATCCTCTGCATTCTTATGTATTTTTGGTAATGCATACATCACTGGTGTTGTAGGATTATCAGACCAAAGAAATTCAAATTCAGCGGATGTAATTTCTCCTGCTGTTCTCGCATCCTGTAAAAAATCTTTAAATTCTGTCCTGAACTTGAAAATTGGATCCCCCAACAGTTTTTTTTTATATTTGGAGCCATCATTTAAAATATTGTTGATCATTGTATTATATTTATCTTTTGACAACAACAAAATATTTCCTCCCTTGTCAGCACTTTTGATGACCACATTTTCTAAACATTCTAATTGTTTTAATGCTGCACACTCTCTCTTCATTAAGTTTTTCCACATTTTTTTTCTTATTATCTTGATCTCTGTGTTGAGCAATTATTCTACTTAATTCACTGCTTACCAGTTTTTCAAAAAACATAATATTAGGATTACAAGTTCGAGGACAGAAATCAGACCTTTTTCTAAACAGCCATTTCCTTTCACCCCACATTACACTGTTATTCCTATCTTGATCTGTAACACACTCAGTATCAGCATTATCAATATTAAGTTCTATCAAATTAGCATCATTCTCTAAATAAAGCTCATTTAAAGTTTCCAAAGTAATACTTTTCTGAGTGAGATTATTTTCACTCATTTGATGAGACTCTTCAGAATCTTGTCCCTCTTCCTGATCATCCTCGGCATCATTCTCATGTCCAAAATAGTCTCTCAACTTGATTTTTCTAAAGAACTTGAACAGATCAAGATTAATTTCAAACTCATTAACAGCTGGTGTAGGTACAAATGTTAAACCCTTCTCCAAAATGTTATACTGTGTCACAGTCAACCTGTATTCATACAAATTAGCAACACTTAATGTCTTGCTTGTAGATTCCTGCCTGACGTCTTGGTGTAGTATTTCTTCCTCTTCCCTCTCATCCCCCTCCTTGTTTTCCTTTTTCACTGATGTTGTTTAGATCCCCTTGTTGTAAAAAAGGTCCTCTAGACATAAGATTAACTTCTTGATTATCAACTGCAATATGTTCAACATTATCTTTGTTCCCTTGATTTAATTGAAATGATACAACACGAGGTGATTTACTTTTACTATGACTTCTAGAGTCCCAACCTCATTTTCTATTATGTGATCTTCCTGTACTTTGACTTTGATTATTTTCATCCTTCGGCCAATTATAAAAAGTCCCCCTTGTTTTATCCCCTTCATCTCGAATTAACTTATTTTGTTTACGAGCAATTAACTTGGTTTCATAGGCTTTCAATCTGCCTTTTAAATCTCCAAGTTCACTAAACAAGAAGTCCTGGGTGTAATCATTCAATTTCACCTTCAATGTCTGTAATTCTGACATACTCAAGTCATGTTTCTTTAAATCCGCCTTGATAATTAACTTAATGAAGACCTTGGTACAGATCTTCGCTGCTTGTTTCCATTCACCCTTGATCTTTGTATATATGCAGACTTATTTCAGCACTGGGACTTATAACTACTACCACCTACTCCTGTTACTCCTGTTAACCCTGGTGGTTGCTAATGAGTGTCTATCAAAAAATCTGTATACCCTGTTGTAAAATTATGAACTGGGGATCGAAAATCTAGGAAGCAGATTGGCCGACAGCTCTTTGAAGCCATTATGATATCTAGCTACATCATCATGGCTTCAAAAAGCCTCTGGCTACCAGCCTCCTCACTTATTGTGCAGCGTTCCTCATGTCCCACATTCCAAGTCAGACCTCCAGTTTGCCGCTATTTAAAAAAAAAACTAACTCTAGTTCCACTGAATGAAGGATATGGCCTGCTCACAGGCTGGACTGAGCAGACGACCATTCCCATGTCTCACAGGTGCATGCACATTCAAAACAGCATTGCTAGACACACTTGTCCTCTCAATCTCACTGCTTCCTAATCCAGTGATATTGCTCATTGGCTTCATTTTTTCTTTAGAATCTTATTACCATGATCATCTACTGCCAGAGAGAGAGAGAGAGAGTCAAACAAAGACACTGTTACAGAGAGAGTAACAGAGTTCACAGGTCACACCATCACAATACTCTTACCTCTTCTGTCAGCTCTAACTACAACAGCGCCACCTGCTGCCTTCTAGAACTATTTTTTAAATGTATTTCTACACTAGTAAAAACACTTTTTTAACAGGTTTAAAGGTTTTTTTAATCTTTTATTTATAAAACCATTACTCCTGTTCACAATAGCAATACGGCACTCCAGAGTGTGGTATATCATGGGATATTGTCACTTCTCGGGTGGTTGGATGAACTCAGCCTGCAGCCTCATGCCTAACCACAAAAGATGTTATGATATCCCATGATATACCACTCCCTGTCATGCCTTATTGCTTAAACACACAATTGTCTTGACTGTATTAACTAATGTTCTTAACTACTATATGTTGCGTTGTAAGCAATTGCTTTTTGTACTCTGTAAATGTCTTTTGAATCTCTACCTGTAATTAATTCCAGGTCACCCCTGAAAAAGGGACTGTAATGGTTCCAGTGGGCTCACTCAGTTACCAAAATTAAATAAATAAATAAGATACAGATACCTTGTTTCCCCTTCCCTCTCCATTAGCTTTGCTTTTTTTTTCTCTTTTAGATAATTCCAGGAGAAGATCTATAGCTGAAATGCTGATGATAAATTTATTGTCTATTTCCAGTGTGTGTTTAATATTATCTTTTAGTTTTGTTTTCCGCCTATGAATGGCACAGCACCTTGCTTTTGTTTGTTCTTACAAATGGGTTTCTAGACATACAGAGACATAGAGCAAGTAACCACTTCAGTTTATACTTATACAGTATGAACAGAATGTCTCACCTATTACAATTTATGAAAAAATATTTTTTTTTAATTTTCAGTTTTCTTTTCCAGATCTTCTAACACAACATTTTTGTAGTCTGTCAAACATGACAGTATAAAAAGCATTTGCCCATCTCTAACTGGCCCCCTGTAGTGCTCTTTTTATGACATCATCATAGTGCTTTCCATTGCTGTAGGCAGTGATGCCTCAAATGCAGCATTTATGAAGTCCACAGGAGACTGCCAGATAGTTTCTAAAAGAGACAATGAAATATGTTCTAAGTTACATCAGACCTCAGAAGCTAAGCAGGGTTAGGCCTGGTCAGAAGTAGGATTGGAGACCTCCTATGAGTGACAGGTTCTGCAGGAAGTGGTGGTGGTAGCACTGTGGGAGAGGCACACTACCCTTGGTCAAAAATAACCATGTTGGTGTCCCAACATGGTGTTCAGGGATACTGCACAGTCATAACTGCCATCTTTCAGATGAGACAATAAACCAAGGTACCATCTGCCTTTTTTGGTAATTGTTCAGGAAGACTGCAGAGCTCACATGGCAATTCTCAAAAAGAGTAGGGTAATTTTATTAGAGAAACACAATAATAAAAAAAACATACAAAATCATACTGTTACTCAAAACGAGCAGTGAAACAAGATGTGAACTGAAGTCAGAGCAAAAAAAAAAAGTTATAAAACTCAGGGAAGGGAAAAAGGAAAACAACCCGAATGTGCCCTTTTAGGTGTACAGTACTGAATATTGTATCATTATTAGTGCAGAACAGAGTCCTTCCATATACGGTGTCATCTCTAAATACCAGATGTTACCCAAAGACAGTTAATCCAAAACTTCCAAAACTGATTCCTTCATAGTTGCTGATTCAATAAACTTTTGATATTCATATTAATGCAGCAGTGCAATGAAATTAGGCAGAAAATGTGACCCTACCATATTTTCACTATGAAAGATGTCAGGCATCTTCCAGTTTTATTTGGTGGTACAAATTTTCTAGTTCTACCTAACTGTAAATATTTTATATATGTTTTCATTTATTTTATTTTTTTTCTCAGGAAAAAAGTTGGCTACCATAGTTGGCTTAGAAATAACACTGTAGAAATGGCATGGGTTAGGATCAAGAAAAAAGAACACATTTATTGTGTGCAGAATAGGAGGTACCTAGAAAAGTAGATTTGATAGGTATGCTATTTTTATAAACTGTAGTTTAAACTAGCTTTTGGAAAAAAGGCTTTTATTGCATTGCTGGTTTAATTACTTTAATTTGGGTAATCACTTTTTGTTTCTGGGTACAAGCACACCGTGCTTGCCACAGGTAGCATTTATAGTTTGTAACAATTGCATGTGGTGTGCTGGTGTGAAATGTAGTCTTGCAGTTGAATATATGCATAACACTACCTCAGCATGTGTAGCTGAGCCAGATAAGGGATAATTTCATTTATCTGCTAAAAACAACCAAAAAGTTACAGAAAAATTGCAGTAAAAAATAAAATGCTCCTACAGTATGTTTTCAGCCGTTGATTCCTGTGAGGCCTTGGACAATGTCTCTCTTCTGTCATCTTGTGTTTGACAGAATTTTTAACTCCCACTTTCCTATAACACAGTCAAGTGATGTCCCACATAAAGGGGAGATTCTTGGTCCAAAGTGGGTCAGAATTGCAACCTCCTATCCTGAGGGGCATTGATGGAAAACAAGGGTGCGGTAAAATTTGTCTGCATGCTGGTATAATGTTGTTTTTTTCCTGGAAAGAGTACTTAGCTGTTGAGGTAGTATTTTTCACTGTCATATTTCAATTAAGACATTTCTAATGTAGTCTGGCAGATATGGAGCTCTATTAGGGCTCAGCAACTTTAGAGAACCCCTTTCCCAGTTCAGGAGTAGGGGTATAGTAGAAGCCACTCTTTTACAAAGAACAACCATATTTTGTTCTTCCATCCTAGTGGTGGCACAAGGTTGTAATTAATAAAAATACTTTGGAAGAAAACAAACAGTATAATCATCCTAAATCCTTCCATATTTGTGTCCCTGAATGTTATATCTTTCTTAACCAGGCTGAGATGGCGCCCTCATAGTCCTAGAAAGAATAAGCTATAAAGCCTTATCTCTAGAGATGATGGGGACTATGGCACAAGTGTAAAAAACATGGAATCATTATGGTTTTAATTACAAATACTGTTTTTTTGTTTGTTTGTTTTTTGTTGGACAATCTTCAGTTCTGTGATAGTTTGCCTGTTGCCAAACCAAGAGCAGCTTCAAAACTGTATAACTGTATAAGGCTGTATTAGTTTTTCAGAAGGTGATGCCTAATATTTTTAAAGGGGGAATCTATGATGTTGAAGCCTGAAAGTGATGTGATCTGAGTTAGGTATGTGCCCTCCTGATATACAGTATATTCCTTGTCTTTTATGAAATTTGATTTTAGCTCCTGATAATTGAGAACATTTTCAAAGATTGGTGGTATTATCATAGCTGTCACATCATGCTAAATGCAAAAGCAAAGTTCATCTATGTATGCCACAGTTCTAATGAGAGGAGAGAGTGATGCATATTTTGGCAAGATTGGACTTTTGGAGTGCAAAGTCCACAACAAAAATGGGTAACAGGAGGCTTAGGGGACACCCCTGCTGGACACCCAATTATGCTATATTATCTCAGCTATGAAACTATTAATATATGGAAACAAGTCAGCTTGTCTATATAGCAGCTTAGTCAAGGAAGTAAATTTCTTTGGGATTCCATATACAGTTAACACTCTGAACAAGTATGAATGTTTGACACAATCAGATGCTTTCTCCCTGTCCAAGGCCAGGAGAAAACCATTGAGAGATCCACTGCTACCTCCTTCAACCAGTTCCTGTATGACAATCAAATTATCAAATATAGATCTTTGAGAGATAGCACACATTTGTTGAGAAGCTATTACAGTGGCGGCAGCTGTTGATAACATGCATGCTAACACCTTGGAGAAGATTTTCAAATCCTTCTTTAGTAAAATGAGAGGTCTCCAATTTGCTGTATCATGTTTACAAACTTTTGTATGAAAAATATCAGACTAGCATGCATCAATGTTTCAGGCAAGCTCCCCGAGGCCAATAGTTTACTATATGAGTCAACCAAGTCAGGTCACAACTGATCTAAAAATCTTTTATAGAATTTGGGGGTCAATCCATCTGTCCTTGGAGCTATATGTAAGCAATAATACCCTACAGGGTGAGCAGCATTGGGCTCTACTGAACTGCTCAGGGGTGTAATGAGGCCCAATGCCACAGGCAGAGTGTCTTATAGCCCTTGGAAGATCCAGTATAGTCCATACTGCTCATCCTATAGAAATTAGTCTGCTAAGAAAATGGGATTTGTTTGTTATATTTAAAAATGTAATGTCACATGTTTAAAAACTAAGAAAAGATGTTTTAAAATCATTGAAGAAAAAGGTTTTTGTTTAAAATAGTCCTTTTGCTAGTACATTGCCATTAGTGGGCAGTGTTGCAAATAGTACTTAGCAGTGCTGGTTGAATATTGATGTGAGACCCAGTTGCTTTTTTCTGTTTTTGTTTTTTTGTTTCCTATTGATAATGTGTATTTTTCCTTGTAAATCGGGACCTGTAGGGTCTTACCCAGTTTTTTGCCTGAAAGTTGTGTTCATGCTTTGATCAGGATAGGGAGTTGTTGCTGTTGTGATAGGGACCAGAAGAGAAAGTGACGCTGAATCAGGAGACAGTATTGTACACAATTAGTGTTTAATAAGGAAGAGGATACCATTTGCCATTGAAAGCTATCAAAAAAGACAGATTGCTATGGTTTACAGGAGAGGATGTAAAATTTTTTTCTTTGGATGTCCATTTACAATTACTTGAAAGTGCAGCTATATAGTTAAGGTTGTCATTTGTGGGGCTGTGAAGCAAGAAGAAAGATGGTGTCTCATCAGAAAATGAACATTCCATGAGCAGCTCATCAGTATGATACTTGATCCTTTTTTTGTTGTTGTTAGAGGGCTCTGTTGCCACATAAATACACATGTCCTGAGTGCTGTAAGCCAGTCAGGATGAAGAAATTTCATTACCCATTTTCTAATATTATTTAATGACATTGCAGCTGTACTTCATCCAGAACAATTCTGTTCTGGTCAGGGAATAACATAAATCATTAGATATTTGTTTTTAATATTTATTTGATTTACCAGGAAAGTGGACTGGGCAAAAGCTCGTTTTCAGCCACGCCTGGGGAATGGGGTAGCAACAATAGGAATACATACAAAATGATCTTAATGCAGTACAACATTTTTAAGAATCACAATAAATTGTACAATCATACAATCATAAAGGTGGGGTTCAGCACCTTGAAAAAAGAGGAATCCTAAAAACAAAACTGCAGAGGTTCCAAAGGTCTGTTTGACATGACTATTAACCACTTCTATGATTTGTATCAGATTGCTGTGAAAGGAATTATCCACACTACTGCAGAGACCTGGTATAATTCATTTTGACACCCAGTCTTGGCACCCTTTGAATGTATCAAAGCACTGATTTTTAACTGGGTGCAAAATTGTGAATCTTCCTTAAGTGAGTTAGCCCAGTTGTATTGGTACAATGTCATTTCTTGTTTTAGAGTTTCAGTTTGCTATCTTACACTACTCTTGTCTAAATACATTGCAAAAACTAGCTTATGGAGATAAGTCCTCAATTTTAGATTGTGGAAGTATTTGTCTCTAAAGTTTATTTTGGTGACACCCATAGAAACTACTTAAAATCTGCTTTGGACTTTTCCCACATCAGTCAGTCATGGAGTGATATGCACATTGGATTGATTTATGTGCTGTATAAAGCTGAGACCATTATAACCTGACTTTCTCATTTTCCAATATAGTGCTGTTCAGTTTCCAAGAGGCTGCCACCTGATTAACTCTCATACCAGAATGGCACTGACAAATTAAAAGGGAATCCTCACCCCCACAGGAATGCTGTGGGATCTGTAGGTCCCAATTAAAGCAGCAGTACTATATAATCAGGAAGTGATTAAATTCCAGCTTTGTGGTGCCACAGTAAATATGGCTGCTGCCTAATTTTCAGCCAAGCTTCCCCTTCATGTTGCATCACGTCTTTTGTTTACTTCAGTGGGACCCTGTGTTGTGTTACACATTCCTGCTGTCCCTGTGTAGTACTGCGAGTCATACACAAGTGCAGTTGGCAGCAGAGGGTTCCAGTTCACCATAGCTGGTGGAAGAAATGTAATCAAAAACAAAGGAAAATGGAGCACATTACAGGGTAATAGTACTATGAAAACAAGAAAGATTATCAGGTAAATGCTCAACAGAGTACAGGGAGCAAACTGTTGCAAAAGATCTGACTTTAGTTATCTAGTACTGCTGCTTTAAGAAAAATGCAGTTAAAGTAGAAGTTTCAATGTACTTACTAGTCTGTAGTTTATTTTTTTAATCTGGTTGATCATGTGACCCTCCCGCCTGCCATGTTTAATCACTACATGTCCCAGTGTCCCCCACAGTTAGCCCTTTGATTATGTGACTGACAGACTGAACCACAGGGGACCTCTATGTGTCAGCAAATCAGTTAAGAGTGTTTTAGTGTGAAGCAGCACATGATCGCACTTATTCTACTGCTTAGCATGATCAGTACCGGTACAATAAGCATGATCATGCACTCCTTCACATTAAAACACTCTTAATTGACTTGCTGGCACATAGAGGTCCCCTGCAGCTCAGTCCATCAGTCACATCATCAGAGGGCTGGCCATGGGGGACACTGGGACATGTAGTGATTAAACATGGCGGGCAGACGGTCACAGGATCAATCAAATAAAAAATGTAATTACAGACTAGTAAGTACATAGAAACTTTAACTACGTTTCTCTTAATTGGTATTTACAGGTCCCGAAGCATTCCTGCAGGGAAAGTGAAGATTTCCCTTTAATGACAAATGATTAGAGGTTCTTACTGCCACTGTTTAAGCTTCTTAAACATAGATACTATTTGATAGAAATTGAAATTAATTCTAGTGGCTTTTGGGCCTCTGTTATACATTTTGCCCCCAGATTTACGTTTATTTATTTATTTCAGTTTTCGGAGAACAACCTTTGAGTAAGATGCTCTTTTTTCAAAGGTTCCATGTCTGAAGAAGTACATGTCAAAAACAAACAGGAAGTAACAATGACAATTATCACTATGTACCATTTTATAGGCATTTTTAAGCCCAAACAGACAGAAGAGAGAAAGTAATAAGTTCCTTAGGTGGGATTTGAACCCATGCTGTCTGGAATACCATTCTGATTGCACTATGTGCTGCATCACCAAGGCATGTGGAAACCTGTCACTCCCAGAAGCAGCTTACTCTTTCTGTAATGCACAACCTTGTGTTGCACAAGTAACTCTGTTTTTATTCACAAGGATGCAGTGTGCATAAATATGGCAGCCAAACAATCAAAAGAGAGAAAGAAGTGCCTAAGCTGGGATTTGAATCTAGGCTGTTCGGAATGACATTCCAATTGCGCTACCAGCTGCACCTCCAAGGCAACTGGAAACCTGGGATCCTCAGAAGCACCTAACTCTTTCTCTAATGCCCAATCTTGTGCTGCACAGATAATTACATTTTATTCATAAGGGTGTGGTGTGCATATACATCCCAGCTAACCCTACTTATTTTTTTTCTCTCTTCTGTTTGTTTGGGTTCCACAAATATGCACCCCACATCCTTGTGGATGCAAATGTAATTACCTGTGCACCACCAGGTTGTGCATTACAGGAACAATAAGGTGCTTCTGGGAGTCCTAGGTTTCCAGTTGCCTTTGAGGCACAGCTGGTAGCACAACTGGAATGGTATTCCGGGTGGCCTGAGTTCAAATCACAGTTAATGCAACATCTTACTTTCTCTTCTGTTTGTTTGGGTTCCATATATATGCACACAGCACACTTGTGTATGAAGATATAATTATCTGTGCAGCACCAGGTTGTGCATTAGAGGAAGAGTATGGCACTTCTGGAAGTCCTAGGTTTCCAGCTGCCTTGATGGTGCAGCTGGTAGCGCAATCAGAACTGTATTCAGGGCAGCCTGTTCAAATCCCAGCTAAGGCACTTATTTTTTTCTGTCTTCTGTTTGTTTGGGTCCACATATATGCACATCACACTCTTGTAACTAAAGAGGTAATTATCTGTGCAGCACCAGATCATGCATTAGAGACAGGGTAAGGTGCTTCTGGGAGTCCTAGGTTTTTAGTTGCTTTGTTGGCACAATTGGTAGCACAATTGGAACTGTATTTTGGGTGATGTGGGTTCAAATCCCAGCTAAGGTACTTATTTCTTTCTTTCTTCTGTTTGTGCTGCATAGATATATGCACAATCCACTTGTGAATAAAACTCTTTCAAGCCTGCAGCTTGAACTACAGCATGTTGCTAAGGCAGTGTCACTGAAGAACTTAATTGTTTTTATGCCTCTACCATCATGTGCTAGACTACAGTTAAAGTCTCCCCAAATATCATGGATCAAATTGTATTTAGGTATGGCTGCACTTCTTTAAAAAAAGATGCTTTGCAGCAGTTACTTGCAGGGTGTAGAAGTTTATAAAATGGTACAACTGATCCATGGACAGAACATCTGAAAGTAACGCTTTCCCTGGATGTACTTCTACATGTTTTTGTACCATAAAGTCTGTCCCCCCAGCAAGATGCCTACCCCATCACAAAGGTCACTTCCTTGTGACCAAAAGGAGCTGCCAGTACACCAATTATTTTTAACCTGTGTGATTTCATGTAGCATTTTAATTCTGTTGTCTTGCAAGAAATTAAAGCCACAAGGAAGCCTTTCCAACATAGAGAAAATAGTGGCTCTCCTTTTATGGGACTTAATGCTGTTAACATTTAGTGTAAAGGAGTTCAAAACAGCATTGATTCACATGGGGGGGGGCATTAAACAACAAGGAAGTATGATGTCTGATACTGCAATCTCATCTTATCCCTTAGTTTTTTCATCACTGACATTTCCAATTACAAATTGCCAGGGTCGGAGGAGTCAACCGTCATAGAGGACAGTACAGAGGAGGCCTCAGGATCAGCCTCTTTCTTCTCTGTGTCCCCCCAAGACCAAATACCAGTTACCAGTATGTACCAATGATGGGGCTTTATCAGGTTTAAGTTTCTGCTTTCTCATTCTGGCTGTTTTTCATCTAGTGACTACAGCCATATCTGAATCTTTCAGAGGGGGCATATCCCCTGGTGGCCACTGCCCAGTTTCACCCTGTGTCAATGGAAGCGTGCCATCATTTTCTTGACTAAGCTGCTTAGAGTTCCCAGTGTGGACAGTAGTACCAAGTGAAGAGGGTATACCCAGAAGATCCAGGTCCACACAAAGATTCTCACATTCTGATCTAGGGGTAGCAGAAGGATCCTAATGTCTAGTTTCATCTGCCATGGGGATTATTTTTTCTGGAGCCTACAGAGGTGAGGTACATGCAGCAAAGGGGGTAGGGTGATTCTTTGTTTTAGGAGGTAGCCTATTTCTTGGCCTTGTGGACCTGACCTTTTACAATAAGATTATACTGGACTAGGCTGTCTGTCCTACCTTGGGAAGCCCAGAGACACTGCCTATAAGAGTTTTCTCTCCCTCTCACAGGATTTTGCCTGAATGGGTTTGGACACTAAATGCTGAAGTGGCTGTATTTAGTACATAGATTACACTTTATTTTGTCACATACCAATGACAGATGTGCTTACAGCTACACTAATGACAGGCCCTGGGCTGCCCAGCATAGAAACAGAGGCTCCGATCATGCCCACTATGAAAGTTTCCATTCAGATGGCCAAATCCATTGTTGGTTTGCTGAAGCTTCACATGAACCCTAAACTTTCTCATCCGTACCAGCTCTATATAAACAAGCATTTGTCAATGCCGAATGTTTCTTGCTTCTATGTGCTGTTTAGGTATTTGGAAGTCATTGGAGTGCAAATATTGAAAATTTGCGAACTTACGAGCGTGCATGGGAACTGCGCAACGCAAGCTCGTAAAACAGTCATTGTTAGGAAGTTTTTCATGAAATGTTCAACATAGCCATTTTAAGACCTCTGCTCATGAACAGTGTCACTGTGATTTTGTTAATGTGTCCCATACATTGAGTTTGCACACCGACTGCGCCATTGTGCGCTACATGGGCGGAAACACGTTTTGGGCAGGATGTGAAAAATGACAGCTGTACTGCTCATAAGGAGGTGTGGTAAAATGGCAATGTTGAAAATCTGGAGTGGAAATATTGAAAATTCGCAAACCTACTAGAGTGCGTGGGAACTGTGCAAAGCACACTCGTAAAACAGTCATTTTTAGGAATTCTTTCACCAAATTTTCAACATTGCCATTTTAAGATCTCTGCTCATGAACAGTGACACTCTGATTTTCTCAATGTGTCCATACACTGGTTCGCACCATTTCGCTAACATGCGCTACCATGAAGCGGAAACATGTTTTGGGCAGGATGTGAAAACTGACAGCTGTACTGCTCATGAGGAGGTGTGTGTAAATGGCAATGCTGAAAATCTGGAGTGAAAATATTGAAAATTTGTAGAACGAGCCTGCATAGGAACTGCGCACACACGCCAGAAACAGTCATTTTTAAGAATTTTTTCACCAAATTTTCAACATAGCCATTTTAAGACCTCTGCTCATGAACAGTGTCACTGTGATTTTCTTAATTTGTCCCGTACATTGATTTCACACACCGACTGCGCCATTCTGCGCTACAAGGGCGGAAACACATTTTGGGTGAGATGTGAAAAATGACAGCTGTACTACTCATAAGAAGGTGTGGTAAAATGGCAATGTTGAAAATCTGGAGTGAAAATATTGAAATTTAGAACTTCGAGCCTGCGTGGAACTGCACTAGCACACTAAATAAAACAGTCAGTTTTGGAATTTTTGGACCGAATTTTCAACATGGGGTTTTGGGACCCTTCTCATGAATGATGTCACTGTCATGGCGGTATTCAGGCCTGAAGGGTGATTTTGCAGTCACTGCACAGTCACTGCGGCGAATCACCCTTTGGTCCAAATAACGCCATGACAGTGACATCATTCATGAGAAGGAGTCCTAAAACCTATGTTGAAAATTTGGCAAAATCTCAAAATGCCTGAGATATGCAATAAAGTTGAACCCCCATCTAGCCCATTATACAGCTTACCGGCATTTCCTCAGTTCGCGGTCGGCTTTGAAGAGTGCAGACGTGTTCCCGGTCCACCGAAGATCGTCGCACCAGAGTCCGGAGGTAAGTATGGGGTGGGGGGGTGTGGGGAGGCTGGGTGTGCAGTGGGTGGGTGCGGGTTGTGGGAGGGGTCGGAGAGCGCCACAGGACCGTTTTTGTTTTATAGGTTTCAAAAAAAGCGTCATGGGGCGTTTGCCACGCTGGGTTGGGCTCTCAGCGTGGCACAAAAGAGGGGACCGTTCAGCCCACGGGGATTAGGTTACCCGTCGGCCAAGAGACGGATTGCTACGCTGGGGTGGGCTCCCAGCGTGGCACCAGCTCTGAGGGGGCGCCAGCTCAGCCCGGCGGGGATTGGGCACCCGTCCAGCTACACAGACTGGGGGCACGCCGCGCTCGCGTGTTGGGGGGACTACGCTTCTTATCGGTGCTCACTGAAATGTAGCTCCCCCTTTCAACTGTATGCCACTACATTTTGGAGCGTGTCATAGACAGCTCCAAAATGCATTGGCTTACAGGGGCCGCGCCTGCCAGCTCACTGACTGAATTGGAGGAAGAGGTGACACACCTCCAAAATCTCCGATGATGGCACTATGTTTCTTGCACATACGTGCAAGCAACATAATGATTGGTGTAAAGCAGTCCAACATCTCTCATCACTGGCACATCCAGTGGTGAACGTTGATAATATTGATCCCTCATTCCTGGATAGGATTGTAATGTTCTTAACAGTGGGCTTTATGAATGCTATTACCACAAAGGTATTCTTCAGGACCTCATACTGTGACCAGAATTTCTAATGGAAAAAAAAGATTTTAAACATTTTGATTAAATACAGTCTCTCCAGAAACATGTATTAGTGTGTAGAGGAATGTGGCCACAAAACCCATTGACATTTTGAGTAGATTGTGAATTACATGGACTCTGTTGGGGAGGTGGACAGTGCTCCTTTATACTTGAGGTGACCTGAATTGTGGCATTGGGCTGGCTCACCCTGGGCCACAAACAGTTCTGTAATTTTAAAACAGCTGCCAATGTTTTCTGGGCCTTGTGTGTCATTCCTTTGTGCCTGTCTAGGTTTTCCTTCAGATGTGTTGACCCTGTCTCCCCTTGACAGGCCCTCATTTCATGTTCGTGAGTTACAGTATGTGCAGTGGTAGAAGCCTTTGTCCTTTACTCAGCTAAATAGACTGTATTGTATCCAGCCGAGCTGCCTTCAGCTCTGCAGCACCTCAGGAGTAATCTTACTCATAGAAACATAGAATTTGATGGCAGATAAGGACCACTTGGCCCACCTGGTCTGCCCATTTCACATACCAACTGTAATACAGCAGACCCTACTGATCTCTGGCTTTTACCATCCCTTTCCTACTCGCTAAGGTTCCCTTCTGCCTATCCCATGCAGTCTTGAATTGCATCACAGTTTTGGCCCCCACTACCACCTCTGGGAGTCTGTTCCATGCATCCACCACCCTTTCAGTGAGAAAGTATTTCTCATGTTTCCCTTGAGTTTACCCCCTCCAGCTTCATAGCATGGCCCCTTGTTCCTGAACATCTTTTTCTCTCTCTCTGAAAAATGCTACCCTCTTGTACCTTACTTCTACCTGTGATGCATTTAAAGGTCTCAGCAGCGCCTTCTGTGGTAAAATGGGTGTTAGCTGATATCAGCCTGATGCCTGTGTGTGTTATTTTACTAATGGGACCAGTGAGAGTTCCCTTCCCCCAAAGTGGCTGTTGCAGGGTTGTATCTGGACATGGTGTTATTTTCAGTATGAACAGGGTCATTGGCTGTGGTTGAAAAAACAGTCTCTGCTTCATGTTGCTGTGTGGTCGTTTGTGGGGCAGGTGGAATGGATTTGCCACAATTAGAAAGCATCTGTTCTGACAATCTACAGACTGTGCTGTGGTCAGAGAGTTCTGGCAAGTGAGAGAGCTGGGGATGTTTGGGAGTAGCGATACTTAACCCTCACCGATGATGTCTGCCACTTTTGAAATTATGCCTGGCAGCTGGATGGCTTCTCTCCCAATTTCTATAAGGTCTTCTGTAAGGAGCTTGTCTCCTTGTTGCATCACCTTTTGGAGTAACAGATGCTACTCTACTTGAAGCCATGATAGTGGTCCTGCCCAAAGTGGGAAAACCTCTGGACAACGTCACCAGTTACAGACCTAGTTCCCTTATGAACTGTGATATTAAGCTACTTGCCAAGATTTTAGCTGCCAGGGTAAATACAGTATGGGATGGGCTCATCAGCCATGAACAAGTTGACTTCATGCAATCATGCTCTTCGGCTGATCAACTTTGCAAACTGGCCCACATATTCTCCACGTCTCAGAAGGCCAGAGCTCTAGTGGCTCTGGTCTCTCTTGATGCGAAGAAAGCTTTCAATGAGGTGAACTGGGCTTTTCTTTCTGCTACCCTTAATAAATGTGGTTTCCCATCTAAATTTATTGAGTGGATCAAGGTTTACAAATGTTAATTGATGGTCCAGACTAAACTGAAGCTGCCCTTTGATCTTATATGTTGAGCTCAACAGACACACTTCAATGACAATTAGAGTCTTCCTGTTTGTAAGGAATGTGAATTGCCTGTAATGCTTTGATGTATAAACTGATAGTCTATATCTTGAATCTGCATCCAACCTCTATATCTGTCATGCTATTCAGCTGTTTTCACTTTGACCTGAAGAAGAGAGTTTTATCTCTCAAAAGCTAGCCTCAGAAATAATTTTATTAGTCCAATAAAAGGTATCACCCACAACATATTTGTTTTTTTTTCCTCTGCATTGTATTTCCTTGTAAAATTGAATAAAGTATATTAAATTAAAAAACAAGTATGCCTGGAAGACAGTCTGTTCTGTTCACTGCCTTTTCAAAGCCAGCCACTAATAGTGTTGATTCAGTTGACCAGCGTCCTGTTGGTGCTGGAAGTGGAGAAGGTAAAAGTTGGTCATGCCTCGGTCATCTGCTTGCTAGATGCCTCCATGTCTGTTATAGAAGCTGTTGAATTGGATGATGGGCCTGGTCTGACACTGACAGCTTCCATTCTGACAGCCACAGAGCAGTAATGCTTTGATCTGGATCCCACTGTGCTAAGCAGCGTTGCAGTCTGTCTTGGGCTATTTTCTCATCCACTTCACCAAGCAATTTCAACAAATGAGCTTTCTGCTCTGACATTGCCTCTTGCAGGGTTATTTCAACATTTTTCTGGACTTTTCATCCTCTTGCTCAGAAGACATGAACGCATCTTCATTTATGCTTTCTGGAATCAGTCTGTTTTCAGATACAAGCTCCATTTCTACATCAGCAAAGCAGAATCGGCTGAGCACCAAACAGCCAATGATAAGCAGTTGCTAGTCTGCATTTCAGGAACAGCACCACCATTTCCACCACATCTGGTTCCTTGGCTGGCCATCTTGCTAGCAGTAGGCAACCACAGCACCTCTCTCCAAAGAGTAAGGGAATTTCCCTAATGTACTGGACAGATTTTCCTCATGTACTAAAAATCACCAACAGATTATCCTGGTAAAATGGCAGTCAATTTGCATCTCTATTCCCTGCATCTGGGATGAAGCTGAAAACAGGAAGTATTGCCTAGTTATACTGTCCCAGTTAACAAAACTTGAAAAAACTGGAAAAAAGAATATAGTTCTCCTTGATAAAATACCACTAACATCTTCCCATCCAGATAATAATACAGAAAGTGTTGTATACCTCCTTCTGGAGAAGTTTATTGTGCCCGGTACATGGTAGAAACAAACAAACTCACATATAATTACATACACTATGTATTACCTCCATCTGGACAAGCTGATTAACAGATTTGCTATACATTTTAAGTGTGCTAACTTCATTGCAAACAATAAAAGCATCATGGTTATTATACAGTACCATGAGTGCATTGATGCATAATTACTGGTGATTTCATATATCAGCCTAAAACAAGCACTCTTCAAAGGCCATAATACACAGGTGTGATGTCACAACTGTGTAATATGAGATTTTATAAAATGGGTAGGGTAAAAACTGTATCCTACTTGGTCATGAGCCATTCTAAGGCCTCTGTTTATCGAGCAACAACCCTGTGGGTGACACTTTTCTGGTAATCCAACGCACATGCCACATATGCATATCTTCCAGAAACTTTAAAAAAATCTCTGGCAGTCATAACAGTAATGTAAAGAAAATGTCTTGCACTAAAATAGGAAAATAAATAGTTTTTTACGCTTTTAATTTACTCTCCACTGCCACACCTCAACTAAAAAAACAAACTGTAATGAGAAAAATATTTATATACATCATCTGACCTTCAGTTTATTTCCCTTTTTAAGTCATTACTTGTAGGCCTCTAATCCTTGGCTCCCACACTGACCACCGGTCACTGCAGGTTAGCGCCACTACCTGGTCACTGCAGGCCCACGCCCTTCCCCTTGCTGGCCTCCCGCTTACTCACTCTCTGTTCCCTTCCCAAATAGCACCGCACATAATGCCAACTCAGATCCACTTGAACTGGGAGTTATGAAAGAAGTAAATATTTTCGGCAAATGACTTTCTCTAAGACTATGAACACAGCTATCACTATGACTGCACACAAATCCAAGTGTAGTTGGTACAGAGCAGAGCGGGTGGCTTCAAAATTCCCATTCCACCATCCTCCTCAACCTCTACTCCTCACTAGCTGGCAGGGAGAGGCTGACCTTAACAATGGGGCAATAAAACATAATTTGGGATGCAATACAAACATTGAGGGAGCAGCAAAATATAAACACAAGAAGCACAATACAGACTGTGGGGGATTGCAATGCAAACGGGGGGTGCTAAACTAAGCTGTAACATAAAGAAAGTTGCTGATCGCAGTACTATAAAACACCCTTTACTGGTAGTCCAAGACTCCTACACTACTAATGGAATTTGGGAACTATTTTACAACAGGTACTGAAACAACAATATTTTTTTTAACTGTTGACTTTTCCGCTAGCAGATTATATCCTCTCACCACTAGAGGGCTATATCTCTTTTTTTCTATCTCTATCTAGTACGTAAGCCATGTGGGTTCTCTCTGCCTTTCTCTTGCCTCTCCTCCTCCTCCTCCTCCTTGCCCAGCCCTCCCTCTGTCCCTGGTCCTAGCCACCCCCATCCCACCCCCGCCACCCTCTACTCTGGTTTCCACTGCTACTCCAAGGGAACTCTCCACTTCCACTCGAGACTTGTGCTTGGCGCACCGTTTGGATATTCCTGGTTACTTAACCTGTCCACTACTCTCAACAAGTGTGGCCACCTCTCTACACTGTACCACCTTGCAGTCCATATGGGATACCGCCTGGAATCTTGCAACCTCTACTCCGAGAAACAACGATCAAAACTATCTCTCAAAGAGCTGCGACTCTGCTCCTTAAAACTCCTACTTCTCCTCCTTCTCATCTCAAGCAGCGTCCATCCCAATCCTGGCCCTAGAAGCTCAGGCCACACACAAACTCCAGAAGCCCTTATCCCCTGCAACCATTAATATCTGCAGCCTACTACCAAAGCTGGATGCACTCCAAGCCTTCATATGCCAACACAACCCTGACATCCTTGCAGTGGTGGAAACTTGGCTGACACCTAAAGTTCCTGACTCAGCAGTAACAATACAGGGCTACAGTGTCCACAGACTGGACCGGATATCCAAAAAAGGCGATGGTTGCGCAATCTATATCAAAGACTCCCTGTTTTGGCACCCTGTAGCAACTCCATCACTTTCTGCCTTGGCCCAGATTCTGCCAATAAAAATCGTCCTAGGTCCCAACCATAAAGCCCTGACTATTGTCTCCGTATACATCCCGCCCAGGGACCCTAAACATGGATTCCAACAACATCCTAAACTTCATCAACTCTCATCCTCCCGAAGCTGAACTTATTCTACTAGGGGATTTCAACATAAACTGGTTAGCATCGAGCACCAGTGCCTATAAAGACTCCATCTCAGCTGCTAACGTCACGCAAATGGTAAACTCCCCTACTATGATTAACTACAAGACTGGCACCAGTACCCTCTTAGATTGGGTCCTCACCACTCACCCCACAAGGATTTCTTGTACAACCATTCTCCCAGACTCTCTCAGTGACCACTCCCCAGTCATATGTGCATGGTCTAACAAATTCCTTAGGCCCCCTCCCAAAATTATCGCTAGCAGAGTCCTTCCTTGTGGAAAACTTCCACATCTCAAACAACACCTACTTCTACAAGACTGGCTACCCATCTAGGAAGCAACAGAAGTTAACTTGGCTCTTGATCACTTCATCTAAATTTTCAACAAAGCCTGAGACCTCTTTGCCCCTGCTAAAAGGCGCAAAACAAAATCTCTCTCTAACCCATGGGTCGCCGCGGCTCTTCTCTCACAGCTGAAACTAAGGGATCACCTCTGGGCAGTTGCCAGTGCCACTGGCAAACAACTGGACATCCAAAATTATAAACAAGCATGAAATGCCTGCACAAAAGCCATACAGCTAATGAAATCCACCTGTTACAAAGATGCTCTCACCAATACATGGGGAAATGGTTGTGCTTTCTGGGACAATATCAAGGATGTCAAAGGGAAGCAGCCAAAAACCTCTCCGGTCATGTTAATGGTTGATGGATCCTCAACCCTCGACCCCAAGGTGATCGCAAACATCTTTAACACAGCTTTTTCGGACCTTAGTGCTGTTCTACCCCATGACTTTTTCGAAAACAGGGTCTACTCCCCAAATACCTCAGCCCCTCAGTCTAACCATCCCTCTTCTACTTCAGGAAGGAAAGGCTGAATGAAGCTCGCCGCTATATTACTGCAGCTATCTCCAAATCTAGATCTAGATCTAGTAGCAACACCCTGGACCTTAAGCTTCTGTTGCTCACCCTCGATGAGGTAATTCATCCATTAACAAAAATCCTAAACCTCTCTAAGCTGTGGAAAATTCCCAGACCTATGGAAAACAGCCACCATGACACCCGTCCATAAAAGTGGGGATAAGATGAATCACTCAAATTATCGCCCTATCTCCATACTGTCCCCACTCTCTAAGGCACTCTAACGCATCGTGGCTGATCAACTTACCGACCACTTGGATAAATACAATATACCTTGTCCACAACAACATGGCTTCTGGAAAGGTCACAGCACCACCACAGCCCTTCTTGAGTTCACTGGAGCTTTGCACAAATCCCTTGACAACGGCCTTCTCACAGGGGCCGTTTTCGTCGACCTCTCCAAGGCCTTCAATACAGTACACTATGGACTACTAATACACCAACCACTAAATGCCGGGCTATCACCTGACTCTTCTCTCTGGTTTAAAAGTTACTTAGAAACCGTGCAGAGGTAAAATTATGACGCTCTTTCTGATACCCTGCCTGTTCGCTCAGGTGTCCCACAGGGATCCATACTGGGCCCCCTCCTTTTTAGCCTTTTCTTAAACTCCCTCCCTTACCACTGCTCTGAGCAGATCATACTATATGCCAATTATGCTGTTGTATTCTCCTCTCACAAAGATCCTGCAACTCTTCAACACAACCTTCAACTTGGTTTCAGTTCTGTAGAGACATGGTTTCTTAATCATAAACTGGTCCTCAATGACAAGAAAACCAAATCTATGCTCTTCTGCAGTTCTCTTAACCCACACAAGCTACACCACTTGGCTATCTCCACCACCCAGGGGAACACTTTAGATCAGGTGGGTCCTTCAAATACTTAGGGATACAGCTTGACCCTAATCTCTCCTATGGACTTCATGTAGATAAGCGTAGCTAGAGCTGCTAATACGGCTTGGTCTCCTCTACAAACACAGACCACACTCACACCCAGAAGCTTTGAAGGTTGCAGTCCTGAGCTCTGTGATCTCTGTAATAGACTATGGTCTCATCATTGTATGGCTCGCCACAATCACAACCCTTAGACGCCTCTCAACTGCCTTAAATAAGGCATGTTGACTCATCACTGGTGCTCACCGTCTCACCCACACATGTGACCTGTACACTCAGACCGGCTGGCTCCAACTATCAAACCGCATAAAGTTTCTCACCTGCTCCATGGTGAAAAAAATCTACCTTGGTCTTGCACCTTCTGGGGTCTCAACTCTGTTACAACACCGAATTAACAAATGGTGCCTTAGGAGATACACGCTACAGCTACTGAAAGTCCCCCACTGTCACACTTCACAGGGACAACGCTCTTTTGCTTATCAAGTGCCACTCTGGTTCAATGGCCTCAGCCCAACCATCTTCTCTGCCCCAACAATTGGTATGTTTAAAACTAGGCTCCGGGACTGTCTCACTACCAACAGCTCCTGTAACTGCCCAACTTAACCTTGTTTCTCCACTTCCCTTCCTGCTCTAGTGGCCCCCCCCCCCACTGGATTCTACCCTCACATCTTGGTATACCCAATGCTGCACTTTTCACCCTCTCCCACCCTTCCTACATTCCTTCTCCCCCCCTCCCATCTTCCCTCTCTCTATGACTCTGGCACTTCTTATCTGTTGTTTATTTTCTCTGACAAATGACACTGGCTGCCTTGTTACAATGCTACCCTTGAATTGTATTAATCTGAACTCTATTTGCAATGTCCACATTGTTGTAATGTCTGTCTTGATGTTCCCCTTAATTTGTATTTCTCTGACATGGAACCTTTGTAAAAGAGCCAAGGCTCAAAGGTATTTGTAATCCTAGACTTGATAAATAAATAAATGATAAATAAATTTAAAAAATATATATTAATGTTTATGTTCATTTATTTATTTTAGCTTTAAAATAAGTATTTGTCAATACCTAATGTTGTCTTGCTGGCATTGGCATTGGTAGTGCAGGAGTTAGAGAGATACATAATAGGAATGGCAGTGAAGTATTGAACTGACGCCAACCCCAACCCCACTCTGCAGAGACTGACAGGCATTGGGGTGTGCCTTTGGGTCATCGGCCATAACGCTCATCCCATTTCACCTCACCCTACCCTGCAGACACCAACAAGTGTTGCGGTGTGCCTTGGGGTCTTCAGGCCTTACGCACACCCCATTCCATAAGGAAATATGCTGAGATGAGTGCAGTACAGGAGAATGGGGTAAACTTTGGGGGCCAAAGAATCCAAGGCAGACCTCGATGCCTGTCACTGGCTGCAGGGTGGGGGTAGAATGGCGTGAGCATTACAGCTAACAATCCCAACTCACACCCCTGACACCTGTTAGTCTCTACAGAGTGGGGCGTTATTGTTGGAAACCCTAATGCCCTGGGCGTTTGTTGGTATTTTCACTCCAAATTTTTAACATGGGCTTTCTGTGGCCCCATTTTATGAACTGTGGCAATATCAGTTCTTTAGTTGAAAGGTGATTTTGCACAGCAACTGCACCATTTGGCACCACAGGTGCAAAAACACATTTTGGGAAGTATGTGAAAAATGACAGCTGTACTGTTCATAAGGAGGTGTGAAAAAATGAGAAAGCTAAAAATCTGGAGTGAAAATATTAAAAATTGTTGAAGTTATGAGCGTGCATGGAAGCTACACAATGCATGCACGTAACAGTAATTTTTTGGGAATTTTTTCACTAAATTTGCAACATAGGCTTTTTGGGACCCCTCCACATGAACAGTGGCACTGTCATTTCATTAATCAGTCCCAAAAGGTGAATCCACGCAGTGACCGTGAAATTACCTTTTCAGGGCAGAATCACAAGATGACAGTGCATGTGTTCATGAGGTGGGGTCCCAAGGACCCCATGTTGAAAATTTGGAGCCAGAATTCAAAAAAATGGCTGTGAAATCCACCTAAGTTGAACCCCCCCCCACCCATTGATATCATTATACAGCTTACCGGCATTTCTTCATTTTGCAGTTTGGCTCTGAAGAGTCCAGACGTCTTCCCACTCAACCAAGGATAGCAGTGCAGGACCTCTGGAGGGAAGTGTGGGGTGAGGGGGGCTTTCTGTGGTGGTGGCACACTGGGATGGGCTCCCAGTGTGCCACACAATGTGGGAGGGGAGGTGGCGGACATGCCAACAGGGGGATTGTACCACCAATGTCGGTTTAGTTTGGGGAATGTATGACAGTGGTAGGAGCCACCATGTTTATTGAACTGTTTCACCAGGAAAGGCACATATGGGAGCTGCATGACGAGCTTGTCTCGGATTCCAGTGGCACATTTCTTTCAAGTTGGTGGCACTTTACATAATTCTTGCATCAGCGCTAGCATGCAGGCTAATTGTGGAATGAGGGATGCATCTACTAAAGCATGCCCTGCATTCGCCAACACTGACACACCTCTGCATTTCTGCTACTACCACAAGATATTGCTTGCACATGTGCAAGACAACATAAAAATGGCCCTTGTACTGAAGAGAGTGTGTCAAGGTCAAACTCCATCTCCTGTAACAGGAACCAATGAAGGTGAAAGGGCTTAGATAGAAACAGAAAGTGAACACACTCTGTTCTCTGTAAACTGGATAGCTACAAATAGTAAACCACTAATGGATGAAATCCTGGATGCAACCAAGCTAGGTCTATTCAAAACCAAGCTTTGTGCCTTGCTTACATCAACCATTGACTGTGACTATTGTGCATAATATATAATTCCTCAACCAGCATTTGTAGTACTGTTTGATATATTACAACTACCAGTAATCTGTGACCAATGAACGTAATTTATGCCCCCCCTAGCTCCTTTTTCGAAGCCCACCGCCCATATTCTCCCCTACAACCCCCCTAGGTTTTATACACCTCCCTTCCTCCCCCATTGATCCTCTTCTCATGGTTTCCTCCCCCTTGATTCCACCTAGCCAGATACCGTGCAGTGTAGGCCCACTCCTCTGCCAATCTACCCATACCCCCTCTCCTCCACTCAACCCATGTTTTTCTCTGTTAGTCACTCCCATCACCCTCTGATCCCACCCCCTCACCTCCTATTCATCCCTTTCTAGGTGCTGTCATTCTCAACAGGCACTGGTTATTGGCCACCATCCAGTAAAAAAAAAAATTCTGTTTTCCTTACCTGCAGCGCTTACGACAAGAACTGTCTCAACATGTTGGCATTTTTTACTCCTCTAGTCTGTAACTGCTTAAATCTTATGTTGCATCATCTGATTGCCTCCTTGCATATTATTACTGCTAATATGTATTATCTTTTGTCTCTGCATCTCTGTAATTCACTGTATGGATGAGGAACCTTTGTAAACGAGCTCTTAGCTCAAAGGTAAATATAATCTGATTCTTTCCTAATAAAATAAATAACAAAAAATATAGACAACGATGGCAGAAAAAGACCAGAGGTCCATCCAGTCTGCCCAAGTTGCCTATAATCCCTGGAACCTAGAACTTACTATTCCTCCAGGTTACTAACCCTCCCTTTACTCTCTATATGTCTTGCCATGTCACAGGCTTGTACTGCTAAACTCCATCTTAAGACTCTGCTATTCTTACCAGTCATTTGATTGAGCCACTTCAGAGGGTTGTGATCAGTGATGACCTGGAGGTCACGTCCATAGAGGTACAGTTCCATTTTGCTCAGAGCCCAAAGAATACTAAGGCACACTTTCTCTACTGTGGCATATCTCATCTCTGGGCTTCAGCTTCCTGCTGAAATATGCAATGGGATGTTCCTCCCCATCACTTGCCCATTGGTTGAGTACTGCTCTCAAGCCTTTATCTGATGTATCAGTGTAGATTATGAATTCCTTCTCACAGTCTGGGCTAGCAAGGACAGGAGCTTGGCATAAGGCATTTTTTGCCATGCTTGCATGGTGACAGCGCTCTGGCATCTGTGCCACTCCCTTCCCACTGTGTTGGCTGCTTCCCCCTCAGTTCACTGTTTACACAGGCTGCCCTTGCAGCATTGCAGGTCACACCAAGGAGGGTCTGTAAATTCACCGGAGGATGAAGGGAGACAGCTTTTGCAGTGAAGTGAGCGCAGCAGAGCATCCACACCCCCATTTAATGTGCTCACTCAGATACTAATTCCCACAATAGAGTCGGATCAAAAAAACCATCCGTAGAGCACTTAAGCCACTACAGAAAGTGTGTACACTGCTCACTTTGCAGCGCTGCAAAGTCAGCAGTGTAAACAAGGCTTTAGACCTGCTCAGATGCCTTCTCACTGTTCTCCATCCAAATCACCTTGTCAGGTGCCTGTTTGTGCCAAACATCAGTGATGTGTCTGCACCCCCAACTAACCTCACAATCAAACTTCCTATAGTAACCTACTAACCCCAGTGGTTTGTCATCCCCTGTTGTTAATGGTCTCCACTTTTGCCTGTTTGGGTTTGATGTGCCAACCCACAACACAGTGTCCCAGGAATGTTACTTCTGAAATGCCTATAAGGCAACTAAAATGGTGCAAGGTCTGCATGGGGAGAATTATGAGGAAAGACTAAAGAAGATAAATTTACATTCCCTGGAGGCAGAGACAGTGCTGGGGAGGGGTTAAAACATGTATCGAATTGAACCCACTAGCATAAAAAGTGTGGGTCTAAAGAGGAACATACTGGGTCAAAACATTATCAGTGGCAAATTTTGAACAGTTCACATTCCCTTCCTTTAGATATTGTTATAGGGTAGGTGAATCAATTTGGACCCACTGGCAAAGGAAAGCGGGGTCAGTTTCGGAAAGGGTGCAATTTTGGCCCTTTTGGTGCATGTGAGCACTGTCTCTTCCTGGCGGTAAGGAGGGTGAAGGGGGATACGATAGAGATATTCAAATACCTCACTGACATAAACAGAGTACAGGAAGGGAGCATCCACCAAAGTAAGAGATGCTCCAAGAACAAGGGGGCACAGTAAGAAGTTGGAGTGGGGATGGCTCAGGGATAACGTGAGAAGGTATTTTTTCATGGAGAGGGTGGTGGATGCTTGGAATGGACTCCAAGAGGAGGTGGTGAGGGCTAAATCTGTCACTAGATTTAAGAAGGAGTGGTACAAAGGGGTATCCTGAAGGCAATAGTGGGGTGCTACAGTGTTCGGTTTGGGCATAGGGCCTCATGGTGGGTAGAGACTGATAAGGCAGACTGGGTTGGCCAAGAGGTCCTTATCAGCGGACAACTTTTATGCATCTAAGGCACTTTTCAGCTTTACTGTCAGGCCTGCTTTTTGCAGCAAGGACAGCACCTCCCTGACATGTTCAATGTGTTCCACCCGGCTCTGGCTGTAAAACTGCAATTACCATCCATGAAAGCAACTGCAAATTCCCCAGTCCCATTCAGGGTTTTGTCCATTAACCTTTAGAAGGTTGCTGGAGGGCCACCTGATGGCTGAATGGAAGCACTCTGCACTTCTATATCAGTGACCAGAGTTCGGAAGTGAGCCCAGGTCAGCACAGGTCAGGCAGCCAGGCTGGGAAGTGCTCCTGAGGGAAGCACGAGCCATCCAGGAAGGAAGATGACTTGGTTCCAGCACAGCAGTGCCCCCCCCTCACAGCAAGCTGGAGAGCTTGCTCCTTTGCAAGGGGTGGTGCATACCCAGAGTGTTCTGCTGCTGTCAAGGCTGACAGAGGCTGCACCAGCTGTCTGGGGTGGTGGGAGGGAGCAAGGGAGAAAAAGGAAAAGGAAAAACAGTGAACCCTGACTACATGAAGCCCTACTCATGTCTTTCAGCCCCACAATATCAGTCCAGGACACCTGGCCAAGAGTTGGATGCTCGCTGATGGTGGGGGAAGAGGATGGGTCTCCACCCTGCCACAGAGAGGTAATCTGTAAGGACCATGGCCAGGTAAGCACGGGGGGGGGGGGATGGATGCCAGTGGTGCAGAAGTGGGGCACGAGTAGAAGAAGCCACCCAGGTGTCCCCAAGGAGGATAAACAAAATATTTGGGGCAGGGGGAGGCTGCTGGATCATTTGTCATCCCAAAGGGCATGACCATAAATTCAAACAGGCCAAAGGGTGAGAAAGGCAGACCGGTTCTGGTTCTCCTTTCTCAGTAGCACATGCCAATATTCTTTAGCCAAATCAGTGGTAGTGAGGTACTTTGTGCCCCCTAGGTGTTCCAAGATTTCCTCAGTTCTTGGCATAGGGTATGCATCAGTTACTGTGATGGAATTAACTCTGCATTTAATACACAAAGAACCGGGTTGTCCCATCCATTTGGGAATCAAAATTAATGAACAAGTTCAAGGGCCTTTAGATTCCTGTATCATCACCTGCATTTGGTCTCATACACTAGCAGGGATCCTGCAAGCACTATGTCTTGTAGGTTCACCTGAGACAGTCTTGACCTCGTGATCTGCCAATCCAGTGTACCCTGGCTTGGAAGTGAAAAGAGCCTGAACGGTCTGCAGCACACCAGCAATGTCTGCCTCCTGATCTGGGTTTAATGGTGTGGAAAGCTGGACTGCATCCGTTGAAGTCTTGCCCCTGTTCTCTTCAAACAGATCAATGATAGGATCCTCCTTGTCCTCAAGTGGAGGACATGTTGCTGCCAAAACCAGCACCTCTCAGGCATGCCATGGTTTGAACATACTTGGATGATATGCTCAGCATTTGTGAGCTTGGTCTGGCAGTTCAAGAGAACACATGATTCAGTTTCTCAGTCACAACAAAAGGACCATCACAGGCAGCTTGCAATTTGTTGTGCTTCACTGGAATGAGTGCCATTATTCTCCACCCAACCTGATATGCTCAAGCCCTCACACCCTGATCATGCCATGTTTTCTGCTTGTTCTGGGTTTGCAGGAGAGTCTCCTGCACAAAGTCCATGTGTTAACCTCTCCCAGAAGTTCTGTACATACTCCACAATGCTGTCCTTGTTTGTGGGGGACTTCCCGGCCCATTCCTCCCTAACCAAATCCAGTGGACCTCTCATCCTGCATGCATAAAGTAGCTCAAAAGGTAAGAATCCTGTAGACTCCTGTGGCATCTCCCTGTAGGCAGACTGCAAGTGGGGCAAATATTTGTCTCTGTTGATGAGGTATTTGTCTGCTGACCCTTTTTTTGTTTTGTTTAGAACAGTAACCTATGATGCCACTTTTTCCTCTCTTCTGCTATAGCTTCTTTAATGGCTGGCATGACTTCTATTGAGCACTTAACTCTAATGGCATCCCATCATTCTAACAATTTTGCATTGTAAAAACCTTACATTGGGATCAACAGGACCCTATGCCTCTGGAAATGCAACACTTTTTCACGTATTCTACAAAGGTTATTCTATGCCACTCATATCTGAAATCTTTTTCCTTCACATTCTGTAGCATTTTTTTTTATAACTGCCTTAGCAGATAATGCCCCTTGTGAGATTTTCTCACTTATGTGAGTGACTTCTAGTTCATCTAGTTCTGCATTCATAACATGAAAAGGTTTTGTTACTACTGTAGTTATTGTATTAATGTTATCAAAAGCACCCGGGCTGGCCTGGTGGTGCTGAGGATTAAGGCACTGGATGCCACACCTCACACCATGCTGGTGACCCGGATTTGGGAACGAGCTTGGCCGTCGGGGGTCAGCAGGCGACTGAGTGTCCAGAGGACTGCTCTCCTCTCCTGGAGAGGGTGGGGTTGTATCTCCTGCTGCTACTGCAGTTCCCAGTAGAGACTGGAAGCATCACAACTTGCGGGATGCACACTGAGGGGTATGGAGGTGGGGGCAGACATCCTGCAGGTGGGTGCAGGAGTGTGCCCGTCGCATGATGGACATCATTGCACGTCCGTGCCTCCGGGACCAGATAACGAAAACACCCTGGCACTGGCGAAGGAGAAGGCAGGTCCAGTGGATGGCTCACTATGCTTGGTGCCAGACCCACCCAACCAGACTCTGGTTCTCCTCTGTGTCCCGACTGCACTCTAGACTCTAGATAGAGCACCAGTCAGGAGTTGGCAGCCCCACCTTAGGGGGTTCAGAGCCAGGGGATGGCGAGTCAGAGATGCAGTGGGGGAACATCCTAGGATGGAGGCATGGTGTGGGAGGTTTCAGGAGAGCAGTAACTGGTCAGTACCTCGTGTCCTGAGGGAGAGACTTCCTATGGTGCCAATGTAGGAGTACAAAGAAAGCTGACAAAAAAAAGCACCTATTCTCAACTAACCATACAGAAATCTATGCAAAAGGTTACAGAAGTAAATCCAAACTCAAATTTAGAAAAGAAATTTAAACAAAAAGTCCAAACACAAGTCTAGCCCTCAAGAGAAACCACGGGCCCGATTCTCAAAGATCCTAGAATAGCTTAAGGGGCTTGCACCACAAGGAATGATGCAACGTGCCCCTTGTGCCAAAAGATGCACTGGAAGCAATTCTCAAACACAGCCTGTGTCAACCACAGGCTGCCTGCATCAAAGGGAGCTTGCTCTGCTCTTGCAGCACAAACTAGGCTGTGGCATGGCACTAGGGGGCCTGTAGTAGACGCAGACCACCATATCCCCCAATTTGGGATTCTCAAAACTCTCCCAGAAGGCAAATTTCTAAGTGCGAGGGCTGGTCTAATGGTACTTAGAAATTTTCCCTCTGGGAGGGATTTAGCAACTTGCACCAATGTGTGTGCCCCCCCCAACCCCAATCCCTCTTTTACTGAAATAAATCAGGTCTCTGGTGGTCTAGGGAACCCCCCCAGCCTAATCCCCTTATCATTCAAATAATCAGGTCCCTGGTGGTCTAGTGGACCCCCTGCCCCGATCTGTCCGGATAGTAAGATATTCTTTCCCTGGTGGTATAGCAACCCCCATGATCTGCCCAAATACTAAATTATTATTTCCCCGATCTGCCCAAATAGTAAATTATTATTTCCCTGGTGGTCTAGAGGCCCCCTCCCTGTCCCCAAACAGCCCAAATATATATTTCTCTGGTGGTCTAGTGTACTCCAACCCCACACCCCAGCAGGCAGTGCACCAGCAACCCGCTTCCGCCACGCCCCATTCCCAAATCAGCAACTGGCACAGCCCTCCACTGTCCACCACAGCCAGCCACTGACTGAACTGCCAAGAAGCACGTACTGGCCATGGTGGAGAGCGGAGAGCTGTGCCAGTTGCCAGGTCAGTGATGGGACAGGGGGGTAGCATGGTGATGGGGCATTGCCTGCTGTGGTGGGGGTCCACTAGACAACCAGGGAAATGTATATTTACTTTATATGGGTTGATGAGGGATGGGGAAAACCGCTAAACCAGCAGTGAAAGAATATATTATTCAGGCAGACCAGGGCGAAGGGGTCTGCTAGACCACCAGGGACCGGATTGTTTTAATGAAAAGGGAAACAGAGCTGGGGAGGACTGCTAGACCACCAGGGACAAATATTTTATTATTCAGGCAGATAAGGGCTGGGGGGGTTCTGCGAGACCACCAGGGAAGTATTACTATTTATAACAAGGAAATGGGGGGCACTAGCCACTAGGGGCATTTTAAGAGTGTTGCACGGCTGCCCCGCAGTTTGCGGCAACCCATCCAGATGTGCAGTCTGTGTGGTTTTTCCCACAGTTGTCCGCTGCCACCCTTATGGGACCTCAGAGAGAAGGTTTTTAGGCTCTCCACTCTGGCCTGGAAACTGTATGCCACCTTATTTGCACCCCCAGGGTAAGGCTCACCTGTTTTAAGGTTGTCACTGCAGTTCCATAACTTTTCTCCTGTAGGTGCCTAAGGCTACCTCTAGTAGTCGTGTCTTCAGTAGGCGGTAGTTATTGTCTTAAATATGAAATTCAGGCCACACAGCACAGATAATATATGAAAACCATCTCCCTTTATTTGATGTTTACAGATGTTGGCTCCAGTACTGCTAGTTTGCCAATGGACACAACATTTCTGTGCTCTTCCAGACGTTTTTCTGAGCACAGGGTTCACACTTATAAAATCAATGTTACAAATAGCCTTTTCCAAATCAGACTGACTCTCTCGCTCTCTCTCTCTCTCTCTCTCTCCTGTAACATTTTTTATCCCCCCCTGCTCCAGCAAAAGTATGAAAAAGTCATTTTCATGTTTTACATTGTTATTACACCCCTCCCTAACCACAAACCTGACTTCCTACCCTGGTGGTTACAGTTCCTTGCTGTCCCTCCCTAACCACATACCTGACTTCCTCCCATGCTAGTTTCAGTTCCTTGCTGTTCCTCCCTAACCACAAACCTAACTTCCTCCCCTGCTGGTTATAGTTCCTTGCTGTCCCTCCCTAGCCACATACCTGACTTCCTCCCCTGCTGGTTACAGTTCCTTGCTGTCCCTCTCTGAAGTGACAATTGTGACACCTTATATTCCTGTGAGTGTTCCAACCTTGCAAACTTGCCCAGACCTCCCATCTCCCTGTATAACTTTGAAGAAAAAAATGTTATTTCTACGCTGTCTACTAATCTAACTACAGAGGAGCCCAGGTCACCCTATGTCACAACAACATCGAGAGAAACAGAGAAAACCCTTTCAAACATTTTGCTCATCAGTTCAGCATTTCTTTTCACTACATTTTATACATATCGCTATATTTTCTACAATAGACAGACAGACCGGTCTGGCTTTTACCAATGCAGTCCAGTTCTGGCAGTCCAAGTTTCATCCCTGCCCAGGATGGATTGAAATCCAGAGGACATAGGTGGGTGACTCCTGGTCAAGAGACCAGACCAGGGGCAAGACTCACAAAACTTTGCCCTGTGGCAAACCCAGTTTGCGCTGTGCAAACTGGGCTTTGCCCTTATGTGGTATTCATGAAAGCCCAGTTTGCAGCCGTAAACTGGGTTTGCAACAAGGCAAAATTTTGAGGGGGCCACAATGCAAATGAGGGGAAGGGGACCTGCATATCAGTGCAATCCCATTCACCAATGATTTTCTCCATGCAAGGGACTTTTGCGGGGGTTCCCTTGCGTGAAGAAAATACAGCCCACGAAGACCTGGTGGTATTCCATGGTACTTCTGATCACCGATCCTGTAGTACAATAAAATATTGTTTCCTTGGTGGTCTAGTGGTCCCTCCCTGTCCCTATCACTGATGCTGTCCTTGAATAAACAAAGAAAATGTCCCTGGTGATCTAGCGGTCCCTCTCCTGTCCTGATCACCAATCACCAACCCTATAATGATAAAACTACTGTTTCCTTGGTGGTCTAGTGGTCCCTCCCCTCCCCAATCACCAATCCCAGTACTGCAACCTATTCTCCATTGTGGTGCAGTCCCCCCCACCAATTTTCTGCCCCGATGTATGGAAACATTTGCCCTTGTGGTCTAGTGGTCCCATCCCTCACTGACCACCATTATGATCACAATGACATATGCCAGTAATGGCATCTGATGGTTTGTGGTCTCTCCTCCCCATCCAATGGCAACATAATACAGCATTCCCCAATGTCCACCCCCCCCCAATGCTCTGAATGGTACAAAAACTTTCCCTGGTGGTCTACTGCTCCCCCCAATCCCTGATGTTTCCGATAGAAAATGTTGAATATCATCCCTTGTGGACTAGTCTCCCCACCATTCCCAATCTCCTGCAGCATTGCTGAAGTAACACTCCCTGATGGTCTGTGTCCCCACCCCTACCACTGCGGAGATGACTCCCCACCTCCCCATCCGAACTTGGAGTCAGTGACAGCCTTCCTCTCATTACCATGGCCATCCACTGACTGAACTGTCAATGGAGCACTCCACTGACAGCTCAGTAAGCTGCAGGCTGTGGTGGTGAAAAGAGGGATGTGCCAGTCACCAGCTCCAGGTTCGGGGACACTAGACCACAATGGAGTGTTACTTTGGTTAAGCTGCAGGAGATCAGGGATGAGGGTGCTGCTCGACCATAAGGGATGATATTTGACTTTTTCTATGGGGGACATTGGGGAGAGGATGCTAGACCACCGGGGAGAGTTTCTATACCTATACAGGGCATTAGGATGTGAGGGAGGAAATGGACACCAGAAATAATTTGTCCCCGTTGGGTGGGTGATCGGGTGGGGGGAGGGACCACTAGCCACCAGGATACCATTACTGGCATATGTCATTGTAACTAGGATGGTGATCGGCAAAAGACAGGACCACTAGACTACCAGGGCATATGTTTCCATACATCAGGACAGCGATAGGTGGGGGAGGGAACCACTGGACCACCACAGAGACTGGGTTTCAGTACTGGAATTGATGATTGGGGATGGGGAGGGACCACTTGACCACCAAAAACAGTAGTATTATTACACGATTGGGACAGGGAAGGGACCACTAGATCACCAGTGACATTTTCTTTTTTTCTTATGAGATGGCAGTCGGGACAGGGGAGGGACCACTAGACCACCAAGGAAACAGTGTGTTTATTATTACAGGGTCAGTGACTGTTACAGGGGAGGGGCTAATAGATCACCAGGGACATTTTCTTTTTTTCTTACAGGGCAGGGAGGGGTCACTAGACCACCAGGTACTGCGGCTGCGTCGGGCAGAGGTCCGGTAAGCCACCCACAGTCCAATTAAATGAGCCCATAATGGGCACACAAAGGGCCACCTAACACCTTGCATGCCCAGCAGATACTGGCAGTAGGGAGGAGGAGTGGGGCAGCAAGATGGCGGTAAAGCTGCTCTACTCCCGGCTACTCTGTGCTTGTTTGTGCGTCAGTAACTTTTTGCTAAATCTTTTTATCATTATCACTGCTTTAATTTACCTGAATGAAACTTAGGGTATTTCAGCAAATGTTTCATCCCACTGAAGTTTTTTTATTAGCTAATGACAAGGAGATGCTGTTTGTTTCAGAGACCCACTGTCGGTTACTAGCCTAAACTGCAGCTTTTTTCATTTGTTGTCTGCCAATGGGGTAAACTTCTGGTTCCCTGATTTGGAGGCTGTTTCAGGACAGACTCGTAGTCTTGTGAAGGTTGTGGGAGGTATCAGACTTGTGGAACAGAGCTGAGATTATTCCCAGTTATTGATATAGTGGAAACAAGCAAAAGGAGAATGGGTGAGCTGTCCTTTTCCCTAGTGGAACTTGAGCTGCACTATAAGTGCATAACAGCACTTTTTTCTTTTATACAGGTATGCTAACGTTGCCAGGGAATGGGGTCTTTAAAACTATCAATGTGTAGTGAAATACTACACTCAGTGGAGCATTTTGTTTTCTGTTTGACTCCCCAGGTGCATTTGTTTATCTAGAGCAACAGAACAGTGGAGTCTGATTGAATGACTTCACAAACGGGAGAGACCTATAGTACAGAGGCCCTATGGAGTTCTATGGAGACAGAAGTTGGTTCCTTTCATGGAGTTGTATCAACAGGAATTGAGAGAAAATAGCATAAAACTCTCTGTGAGAGAATAATTGGGAGTTCCTTGGTAGCTTCTCTATATTTCACACTTAATTAAGTCGCACATACCTTACAGCCCATGACAGACTCATAAAATAAGGGCTCTTATGCCATTACAGTTAGAAAAATAATTACGGGCCAAGTGCCGGGTTTTTTAAGTGAAACCCAATTTGGCCCATTTAATCAAACCTCACTTAAAACCTAACAGCTCCAACCTGTGACCTGACCAGATTCCCAGCCTTAATTTATATGGAAACAGGATAAGTCCCCTACAGTTGAGCCACGCCATCCTTTTAATCCTTTTTTGAAGCCAAAATCCTTTGTTTTTGACATTATGAGTTCAACAGCAACAAAATGTGGTGTCCTAAACCTAGACTTATTGCTTCAGCAATGGATTAAGCAGCAGAAGTAGCTAAACTCTAAGGGTCTGTGGGACAAGGATCCTGTTTCCATGCAAATGACCCTAGCAATTACAAAGGGAAGAGTCAAGACAGATCATGTAAAGGCTCAATTATATGAAAATGTTATGCTTACAAACTTGTCAAACAAGTGAGAAACTCACTTTCTAAACTGTAGAAGTTTGTCTGAACAAATCAAAACAAGAATTTGCCAATGCCGAATGTTTGTTTGCTGATATTAGCATTGAACGTGCAGAAGTCAGACAGATGCAGAATAGGAATGACAATGAAGTATTGAACTCACGCCAACCCCACCTCCACCCTGCAGAGATGGCCAGTCATTGGGGTGTGTCTTTGGGTCGTCGCCCACAACACTCATGGCATTTCACCTCACCCTATCCTGCAGACACTGACAAGTGTTGAGGTGTGCCTTGGGGTGTTCGGCTTTACAGTCATCCCATTTCATAAGGATATAAGCTGAAATGGGTGCAGCATAGGAGAATGGGGTGAACTCTGGGGCTGAAGAGTAGAAGACACACCTCGATGCCTGTCACTGGCTTCAGGGTGGGGGCGGGGGTGGAATGGCATGAGCATTACAGCTGGCAATCCAAAGGCATACTCCTGATGCCTGTCAGGCTGTATGGAGGGGACGTTGTGGTTAGAAACCCTAATGCCCCAGGCGTTTGTTGGTATTTCCACTACAGATTTTCAACATGGTCTTTTTGTGACCCCCCACCTTATGAAAGCATTTGGGACCTCTGATCATGAACAGTGGCACTGTGATTTTATTAATCTGTCCTGAACATTAATTTCTCACAGCGACCGTGCCATTCTGCACCAGATGTGCAATAACACAGTTCAGGCAGGATGTGAAAAATGACAGCTGTACCATTTATAGGGAGGTGTGAAGAGATGGCAGTGTTGAAAATCTGTAGTGAAAATATTGAAAATGCTCGAACTTACGAGAGTACGTGGAAACTGCATAACGCACGCTCATAACACAGTCATTTAGTGGAATTATTTCACCAAATTTTCAACATAGGCATTTTGTGACCGCAGCTCATGAACACTGTCACTATGATTTTCTTAATCTGTTCCAAACGTTGATTTCCCATAGCAACCACACCATTGTGCGCCAGATGTGCGAAAACACATTTTGGACAGGATGTGAAAAATGACAGCTGTACTGTTCATAAGGAGGTGTGCAAAATTGACAATTTTTAAAATCTTGAGTGTAAATATTACAAATTCGCAAAGTTATGAGTGTGCGTGGAAACTTCGCAATGCACGCTCATAACATAGTCATTTTATGGACTTTTGTCACCAAATGTTCAACATAGGCATTTTGGGACCTCTGCTCATGAACAGTATCACTGTGATTTTCATAATCTGTATGAACACTGATTTCCAACAGCGACCACGCTATTCTGCGCCAGAAGTGCGAAAACACATTTCGGCCAGGATGTGAAAAATGATAGCTGTACTATTCATAAGGAGGTATAAAAAAATGCCAGTGTTGAAAATCTGGAGTGTAAATATTACAGATTCACAAAAATATGAGTATGCGTGGAAACTGCGCAATGCACGCTCACAACACAGTCATTTTTTTGAATTTTTTTCACCAAATTTGTAACATAGGCTTTTTGGGAGCCCATCTCATGAACAGTGACACCGTTGTTTCATTAATCAATCCTGAAAAGTGATTCCACGCAGTGACCGTGGAATCACCTTCCAGGACTGAATAACCAGATGAGTCACTGAATTCAGGAGATGGGGTCCCAAAACCCCATGTTGAAAATTTGGTGCCAAAATTCACAAAAATGGCCGAGATAGCCACATAAGTTGGAAAAACCCCATTTATGCCATTATACAGCTTATTGGCATTTCTTCAGTTCACGGTCAGCTTTGAAGAGTGCAGACGTGTTCCGGTCCACCGAAAATCATTGTGCCAGGCTCCAGAGGTAAGTATGGGTGGGGGGTGTGGGGAGGTTGGGTGTGCAGAGGATGGGTTGGGTTGGGGAAGGGCACTACAGACAGCGAGGACCATTTTCTTGTTTCAGGTTTGAAAAAAAAAAAACACTGCAGGCTGTTTTTCCTTTTCCACACACACACTGGGGTGGGCTTCCAGTGTATCTTATCATTTGGCAGGTCATGTTAGCCACACTGGAGTGGGCTCCCAGTGTGGCACACAGTGGGGGCAAGAAAATGCCAATGTGATGGGGGTGTTAAACATGCTGACAGGGGATTAGGCACTTGTTGGAAAGCGTGTCTAGGGGGCATGATGCCAAGGGGGATTGGGCATCCCCCTCAGCACACAAACATAGGAATGGGGCACATATGCCAATGGGGATTGGGCTACCCCATTGGCAAATGAACTGGGGAAGGGGCATGCTGACAGGGGGATTAGCCACCCCTGAAGTCAGCTTGCTGGGGACTGCAAGAGGTGGATGGCGATAGCCGCCACCATGTTTATTGAAATGGGACACCAGACAAGGCAAATTGTGATTCGCCGCTGGAATCAGGGACTGCCCCAGCAGCAAAAACAGCTGATTGTTAATGATGGGGAGCTCCCTGATTGCAGTGGCGAGTTTCTTTCAAGTTAGTGGCATGCTACAATACTGGTGTCATGGACAGCGTGCTCCTCTGTTGGCACCACAGAGTCCAGCCACAAAATGGACAGCTGGCATTCGCCACAACACTGCCACGCCTCCACAACTTGCTACTACAGCAAGCTGACGCAATCTGTTTCTTGTGCACATTAGACCAGGATCGTTTGACTGTGTAGTATTACACAGGCTAACATTTTTATTACTGTTTTTTATTGAACCTTTACATCTTGCCTTACTAACACTTTCACATCTAACCACATGCACATAACACTGGGTTCTGGGAAACTGTTCCCTTTGCATGCAGGTTTTGTTACCTGAATACACCCGAAAAAAGGTCAGTTGCTCAGTAACTAAAACTGCAAGTAAATGCCCCAAGTCACTGTGTTTACAATACAGTTTTGGTTAACAGGAAACTGATTTTTTTTGGGTGTATCCTGGTAGCAAAACCTGTACTTAAACAGGCACTTTCCTGGAAACCAATGTTAACCCAGTAACGTTACATTTACTGGCTGTGTGCATGTAAAGGCATTATGTAGATGAATGAATTCACCTTGGTGCCTGTGCTGGGTGTTGTGGCGCAGAGAACAGCTTTCCCTCAATATCCTCTTCTTTATTCTCCTCAACCGACACCGCCCTGTTAGCTCCCTTTCCGTACTCCATGTTCCTCTGGGTACATAGGGCTGCTCCTCTTCCTCCCCGCCACCATGGTTTGTCACTGAGACCCAACTCCACTCTCCACCTGTGGTTTTCTATCCCTCTGGCAAAATTAGGATACAACTCACCGTTGCTGGCACAAAATTTGAAGGAAAGACTGGAATGCCGGGTTAGAATGGCGATGTATCATCACTTAGTACGTAAAGCGGCTGCCATATTGTGAATGCAATGACCTGGTGCAGTAACAAATCAAGTCATTTGTGCATGCATATTACACCATTGCAAGCTGTGAGGGTAGAGAATCTGAGCATTTGTATTTCCAAGAGACTGTAGTGGTCTCTCTCTGTCTGGCTCATGAGTTTACTGTGGTCTCGGTGTCTGGTTGCTCTCTAAGGTCACCAGGTGTGGGTCTCTGAGTCTCTGGTTAATAGGGGCTGCCTATCTACTGACCACAAACATAAAAAAATACATATATATTTGTGTTTAGAAATGGACCCATGGCATTCTGAGAATGGAGCCTCTGGCTCCTGTCATTGGCGTTAAACTGGGAGAGGCCGGGGGGGGCTGTTAAACTGATTTACCGACCCAGACAACTAAAACAGAAGAAAACAAGGCACACCCTGCAATAACGGAGTGCTCCTTCATTGCAGCAGCAAAATTCTTTCAAGTTGGTGGGACGCTTCTGAGCTGCTGTCATAGACAGTGTGCTCATTCATTGGTGCCACAGAGACGAGCCCGAAAAAGCAGTGGCGCCATTGGACACAACATGACCGCACCTCCATAACCTGCTACTCCACTCCAAGCTACCACAATATTTTGTCTGCATTGTGCATGCAAGACAACATAAAAATACAGTGGGACCATTTTTATAAGTGCAATAATCCACTTTGGAGTGTGGGTTCTGTATCTGATAAATGCATTTCCCAGGTATCTCGTGCCTCACTACACACCTTGGGTTTTGCATTTATCAGACTGCAACTCATACCCAGTCATGGCTTATTGCTTACATGTAACACATTGGTCTCTCTTATCAGCTCATCCATGTTTAAGAAACAGTTCCCAGTAAATGTAATTTTTACAAACCCAGGGCACTATTCACTGTGCACTCTGATATGCAGAGGTAAGGGCGCGTACTGCACTGCACAACTGCGCACCACATATCCAGCCCCTGTGAGATACATAGGGGCAAGATTCATGAACCCCAGATGGTCTCATACATGGTGGTTTAATTGCACACATACAGTGGGGCCAGATAGGGCAAGGAACCTGAGTCAGACCATGGGCTATCAATAAAAAGCCCCAGATGGCCACACAGTAAATTCCCTGTGGGAACATGGGATATGGCAGTCAACATAAAGACTGCCATGTCTTCCACTGCTGACTGTTTATTCCTCTGGCAGTTGCATACTCTGCCATGCAGCCATCTACTTCCCTAGCCCTCTGTGGCAAGGAGAAGGTCTGGGGTCTATGGCTGCAGGGTAGGATTTGGGCATCTAGACTTGGGTTGGGGAGTGAACAGCCATTATGGCAGCCTTGTGGACAGCATAACAGAACTCTCCGTGATACTGACCCAGCAGAGCATAAATGGCATCATGCATGCCACACTCCACTGCCCCTATGGTGTCATGCCCACACCCCTCCTACTTCCTGGTCTGGCAACACATTTGCACAGATACAGGTGTGGATGGCTCTGGTAATATGCTCATCCCAGATCCTGGAGTGGCTCCCCTGCTGCACACATGCAAGAGATCCTGGGATGGCGCAGACCCTGGGATATGCAGCCCGATGGGTAACTGGCCAAATGGCTGGTCCAGCCCTCCCTGGCAGTCCGGTGAGCTGGGGCAGCAGTGTACAGGGGGATCCAGTTGCTATCACACCCAGCCAGTAACCATTGGGGGGGTGCAAAAATATTTATGGCAGGGTCCCCCAGTGCATAACATTTTCCACCCCTGCCTGGCACTCCACACCTTAGTGAATGGCACAGAGTGTGGTTATGCCCTTGGCATGCCCCTGGACCACCCATGGTGCATCGCCACATGGGTTGCCAGGGGATTCGGTGCACACGACACTAGTACACCTGTGGTGAGTGCTACTGGGGGTACACTAGACCCCACTGCATGGCATTCAGACATAGCATGCCTATGCGCTGCACATACACTATGTGTAGGCATTAGTGCGTAGAGCCCTATGGGCCCTATGCATTACCTGGATATAGGTAAGTGCAAAAGGTACATCCCTTGCCCATGCATCTCTGCACCTACTGACAGGCATGCACTGGTTGGTATTTACCATTGCCAGCCACCTGTCTGCGCCCCTGTCCCCCCAGCGTGGAGCTGCATAAGAGTGGATCATGGCTGCATGAGCAGATGCCCATCCCGGGTCCTGGAGTGGATCCCCTGCTGCACACATGCAGGAGATCCTGCAATGGTTCAGACCCCGGGATGAGGAGTCCACTGGTTTTCTGACCAAATGACTTCACCCAGCCTTCCCTGGTAAGCCTGTGGGCTGGAGCAGCAGTGTGCAGGGGGAGCCTTTTTGCCTCCCAGCCAGTAACTGTTGGGGGGCATCTAAATATTTACAGCAGGATCTCCCATCTTGTAACATTTTTTGCCCTTGCCTGGCACTCTACGACTTAGTGAATGGTGTGGAGTATGGGCACGCCCCTTGGCACACCCCTCAGACCGCCCATGGGGCATAGCTGCTCAGGTGGCAGGGGGGTCCAGTGTGCAAGGCACTAGTACACCTGTAGTGAATGCTTCCAGGGGTCTGCTGGACCCCACTGAATGGCATTAGTCATAGGAATTCTTTGCGCTGCACATATGCAGCATGTAGGCATTAGTTCATAGACCCCTATGTGCATATCCTCTCCTTATGCACTGCATATCACATTCCATAGGGCTGCGAAACCTAAGTGAATAGGGCCCCCCAAGCACAAATACAGCCATCTTTCTATATTCGGTCTTAACTTATAAGGTGATACTGCTATGTTTGGTTTCTTTTTTTTTAATATTCCTTTATTAAATCCCCACATTTTACATTCCATTAATGCATACAGTACATTAAGTTTAAGCAAGTACCTACACTGAAAAGTTTACCAACAAACAAGTTAAGCTTTTTGGTGACTGGTAATTGCGGACTGTTTGTGCCGAGTGTAGGGATTCTAGCAAAGTTATAATTTAATGCAAATGGATTCCATTACCACATCCTAAGTAATCTGATGGCATGAAAGTGGTATCCCTTACACCAACATGTGGGATGCATTTCAACCATATATTATATATTCTAAACACTTCTTGTCTGTAATTCATACCATAATGTATGTTCTCTACCTAATATATTCCTTTTGTTACTGAATGTCTATCCCCTGCAAAGTTTTGCTTCACTGCAATACCAAATAAAAAGTAAAGTTGTACTATGTATTGCTCTTCCAACTGCTTAGTCAAAAAGGAAAAGCAGCATTTAGCTTGACTTCTGTTTTTATCTGATAGAGCAAATAAATTACATGCGGCAGGATCAACTAAATTGGTTTTTGTATTTATTAACTCTGCCTACTTAAGCTACTATTACTAGGTTAAGAGAGGTGAGGAAATACAAGGTTTCATTCTAAAATTAAAACCAACAGTTATAAGAAATAGGAAGTAATGTATTATGAGGTTATAATACTTGGGTCTTCCTTTTTCCCATTGTGAAATCGTGGCATCATTTACCATAATAAAGGAGTGTTTATTATGGCAAACACATGCACAGTTTTCTTCAGTCCACACATGCGCCAGCTGCATCTCTTCTGTTTCAACCGTTGTCCGCTTTCTCGCCCCTGGAGACTGAACCACCACTCGGACTCAGCGGTAAGTGAATAAGAAAAAAAAATCAAGTACTATTAAACAAAAAAACTTACATTTTGACTGCTGACTGAAAGAAATCAATACAAGAACTTTTAAATAAATAAATAAGCGCAACCGCAGACCTCGCGCCCAAACCTAACCGGACCGCGTTCACAGAGGAACGTCTTTTTAATTTTATATAATTGCTGTGGTGAAAAAAGGAAAACCCATCAAGTGTATAAAATTAAATATGGGGTGGTGTTTAAACTCACAGTTTACACACACCCTCGGTGTTAGATAATAATAATAATAATAATAATAATATTTTTATTTATATTGCGCCTTTCAAATGTCAAGGCACATTCCAATAAAACACATAAGATAAAAATACAAGAGTACAAAATACAGAAATACAGAAATCAATATTATAAAACACACAAAAGCAAATCAATGAACAGTAAAACCATAAGCCTTTTCCCACAGGAAGGATTTCAATGCCTGTTTAAAACTCCCCAAGGTCGTGCACTCCCTGGTCCGACAGGGTAGTGAATTCCAAAGGGAAGGGGCTGCAAACATAAAAGCATGGGCCCCAGCAGATTTTAACATCACCCTTGGAATCTCTAGCAACCCCTTGTCAGCTGAGCGGAGCGACCTCACAGGTCGATAAGGAATCAGGAGTTCTTTCAGGTAATCAGGGCCCAGATCGTGCAGGGCTTTAAAAGTCAGTAATCCAACTTTGAAGGTGATCCACCACTGAACTGGCAGCCAGTGCAGTTCCCGCAGCACCGGTGTAATATGGGAAGATCTAGGGGTACCCATCAACACCCGAGCTGCAGAATTCTGCACCAGCTGCAAGCAGCGGATATCAACCCCCGGTAGCCCAAAGTAAAGTGAGTTGCAGTAGTCTAGTCGCGAGGTCACAAAGGCATGGATCAGAGTTGGCAGATCACCAGACGGAACAAGGTGCTTGATCCTGGTGATGTTTCTTAGATGGTAGAAAGATGACTTAACCACTGCTGACACCTGGGACCAAAGAGTCAGCCCCGCATCTAATATCACCCCCAGGTCTCGCACCCATTCAGAGACCTGTAGCTCGACAACCCCAAAAAACAATCCAGATGTGGTGCTGGTCCCAGGTCCCCCTATCCGGTGATCCAGATCCAATACCAACACCTCCACCTTTCCAGAGTTCAACTTCAGCCAGCTGGCCCTCATCCAGTCCTGGATTTCATTTAGGCAGCTGTTAAATACCGAGATGGCTCCTTCCTGGTCGGGTGCAAAGGACAGGTATAGCTGGGTATCATCTGTGTAACAATGAAACCTCAGCCCATACCATCTCACAATGTCTCTGAGGGGAAGCATGTACACCGCAAACAACATGGGGGACAATATAGAGCCCTGAGGAACCAAACAAAATAGAGAGATGGGATCAGAGGAAAAAAACCCTGACACCACCCTCTGAGTTCTTCTGGTGAGGTATGAAGTGAACCATCTGAAAACAATCCCAGAGAGCCCACAAATACATCTCAGGCACTCAAGTAGGACCCCATGGTCAATGGTGTCAAATGCTGATGACAGATCTAATAGCACCAAAATGGACCATTTTCTCTGGTCTTTTGCCGTCAGGAGATCACTGAGTACCTGAACCAGTTGAGTCTCGGTACTGTGCCTCTTTCGAAAACCTGATTGGAGAGGTTCCTAGATGCTATGGATGGTCAAATGGTTCTCCAACTGGGCCACCACTACCTTTTCAATCACCTTCCCCACAAAGGGAAGGTTCGAGATAGGTCTGTAGTTAACAAGACAGTCTGGGTCCAAGGATGCTTTCTTCCACAAGGGTGTCACCACTGCCTCTTTCAAGGAACAGGGATATTCATCCGAGTGAAGATGGATTCATAAACCCCAAGAGCATTTATGGCACATCTAACGCCTCAGGTATGTGGAAACTTCTCATTACACACACCACCCTATACTTTATTCTATATATTTTACATACACTTGGTGTGGATTCTATGTGATAATGATGAAAGCCTAAAGGCGATCGCCGTTATTGTGAAGTCACAGTGCCGAAAAATGTTTTCAGCACTGTGAGGCCCTGGAACAGGAAAACAGGAAAATGGTGCCGGGGACTTACTTTTAATGTTTTCACCCCCAACACCCCCTACTAAAGGACTCTCAGCTCGGGAGGGGGGTGCATGTCAGGGGTGTGTGAAAACATTAAAAAAAAAAGGTTCGGGCCGGGTGCAAAAAAAATGCACCAGTGCCCGGACCCGAACCCCATACCCTGCCGACCAGCACCGGCAACCCACCCACCTCACCATGGGGTCGGCTTGGCAACCACCATGGCACAACCCCTCATGTCCCCTCCTGTGCATGCTTGCTCCCCTCTGCATGCGTATGTATAGCATCGGGAAGTCATTATATTTGCCTACCCCCCCATCCAGTTACCTTACCCTACCTAGCTGTCCCTGAAATGCATGAGGTTGGGGTTGCCATTATTGTAGATGCCCTTTCCCCAGTGTCTGTATCATGGGCTGCCCTTGGTGTGTGATAACGTACATAAATCTTTTGAACTTCATGCTTGAGGTTTATCAGTCATCACACATCTCAGATGTGCAACAAAACTTCATAACACACTATTTATTATCTAATATATACAGTATATATATGTGTGTGTGTGTGTGTGTGTGTGTGTGTGCGTGTGTGTGTGTGTGTGTGTGTGTGTGTGTGAACAGATGATGGAAGCTGCAATAACTGGACACAGCCATGTTGCCCAGACTCCAAACTTTAATTTAAAAACAAAAGTCAAAGCTCATTTTCTTGATGTTGCCAACCATAAACCTTCTCAGATGAATCATCTTTAGAAAGGTTTAATTTTAGTATTTTAGTAGCAGTAGTAAAAATCTTTATTTTCATACAGGAAGATGTAGAGTACACCATTAGGACCACAGGTCCTGTTTTCAAGGTGATACTGTGTGTATGTATAAAATGACACTTAGAACACAAATAGAGGATCGCACTGTTACACATACAATATAACAAATACATTTTCAACAAAATTTGACAGATCATATATTCTTTTCTATATCGTCTCTAGATTTTTGATAGGCTTTAGTTCATACTACTTAATAAATTTCCATCAGAATGAACATATTTCTATTCAATTATATCATTAAAATGTTCTAGGACCTGAAGTCTTTAAAACAGTACCATCTAATAATAATGGATAATGGATCATTTTGGTACCCCACAGTCTGATGCTTCATATTTTAAAAACACATACATTTTACTGTGAGATCCCTTTAAGATGTGTACGAAAGAGTTTAGTATGTTTCCTTAACTCAGCTTCCTGGTTTTCTAACTTATCCCAATATGTTGTTATTATGTTTGAGAAGATCATATTTCCATATCTATTAGTTATTTTTTGGGTAGCAAGTTTATACGCACTGTTGTTCCTTAATGTATACTTATTTTTTCTTTTACTTAGCTTGTCTGTCAACTTGGTTTTCCTGAGTGTATTATTATATGGACCAGACAAGTTCACTTTAACCTCCTTTAGTTTTCTAGAGCTATCCAATTCAGTCTGTTATACATTATATAGTGATATATAGAGAAGTCGCATTTTAGTACAAATCTTGCCATCCTATTATTAAGTTTTTCTACTTTTGCCAAAGCGGTCTTATTAGCTAAAAGCAGTATATGTGATCTCCATAATGTAATATAGGAATTAATAATTGTTTTACAACAGATTCTCACATCCCATAGTTTAAGCAGTGACTCGTTCTTCTGAGAGCTCCTAACCTTGTATATTCCCTCTAAACCTTCTCATGAATGTGGTGATCAAAGTTCAAGTTTGTGTCCACCCAGATACCTAGATATTAATATTCTTTAACTTGGGATATTACCTCATCATTTCTTGTTTTGATGCTGATTTCTTTCCTCTTTTTGTTTACAGCTACCAAGTTAAAGACTGTGGTCTGTGATTTTTTTTTTACTGTTAAGGACCAACTTGTAATTTGCAAACCAGGTGCATATCACATCAAAGTCATTTTGAAGATATTTATCTATTTCTTTTAAGGTGTCACCTGTTGCTGTGAGAACCATATCATATGCACATAAACACAGACTTGTTTTCTTTATGTACCTGCATGCAACCTGGTTTACATAAACCAAGAATAGGGTGGGTCTAAAAATTGAACCCCGAGGGACCCCCCCCCACATGTTGGTTCTTTTCTTTTCTTTTTTTTGTGAACTCTGTTTATTCTCTGGCACCTCAGGGCATCTCTCAGGCTAGCCCCCTTCAACATTTGACACCTAACTCCCCACCTGAAACCTCCCAACCAGGGAATCAGGGACAGAGACACAGCACCCTGCTACCCAAACCACAGCCGGCCCCCCGGATCCATGCTCTCCAGGGCAGGGTCACCCAATGACTTACATGGTGTCCTATCTGGAATTGAGACAGCTGAGTCCAGGAGCAGAGCAAGGGCTTGGGAGAGCCAGTCAGGAAATTCCAGTGCTGGGGATGTGGGCCATAGTCACTTGGGGCTGCCGTCGCCTCCTCTGAGAGCCATTTTTTTTCCTTGGTGTTGTGAGGGTGCGAATGTGCAATGGCATCCTACTCATGACAGGCATGCTTCTGCGCCTGTGCGAAAGATGCCCGCCACCACCTAACCCCTACTTTCATGCCCACGCAGACTTTAGCAATCCCCAGAACACCAGGGGTCACTAATGCTGTGTGAGGCAGAACCCACACACCCCAAGGAGAGGACAGCAGTCCTCCAGACCCTCAATCCTACTCCTCCCAGGACAACCCCTGATGACCCAAGTCCACTCCAAAACCCGGGTCACCAGCATGGCGTGAGGTGTGGCATCCAGCACCTCAACCCTCAGCACCATCGGGCTGGCACCTGTTGGTTCTTTTCTTGATAAAACATTTCCTATTATGACCTATTGGGACCAATTTCTTAGATAGAAGTCAAGCCATTGTATGATGTCCTCTGCTATGCCAATATCTAAGAGTCTATCATTCGGGATCACATGGTCCACTGTGTCAAATGCTTTGGATAAGTCTATGAATATTGCACCCACCTCCTGGCCATTGTTTAGTGGTGTAGAAGTAAAATCGACCAGTTCAGTGAGTGCAGTGTCCGTGGAGTATATGTGACTGAAGTCAGATTGGTATTTAGATATTAATGAATATTATTCCAAGTAGTCCCTTAACTGGTCCTAGACCAAACCTTTTAGAATTTTTGAAATTATTGGCAAAAGGGCTATTTACCTATAATTAGCAGGGTCTATTTTTTGACCACCTTTAAATATCAGGATTATTGTTGCTGATTTCCAAGAACCTGGGAACTGCCATTCTATTAGACTCCAATTTAGTAGTTTTGTTAGTATAGGAGCTATAACCTCAGTTGAGTCTTTTAAAAATCTACTCTCAACTCCACCTGGACCACAGGCTTTGTTAACATTTAGCTTTCTTATGTGTTGTTTAACCAGGTTGCAGCTTATTATCCAAAATCTAAATGTTGGTCTATCCATCTTATTGTCTTCCTCTTTAGTATTGTAGTTAACCTCTGTTGTATGTATTGGAATATTTACATCTGGCAAAGTTGTGAAATATATGTTTAACAAAACCAGTTGATGATTTTTAATTTTGTAATAATCCTTTTTGAGTCATCTGTGCAATAGGTTTGTTTTTCAAAGGGGATTTGAAAGATTTGATCAGTGCCCAGTACTGACTTGGATTTGTGGTTTCTTGAATCTTATTTTTATAGAAATTCTGTTTTGTGTTTCTTAGATGTTGTTTTAACCTATTCCTGGCAGTTTTATATTTACTTCAAATTTCTGAATCTAAAGTTTTATTTGCTAATTTTCGTAAGCGGTTTTTAATTCCGATTTCTTGTTTTAATTTTTTTGTTATCCGTGGAGCTTGTTCTTTTTGTTGAATGTTCTTAGTGAATGGTGCTACTGTATTACAAACCTGCAGAACATTTTGTGTAAAGTCTTGTATAGCTAGATTTAAGTATTTAAGTCTGGTATTAAAAATGTTCTATTCCAATTTACTTTAACCAATTCAGCTATCAATCTTTCTTTAGTATAATTTTTGAATGTTCTGCTTTTTTAACCATAATTTTAGGTTCTGCCTGCCATGTAGCTTGTTCCTTTATTAAAAAGGTACCTATAATTGCACTATGAACTCTTAAAATAAGTTGGGCTAGATTCATGTCCATTGGTTTAAACCTTAGAGAGATGAAAGTTAGGTCCTGTATGTTCTCTTTGCTTATCAATGAACTTTTCCTGGTGGAGTTTATTATGACTTGATTCACATTCAGCGGTCTAAAACATTTATCTAATGCATTACCACTGAACCTGCATCCATGCTGCATTATAATCCCTGCTAATATTAAATCTTTCCCCATAATTTTACTCATTAAAGACTGTGAGAGAATATTGAAGGAAATAGTGTTAACATTGGGAGGTAAGTAGATTACACCCAGCACTAAATCCAATCCCTGTACCTCTACTAATAGGCACTCAACCTTTTCTACATGGTTAGCATATAGAACTACTGTTTGACCCAATTCCAATTTAATATACTGCAATTAGAGATGGGTGAAGTGGCCTCAATTTGCTCCGCAGAGTGATTCACAGAGTAAAGGTGAATTCGCGGAGTGCTCTGCAATGCAAAGTGGAGTACTTCGAGTTATAATGGGCAACATGAAGTCCATTGAAGACAATGACTTTGTGTTTGCTCTGCCTTCCCAAACCACTACTCCACCAAATTTTAAGGTGAAGTACATTGAGAAAAATGTACTACGCCTCACTTCACCTTATTTTTAAGCTCTAAAGGTGAATTTTGCAGTGATTCATGGGATTTCAGGTCGCACGGGCTCTAGATTGTTCTGCACAGCCTCAGTTCAGGGTAATGTGTGTAGGAAGCTGTAGGAGGCAGTCTGCTCTGAGAGCTCTCTGTGATTCAAATCTTCTAAAAGCTGTTAAAAAAGTATTTTTTAATAATTTTTTTGCTGAAACTTTAGTTCATCACTTGTAGTAAACCCTCCTGTGCTCATATCATCGAGTGTTTATTGTTTGTGTGCGGATTTTGAATGTTAATGTACAACATTCAGTCTGTGTACTGAAAGACAGTGGAAGTGTGCTTTAGGGAGGGGAGTATCTGGTGTACGAAGATTTAAGTTGGAGATATAGGGAATCCTTTGTTTTTTAGTTATATTTTTCTTGCATAACTGACTGCGTTAATGTACACACAGTAATATTTTCAGTAACTGTTGACATTTTTTTGCTGATTGTGTGTGTTGTGGTCTAGAGGGACCTGGTGCAGCAGTGAGGTTGTTTAAAATACATTGTATATTACTGAAGTTTTAAATTTGCTACGCATTACTTGTAGACAAATTCTGTGTGTGTGTGAGTGTGTGTGCAGTGTGTGACATGACATCAGATAATACACCTTTTATTGTGCCACAGTGTAATTGCAGGCACAGCAGTGTGAACCTGCTATTCACTGCAGCTGCGTGATTTTGTACTGCCATTGTAGTATCTTTTCTTGGTTTTGCACTGCAGTAATCTGCAGTCAGTGCCCCCCCCCCACTGGCAAAGGGTATTCTTTTCCAGATTGGATTGTTTGTGACTTGAGAACACCACTGGTTAGTTAAGGTGTTGTTGAACTTGTGACTTTGCGTCTGTATCTGTTGTTGAAGCCACAGTTGTTTTTTGGCTTCACATCCAGTGTCACCCCCTCCCCCCAGCCCCTACCCAGAGTGAACATTCCAAAATCTAAATTTGGTTAGAATCTTCCTGTTGATCCCCCAAAATGCCCACAAAGAGACGTGCAAGCAAAGCTGTTTCTTGCCATGGCACTGCTGCCAGTGGTAAGATTGTCTGTCGGCGTGGTTAATAGTATGCAGTTGCAGAAGTACATTGCTGATGTGAGGAAAGGTATTTCTCCTTCAATGTTTTTTACAGTGCAGTCAGTAGCTTCACTCATAGTTAGAGGAGATGCTGTTGTCCCAGCCGGTGGTGTTGGTGCAGTTACTGGTGGTGGTATGAGTATTGCTGCCTCAAGTTCCAGTTCTGACCAGTTTACTGTGTCCAAAAATATAGTGGAATGTGAAGCAGTGGCAGTGACTGACAGTATGGATGTCATACTCCCCAGTAACAACCTAGTAACTGAATATGAGGATTTTGATCATCATGTCAATGATAGCACACAAAGTGACATTTCCTCCACTGTGGTTCAGGTCGTGCATTTGCCATGCAGTGATTCACAGTGTGGTGAAAAAATTTCAGGTTATGGTGGTGGTGCTGATGATGATGATGATGTTGCTGTGGTTGCAACATGCAGTCCATATGCTAATATCCAAGCAGAAGATGTGGATGATGTTGATGAATATGATGATGAAGTCAGTGACCCTGTTGGGAACTGGAGAAAAAGAAACTCAAGGTGGCTATGTCTGGGTCTGTTTGCATTTCCCCCCTCCTGTAAAAAGTTGTGATTTACCAGTTTCAATTGATGATGATGACCCAGTAATAATCACAGGTAGTCATGGTGGTCATTTGCAGTCTAAGTGTGTCCTACCCGAAAAATCATGAAGCCCCCGCCCCCCACTTCATGGCTTAAAAAAACAGAGTCCAATAAGCAGAATCAGGGGGGACATGTTAAAACTAGAGCATCAAAATCCCTTGTTTGGGATTTTTTTGTGGAAGATGTAAATGATGAGTCAGTTGCAATCTGCCAGGTTTGCCAGGTATGTGTGAGTTTAGGTACAAGGGGGAGCCCTCTGGGCACAGGGAGACAGCATACACATCTTAAGAATAGACACATGGCACTGTTGACTCAGGACAAGATGGCAGCTAATACCTGTACCACAGTGGGACATTCATCCTCGACATCAACCATAATGAGCATGTTATCCCCTTCCATGACTGTAGCATCAAGTAGAAAATTAAATGTGTGCAGTAGTGATGAAATAACAGCAGAGGATTACTACAAGCATGATGAGGTGGAAGAGCAGAATGATTTTGAAGTCTTGTCCAGTGGTGGTGAGAGTAGCAGTTTTGGTGGTGGTCAATGCAGTATGTCTAGTGCAAATGGTACATCAACCCCTGTTGCTAAATCGGTGAAAATAACTGCATTTCTGGTTTTGTCATCCCCTGTGCAACCATCTTTATCACACATCCACACTCCACTCCCTGCAATTCACAGAGCAGAACCATTTGTCATCACACCCCATGTAAAATGTTTATGTTACCCCACCTTACAGATTGTTTTTGCACATAAGCTGAAGTACCCACCCAATCATACAGTGCCATGTGAACTTAATGCTGCTGTAGCTGAAATGCTGGCAATTGATCTTTTTCCCTTCTCCTTTGTGGAGAATTCTGGGTTCCTGTGGCTTGCTGCATGTGCCTGTCCAAAATGGAAAGTCCCATCCTGAACATACTTTTCTACTCGTGCTGTCCCTGAGTTGTACCATACTGTGTCCGACTCAGTGAGACATGCCCTTCAACATTCCTCCTCTCCATTCATCCATTTAAGTTTGGATATGTGGACAAGTGGCAAGACAATGGGGAGTTCATATTTGTGTATAACTGCACACTGAGCACAGGTGCCAGGGTTTGTTTGTGCTGTTGGTAGTGTGACTAATCAGTGTAGTAAGGTGGAGTGTTGTGGTAGCAATCTTCCAGGAATTCGACAGCATGCAACAATTGCTATGCACAATGTGACCAGTTCACACACATGTGAAAACATTTTGGACATGGTACTGACTGAAATTGACAAGTGGCTGAACCCCCTGTCCCTGAGAGCTGGATTCATAGCAAGTGACAATGGGTCAAATGTGATTAAATGCATCCCGAATGGTGGCTTTTTTTGGGTTCCATGCATGGCCCACTGTTTAAATCTTGTGGTGCAGGAGTTCTGCAGCACCCTGATATAAAGGAAATGCTGACAGTTGCACGCCATATCTGTTCTCACTTTTCACGCTCTGCAAAGGCCAGCTTCAGCAGTTGTAGATCTGAAACAGCCTCCCACAGCACTGCTTGAAGCTGGAAGTTGTCACTCAGTGGAACTCCACTTTATACATGGCAGAGAGGTTGCATGAACAGTACAAAGCCATCTCAGAATATCTTGTCATGCACACTAGCTGTGACAGTTCCGGGGCCTCCATGTCTATGATGACTGAACAGTGGCGCCTCATGGACTCTGTAATAAGAATCTTGAGGCCTTTTGAACATGCCACACAGGCAGTGAGTGGCGAGTCTGCCTCTATTAGCCAATCAATTCCACTGCTGTTGGTGCTGAGGCAGACATTGATGAATGTACAGCATAACCTTGATGTTGCTGGAGACAGTTCTAGCAGTGTGTTGCTGAAACACATGCTGACAGTATTCAACCAGAATCGTCACATCTTGAGCATTCAGCATAGTGATAGCTTTGCAATAGCAACAATGCTGGACCCATGATACAGACATGGAATTGCCTCAGTACTGGAGGTCAGGCTTGAACAGGTAAAAAATGTCAGTGGGCAACTGGTGCACTTGGTTCATGGGGCACAGAGGTCACGCGCCAAGGTCAGGAAACCTGAGCAGCATAATCAGGCTGAAGGTGAACCTGGAGGGGTAGTATCAAGCATATCCTGTAAGGGGAAGGGGACTGCAGTTCTAGGTGGTCTGTCATCAAAAGCAGCTGGTGTTAACCCACTTTGGGAGGCTTTGTCCCAAGTGGGGATTTGTGACATAAATGATTCTGGAGAAGCGGATGATGCATCAACCACTGGACTTAGAGCAGCACAGGGAATGGTTGAGTCACATGTCTAAAAACAGGCATCTGTCAATCATTGATGATCCCCTTTTATACTGGAGTGGAAAGGTCAGTGAATGGCCAGAGCTGACCGCTGTGGCACTAAAGCACCTGACATGCCCACCCTCCAGTGTAAGTGTTAAGAGGGTATTCAGCTCAGCAGGTGCAATAGCTTGGGAGCATTGTACAAACCTCTCTCCTGCAAATGTCAGTTTGCTGACATTCATAAAAATGAATGAGAGGCACATACCAGCTCAGACTGCAACCTCAGTACTCATACCCTGGCATAGCCATGGTTTTGCTGATGTTGAAGAAAGGGACCATCCTAGTGACAGTGACAGCATGAAGCGGCCTACTAATGACGTAGATGATAACACAATGGAGAAAGCATTTCCCTGTGGTCAGAATTCAGACATAGAAGACTGCGAGGGCAGCTTTCTTTTGATGAGGATGATGATGAACGATTATGAGAATAATGTTGGCCGGTTTTAACTTAAGTGGTTAAAATGCTGTAACATGTCTTGTATAATACATGTTCTCTTTTTCTTAAAGTTAAATCACTGTCCCACTCATAGTGACTCAAATTCCATATGTCACGTCATCACATTTATAACACAGAGCACAGTATATCCTGGCCCCCGGACTACCACCACCATAAGACTGCTGTTCGCCACTGCCACCATAGGGAATGTGACTGTGTGTCCCCCTGGAGTACCACCACCATAAGACTGCTGTTCACCACTGCCACCACCACCAGATGCAGGAAGATGTGAGAGGGAATGTCATCATGTGCTGCAGCAATGACCACCACCACCACCCACCAGCAGTGCCATTGTGACAATGTTTTCCTTTACATTGATCATGCCAAGGCAGAGGTAGTTGAACAGGAGACCACATCCATCAGCCACAGGCACAAGGCTTCTTACTACTAAAACTATAAAGTGAGTATGTGTACTAATGTTTTTTACACTGTTCAACTTCCTTTAGCTGTGTGTTTTGTTTTGTGTTGCTTTTCTGAGCTGCAACGGTCAAACACATACGGTCAACTTATTTTGTTTTTTTTACAGGTTAACAACAAATGACTCTCTTTCACTGAATGTCTGTATCAATGGTACAGCAGCAGTACTGTCTACAGAAACCTATGGAATATCCATTTCCAATCCATGCTGGTAAGTATATCACTTTTATTTCATCTGTTCCTTTTTTTTCATAAGAGTGCAACAAATCTGACTGATGATTCATAAACTAGGTGACATGCACGTCACAAAAAATATTTCTGCAACATATTATGCGCTGTATTCCAAATTTGCAGCTGTGCAGCCATGACCATGTTGAAAAGGTTGGACCCAGGTTGTGTTACTTGACAAGATGTGGTTTTAAAATGTAACTTGAGTTGAGACACAGGGACACTGACACAGTATATTTGTTACACAGCCTAGTACTAAATTAAAGTGTGATCTGATGATTGCAGTGGGACAGCTTGCTATCTGTGTTAATCTAGATACCCATGGAACAGCCACGGCTTAAACATAATGTCTTACTGCTGAAATCAAGTTGTAATAAGTCCTTCATTTCTTTTTTTAGGAAACCTCCAGATGCTTTGTTGTGTCATAGTTGCCTCTTCCAAAGAACTTCTTCAACATCATGCCCCACCCCCGGGCTGTTGCATACAAGCAGAAGTCATTTGAATTGATGACCATCCATGACCATCATTAATGGACTGGAGAAGGATGCAGATGAAATCTGTGAAGAAGTAACCAAATAATAAACCATTGAGACCTACTTGCAAATATGCTACCCCCAAAAAAAAATACTTACCTTCATTGGCTTGAGAGTATTCCATTTCCAATTTCAATGCCAAAATGTCTCATCAAGCACTGGAATGTGCACATCACTAGTATGTGACCTGTGCTGTGATACAAAACAATACAATGAGTACATGTATATATAATACTGCAAGCATAGTTCTAACAGACTCCCAGGGAGACCCTAAAAAATGTTGGTCCCATATTAAGTTCTTCCTGGGATTGAACCAGTCCTCCACTCCATATGACATGTCTCTAAATGGCATCCATTGTAACAAGCCCCTCTCTATTGCTAACTTCTTTAACGGGCAATTTGCCGACCTTACTCAATACACCTCCACTTTCCGTACCCCATCAAAACTGTCTCACCAGCAAACTCCTCCGGGCCCACTTTCCATTTCAAGTCCGTCCTAAAGAGTGAGGTTCTCAGACTTCTAAGTAACATCTCAGAGTATGCAGCTGTTGGGTCTGAAAACCTGGAACCCAAGCTTCTAAAATTAGCTGCCCCCCACATAGCTGCTCCCCTAGCTAAGATCTTTACCATCTCTATGTGTCAAAGCACTGTCCCAGATATCTGGAAGATGGCCAGAATTACACCTGTACTTAAAAAAGGAGACCAGCTTGACCCATCAAATTACCGACCCATTGCTATCCTATCTGTTTTCAGTAAAATTCTTGAGAAAATAGTTGCCACTCAAACCACTGACTTTCTTCTGAAACACGACCTCTTCACTGATACCCAACATGGTTCCACAAGGGACATAGTACCAATACTGCCCTACTCAAACTGCCAAACTGGGGAGCTGCAGGGGGGGGACCAGGCACAGGAGGGGCAGATGAAGTGCCGGCAGCATGGTCACACACCTGCTGCTGTGGAGGTGGTGCTGCTGGAGCTCCTGCAGCTGCTACTGGTGGTGGTGGCACTGGCGGTGCTGCTGCTTCTGGAGAGGGGAGGCAGGACCAAAGAGCCTGGAGCAGTCCAATGCAACCGGATATGACCCCCACGTGTGCACACTCCCCTCCAGCCATGGGCCAAATACTGTCCCTGGTCCATCACTCAAATAACACTCCTTCCCTCTCTGACACGACGAGTGACTTCACACACACTCACACAACACAGGCATACACACACAAAACAAAATGTAGAAAACAAAGAAATCAGCCACCAGAAATAACTGACAAAACAGTACAAAAAACTAAAGAATTAGCTTTTAAAAAAGCTTTTGGGTTTTTGGAATTTTCTCAGGAAAGAAACTTGTTAACACGAACTCTCCTCTTCTACACAAAATGCTTCCTCTCTACCTCTGCAAAGGAAAAAGTAAAAGTATCTGCTTGTATGACTCACATCCTTCCTGCCTGGCTAAAGCATGTAACTTACAGTACTGTAAGCCATGTGATGTGTTGGGGGGGGCTGCCTAAAGTGCCTATATTGTTGTCATTCCACCTTACTTCGCATTAAGGTGGAATAACAATGTGAAGTCATATTAGTAAAGCGAAGTGAGCACTTTTTAATGGCCACTTCACATAGCGCAATGATAACGTGAAGTGGCCACTTCACGTTTACTTCACAGGCAGAATTTAATTTTCCTGCATCTCTCACAGCAATACCCCTCCCCTACCCCCCCAGTTCCCTTCTTTGTCTAGTCTGTGGACTTAGTATCCTTCTATACCAATTTCTGTGTCTTTTAATTTTTATTTAACCATGTTTCTGTTAACGATATCACCTCTGGCTTCTCAGTTGCTACCCATGTTTTTAATAGGTCCACCTTAAGTTTCAAGACTTCTAGCATTATCACACAAGACTTTAATACTTTGGGCCAGATATTCAGACTGCACCGGGCAGTGGCGCAAGCCTGGGTGCAGTGTAACTGGGCTGCGCCGGGGCCAGGACCAGGCAATATTCAATGGTGATGCCCATGGCTCAGCACCATTGAATATGGCAGCATGGTGTACATACTGTGTATAGTGCAGTGGCACTGCACCAGCACAAGCCACAGAGAGGGAGCACGGGATGCGCCAGCAGCTAAGTGCATTTGGCCAGGCATCACCCATGATATTCATCCGGGGGCATGCAAATGAGGCCATAATATATGCAAGGTGCAAATGGGTCCATTTGCATGTCATTATGGCCCTATTTGCATGCGATGTGCTGGGCATCCCAGTGAATTGCACCAGGCACCCTGCCAAGCTGCTGCCATTGGGGGTTGTCTCCTTGGTGGGCTAGTGTAGCCCCTCCATATGCCCGATCATGGGCATCAGTATTAGAAACCATTTCTTGGTGGTCTCGTGGCCCCCCCGCTGCCCGATCACGGGCCGTTGTAAATGCAGAATGTAGCCTGGTAGACCAGTGGTACCCCTCCCCACCCTCCCACAGAGGACCTCCGGCCACCTGGCACCCCATCATTGGAGGGTGGCAGCACCCTCCCGCATACTGCCTTGCTGCCTGCTGAATGATAGCGTACAGTATGATTGTGGCGTTTGTTGTCCACAGTGTATCTATCGGCTTGTAGACCACTGGACATACAGGAACAGATATGTGAAATGAACATGTTCATTCACATATCTGGTCCTGAGTAGCAACAGCATGGTTCGTGTGCCCATTGGTCCACACTGCAGACCAACAGGTGTACAGATCATACTGTATGCTGCACCGTGGTGGCTGGGCTGTATGCAGGTGGGGTGCTGCCACCACCAATGATGGGGGGTGCTGGGTGGCCGGGGGTCCTCTGTGGAAGGGTGGGGAGGGGGGTACCACTGAACCACCAGACTACATTCTGCATTTACAACAGCCCACAATCAGGCAGCGGGGGGACTGCTAGACCACCAGGAGATGGTTTTCTATTACTGATGCCCACGATTGGGCAGCAGGGGGACAGCTAGACCACCAGGAGATGGTTTTCTATTACTGATGCCCATGATCAGGCAGTGGGGGGACTGCTAGACCACCAGGAGATAGTTTTCTATTACTGATGCCCACAATCGGGCAGCGGGGGGACCGCTACACCACCAGGAGATGGTTTTCTATTACTGATGCCTGTGATCGTGCATATGGGGTGGAGGGGTCCACTGGACTACCAGGGGAGTCCGGGTGCTTTTGGACAGTGTTCCTGCTGGGCGGGTGGCCACCCACGGCTGGTGGCTGTTGTGTTGTGCCTTGCAATACAGCCGCCCACCTGTGGGTGGTCAGCTTTTGAGCCTACATTTTATGGCTCAACTTTGAGCACTAGTGTGTGGTGCATGTAGGGGTTGCATCAGCATATGCACCGCACATCCCGGGCTGAATACCGGGATGTGCCACATATGCATGGGCACACCCCCTGCATCTGTGCCACATAGGATTACATTGCACCCCGGCGCATCAGGATTTGCGCTGTGCCAGGCAGCCTGTTCAATATCCCACTGGGGCGCAATGGAGTGTTGCGCCAGTGCAACTCAGTTGCACCACGTGCAACCCCTTTGAATATCCCAGCTTTTGTGTTTTGGGGCCTGGGTTTAATTCCACATCCCCTGCTAATAGAATGATTAGGCATAGTTCCATCTTTCATTTGTCCATTTGTAATACAGATATAATATTGACTCATCAGATTTAAAGCTTGTAAACATATGAGACTGAATTTATTTCTTTTGCTTCCCAATTTAATGACTTCCCTGGTTCTTTCTAATATGCCTCGCCCATGCAGTGCTCCACTCTGTAGTGCCAGAGTACTTGCTTTCTCTAGCACACACACACCCCCGTGCAGACAGCGGCAAGTACAAGGCCCAAAAGCAAGGCAGACAACATCATTTTGCTTGATTTGGAAGAAACTTTTCAAGTAGTTTGACAAGGAGCTATTCAGATAAAGTGCACCAAACTTGAGACAGAAATACATTATTAATTTGCTTAATAACTTTAAAATACTGACACATCAAAACTGTAAACAATTTAAATCTCTTTAATATTAAAACTGGTCCTAAACTTATAACCATTTGCTACAGATGCTACCTCTAAGACAGAATGATTTCTTCAGTGAACGATACCTTCATTTTCAAGCTTTGAGTGATTTTACCAAACAGCCCCCATGTGAATTTGTGCAATCCTAATGGTAAAAATTATTACTGGGCCACTCACACTCATGCTGCGCTGTGAGTGTGTGAATTTAAAGGGGTAGTAAGCTCCGCCTCTAGAAGCAACCCCGCTCACTGGTTGGCTCACTGTTGAGCCCCCTTGCCTTGCAGTTAGTCGAATGCTTCAGGCAATGTTGTTTCACTGGAGCCCCAGTTAATTAGTTTGCACAGTGATAGTCTCTGAGCAATCAAAGGCAGCCATCTCCAGCAGCTTGGTTGTTACCAAAGTAGCGAGCAGAGTAAACTACCACCACAGTGCAGTCACTAGATACAGGGATAGCCATCGTTCAGGTCAATAGAAAGTCAGTACCATTATGGTACTGACCATTATGGATAGGAACTTGAGTATTTCTTTTCTAAATGAAAGTTTTGAGTAAGGGCAAGAGTTGACAATTCCTGTTGATTTACTTGTGATGCATCACTATACTGTAAAGGTGCTTTTACTATATTGATATACTAAAAGTGGTTTTTACTATATTACTTCATGTTTATCTGTTTAGAAACATCAAATATCAGACTTCCAGTGACATCAATGGGGGGAATGGAGGGTTGATTTTTTTCACTACTTCCAGTCCTCTAGGTTTAGTCTTGAATTCTGCGATTTTTCACTCCAAAACCACCTTAAGTTCTTACCAGGGCATTCCAATGATCCATAGAGAAGAGATCAGTGGCTCTTCTAACAGATAACCCAGCTGATGTGGATGGATGGGAGAGGGATGACTTGGCCAAAGACACCTCCAGCTCTTAGAATGTGGCAGCATCAGCACATGAGCAAAGGTTTACCACACAGACTGTTGCTAAAAAAAAGATCTTGATTTAATATTGGCAGATCTGTGCACATTTCAGACAGAAAAGAAAACTGAGTTTGCAAAGGTTCATTTGGGGTAAGCAAAGTTAAAACAGATGACCAAAGAACAGCAGGGGACAATCACTGCACTTTTTCCAGGGCAGATTGTACCACGCGCTTAACACTTGAAGTGTTCCAGAAAATACATCTAAAAAACAAGTGTAATGACCTGGAGGGCCATTCATACCAAAAGGACAAGACGTTATATGGCATAAGGGAGAAGGCTGATGGCACAGACATGGACCATACCTGGCAGACATATATTGTGTCACGTCTTCACACACATGGTGCGAGGTTTCTTGGAAAACAGCCATTTGTTTTTTTCACACTCCTTCCATTCAGGACAAATGTCAGCCTGACAAGGGAGCAGAATCCTGGAGGAAATGAGGTGCACAATTGACTACATATGGACATATTTTTTGTCAGTGCCCCTTCCTTTACCTTTTTTGTGACCAGTTTCAGAATGCCCTTAGAGTTATTGCTGGGGACTCCTTCCATCTCTCTGACTGCACCCTATTGTTTTTATATTTATTTCCTAGGTCTAGAGGCCCTAACACCCACAGACTAATATGTGTTCGTCTGGTTACGCTTAAAAAAATTATTACAAAAACTGACTAACACAAAATATACCTATCCTACAACAATGTCAAGATACAATGTTTACTGTGTATGAAATGAAACAGTAAACTGCTAGATTAAACCACATGATGCCAAAATCTGCAGACAAATGGAATAAAGGGATAAAATTAAGCAATAAGGCACAACAAGGTGTGTGTTATCATGTAATAAAGTCACTCCTGGGGTGGGTTGAAGCATGAGCCAAAGCCGAGTGCTTCCACCACCCCAGGAGTGACGTTATTACACAATAACACACACCCTGGAGTGCCTTATTGCTATTATACAATGGCTCGATGTTATACAAAATAAAAAAAATTTAAATGTTTTTAGTAGATTTTTAGTGAGTTTCTTTGAGAAGAGGAAAAAAAAGGCTCTATGAATACAGCCAACACAGCTAATGTTAATCAATGACAGTGATGTTATACTGTAATATCATCACTGTCTCAGGCACGCACTGACCAGGATTCTTTCTTGACATTGTATAATGTACGTTAACCAAGAGACAAGATATTGTACCATGAGCCACTGGCAGCAAGGAAAATGAATGCTTTTAATAGCCAGGTTATACAGCTTCTGTATGTGTTATGCGTTATCTTGTAACTGTTGTTGCTGATAGCTGTCTTTTTTTTATCAAAAAGAAATCTAAGAAAGATTACAAAAAAGAAACATCAGAAGTCATTCAACAGGATGTAACTATATTGATTTGTCTACATGCTTTCATTTAAAAAAATACTTGCTCTTATACTGTAGTTCAAAAGCTAGACATTTTTTAAGAAATTATCTTTAGACAGGGCTAACATTTGAACTGTTATTGACAGAAACTTTTTTTTTAAATGGAAGCTTTGAGTCAGGTTTGTATACTATGTTATTTATAGTCATAGCACTTGCTCAGTGAACACCCATTGCTGGTGCTACGACAAATGTGATCATGTAGGGGAGTCTGAAAGCTATCACCCAAGACTGGCAAAAAAGCTTGACCTTTGCCAACGTTATGGGTAACAGAAGTAATTTTGGTGAAATTGAATTAAGCCTGCATGCTATGCATTATCATTTTATGCAGACTTAGTTTATTTTCATCCACAAGTTCTGTATTGAGATACAACTTTGGTTATCAATACAGGATTTGTGTGAGGTTGATGGTTGCTGGCTGGGGCACAAGGCAGAGGTTAATTGTCACCAGCCATCTGTTGGGGGGTTGGCATGGGGAGAAGGCTGGCAGGAGGCTACCGCAGGAGGGAGAGCACTGGACAAAAGGAGGTGCTCTAACATGCAGATGGGGGTAAGATTGGCAGGAATTTCTGACATGTGCAAATGGCGATCAGGTGAGATAGGGTACTGCTGAACTACCATGGATGTATGACACAGGCAAGCAGGGTTCTGATGAGGGAGAGGGGTACCATTAGGCTACCAGGAACTCATAACACATAAAAAGAGGATTCTGATGAGGGTCGTGGGTCTCACTAGGCTACTGGGGATTGATAACGCATACAAACAAGGTTCTGATGAGGAGGGTGGGTCTCACTAGGCTACCAGGGATTGATAACACATACAAACAGGATTTTGATGAGGGGGGTGGGTCCCACTAGGTTACTGGGGATTGATAACAGATACAAACAGGGTTCTGACGAGGGGGTGGGTTCCACTAGGCTACCGGGGATTGATAACACAAACAAACAGGGCTCTGATGAGGGGGGTGAGTCCCACTAGGTTACTGGGGATTGATAACAGATACAAACAGGGTTCTGATGAGGGGGGTGGGTCCCACTAGGCTACCGGGGATTGATAACACATACAAACAGGGTTCTGTTGAGGGAGGTGGGTTCCATTAGGCTACTGGGGATTGATAACACATACAAACAGGGTTCTTATGAGGAAGGTGGGTCCCACTGGGCAACTGGGGATTTATAACACTGACAAACAAGCTTCTGATGAGGGAGAGGGGTACCATTAGGCTACCGGGGATTTAAAGCCCATACAAATAGGGTTCTGATGAGGAAGAGTGGTACCATTCAGCTACCGGGGATTTATAACTCATACAAAGAGAGTTCTGATGAGGGAGGTGGGTCCCACTGGGCTACTGATGATTTATAATACATACAAACAGGGTTCTGATGAGGGAGAGGGGTACCATGAGGGAGATGGGCTCCATTCAGCTACCGGGGATTTATACCACATACAAAGAGGGTTCTGACGAGGGAGGTGGGTCCCACTAGGCTACCGGGGATTTATAATACATAAAAGCTGGGTTCTGATGAGGGAGAGGGGTGCCATTAGGCTACCAGGGATTCATAACACATACAAAGAGGATTCTGATGAGGGAAGTGGGTCTCATTAGGCTACCGACGATTGATAACAAAGACAGACAGGGTTCTGATGAGGGAAGTGGGTCCCACTTGGCTACTGGGGATTGATAACATATTCAAGGAGGGTTCTGATTAGGGAAGGGGGTCCCACTAGGCTACTGGGGATTGATAACACATACAAACAGGATTCTGATGAGGGACTGTGGAACCATTCGGCTACCGAGGATTTATAACACATACAAAGAGGGTTCTGATGAGGAAGAGGGTTACCTTTAGGCTATAGGGGATTTATAACTCATACAAAAAGGGTTCTGATGAGGGAGGTGGGTCCCACTAAGTTACCAGGGATTTATAATACATACAAGCTAGGTTCCGTTGAGGGAGAGGGGTACCATTAGGCTAGCAGGGATTCATAACACATACAAAGAGGATTGTGATGAGGCAAGTGGGTCTCACTAGGCTACTGGGGATTGATAACACATACAAGCAGGGTTCTGATGAGAGGGGTGGGACCCACTAGGCTACTGGGGATTGATAACACATTCAAACAGGATTCAGATGGGGAGATAGGTATCATTCTGCTACTGAGGATTTATAACGCGTACAAAGAGGGTTCTGATGAGGAGAGGGGTACCATTCAGCTACCGGGGATTTGTAACACATGCAAAGAGGGTTCTGATGAGGGAGGTGAGTCCCACTAGGCCACCAGGATTCATAATAAATGCACACTGGGTTCTGATGAGGGAGAGGGGTACCATTAGGCTATGAGGGATTTATAACACATACAAACAGGGTTCTGATGCGGGAGAGGGGTTACCATTATGCTACCGGGGATGTATAACACATAGAAACAGGCTTCTGATGAGGGAGAGGGCTACCATTAGACTACCGGGTATTCATAACACATACAAAGAGGATTCTGATGAGGGAAGTGGGTCTCACTAGGTTACCAGGGATTGATAACACATAGAAACAGGGTTCTGATGAGGGAGAGGGCTACCATTAGACTACCGGGTATTCATAACACATACAAAGAGGATTCTGATGAGGGAAGTGGGTCTCACTAGGTTACCAGGGATTGATAACACATAGAAACAGGGTTCTGATGAGAGAGGTGGGACCACCTAGGCTACCTGGGATTGATAACACATACAACAGGGTTCTGTTGGCCAGCCCTGTGGTGCTGAGGGCTGAGGTACTGGATGCCACACCTATGACCCAGATTTGGGAACAAGCTCAGGCCACAGGAGGTTGGCAGGAGTGAGAGTGGATCGAGTATCTGGAGGACTGCTTTCCTCTCTCAGTGGGAGGAAGGCCTGTCGTCCTGCTCGTTGACTGCACTCTGGTGACAGCTGGAGGGCAGTATGAGCAAGGAGACGTGCTGACATCATGATGTCAGTAGGGAGCGGGGATGGGAGAAAATGTGGAAACGGAGCCTGGCAGGTTCCATGATGGCTCCTGCATTCACAGGGGTCAAGCCCGGTATCTGGATTGGGTCTTGAGGGGGCAAAGCCTGGCACTCTCCTCCCTGGCCCCGCTGTGGGGGGCAATCCATGGGTGATTAACCAGAGTCGTCGATACGGGGACACTAGGAGCCAGAGAGTGAGTCTTTCCATAAGGAGGAACAGCAACCATTTGCCAGGACTTCCAAGAGGAAAAACAGATAATAGATCAAAAAAGAAAATAAAAAACAAAAAACAAACAGGATTCTGATGAGGGAGATGGGTCCCACTATGCCACTGGGCATATAAAACACATACAAATGGGATTCTGATGAGGGATGTGGGTCCCACTAGGCTACCGGGGATTGATAACACATACAAATGGGATTCTGATGAGGGAGCTGGGTCCCACTAGGTTACCGGGGATTGATAACACATACAAACAGGGTTCTAATGAGGGAGGTGGGTCCCACTAGGCTACTGGGGATTGATAAGACATGCAAACAGGGTTCTGATGAGGGAGGTGGGCCCCACTAGTCTACCAGGGATGAATAACATATACAAACTGGCTTGTGGTGAGGGAGGTGGGTCCCACTAGGCTACCGGGGATTGATAACACATACAGACTGGGTTGTGATGAGGAAGGTGGGTCCCACTAGGCTACCGGGGACTGATAACAGATACAGACTGGGATCTGATGAGGGAGAGGGGATACCACTTGGCTACCATGGATTTATCAGTCACAGTACTACATCTGGCTTGGGATTTGAGGGTAGGAGCGGGCACCAGATGTTTTCTCTGTGCAATACCTCAGCCCATGCAGCAATCCAGAGGTACTGCACATAATGGCATACAAATGGACTCTTAGCACCTTGAATGCCTTAAGTAATCATTAGCATGCTGGAATTTAAATCGGCAGCCAGGAACAAAGGCCCTATCCTGTTTGGGATGCACCAGCCCTAGTTGTTCCTGGATGCCCTTTTCCAGCAGGGAACTATGGTGCACTGCACCTCTGCACTTTGTGGCACCACCACAGCCATATATTCTGTATAGAGTGTGTGCTAGTCAGGGATGGTACAGTATGCATGAACAAATATCAGGAGAGACAGCCTCTGCGGTATTAGCTCCTTACCTAAGGTACCCCTTGCCATAGCAACTGAGGAATTCAACCTCGGTGGAGGGTTTTAAAAGACCTCTCTGACACCGCCACAAGGGACAGCAGTTACTGGGGGCTGGGGGGTTGTGGAGGACTCTGATACCACCGCAAGGATCATCAGTTACCGGGAGCTTGGGGGTTCTGACATCCGTACTACCACTGCAGGGTGTGGCATTTACTGGGGGCTTGAGGCAGGAAGGGGGTTCTTCACACCTCTCTGATACTGTCGCAAGGGGCGGCATTTACCATGAGCTTGGGAGAGTTGTCTGTTTTCTGTGTTATTGCCACAAGGTGCGGCATTCACCAGGAGCTTGGTGCAGGGGGGTGCATGTGCGACGGCCGCGGTGAGCAGCATTTCATGAGGATGAGGCCAGGGAAGGGTGGGAGTGTCTACAGGTCAGCGTATTTCACCGGGGGATCCCTGCAGGCGCAATGCAAATAGGGCCATAATGGCATGCTAATGGCCCCATTGCACCATGCATGCCAAACGTCCTCATTTGCATGCCCCTGGCTGTGAATTGCGTTTTTGGGCACACGGCATTCTGAAATCTGTACTACCACCACAGGGTGCAGCATTTACCAGGGGCTTGGGGCGGGGAGGGGGTGTTCATTACAGTTACCACCACTGTGGAGGGCAGCTTCAATGGGGGCTTGGGGAGCTTCTGCATTACATGTACTGCCACCGGGTGCGGCAGTCTATGGGGGCTTGGGGCAGAGGGGTACACTGGACTGCCAGGGTGGGCATGATGCTGTGCTCCTGCCTGCAGTACAGCAGCCTGCCTTTGGGTGGCCACCCACTTAAGTCTAGGTTTTCTAGACTTTTCTTTCTGTGGTGCATCCCCGGACTTGCCCAGGGATGCACCACAGAATAGGGCTGTGAATGGGGTCACGCCCGGTATGCATGGGCATGCCCCCTTTGCAGCCCCTCTGGATGCATCGCATAGCATTACTGGTGGTCTGCAGCACATCTGGGATGCACTGGCACATTGGGGTTGCACCTGCGCATCGGTACTCTGCCAGAATCGCCTTTGGGCACATGTTGGGGATGCCACGGCACATCCGTTTTGTGAATCTTGCCCTTGGAGTTTTAGGTTGTTTATCAATGTATTAATTTATATTGTTATTTTTATATGTATTTATTGCAAATGTCTTGAATACTGTGATGCAGTCGGAGCTGTATGGATGGGGTGCAGTATAAAGAAAAAATACTTTACCTTACTTTATCATCTCTCCTTACTGGCAGCATACTAATTAACATTCTGTGCTAGCCATTGTACGGTGCTATCAGCCGCACTGGAATATTGGGGCCAATACATTTAAAAAGGGTTAAACTTTAAACCATTAGTGCTAGAAACCTTTTTTTAGATGAAAGCTTGGAGTTAGGTGGATGTAGTTACACCATGTCAATACACTTTTGGTGCATTAATACACAGAAATACATGCTGATATAGTAAAATTCATGTTTAATATTTTAATATTGTAAAAGTGCATTTTCAGTGTATCAGTACATTGAAAATATGTTAACATATTGTATCTACATTAGCCAGAGTCTAATATTTAATTTTTTTAACAAGTGTTTTTACTCCCATTGTCCGGCAGGGCAGATATATCACCATCTGGCCATGTTGGCTGTTAGGAAGCATGGGCAGTGGAGGATTCATCCCTTAATTTCTACCCTGCTGCTTTGTTTTCCCATTCCCATGGGGAGATCAGCATTAGGACTGAAGTCCCAAAGGAAGCTTGAGCATGTGCACACCCTGCTACACACCTTGCAATATCTCCCTCCTACCCCCACATCATGACTGTGGCTCCATCAGTGTTACACCTAGAAGTGGTAGCTCTGTGAGGTGAAGCAGCTCTCCCTTCCTGAGGAGGATGGCATCCATTGGGATGTTCAATCCTCCTCTTCCCTCCAACCAGCCTCTGATGATCCAGGCTCATGCCCAAACCCAGATTGACAGGATTACAAGCTTTTATTTAAAAAGAAATGATGGGCCCAATTCTGAAAGAGCCCTTAGAGCACCACAAATGTCTGGTGGTCTAGGGCTGTGGCACACTCCCAGTGCATCAGGAACCATGCGCCCGATTCTGTAAAATCAGGGGTCCCTGCACCAAAAACCCAGGATTTGCCACAAAGGCAGACTAGCGCCAAATGCTAGGCACAACTGTGGGACCTGCTGCACAGATCCGCCCACCCCTCCCACCAGGCGCATGACAGAATGCAATGCCAGGAGGGGTCCTGGGCCAGAAGTAGCATAGTGGATGTCATACTGGGTGTTAGGGAGTGGGGGGATATGCCCATGGGATGATCGGGCATCCAGCGGGGGTTCCCTTGTCGGTACCAGTCACATAATGGTGTATGCCCACCAGGTGCCCGATCACCCCCTTGGTATACCCACTTGCTCCCCAACACCCCAATAATGCTCACCTGTCATGTCTGCCCCAGACCCCACATACAGAGCCCCCATCAGCTCCCCACCTTAAGGAGCAATGTCGCAAGGGATGTAGACCACCTCCTGGCTGGTTTAACATGATCCCTTACTATGGCCATGGCGGGGCTTTCGGAATCCCAATGAAGGGGATGTTGCAGCCTGCTGCGGCTGTTCAGTCCAGCTCCCACCCTCCCATCTGACCCCCGATGACCCAGGCTCATTCCTGAACCCGAGTTGCCAGTGTAGCGTGAGGTGTGTTAGCCAGTGCTTCAACCCTGTTGCCACCAGGCCGGCAGATGCAGATTACTTTAAAGAGAAGTTTGAATCCTGGTTGAAGTCAGAGGGAAAGACTCCCCAAGAAGTGCAAGAACTGTACAAAGCTGGCAGTGTTACCCAGCCTGATCATCCCCTGGTTTGATTTGCTGCTTGGGACACCAGGGACAGAAACAGGGTCCTACCAGAGGCTAAAACCCTTCTCTGGGAGAAAACTAGTGCCACCAGGGGAAGATGACTTTGAAACATGGATGGGTCAAGCCACTCCTGTGGTGCAAGATCCTCAGTGTCCTGAAGCTGAGAAGAGAGGTCAGCTGTGGGAGAGCTTGAGAGGACATGCTATGAATAACACTGGAGCTTTGCAAGCTACCTGACCTGATGCTACTGCCCAGATCTACCTCAATACACTGGAAGACAAGTTCGAGAGTACTGACAGTGGCACTGAAGTCCTGAAAAAGCTTTAAGAGACAGTGCAAAGAGAAGATGAGAAGCTGTCTGACAATTTGATACATCTCGAGCAATTGATACGAGTCAGAGTCTGACAACAAGTGAAAAGAACTATCCAGTGCACAAGCTAAAATTTTTAGCTTTAAAAAGGGCCATCACAGATCAGTTTCATGACTAACTTTTATGGGGCCAAATTTACAGTAAAAAATGACAACGATCCTGTTACCTATGTCAGTACCACTGCTAAGTTAGATGCAGCAGGTCACTGTTGGTTGTCTGCCCTTTCCAAGTATAACTTTACCCTAGCGTATCGGAAGAGCCTGAACAATACCAATGCTGATGCCCTGTCTCACAGATTTCACCCTCCAGGTGAGAACCGGTGGACTTGTAAGACCCCTGTAACTGTGAAAGCTGTATATATAAAATATGTGGATGCAGACAGTGAGATGCCTGTCTGTCATACCAGAGTTATTGGCGTAATGGCAGCCCACCCTGATGCTATTTCTTTTTTTTGTTAATTATTTTTTTATTTATAGCTGTTTGCTCTCCATGGCCCCTTACTCCTGTCATTGTTCCCCTTCCACTCCCAACCTCATCAGCCCCTCCACCAGAATCTTGGCTGATGGGGATCTGCAATGAGTGGGGTCCGAGAGCAGAGGGGCCATCACATACAGTCACAGGAAGACATGGATTTTGCTGGTTTTTCTCCCTTCTCTCTGGGAGCAGTGGCACACAGACATGTGTCCATACTTGGGGGCACACATGTGCTCCCAGAAGCCACATACTCCTTCCAAGAACCTGACATTTGTCAGTCCCCAGACTTCCACTGACCTGGCATCCAGATTTCACTGGGTGTCAGTTGATAGTGAGGTGAATCACCTCCACAATTCAGGAGAAGTGAGGAGAGCAGCCCAGTGGCCACTACAATCCTCTCGCAGACCTCCCCTCAGCCAACCAACTGGCGGCCCATGCTTGCTTCCAAACATGGGCTGCCAGTGTGGCACGAGGTGTGGCATCCAGTGCCTCAACCCACAGCGCCACCAAGCCAGCTTCTGATGCTGTTCCTGAAGCCTACTACAACTTTGCAGGTTTGGATGTGAGCAATCTGCCCCAGTCAAAATGATGGTAACGAGGATGCTCACAGCAGTAAGATTATGGAATGAGAGGGGTAATCTTAGCTTTACAAAAAGGAGGAGGCCCAGATAAAGTGCCAAATGATCATCCTGGTGTTCCAATCTTGTTGAAACAGTGAAGCAAGTTGTCCTTGAAGGATGGACTGCTTTTCCAGGCTGTACAAGACACAAAAACAATGGTCACCTGTAACCAGTTGGTATTTCTGTGGAAGTATCACAAAGTGGTCCATAGAGCACTTCATGATGACATGGGGCACCTCGGGTTTGCACACAGGGGTCCAGTTATGGGGTGTATAGGACTATTTTACACCCAGCTTTGCAGTCCTGGGTAGTATCATCACTACCAGGTGTTTCCACAGACTTCACGCATTCGCACTTCAGTTCAACAGAACAGTGTGACCGTGTTGCAAAATATTACCTGGCATACTGAAATACTACCAGCTTGGAAAAATCAGAAGTTTTAACTTCCTGGCCTAAAAAAATTACCTGGAGCACTGTTTGCGCATACCCTGAACCTTGTGCAAAGCTGATTCTATTTGCCCAAAATGTCAAAATGCTCATGGTGTCCAACATGGCACAGCACTGCAAGAATTGTTCCAGGTGTGTTCAGAGAAAGACTTTTCCCCACAAAGCGGCACCACTGGTAAACATTAAAACCAGTGAACCTATGGAACTGCTGAGCATGGATTTTTTGTCACTGGAACCAGAAAGTAAAGATTATTGCCACATTTTAGTTTTCACCGACCACTGTACAAGGTATGCACAGGCCTACCCAACAAAGAAATCAGACAGTGCAGACTATTGTGCAGAAACTCAAGGGGTTTGTAACTCATTAAGGTATACTCCAGCGTATTTAATCCAACTAAGGTCCTTACTTCCAGAGCCATTTAGTGAAAGAATTTCTTGCTGCACATGGCATCCAGCAGTCATGCACTACACCCTACCATCATCAAGGAGACCCACAACCAGAAAGGTTTATTCATACCTTGTTAGACATGTTAGGTATGCTGAATCCTGAACAGAAAATAAACTGGAGCCAGCACGACCCAGCTTGGTGCACATTTACAATTGTACACGAAACAGTGCTGCAGATGCTTCACCTTACCTGTTAATGTTTGGCCGTAAAGTCCATTTGTCAATAGACCTAGCTTTCTGAGTGTTTGTGGATGGAACCTCAAAAGAGTCTAACCTTGAATACATGAAACACCTGAAAAAGCAACTGAAGGAAGCCTAACAATTGGCTGCAGAAGCTGCTGGAAAAGTTATTTCTGCTAACAAATTTCAGTATGACCAGAAGGTGTGTCACCAAGTTTTGCAAGGTGGAGACAGAGTTGTCCTCAGAAATCTTGGCGTCAGTGGAAAGCACAAGATAGCCTACCACTGGTCTTCTGAACGTTATGTTGTCCTGGAAAAATTAATTGATTTACCTGTATACCTCATTCATCAAGAATGTGGCTGAGGGATTGTTAAAACTATTCACCATAACCAGCTTCTACCTATTGGTCAGCTCAAGCTCATTCCAGAGACTGTAACAGAGCCTGTGCTTAGACCTCCCAGAATTAGAAATCATAACCAAGCCGATGAAAAGATGGCACCCACATCTCCTGACAGCACCATGTGTATTGATCTGATTCTGCCGTCTGCCACAAATGACAGTTCAAACAATGAGAAGGACAAAGAAATGTACTGGTATTAACCTCCTATAAATGTACCCGGTGCACCAGTGACCCCTATGGACTGGCCACAAGCAGGTTGTGAAGAGGTAGACCCCTAGTATTGTTTAAACCCAAATGCAGAGCCATTAGTGCAAGGTCCAACCCGAACTGGAGACTGAGATGTACCTTTTGCAGATATAAATGTAGAAGTGTTGGTGGAGAACTTTTCAATAAAGATTGATCAGACTCCTGCTATTCCAGATCAGGCCTCTGTGCTGGACACAGTGCTGGAACAGGGCAGTGCACATCCTAGTCCTATGGAAGATGCAGTAGTACCCCAAAAGTCTAGTAGCATGTGTAAACCTCCCATGAAATGAACCTACAATCTTCCAGGTGCCAACTCTGAAATCCCCATACAAGTGGTGCATAAGTACATGCGGTGCACCCCTTCAGGTTGACACTCTGATGGCGAAACACAAAAAAAGACCATTAAGATGACAGTCGCTGTCATGGTCCTTTTTTGGTGCTTCATTTTCCACCAGTGTTCTGCCCTCCCCGGACCAACTCTGACCTGGAGTTGAGAATCCTAAAGTCCAGGGTGTGTGGGAGGCACAGCCCCCACAGAAAACACTCGCTGGATGGGTGGCACAATAACGATGTCAGTATTATGCCATCACTGTGGGAGAGGTCGGCATTTTCACTGTCGACCTCCCTTGGTGTTTCTAAGTACATGATGGCCCTTGTTTATTCTGTGTTCACTGTTGCCCATCACTGAGCTGAAATAGTTAATATGTTTGGTAAATGTACTGATAATATGTCTAGCTGGATTAAAACTGATGCTAAATGTATTAATGATTTGTCAACGTGTTACAATCTGATGCATAACTGACAGAGGATGCTTGTGTCTTGTTCGAAAATGTACAGTAATAATGATGTGTTTTGGAATGACTCAGTAGTTAGGAACTGATTCACATGGAGGGGGAGCAGGGACAAGGTGGTGAATTACAGACCAGTTAGCCACACTTCTGTATCTGGTAAACTAATGTTAACCTTGATTAAGCAAGACCTCGTGCAATACCTGGAGAAGAATGGGCTCCAGGACACCAAACAACATGGATTTGTGGCAGAAAGGTCATACCAGACAAATGTAATCACCTCTTTCAACTGGAAGACAAGGGAATTGGATAGGGGACATGCAATGGACCTTCTCTATTTTGATTTCAGCAAAGCATTTAATTATGTACCACACTAGTGCTTGCTGAGGAAACTGGACAACATAGGGCCTACAAAAAGTATAGTCAGATGGGTGGGCAACTGGCTCACAGACAGGAGTCAAAAGGTGATGATAAATGGGGTGAAGTCAACTGTGGGTGCAGTTACTAATGGGGTTCCACAGGGATCTGTTTTGGACCCTGTTCTCTTTAACATATTCCTCAGTGACATTGGCAATGGTATCCAGAGTAAGCTAGCCCTGTTTCCAGACAACACCAAGCTTGGAGAGCAGGTGGACACTCTTGAAGGGGTTAGGGACCTACAAGAAGACCTCCAAAAATTGGAAAGGTGATCAACTCTGTGGCAGCTGAAATCCAGTGCAAAAAAGTGCAAAGTGATGCACCTCAGTAAAGGGAACACAGGAAGGGAATATTGTCTCTATGGGGATAAATTGAGCACCTCTCAGGAAGAAAGGGACCTGGGGGTCATTATTATGGACACCATGAAGCAGACAAGCCAATGTAATAAAGCATACAGTAGGGCGATCAAAATGTTGGGGTGCCTAGGCAGGGGGACTGATAGCAGGAAGAGGGAAGTGATCATTCCCCTCTACAGATCCCTGGTTAGACCACACTAGGAGTAGTGTTCAGTTTTGGGGGACACACTTGAAGAGGAATAGGAACAGGTTGGAATCATTGCAGAGAAGGGGGACAAAGATGATCCAGGGTCTGCAGGGACTCCCCTCTGAGGAACGGCTAGCAGCACTGAATATGTACTCACTGGAAACCAGGAGGGAGAGGGGTGACATAATAGAAACATTCATTTATTTATTTTATTTAGTTTTTGTTAACTGAGTAAGGTGTCATAGTCACAAATGTGACTATTTTCAGACACGACCCAGGAGGTTGTATTATAAGAACTGCCTACTCTTTCCTCAACATCCAAATGAAGCACCTCAACCACAGAGAGTAGTTGGTCCGGGAGGTTGGCAGGTGGTTAGGAGATGCAAATTGGGTGCCCCATCACTTAATGCTCTCCAACGTATCACCTCCACAATCCATATAAAAACTACAAACAGGTATCTGCCTCTATCTCCAAAATCAAACAAAGGGGTAGAGGACACTGCAGAGCAGGACACTGCTGCATGGGAGCTAGCACAACAAAACTCACCCAAAACATGGACCAAAACAAAAAAAGCAAAAAGGATATCCAAAACACTTCTGATCATAGGAGACTCCATGATTCAGGGAGTTGTTACCTACCTCCAGCCAGGGGTAAAGGTCAGATGTCTCCCAGGTACATCTGCATAGACAGACACTGACCACATTGCTAAAATCATGCAGGAAGTAAGAGAAACCATTGATCTGCTGGTACACATAGGGACTAACAATCTTGCCAGCTGGTCCGTTGTGGAGACCAAGGAACACCTGACCAGGCTGGGAGACAAACTGTCATCCATTTTATCTGGCACCTCCTTCTCTGAGATCCTGCCAGTCTGAGATAGGGGGGCAGACAGATGGAAGGTCAGAGAAGAGGAGATAGGGAAGCTAAACATGTAGCTCAAGGGATGGTGCCAGGGAAAAAGGACACAAATTTGTAGGTAACTGGCAACAATTTTGGGAGTGAAAGTGCTTTAAATTTGATGGACTGCATCTGACTAAGGAGGGAGTCAGTGCATTGAGGCAGAAGTTTGACGTCTTTGCAGAATATTTAAACTAGCCAATGGAGAGAGGGGTGCAGCACCTGATACATCGAAAGGGAAGAACACCCCTCCCCTCTCAGGTAGTGATCAGTGGCTCAGTAGGTAGCACACTCACCTCTGAGGCCGGGAGATCAGAGGGCTGTGGGTTCAGTTCCCACATCTGGCGCATGGGTTAATATCCCAATACTGACACTGTAGTGTAGCATGAGAGGGGTGCTGCACTTCTGAGGTGCCGTCTTTCAGATGAGATGTTAAACTGAGGTCCCATCTGCCTGGATTGGTGGTAGTTCAGGTGGATGTTAAAGATCCCATAGCACTTATCGAAAAGAGTAGGGGAATATTTTATTAGAATAACATCAAAAAATCAATAATTACATACAGTGTTAAAATCACTCCACAGACCATTATACATCAAGAAAAAAAGCAATAAATACCCATAGTGTTAAGCCACACTAACAAATATTTAAACCAGAAAGAATTCAAAGCAAGTATTACAGCCATATATTCACAAAGGAACCTCCTAAGAAAGTATTAGAAACCTACTGTAATTTATCGCATAAAACACAATGATCGCCTCCTCTCTATTAAGAGTCTTTCCAGTATAATGATCTTAGATACAAAAAAAACTTTGTGATGAACACATAAATAATATACAAATCAAATAAAAGAATAATTCCAGAAGAACAGACAGTGTTAAATTATACGAAATAAACAAAAAAAGAAAAAAGAAATCCAAAAATAGGCAAAAATCCTATTTTTTTATTCCTCCTCTGAAGTAATAATGAACCCCCCAAATAGAATGTAGCAAAAAGTCATACTGTCATGTAACATTGCGTATCTGACTAAACTATCCTATACATACTGCCAGCTAGCAGTCGTGACCTCCCCCCATATATAACCCACCCATCCATGTGTGAACAAAAGCAAACTACTTAACTTCTTATTTATATTTAATAAACTTCAAAAACCATTTCCACCACTCCTTCACCTTCCTTGAGGAGAAGAATGCTGTGTCTCGAATACAAATCCTGTTCATCACCCCGTGAATCAACCTCTGGGCAGTGTCATGGGGCATCGATTTTTGATATAGCACCCATTGGCACCTAGCTTGCCACAAGTAATATATCAACATGCTACAGAAGATTTGTAAAGTGTCAACATGATATACTAACCGAAACTGTGGAGAATGACCCAGTACTAATGTATCATAGTCCATATATTCTAACCATTTCATATTCCATTGCACTGCCAGGAATTTCCACAGAGACATAGCATAGGAACAATTAAAAAGAAAATGATCAACCATTTCTTCTTGTGCCACACACTCCAAAAATAGACAATTTCTTTCCTGCACTGGTTTATGTTTGGTGTTCCCTCGTACCCCAATTCGGCCATACACCATAAGCCATAGCGTTTCCCACATATAAGTAGGTAACCTTGGGTTGTTTAATCTACTTAAAACTATATCCACACACCTTAGAGGACAATTCTTAAACACTGGTTCACTAGGATATAGTTGAAGCAATACTGATTTATATAACTGTGAACCCGTACTAACTTTAACCACCTGTGCTGCCAACCCCCATTTAAATACTTTTTTTGCAATAGATATAAAATATGTGGGCAGTAACAACGTAGGAATCGGTTTCGGGGGTTTCTCATCCCAAAAACCATAATACCGCCCCATCACCTGGCGATGTAGCATCCCAAATCTTTCTGTGGGTACCCCCCAACCTAACTTAACATTTGTTGAAATACATAAGGTGGGAAAAAAAATAACCGGATCTATCATCCCTAAACCTCCCTTCTTTTTATCTAGGTATGTAATTTGTCTTTTAATCGGATTGAGTCTACTACCCCATAACATCTGGAAAAATAAACTATCTATTCGGGTTTCCAAGTGCAGTGGCAAGGGAAAAATCAGTGCTGCATACAACAACTTCGGAACAATACATTTTTTAATAACCGAAACCCGTTTAATTTTATCCAATTTCCATTGTTTCCAAATATTGATTTTCCTTTCTATTGAAGTCAACGCTAATCCTCAATTAAGGTCTGGCACATTTTTTGGCCCGTAAAATAATCCTAGAATTTTTATCGGGTCACAAGAAATACAAATACCTTGTACTATGAGTTCTGGTAGACCATCCGTACCTATAAACAAACCTTTACTCTTAGTCCTGTTTATAGTAGAATTTGCTAACAAAGCATAATCAACCATAAAGTCTAAAAAAACCCTACTTGTGTACTATCAGAGAAAAAAACACACAAATCATCTGCATAAGCTTGTACATACAACCTATCCACACCAGAAGCCCAACCTATCCCTACCCAATGAGGGATTTGTGTTAATGATCTAATTAAAGTGTCAATTGTAAAAGCATATAACAGGGGACTCAATGGACAACCTTGACGTACCCCTGTCGGAACATGAAACCCTCCCCCGATCTCCAGTTGAATCACTGGGTGGGTAATAGCCGAATTATAAATTGATCGAATGATGTTTAGGAAAACTTCCGGGATCCCATAATGTCTCAAGGTTGCAAATAAAAATGGGTGGTAAACTCTATCAAAGGCTTTCATCTGGTCTACAGAGACAATGCATCCTGAAATCATTTGAAAACTGGCTAGCTTCACAATGTCTCTCAGGACCATATGAGCCTGATATATTTTTTTTCCAGGCACTCCACAAAACTGAAATGGGGAAAGAACTTTGACAACAAATTGTTTTAATCTGGTATTCAGAATGCTCATAAAGAGTTTATAATCTGAATTCAATAGTGTAATCGGTCTCCAGTTATTCAATTCAAATTTATATCCCGATTTATATAAAAAAATCAACAGCCCTTCAGCAAACCAACTTGGAAAATCTGGTTGTCCCATAAAAGCATCAAAAACTAACACTAAACATTTTGCAAATTCCACTGGAAAGGCCTTATATAAATCCAATGTCAAACCATCAATCCCAGGAGAAGTACCCTTATTTTGATTTTTAATGGCTGTGATTATTTCCTGTGTAGTGATAGGCTGGATCAATACTAATGTATCAAATACATGTCGAGGTACCTTAATCTGAGTTAGAAAGTCCAAAATGTCCTGGTCATCAGGGGCCATCACTGGCTTATATTCCAAAAAAAATTGTCTAATTATGTGTTGAAGTGACTTCTGATCCTGTACCAAATTTCCCACCTCATTTTGGAGGGCGTCTAAGTTTGTAGATTGTTTATAAATTTTAAAGGCATCATATGGATCACCCTCTGGCTGTTTCTTAACCCCATATTGTAGAAGAGCAGTAAGGGTCCGAGCCCTATTATACTGAACCTCCAAAAGTTGATCTTTTAGTGACCTAATCTGTGAACTATAGTCCAAAGTAGAAGTATTGGCTACCGAAAATAAATAATACAATTGCTGTCTTAATTTCAAATATTGGAGAAGATCATTATTTGCCTTAGCCTTCCCTTGTTGTTTTAATAGGCGACAAAGGTCGTCCTTAGAATCTTTCCACCACTCGCCCATAGAGTCATATAAAAAGGCTACTGAAAACATTGCCATCAGTAATGCTTGAATTCTATCCAGTACCTCCCTAGAGTTTAATAATAGAGGATTCAACTTCCATCTCGCCCTCCTACCTATCAGTCTGGCATGAGGAGAAACAGTACAGAGTAACAGTAGATGGTCAGAAAAGGACACAGGACATGTTTCAAATGTAAAGGGAATTTTGTCAGATAAAAAAATATAATCTATCGTGGAAGTAAACCGATTCCTTTTATAAGTAAATTTAGGCCCTGAACATTGTTTACTACTCCCATTTATTAAACCCGCTGATTGTACCATTTTGTGTAAAGCCCTAGTATCACAGTAAATTTTCCTACCCACACCCACCATCGGATCACCAGCATCTGTTAATGCACAGTTAAAATCGCAAAAAACACCTCAGAAGGAGTCAATAAATAAGGTTGTAACATATTGCAGAAGCGCCACCCTTTCTGCCTTGAGCTGCACCATAGACATTAATAAACCGACACAATCTTGATTTCCACAAACCACCTAAAATCATTAACCGTCCCGGTATCAGATCCATCAATTTAATTAAAGAGAAGTCATAGAATGGAATAGAAACCCTATTCCATCTGTGAACTACTGGCCAAAGACCAATACAAAGGGCCCCAGCACCATTCTGTTGAAAACACCTGGCTTGCTCCATAGTATACATCCATGTTTCTTGTATTAAACAGACATCAATCAAATTAGAATGAACAAAGTCATAAACTATCTGCCGTCTCTTATAATTCAATATACTATGAACATTCACCGAACCTAACCGAAATTGCATCAGGTACAGTCAAATTCAGCCCATCACCTATCTTTCTTCTGTCGTTTCTTCTTTTTTCCCTTATAATCCTCCTGAATTCTTAATGGAAAAGGCGGACTGTCCAGCGTCTGTTGTGAATCATTATCCGGGCAATCCATATCCGATTCCCCCCACTGACTGGATAACAAGGCAAAAGAGTTACTCTTTTCTACATCCATGGCAGGCTGATGTGTAAGGCCCTTAATATTTCTGGAAGATCGTCTAACTGCAGACACCACAGGTGCCCTAAAGGACTCCTGTGGTTGTCTCCCTTCTACAGTCAAAGCTCCTTCCATAACAGGTTCCGAAGGCTCCTGGTCAGGACTCACTAAATCTTCCACCTCTACACCATCCCCACTCACCTCAATAACCAAAGGTACTTTTTCAACTGGCTGTGCGTGACCCACGTGACCTTTCCCATTATCAAATCCTGGGCTTTTTGTATTAATAGGTCTGGGCTACCACAGCACCCTTTATTTTTGGCTGCCCATGTACAGTCTGCGAACACATGTCCTGTCTCGTCACAGAGATCACATTTTGTGAAGTTAGCACATTGAAAGATAATATGTCCTACTTCTTCACAGTTATCGCATCTTGGTTAGTCACAGGAACTTGATAAATGAGTTCTAGCACCACACTTATAACAAGCCCGAGGTTGTCCAGCGTAAAAACATACCCCTCTATCCCTTCCTAACATAAAGGAATTCAGGATGTGCTCAATGCCTGCATCTGCTTGTCGTGGTTAACTTTAAAACGCCATCCCCTGTCCAAAGATTGTTCCACATCCAGAATTGCTTCAGGGGAACTCAAAATCTCACATTTTGGCCTAACCAGTAAGTTATATCATCGAATAAGAACATAGTTCTAAACATGACAGTGACATACTTATTAAAGGTTTCGTTAAAGGTATCACTAAAAGGTGTCCAAGAGGAAAACTTAACCTGGTATATCTTTCCCAGAAAAGGTCAAGAGCATACGCTGAACGAAAACTAACGTCAAAGTTTTCTTCCCCAGAAATATTAATAAATGCAAACACATCCCTAGGAGAGAAGTGCAAAGAATCTTTCAACAAACATTTACCTACATATTGTCTATCAGGTCTAACCTCTAAACCTCCTTTGTAACGAAGACGCACCGCATTTCTGCAAGGTGCAGCATCCTTTTTAATTTTTGAAAACAATTCTGACATTAATGGTTTCTCCCCCCTTACCTTCCTCTGGTCCTGTGCCTCCACTTGTACCTCGGCCACAGGTGCAGTTACTTCCTGCCTTTCAGGAGATGAAACCACGAAAGGAGTAGACTCCTCTTTCCCACCTGCCAACTCCTTAACCTCATTTAAAACAGCAATGTCTTGTAGCTTGGGTCTCTGTGCTGGTTCATTCCGGGAGAAGTTTAATTTGGGTCCCAATCAGAGTGGGCTTCCAAGACCCACTTTCAAAGTTCAACCAGCCTCGCTGAGAGCTCTCTGTGGGGACCAGTTATCAGCATTGAGAGGCTCAGTCCCAGCATTGGTTTGAGCTTCCTCTCCCCCACACTGCTCTTTTTCAGGTAGATTCTCACCTATCCCAGCAGTAGGTAGTACTAAATGTCATTTAGCAAAGGTCAGTGCCATTCTTTTCTCCTTACCCTCCTCTCCTACCTTATCCAGTTGCCGTTTGGAAAAAGAAAACTCCAGCACTCTAGACTGTGTCCCGGGATCTGTTTGAAAAACACAGCATTTCAGTGGTTCAGTACTCTCACTTGCAGCCCCAGTAGTAGCTCAAAAATTAAATCCGGACGATTTCCATACAGGACTCTTCTGTGCATAACTAAAACCGGTCCCCTGCATGGCTTCCTCTTCCTCCAGGACGTCGTTGTGCAACCTTGAATCAGGTGGTACACTCTTCCTGCTTGCTGTCTTCTCCATCGGCTCTCGGCACTGGGAATTCACTCCCGAAGAACTGCCAGCCACGTCTTGCTTATCACTTTGACCAATACCATCACTTTCAGCGGTACCGTAGGCACGGCAAACCAGTGGGGATTGCATTTGGTCAGGAGGTTAATTTCAGTTACCGCCTTGAATCTCCTTCCGACCTAGTAAGCTTCACAGATTCCATTTGCTTAAAACATTCAATTGCTCCCTTCTGATCCTCTATTTCCCTCGTAAGGCTTCCAGTTTCAATTATAAATTTCTCACTCCCGGTAATTTGCACAGTATCAAACAGCTGCTCACCATTGCTAAATCCGTTAAGCCATCCATAGAAACAAATAACTCCACATCTTCCATTTCAGTATTCTCCAGAATAATTTCCTCTTGTGCAGACATATTCACCATTTCATTTGCAGCCCTCGGCTGCTCCGGTAGCTCCTCGCCATCCATTCCCCTTCAGTGCAGGCTACCAACTGATCCTGCGGTCAGTCAGCAGCAAGTCCCCCTACTGGCCATGCAGTAGGGGAATTTCCCTGGTGTCCTGGCCAAATTTCCCTCATTCACTAAAAATACCACCAACAGCTTAATCTGGTTCAAGATCAGTTGGCATTCATCTGCATCCCTTCCCCCGGGTCGTGCCTGAAAATAGGCAGGATTTGTCTAGTGCACTTACCCGGTCAACAAAAAAACTAAATAAATAAATTAAAAAAAAAATAATAAACAGGAGTTCAGCATGTTTGTAGTTCATTTGCATCACCAGGTAAGGAAAAAGGTCTGTCTCCCCATACGACGCACAGAGGAAATGCCGGACCTCACCCAACAACTAACGCACTAACGCACTAACTCCTGGCCAATGGAAAATCATGTACACAAATTCCTGCAGTCTGGGAAACAAGATCCCAGACCTGTAGGTAACAATGACAGAGGCTAAACTGGACATAGTAGCCATTAGCGAGACATGGTTCATCAGGAACCACACTTGAGAGACTTCAGTACCCAGCTATGTACTGTTCAGAAGAGTCTGAGGTGCAAAAAGGGAGGGGGGGAGTAGCCCTTTATGTCAATGAAAATATCAAAGTTACAGAAATTCAGAATACACATAAGGAGCCAGAAGAACTGTGGGTCATCCTGGAAACAGGAAATGGGACAGCCATACGAACTGGGGTTGTCTATAGACCTCCAGACCAGGGGGAGGACAAAGACACATTACTGTTAGAAGATATAGAAAACATGACAGCTAAAGGGGAGGTTCTGATAATAGGAGACTTCAACATGCCAGATACAGATTGGTCAATACCAGCAGGAACATCCACCAGAACTAGACACATAGTGGATTACCTCAGGGGAGGGCCTCAAACAACTGGTACAACAACCCACAAGAGACAGGACTATCCTAGATCTAGTACTGACTAACTGGGAATGGATCACAGATCTTCAGGTAGAAGGTCACCTGGGGGCCAGTGACTATCACATGGTATGGTTCAGTTTGGCTGCTACAACTAAATCATCCCATTCCAAGGCAAAAATATGGGACTTCAGAGGAGCTGACTTTGATAAGATGGCCACCAGAGTTAAGCTAGCCCTGGCAAGAAGAAATACAGGTGAGGGGGTGCAGGCAAAATGGGCAAGCATTAAGGATGCAATACTTGAAGCAACATTCCATTGTGTTAGGCAGAAAAGCAAGAGTAAAAGAAGGAGAAAACCACTTTGGTTCTCAAAAACAGTAGCAGGAAAGATCAGAGCCAAAAGGCTGGCCTTCAGGAAATATAAGGGAGCGCAGCACTTCCCTAAGGGGAACAGGGAAGGCAGTAAGGCAGGCAAAGGCTCAAACTGAGGAAACACTAGCATGAACAGTAAAAGAAGGGATCAAGACTTTCTATAGATACAATAGTGAAAGGAGAAAGTCCAGAGGGGGTATTGCTAAGATCAAAGGGGATAAGGGGAAGTGTGTGGAGGAGGACCAAGGAAAAGCATTTATCCTAAATAGATACTTCTGCTCAGTATTTACTGAGGAGAAGATAGGGCAGGACTCACAGCTCAGCACCATGGACATGGGGAAGGAGGTGTGCACAAGTCCCTTCACAAAAGAAAAGGTCCTACAAGAGCTCGCTACGCTCAGGGTGGACAAGGCAATAGGATCAGATGGCATACATCCCAGGGTACTAAAGGAGCTAAGGGTGGAACTAGCAGAGCCATTAGCAGAACTGCTTAGTGGGTCTCTGAGCACAGGAGAGGTCCCAGAAGACTGGAGAAGGGCTCATGTGATCCTTTTCCACAAGAGTGGGCAGCAGGGAGGAGGCAGGGAACTACAGACCAGTCAGTCTTACCTCAGTAGTAGGCAAGATTATGGAGGCACTCCTTAAGGAAAGAATAGTGCAACATCTGGAATCCATAGGAGCACAGGATCCAAGACAGCATGGGTTTACAACCGGAAGGTCCTGTCAAACTAATCTCAAAGATTTCTTTGACTGGGTAACCAGAGTGGTGGACCAAGGGGTAGCAGTTGATGTCGCTTACCTTGACTTCAGCAAAGCTATCGATACTGTCCCCACGTAGAAGATTGATTACTAAGCTGGGTAGGCTTGGGGTGGGTCAGAAGTTGGTCAACTGGGTGGCAAACTGGTTGGCAGGCAGAAAACAGAGAGTGGTGATAAACGGTATACAGTCAGAAGAAATTCAAGTCACAAGTGGGTTATCTCAAGGATCAGTCCTGAGGCCAGTCCTCTTCAATATCTTCATCAGTGACATTGCAGATGGACTGAAGGGTAAGGTTTATCGGTTTGCAGATGATACCAAGATCTGCATCTGAGTACATGATCCAGATGAGGTGGGCAGAATGAGAAGAGATCTGGATAAACCTGCAAAATGGTCGGAAGAGTGGCAACTGGGGTTTAAAGCAAAGCAGTACAAGATCATGAACATAAGGAAGAGAAATCCTGAAGCTATCTGTAGGTTGGGAGGGGAGTTGCTGGCAATCACAAGGGAAGAAAGAGACTTGGGCATCATCATCACATATCGCACAGAGGTTCTTTGTCTTTTAAATAGTTTTTTATTTTAATGGGTCCACCACAATATATCCCAGGCACACTGCCTTAGGGGTAGCTGGTCCATTCCACTGGGGTGTCAAACAGATGAGGCATACTGATGAGTCCTGGTAGGGCGAGCTACGATGTCTATGTCTTCTGTTAACACCCTTTGCAAACTAATGTGAGAGGCCTTTCGGCACCATGCAATTCTGCTTAAAGTTGGACCAGCATAACAATCTGTGGTGATTTGCATATGCAGCCCATGATGCTTTGCATTGTGGGGGCATGTGTGATTTTGTATTTTCTTGAAACTTGGCTTCCCAGCCAAATGCCCTTTAGGGGTAACCTTGCCTCAGTGTTTACGCTCAGAGGTTCTTTGTCTTTAAATAGTTTTTTATTTTAATGAGTTCACCACAATATATCCCAGGCACACTGCCTTAGGGTAGCTGGTCCATTCACTGGGGTGTCAAACAGGCGAGGCATACTGATGAGTCCTGGTAGGATGAAACACGTGTCTATGTCTTCTGTTAACACCCTTTGCAAACTGTGTGAGAGGCCTTTCGGCACCATGCAATTCTGCTTAAGAGTTGGACCAGCATAACAATCTGTGGTGATTTGCATATACAGCCCATGATGCTTTGCATTGTGGGGCATTGTGATTTGTCCTACTATTTTCTTGAAACTTGGCTTCCCAGCCAAATGCCCTTTGGGGTAACCCTTGCCTCAGTGTTTACGCACAGAGGTTCTTTGTCTTTTAAATAGTTTTTTATTTTAATGGGTTCACCACAATATATCCCAGGCACACTGCCTTAGGGGTAGCTGGTCCATTCCACTGGGGTGTCAAACAGACGAGGCATACCGATGAGTCCTGGTAGGACGAAACACGTGTCTATGTCTTCTGTTAACACCCTTTGCATACTGTGTGAGAGGCCTTTCGGCACCATGCAATTCTGCTTAAAGTTGGACCAGCATAACAATCTGTGGTGATTTGCATATGCAGACCATGATGCTTTGCATTGTGGGGGCATGTGTGATTTTGTATCATCACAGATGACCTGAAATCATCCAAGCAGACCACTGAAGCAGTCGGTAAGGCTAGAGGGATGTTGAGGTGTATTAGTAAGGGTACCACAAGTCGTAAGATGGAGGTAATAATCCCTCTTTACAAGACACTGGTTAAGCCTCATCTGGAGTACTGCATGCAGTACTGGAGGCCGCACCTTCACAAGGACATTAACAAAATGGAGGCAGTCCAGAGAAGGGCAACCAAAATGGTGCAGGGACTGCATCAGAAAACATATGAAGACATATCAATGGAGCTCAAAATGTATAGCCTAGAGCAAAGAAGGGAGAGAAGTGATATGATCGAAACATTCAAGCACCTTAAGGACATTAACAAGGTGAAAGAGTGTAACATGTTTCAATATAAGAAAAATAGCAGAACAAGGGGACACAGCATGAGATTAGAGGGAGGCTGATTAAGGGGTAATGTGAGGAAGTTCTTTTTCACAGAAAGGGTGGTGGATGCATGGAACAGCCTACCTCAGGAAGTAGTGGATATGAATGCAGTGCAGGGCTTCAAACAGACATGGGATAGGCATAAGGGAGCAATACAGATGAGTATGAATAGATAGGCCATTGACAGAGCAAAGGCCGATGGCACATTCTAAGGTAGAAAAAATGTGCAGACTGGATGGGCCTTGCGATCCTTATCTGCTGTCACCTTGTATGTTTCTATGTTTCTATGTTACAAACAATTAGGCAGACAAGCAACATACAGGTATGGTACAGAGATAAGCAGCAATAACAAGGAAATAAAGTTTATAAAAGGCATAAACAAAGTGCCAGACACTGAGGGCATGAATGGAAGCATGGTGGGGGTGGGGTTGGGGGGTTCAGGAGGGATCTAAAGAAATACCTCTTCATGGAAAGAGTAGTGGAGCCATAGAATAGTCTGCTAGTGGAGGTGGTGGGGTCAGAGACTGTGACAAGTTTCAATCATAGGTGGGACAGAGCTAGAGCACAACTTCGAGACACTACATTTGGCCAAGCAACCCTTCCCTGCATAGGTCACTCTAAAGGATTCGGCCACCTTAGTGGACTCTGTTAACTATACATAAAATGTTGGGCAGATGGTTTTCCGGCAGTTAATAAGTAGTTGTCTTTTTTCTTCCACTGTGAGGACATGAAGCATGTGCTTGTGTAGGGGGCCTGTAACCTGGCCAGCTGGGTAAAAAGTTTGAATCCACAAGGAGGAGTCTCTTTAGAAAGGGCCTTGATTTAGGTTTACTACTGTCTATCTCCCACCATATGTCTAGCTCCATAGTACTAGGGTACTAGTGGCACAATTTAAATAATCTAACTTATGTGCAACTCTGGTAGCCCTCATGACTTGTAGCCCTCTCTATTTAGGGATTACTCCAAATACTGGGCAACCCTTACCTTTGCTATTTAAGCTTAACCAGAGAGTCCCTTCTGCTAAACATCTAATTGGCTTTCATCATGTCCCCTGTGGGTGTCCTTGTGCTGAGAGGTGCACTACTGCTCACCTTTTTAACTTTCTTGGGCCTTTAAACCCCAAATCCCCCAGCATCAGCCCTGCCAGTACTTCAGGACAATGCCTGGTATGCCTATAGCACTGTTACCTTATCCCATAGAATCAGTTCCCACTCCTTCCCCACGTGTGGGTGGCATATACACTCAAAGGGCTGATGGTTCAACAGCCTTGTTGGCTGCCCCCTCTGGCCCTCTTACCTGGGATTTTCAGCATCTAGGAAACATATCTCATCTACCACAACCAGACAAGGCAAACTAAACTCTACTACAAGTAACTAAAAGAATACATATGTCACTTAGCACTTCTACTATTACTGCTCTCAGGCAATATCCACCCCAACCCAGGCCCACCCCAATCATTCTCCATCCACCAGGGAAAGACAGGACAACTAATTTTTGCCTCATTTAACATATGCAGTCTCTTCCCTAAAACTGACATCCTAAATGCATGGGTTTTGCAGCACAATCCGGATATACTATCAATAGCTGAGACTTGGGCTCTCCCCATATGTAGCTGATGTCACAGTCTCAATTCCTGGATACAACGTATACAGACAGGATTGCCTAACCAAGCAAGGGGGTGGCTGTGCAATATACCTGAGGGATAACATTCAGGGCCTAGTCCTACCACTGCCCAGCATTGTTGTACACATGCAAGTTGTTGCAGTAAAAGTGCTCCTTGGAGCACATAATAAAACCCATACTGTCTTTACAGTCTACATCCCACCTGGACAAAAGGCCACTGGTTTGGATCCGCTCATGGAATGCCTTGGTGGCCTAAATCTTAACTCAGAAACCATACTGCTGAGGGATTTAAATATCAATTGGCTCTCCCCTGCCACAAGCCAGTACAAGGACGCAGTCTCAGCTGTTCACCTCTCACAGCTAGTTGATGCACCCACCAGAATGAACTAGAAGACTGAGACATCTACCCTATTTGACTGGGTACTATCTAACTGCCCTGAACATATTTCCAATACAGCTGTACTCCCTGATGTCTGTAGTGATCACTCTCCTGTACTTTTCCAATGATTTAATCATTACTGTAAACCTTGCTAGAACTGTTACTAAAGGGGTCCTTAGATGTGGCCATCTCGATCTGCTAAAAGGAGAAATCCACCTCCCAGGACTAGTCCCTGGTCTACTCCTGCTGCACAGATGACTCCGCTCTTATCCAGTTTATTCACCAGTTCAACACTGTGTGATAGACATGCTGTAATCAAAAAGAGAAAGTTTAAAGGCCACAGTAAGATGTGGTTCTCTCCCAAACTCCATGAGCATATGAAGTCAAGGGACCACCTGTGGCATCAAGCCAGAGCCTCGGGGTAAGCAGGCTGACATCCAGGCTTATAAAGCAGCCTGAAATGACTGAACTAGGGCCATACATGCTGCAGAAAAACAGTACTATAAAGATGCCCTTACAAGATCATGGAGTGATGGACAAAAATTCTAGTCTAACCTGAAAGAAATCACTGGGAGAGAAAATAAGGCAGCACCCACAATACTCAGCATTGATGGTGAACCCACACTGGAGCCATATACCATAACAAATATTTTTAACAAAGCCTTTTCAGACCTGAGTAGTGTTCTACCCCCTGATTTTCTTCCTCCACCCCAACCAAGGGCACAGCGCCAGGTCGGAAGACCGGTCACCCACTCACCCACCATTCCACTTTAGAGCCATCACAATGCATGAAGCTAGTAAATACTTCCTGAAGGTTCTTGGGAAGTCCAGATATAGTGGTGACTCTCTTGACCTTAAATTTGTGGCGATAACCTTGGATGAGATACTAGCACCTCTAACTCACATCATCAATACCTCTCTGTGACTGTCACAATTCCCACATAAATGGAAATTCGCATTAGTCACACCGATCTTTAAGAGTGGGGATCATACCTCTCAAGGTAATTATAGACCTATCTCAATCCTCCTGCTGCTACCATAAGCACTAGAAAGAGTAGTTGCTGATCAACTGGTTGAGTACTTAGGAAAGTGTAAAATTCAATGCCCACAGCAACACAGCTTCCGCAAAGGTCATAGCACCACCACTGTGTTACTAGAGTTTACTGGTTACATTTACAATGTACTGGACCAGAGTGCCCTTGTTGGTGCTGCTTTCATTGATTTAATGAAAGCGTTCAACACAGTTAATCATGTCCTTATTGAACAACCCGCATCCACTGGCCTCTCAACTGATACTGTTGCCTGGTTCAAGAGTTATCTTTCTAACCATTCACAGGAAGTGAAGATTAACAATGTCCTATCTGAAAGCAGACATGTGCTATCTGGTGTCCTCCAAGGCTCAATTTTGGGTCCTTTATTATTTAACATATTCCTCGACTGGCTCCCATACTCCAGTCAGTGCCAAATTCTGCTATGTGCTGATGATGCAGTCCTGTTCACGAGGGACCCTGACCCTAAGCACCTGGAGTGGAAGCTGCAAGAAAGATTTTCATATGTAGAACGATGGTTCTGTGATCAAAAACTCATCTTAAACCACAAGAAAACAAACATAATGTTGTTCTCCAGCACCCAGAACAGGCATCGTACATAGCCCCTCAACATCACTAATGTGGCTGGTACCCCACTGGAATTAGTCCAACACTTTAAATACTTAGGGATTAGAATGGGCAGCACCATGGCTTACTCACAACACATTAATAATATTGCAAAGGCAGTCAACAGGCGCATTGGAATGCTTCATAGACACAAGCAAAGTCTCTCCCCAAGGCTCTTAATCTGGCCATCCATAGTTCAGTGATCTTGCTTATTGACTATGAACTAGTAATCTATGGTTCAGCAACCACCATGGCCCTCTGCCATATCATAGTAGCATTAAACAATGCATGCCGCTTGGCTACCAGTTCACCAAGGCTAACACACACTTGTGATTTGTATGAACAGGCACACTGGCTCCAGTTTGATGGCAGACTTAGGTACCAAACCTGTCTATTGATCAAAAAGATTAGGCAAGGCCTGGTTCCTGCAGGTGTTCAGAAGCTCCTCACCTCCTATGAACATAGCCGCTGTACCAGAAGCACTGACAGTATGTTTTTCAAAGTTCCTCAATGTTGCTCCTCTCTAGGTCTGAGGGCTTTTGCTCACTGTGCTCCTTAAAGCTGAACTCTCTGCCTTAGGACATCTCCTATGTAACTTCATTAGGCTCCTTTAAACAAAAGTTTAGGAAACATCTTGTTTCAAAGGCCTGCTGTGACTGATCTCTCCGAATGGTTCTCAACAGTGGTTTTCCAACCTACTCTAACATAGAAACATAGAAACATAGAATTTGACGGCAGATAAGGACCGCTTGGCCCACCCTGTCTGCCCATTTCCCTGCCTGCTGGATAAGCTGCAGATCCTAGTTAACCAGCAGCCTACTTCTTCCTACCCCCATCCCTAAATTGCCTTATGACTGTCCCATGCTGGCAGATTCCACCACTGTTTTTGACTCCGACCTCCTCCGGAAGACCATTCCAGCCACAAGCCCTCTCTGTGAAAAATAGCTCTTAGCAAGTACCTCTGGCCGCCCCCTCTATCTTCAAATTAAGCCTCTTGTTCTTGCACACCTCTTTTTGAAAGATGCTACCCTCTTGGACTTTGTTGATTCCCTTGAGGTACTTGAAAGTTTCTATCATGTCCCCTCTCCCTCCTTTCCTCAAGGCTATACATATTAAGCTCCTTTAGTCTCTCTTCTTATGTCTTCCGGTGCAGACCCTGCACCATTTAGATGCCCTCCTCTGGACAGCTTCCATCCTGTCTATGTCTTTCGAGAGACTGGGTCTCCAGAACTGCCCCAGTACTCCAGATGGGTCTGACCAGCTGTCTGTACAGAGGGATAATAACTTCCCTGTTTTCTACTGGTGATACCTCTCCCTGGCATCCCAATATCCCCAGCCCTCGTTGCTGCCCTCTCACATTGCTTGCCCACCTTTGAGGTCATCTGATATGACTACCCCAGGTCCCTTTCCATTTTTGTGTAGTTGTTGGTATCTCACCCCCCATTGTGTACTCTTCCCAGGATTTTGTTTCCCAGGTGCATTACCTTGCACTTTAAGCAGTGGATAAAGCTGCCATACATTTGACCATTCCTCTAACACCTTGCAAGTCCTTTTCATCCTTTCCACCCATCTTGTGCATCAACTCTGTTGCAGATCTTTGTTTCATCTGCAAAGGGACATCCTTTCCTTCAGTCCCTCTGCAATGCCAGCTTATAAGACATTGAAGGACTGAGTCTAATACTGAACCTGCGGTGCCCACTAGTAACCCCCTTTCATCATCAGAGTGGACTCCATTTACTATTACTCTCTGTCCTATTTTCCACCAATTTTTGCAGGCTGTCATCTTGGGACCCACTCCCAGGCTAGCTAACTTGTATATTAATCTTTTGTGTGGGACTGTGTCAAATGCCTTGCTAAAGTCTAGATGGCCATGTCACAGCCCCTCCTGATCTACTACTTTGGTCACCCAGTCAAAGAAATCTATCAATTTGTCTGGCATGACCTTCCTGCAATGAATCCATGCTGCCTTGGGTCTGTGCCCCTCTGGCCTCTAGATACTCGACAATTCTATTGTTCAGAAGTAATTCCATCATTTTCCCTACCACTGAGTTAAATTAACATTCTGTGGTTTACTAACTTCTGCCTTGCTCCCACTTTTGTGAAGGAATCATCTGCCCTCCTCGATCTCGGTACCACCCCATCCTCCCATGATTTGTTAAACAGGGTAGTCAGTAGTGTCACTAATTCTACCCTTAGTTCTTTCAGAATTCTGGGATGAATCCCATCAGGCCCCATTGCTTTGTCCACCTTCAGTTTTAGAGTTCTTTCAGAACCCTTTCTTCTAATAAATGGAGCTGGTATCAACTTCTGTATCAAGTGTGTTTCTACTGTTTGTTCTAGGTACCCCCCTTCCTTTGTAAATACAGAGCAAAATATTTGTTATGTATCTCTGCCTTTTCTGATCTCCTCTGAAGACCCCCTTATTAAGCCTCACTATCCCTCCCTTGGTCTTCCTTGGCTCCCTGATGTGACTATAAAAGGTTTTGTCCCCTTCTTAACTGAGTTGGCTATCTTTTCCTCGGTTTGGGCCTTTCCTGTTCTGACTGCCTTCCAACTTCCTTTGCTTGCTAGCTGATACAGTTCTGTCATACTCCTTCATGATTCCTTGTACTTCCTGAAAACTTTCTTTTTAACGAACCTTCACTGCCCTTCCTTCCAGAGCCATAGTGGTTTCTTACATCATTAATTTTGTTTATTTGCTTCAGACAAAGGCTTGTTGCCTCTGTGATGGCAGTTTTATTATTCCCATTGTTCTTCCACCCTCCTTCCTGCCCATTGCTGAGTAAGTATTAGGCACTTACCCATTTTAGCAAGTCAGCCCTCTAAAGTCCAATACCTTTGCCTTTGTATGGCTGACTCTATTGCTGTGTTTGTGAACCATACTGTTCGATGGTCGCTGGTTCCCCAGATGGCTGCCACTTCTACATCTGTGATCCTCTCTTCATCTCCATTTGAGAGAGCCAGGTGCCAAGATTGCTCCCTCTCAAGTGGGCTCAAATACTAGTTGTCTCAAGGCATGCCCCTGTAGGGCATCTAGAATAACCCCACTCTTGAAGTGGCTGTAGCAACTGCACTCCAGTTAACATCTAATATTCAGATCACCCATCAGCAATATCTCCTTTTTTGCCATACTAAGTATACTTTCTATCATTTCCTTGTCCATTTCTCCCCCTGAGAAGAGGTCTGTATCTAACCCTGTGCGGATTGTTGTTGCCATTGCGAGTCCCTCAAATTTACCCAGTGCTTCTTCTCCTCCCTGTTTTTCTCTTTTGTTCTGTTACTTTGATTTCTTCCTTATGTAGAGCTACTCCTCCTCCTCTTCTACCCTCTCTCTCTCCTGTAGATAGTGTATCCTGGTATGTTTACGTCCCAGTCATGGTTTTATCTGAACCATGTTTTGTGACTGCCATGATATCAGATGTTCCTCCTCCATCAAGGCCACTAATTCAGGAAGCTTGTTACTCAGACTACGTGAATTGGTACTCATTGCTTCCATTTTTGATGGCTTTACTTTCTGTTGCAGCATCCCCCACTGTCCTCTACCTTGGTCTTTTCCCATTTAGTACCCTTTTTTGTAGGAGAGGCTGGGATTTTCCTGTTGCTTATCAGTGCCTCCTCTTGACTAGTTTAACAACTTGCCAATGAAGCATTTAAACCGATTGCATAATAGACTTGTTCCTTCCTGGACAGATGCAGACCATCCTGCCAGTATAGGCTGGTGTCCCTCCAGGTGGAACCCCAGTTCCCAATGAAGCCAAACCCTGTGCTCCACCATTTTTTCAACCACTCATTAAACTGTATGGTGCAAAGTACCCTTGCCCACTCATGCCATTTACAGGCAGCACCTCTGAGAAGGATACTGTGTGTGCTACTTGTCTTAGGCCCCTCCCCAGTTCTACAAAGTCCTTCTGCACTGCTCTAATCTCATGTTGAGCCAAGTCATTTGTCCATAGGTGGACAATGATGTCAAGCTCAGACTCCGTGCAGCTGTTCCCGTGATCCTGAGGATCGCTTCCTGTCCCTCAAGCCATGGCTCCAGGCAGGCACCTTACTTCAGTTTCCCAGCTCCCCAGTTCTATCCTCCTAATAGTGAGTCACCACCAGGGCTGCTTCCTTTCCTTGTGGCATCCTCTGCCTCTTCCTGTGGGCTCCTTGTGACAGGTGTCCTCAGCCTCCTTAATCTCCTCCGTGGGTACATCCAGGGGAGCTGTGCTCCCAGAATGTGTGTATGGATTGTGGAGTGGAACAACTGACTGGGTGTGCCTCTGTTCCACCCTCCTCACCCTCCCTGAGCCCACTGTGGTCCAACTGCTGTGCTTTCTTTGCAACCTCTGAGGTAGTGGTGGCTCTGGTGCTCCCCTGGATGGGGGGGTCCTTCCTACCATCCAGTCTGGCCTGGGGAAGGTTCTTTACTGCTGTCCAGTGTGGCCTGAAGATGGGCAACTTCCTCCCTCAGGGCAGAGAGTTGTCTGCAAATAGGGCAGCATCTCAGCCTCCAGAAAGACTCCCAGAAGACTGCTGCCCCACAGCCATTACATTGTACTACTCCCCACATGACTATGTACTTTTTTTTTTGTGTGTGTATGTGTGCTTGTGTGTGTGATTGGTTTGTTATATAGAAATATATATATATTATACAATGTGTATGCGTATATTTTCAGTGCTGTGTGCTAGAGAGGATATGACAGTGATATGCACCTTGCACTCTTGAGGAAATTATGTCAGAACCCCAGGTATAAAGAAACTATTTCCAGGGGTGAGGGGTGGGGCCTAAACTGTGCCCTCACAAAACAATCAGATAAGAGCTCTGACCCACCACTGCGATGAGTGCCTTCTTGTCTGCAAGATACTACACACAACAATTTGACAGAGAAATTCCCTTGCTAATCAAACAGAGAAAAATCCAGACATCCAAGTCAGACACAGGTAAACCTCCCCAGCTCCAAAAACAGCCTGGTGGTTTGTGCTCTAAAGCAGTCAGCCCCAAAATAAGTCAGCTGTGCTTTGAACTCTTTCTGCACTGAAAATCTTAAATTGTAACAAGACTGTCTTTTCCTGATAATTGTAAATTCCTTATTTCACCTTTCAGTTAGAAGCAGCCTCCACCTGCAGTATATCTGCTACAAACCAAAGACAATTGAAAGGTTCCCCTCCCTCTGTTGTGAGCACAACTCACTTTCTTGCAAATCCTATGTTCAGTATTGCAGCTCCCAACAAGAGATAGGTTGACTAGGAAAAATATACTCTACCCCTGGGGCATCCATCTTACGACCCACTACCAAGAAAAATTCTGCCTGATCCCCCTATAGATAATTTGAATTTGCTAGAAGCTCCCTTGGAATCCTTCACCTCCTCCAACTTACCCCCCCACCTGTTCCTCTACAATCATGCTATTTCTCCCCCCACCCCCTCTCTCCTCATTAGTCCACCCCTTACCACACCGTCCTAACTTCCCTCCCTACTTGACAGTCACTGTGACAATTTCTCAGATAGTCTCACTCCCCTGACCCTCTATTGATGAGGCCCCTTGAGCAGAAGTATCTCTCACCCTGCACACATACCCCTTACTTTTCATCCTGTCCATTCCTTGAAATATTGGCATATATTGTACATTGTCTGCATTGTTGTTATTCTTTTCTATTGTTCTGTAGTTCTATAATGTATAGCACTGTATGTCTAGTCTTTGAATTACCTGTAAAACCAAATGTTGTCACTGTTATTGTTTTACCTGATGTGGAACCTATGTAATGAGCTTGTTCTCAAAGGTGTTAATTCAATATCACAATAAATAAACAAATAGGTGCCCACCGAAGTCCATTATTTTGTCCCAAAAGGGCTTGATTATTGGACATATCCAAAGGATATAGGCTATGTGTCTTGGTGATTGGTTGCTCCACCAAAACCAGTCATGGGATAGTAGACCCACGTGGTACAGTTTCTAAAGAGTATGTGCCACCTGCTAAGCATTTTTTCTGGATTATCTGGTACCATAGGTCAGGACATAAGGTGTGGGCAGTCATCCAACAATTCTCCCAAACCTAAAATGAGATTACTTTACCAAGGCCTTGTTCCCACTTGGTTCTGACATGAGTCCAAATATAGAAAATTCATAGGCTAAAACCAGTCATGAGACCATTCATTAACCCCTAACAATACACAGTCATCCAGGTACCTAGCCTAATTACAAATCATTTCGCCACCATCATTCTTTAAAAAAACAAATCAGCAGCCATTTTCCTCCTACTGAGCATGACTGATTAGTCAGTGCAGTTAGTAATAAGTTCATACAACAGTAGTGAAGAAAACTATACAGAACTAACTGACAGACCATATTTTAAAAAATCTATTTCTCCATTTCCCTTCAGACACAAAAAGGTGTTGGCATTCATTACTAGCAAAAGCATTCAGTTCAGCCATGCCGCTCTCACATTAAGCCTCCAGACATCCATTCACATATAGTGCTAAACTCACACAACATTGGGAAACTCACAAAATTACATAACTACTTTGTCACTATTTCAGTGGAAAATGAAACTGTGTCTGCATCTCAATACATAAATGCAGTGGTTTTGACACTCACAATGCAATATCTTTCTATCACTCTAAAACCTTTGCTGCTGTTTGCCTCACCACGCTCCTTGATGACAAGCAACTAGCTCTCACTCCTATTCATTCCCTTCACTTTCGTAAATTAGTGAAGTACTGGGTAAGGTAAACACTTATTTTTAATGTCCCTTGAATATTGTACTTCAGCTGTCATTCTCTTGCCTCAATTAAAATGACTTCATAGATTCGATCTAGTAGCACCTTTCTCTCTACAGTCAGACAAAATCATGCTCTAGCGCAGTTGGGAAGATAAGTCAACACCTTTTGTTTATAAATTAAAAACAATGTGTGTTTTTTTGGGGGGGACAGATGAAGGGTTGCACCCCCAAAAATGTGTGCATGTGTCAGGGATGGAGAGGGAGGAAACAGAAACAATAAACTGCTGCCAAACTACAGAAAGAAAACTACAGCTAACTAGAGGCAAAAAGAAAGCCGCATCAAGATAAAGACTGGTGCTGAAACTAGAGCAAGTCCACAACATCAGAAGAGCTAGCACCCAGTCCAGAACTTGTTTTAAAATAACATTTATTCAAAGTGCTGTGTGCAAAGATTTCTGGCTCATAACTGTAGTGGCTGCTGGCAGGCTATTACATCTTACGTTTCACCCAGTTACCCACCAAGCTTTATCAGAGACAACACACACAGTGGGGCAAAAGTCCTAATTCAATACAAAACAAGCATTTGTCAATGCCGAATGTTGTCTTGCTGGTGTTGGCATTGGTAGTGCAGGAGTTACGAGAGATGCATAATAGGAATAGCAGTGAAGTATAGAACCAACATCAACCCCACCCCACCCTGCAGAGAGTGACAGGCATTGGGGTATGCGTTTGGGTCACTGGCCATAACGCTCATGCTATTTCACCTCACCCTACCCTGCAGAATCTGACAAGTGTCGCTTTGTGCCTTGGGGTCGTCTGGCCTTATGCTCACCCCATTTCATAAGTATGTATGTTGAGATGGGTGCAGCATAGGAGAATGGGTTGAGCTTTGGAGCTGAAGAGTCCAAGGCACACCTTGATGCCTGTCAGTGGCTGCAGGGTGGGGGTGGAGGACCAATGGCATGAACAGTACAGAAGACAATTCAAAGATACACCCCTGATGCCTGTTAGTCTGTACAGGGTGGGGTGTAATGGTTAGAAACCATAACACCCTGGGCGTGTGTTGGTATTTGCACTCCAAATTTTAAAACATGGCCTTTTTGTGACCCCACCTCATGAAAGCATTTGGGACCTCTGCTCATTAACAATTTCCCTGTGATTTTGTTAATCTGTCTCGAACATTGATTTCCCACAGTGACTGCGCCGTTCTGCACCACATTAAAATGTCAGCTGCACCATTGATAAGAAGGTGTGAAGAGATGGCAATGTTGAACATCTGGAGTGAAAATATTAAACATTCTCAAAGTTATGAGCATGTGTGAAAACTGCACATTGCATGCTCGTGACACTCATTTAGTGGAATTATTTCACCAAATTTTTAACATAGCCATTTTGGGACCTCTGCTCATGAACAGTGGCACTATGGTTATCTTAATCTGCTCGGAACGTTGATTTCCCACAGCGACAGCGCGATTGTGTGCCACATGTGCAAAACTACATTTCAGGCAGGATGTAACAAATGCCAGCTGTATTGTTCATAAGAAGGTGTGCAAAAATGACAATGTTGAAAATCTGGAGTGAAAATATTACAAATTCTCGAAGTTACGACTGTGCAAGGACACTGCAAAATGCACACTTGTAACATAGTCATTTTATGGAATTTTTTTCACCAAATTTTCAACATAGGCATTTTGGCACCTCTGCTCATGAACACTGTTACTCTGATTTTCTTACTCTGTTCTGAACATTGTTTTCCTACAGCGATTGTGCCACTGCACACTGAATGTGCAAATACACAGTTGGGGTAGGATGTGAAAAATTAAAGCTGTACTGTTCATAAGGAGGAGTGAAAAAACTGCAATGGTGAAAATCTGGAGTAAAAATATTAAAAATTATCGAAGTTACGAGCGTGAGTGGAAACTGCACAACGCACACTTGCAACACCATCATGTTATGAACGTTTGTCACCTAATTTTCAACATAGGCATTTTAGGATATCTGCTCATGAACAGAATCACTGTGATTTTCTTAATCTATCCCAAACACTGATTTCCCACAGTGACCGCGCTATTCTGCGTGGGAAGTGCAAAAACACAGTTTGGCCAGGATGTGAAAAATTACAGCTGTACCGTTCATAAGGATGTGTGAAAAAATGACAATGTTGAAAATCTGGATGAAAATATTACAAATTTGCCAAGTTACGAGGGTGCGTGGAAACTGCGCAGCACACACTCATAGCACAGTCATTTAATGAACTTTTGTCACCAAATTTTCAACATAGGCATTTTAGGACCTCTTCTCATGAACAGTGTCACTGTGATTTTATTAATCTGTTCTGAACGCTGATTTCCACAGCAACCGCCCTATTCTGTGCCGGAAGTGAGAAAACACATTTCAGACAGGATGTGAAAAATGACAGCTGTACTGTTCACAAGGAGGTGTGGAAAAATGCCAGTGTTGAAAATCTGGAGTGAAAATATAACAGATTTGTGAAGTTACGAATGTGCATGGAAACTGCACAACTCATGCTCGTAAAACAGTCATTGTTTTGATTTTTTTCACCAAATTTGCAACATAGGCTTTTTGAGAGCCCACCTCATGGACAGTAGCACTGTCATTTTGCTAATCAGTCCTGAAAGGTGATTTCACGCAGTGACTGTGAAATTACCTTTCGGGACCAAATAACACCATGACAGTGACTCAATTCATGAGGAGGGGTCCCAATAACCCCAAGTTGAAAATTTGGTGCCAAAATTCTCAAAAATGACCATGATATGCACCAAAGTTTAAAAAACCCCATTTATGCCATTGTACAGCTTACCTGCATTTCTTCAGTTCGTGGTCGACTTTCAAGAGTGCAGACGTGTTTCTGGTCCACCGAAGATCATCACGTTGGGTTCCAGAGGTAAGTATGGGGTGGGGGTATGTGGAGAGGTGGGGTACACAGTGAGTGGGTGTGGGTTGGGGAAGGGAGCTGCAGACAGTGAGGGACCATTTTCCACTTTACAGGGTTAAAAAAAATAAACATTGCTGGAAGGTTTTTTCTTTTTACAGGTACTTTTGGCACACTGGGGTGCACTCCCAGCATGCCACCTGCATGTTTTGGGGTGGGGGAACTGGAGCCAATGGGGATTGGGCACCCTGTCAGGAAATAAAAGGTGTTGGGGGGATGATGCCAAGGGAGATTGGGCACCCCCCTTGGCAAACAACTGGCACGGAACATGATGCAGACAGGAATTGGGCTCCCCATCGGCAAATGAACTCAGGAGGGGGGCATGATGATGCCGACAGGGAGATTGGGCACCCAAATGTTGGCTTTTCTGGGGACTGTGTGAGGCAGATGGCATAACTGCCACCATGTCTGAGTGAAATGTTACAAAAGGAAAGGCATGCCCTGCAATGAGGTGGAGCTCCCTCATTGCAGCATCTAAAACATTTTAAGTTGGTGGCACACTTTTTCACTGCTGTCATAGACAGCATGCAATCTAATTCATGCCACGGAGCCCAGACCCAAAAAGCAGTGACACCACTGGCCACAACATGACCATGCCTCCAAAACTTGCTATTCTTTTTTTTGAAGTTAATTTATTTTCCTCCTCGTCCCTGTCGGTAGTCCCTCCAGTCGGTCTCCCAGCTCTGCCCCCCGCTCGCAGCTCAACCTCCAGCTGCTCCATGGCTTGCCCTCTGTGGTGGGGCAGTGGGGAGCCCCTCGACCCCCCTCTCACAAGGATTCAGTGCTGGAGGTGTGTTGCTGCTAATCGCTGGGATGGCGCCTGCGGATTCCGACTGCCATGAAGTGCATCAGGACCTTTTTCCACCTGATTTTTGTTCCCTTAAGCTGAGGACGTGCAATGATGCTTAAGGAGTGAATGTGCATGCTCCCACACACGTTCCTCCAAATGTCTGCCTCAGCTTCCCCTGCTGTAACCTCAGCGCCCCCTAGCCCCCAGCCTCCACTAGGAGCCAGCAGTGCACAGAGTGCTGGTGTCCCCCCTCTTCAGAGAAGAAGAGCAGTCCAAAGGACGTTCGATCCTTCTCCTCCCTGCTGACCCCCAGCTGCCCGTGCTCGTTCCCAAACACGGGTCGCCGGTGTGATGCAAGGATTTCAGTGCTTCAGCCCTCAGTGCCACTGGGCCAGCTAAAACTTGCTATTCTAAAGTTACCACAATATGCTTCTTGAACATGTGCAAGACAACATAAAAAGCAACAAGTTCCAGCAGGTGAAATAACTATTTTAGGAAAAAGCCACATAAACAGTTTAATTTACATATATTTAAATATGTATATTTTAAGTTCTAAAAACATTTAAATGAAAAACATTTTGTAAGCAGAATAAGACACTCTGGAGATGTGTATTGTGCTGAAATAATAGCACTTTCAGGAGCTGAAGGCACTCAGCCCTAACTACATCCCTGGGCATGCGGTTATTCTAGCACAATGCACATGCTGCTGTGTCTTGTTGCTTACATATACAGTAGAAAGAACCCCTTTTGTTTTCCTAAGCCGTGATCCCACTGCTTTGCTATAGTGTGCTATGGTGCCTTGTACTGGGGGTTTAGCCATGGTTTGATGGCATGTCGTAGATGAGAGTACCACCAAAAACTGATCCTTGTGAGACTGTATTCTGCCTGTGGGTTAGTAAATGATTTTAAAATATATGGGTCCTGATACAGAAGATCCTGAATTACTTTTAGCCCTGCCCTTTCCCACTGTTGCAAATATAATGGGTTGTTTCCAATAGTAATTCTGAGTTCCCTGCAGGAGTTCTAGTTTTCCCACTGTATGACTCTCCCATTCCTTATTCTGGCCACCTGCTTACTGGCCTCTCTAATGAACTTCATGGCCCAAGGTCAGTTTTGGCTTCATTTTCACCTGACTTCACAGGAATGAGCTGATGTAGAGGGGTCCACAAATGACCCTTTCTATCACCACCCAGATGGACAGGGCATGAGCAGAGGTCCCTAACCAGTAAAGTGCAAGTTATATCCCTGCAGCCACCTGGTATGTGTTTACTTATGGTAGCCTCCATCTGCCTTTTGTGCACCAGGATCTGAGAGACTTTTTACTGAACCTCTCTGCTGCCTTGCACCACAGGAAATCTGAGATTAGTTTATTCATTCTTGCTCACAACTTCTGCCCTTCTGGGACAGGAAGATTGATAAAACAATATAATACTTGAGGCAGGATCATTAGTTGGAGAGCTGCTGTTTTGCATGCTAGGGAGAGCATGAGTGTTGATCGCCTTTTGCCGTCTCACACTATATCATCTACTAGTCTCAGGAGGTTTATAGCTACTGTTGTGTGGGGCTGAGGAGAGATGTTCATTCCCAGATACTGAATTTTGATTGGCGCACATTTTAATTGGACATTTTACTGAGCAGAGACACAGACTGGACAATTATGGAGGGGCATGAGTCTGGTTTTAACCCAGTTCATGGAAAACCCAGCTAGATTACTAAGTCTCTTAAGGGTGTCAAAGAGTACTGGAAAATAGGAGTCCACTTTAGAGAGTGACACTATCTGCATATTACATGGTTTTAGTTTCTATGGCACCCACCCTAGTTACTCCTGGTTCACTTATGCCGTAGTGACAATCAAGTTGGAGGTGTAAATTACAGTGCAACCAATCCGCCGACACCAGCCACCATGCTCTGACAATTCACCAACCAGCAGTAGGAGCAACCTCCATTGTGGGGGCCCATGCCCCTGTACCCCCCCAGCTAATAATATAACCAACTCCAGGTTGCACCCCATTGTAAAACAGCAGCAACAGTGGTAACGCTCAAAAGAGAGAATGCCAAGAAATCAAAGTCACAGTAGAAGCCTGCAACAACATTCAGTCGCCAACATCGGGGCGAGAATAATGAGTCACCCTACCAATGGGATACGGTTACTCCTTGGGATTCCTGAATCTTAACTGCCAGGGGTTCATCTGCAATAAAACACAAAAATGGTAATGGATCACCCCTGCCTTGTACCTCATTAGAGTGTAAACAATGTGGAGAACAGGCCATTAGTAAGGATGTAAGCCCTTGGAGAATCATACAATGTCCTCAACCACTTTAGAAAAGAAGGGCCAATACCCAAGATCTCCAATGGTTGGTAGAGGTACCCACATTCCACAGAGTCAAAGGCTTTCTCCATATCAGTGGTTACTGGTGATGTGGAGTGGGGGCCTCCACCATCCGCTCTTTCTATGGGTCTGACCTTTACTGCTGAGACCCCGTCTTTGGTGCCTTTTAAGAAAGAATGCCTTTACTGTACATAGCTGGGTAAGTTGCAAAACTGAGAGGTCTCCACCTCTTATTCCTGGAGCACTGCTTCCCTTGCCCAAGGGACCCTCCCAGCTAACTGCTAACGACAAACACTGACCTGAGTCATTTTAAAGCCCACATACCTTCAAAGGCCATACTTTACTCTGCTTATCAACTGGGCATATATTTTCCATGCAGATGGAATGAGATGGTAACTAGTACAGCCATCTGAGTGACCCTCTTGAAGGGATACCTGTTTCTAGGCCATACACCAGCTGGTACAAGTCTCCTTGTTCTATTCTAACATGTAATCATACTCAATGGAAGACCTGTGCCACATGCTTGACCCAGGATCCTTAGTGCTACTCAGTAGTCCTTGCAGGTCCCCAACAGCCAGTCACATCCAGTCCCATGGCTTCTCTTCACTGAGCTCTTTTCTCTGAGCTGGAACTCTGTAGCTAAAAAAATAAAAACTTTCTGGGCTTCCCTGTTTATATCTCTTCTGGGCCATTCAGATCCATTTCCTGCCTGGTGTCCCCTTGTTTATCTGGAACACACTACAGAGCATTTAGTACTCAGCCCTCCACAAGGGAAGAACTACAACAGTGCAATATTAACCCCCACCTGCCTGCTGGGGGTGGGTTTTATGCTCCTGCAACCAAAACCTTGATATCGCAATCAAGAGATAGGGACCTCACCTTTTCAAAATTGATTAGAAAATGAGACACTCACATGACTATGACTATTAAAGAACCACAGGTTCCTTGAGAAGAACTTTTAAAAACATAATATTTGGACACAAAGCAGCTTATATTTTTCATTAGCTCTGTATTTCTTATCTCCATTACTTATTACTGAGGTCATATGCATGAAAACAGGATAGCTGTTCCTTAAAAGTTCACCAGCTCCTATTGCATCTTCCTGACTTGATGTCATAGTACTCTGCTTGTGACATCACAGTTATTTCCATGGCAACAAACTGTGATGTCACAACAGAGCATTATGATTTCAAGTAGGGAATCAGCTATAAAGGCAGAGGGACTGTAAGGGTTAAATATCTGGCTTTTGTGTGAATTTATTTAGTAGTAAATAATGGAGATGATAAATCTATAGAAGACAGGACAGCCTGAATTATGTCTAAATATTGTATTTTCTGATGTTTTTCCAAATGTGACAGCTTCTCTTTAAGGTAGCATACCAAGACCTAGGCTTTTATTCCAATTACCTTCTGTATCGCTATGGAGTGGACTGTCTTTCATCATACATGCAGTCAAAGTCAAAGCATTTTAACACAATCATCATCTTGCTCTAATCTGACTAAAACATTTGCCACTTAATGGGTATCACAGTTACTAGAGAGCCAACAGGGTCTCACTCAGTTGATCCGAAACTCACATGCTCAAATGTTCTGGCATAACCTAAAACAGGACCAAGAGCATATTGGCAAAATAAACACTTTTTTGCATTTGAATTGCAAGTAAACACCGGTTACGTGCATTGTGCTACATGTTTATATGCAATAGAAACATAATCATTTGGTATATTATCATTTTCAAGCAATAATCAATATACATTTTTTTTATTTGGCTTCCACATGCTGAAGCAAAATACACTTAATTTATTTTTAGAAAAAAAATTGAATATCTTTGTTTTCCAGTCCATTTATTCCCATTGGGGAGCAGGTACATAAAACAACCAGCAACAAACAGAAATATTTAGTCCTTGGTCAGCAGCAAACACTTTTAAACAGTTTTTCTGTCCAAGTATTTTGGCCCCCTAAACCTAACATCCAGCTTCTCCCCATATGGTAGAAGGTCAGACTGGGAAAAGTACAAAAGAGTCCATGGCTAGTAGTCTCACTGACAACCGTGTTTATGAAAGACCCTGCTCACTGAACTCAGTTTACTCCACAGCTGTAGAAGCCTTGAGTACCCAGACAGCTGGAGTGCTGTGATCCATCTGGGTTGGACCAGCCTCCTTGGAAACTAGCAGTTCCCGTGTTACCTTGTGATCAATTTTACTGTGTTATTCTGGTCTGTTGAATCAACAAACTTAGCACAAATGTTTGCTTTTATTTTAATTTTTGTAAACGTTCAGCTCACAGTATGGGCTCTGGCTAGCTCTCATTCATATAAGTCTATTTTTGGGCTCCCATAAGACATTTTTCAGGTCCTGAATTTTACATGCTGTTTCTTATAAGGGTATCTACTTTACAGTAAAGCAGGGGTTTACTGTGTTGTTTTGGAGACTGTTATGTTTTCTGTGAACTACATAGACCAGAATGCATTGCACAACTCAATGAAACGATGCTATAGTAATGACTGAAGTGTGAGAGGAATAAAGAGGAGATAGTGAATTGTTATCAACCCATGCTGTGTGTTGTTTTGTATTCCATCAAGTAAATATACTACAGTTTCTGGCAATGAGGTTATGAATTGTTCATGAAAAATGTCCTTGTCAAAAAGGGAATGGGACACTATACCACCACGACTCAGATGAAGAATTTCAGAATTTGATGAGACAAAAGAATATTTTGATTCATATCTAGAGTGGTTTGAAATGTTGATGGATGCAAATGAAATAACAGTGGAAAAAAAGTGTTTTCCAGTCTGTAATGGGTTCCAAATGTATGGATTGTTGAAGCATTTAATAGCCCCAGGAAAGAAAAACTGAATGATAAACCTTATTTGTGGCTTACCTACACTCTAACAGGATGTTATAAGCCCAAGCCACTGATAGCTGTGGAACGTTTTCATTCACCAGCAACTTGAACTGGACTGAGATTCTGAGGAATATTTAACTGTAACCACCCATCAGGTATTTTACAGATACCACAGATTACCATATGGAGTTTCTAGAGTTCCTGCTATTTTCTAATTAGTAATGGACCAGATTTTACAAACAGGATCATATGGTATAAATGACATTTTCATCGCAGGCCAATTAAAAGAGGAACATTTGTACTGGATGAAGTGCTTACATGTCTTGAGTCTCATAAGGTCTGGGCAAAGCTGAAAAATGTAACTTCTCACAGCCTAGTGTTGAATATCTGGTACATGTACTGGATGTGTAAGGATTACACTCCACTACAGAACAGGTTATGGCCTTTCAGACAGAGCATATCAGTCAACAAATGTCACTGAATTTTGATAATTTCTTCCTTGCATTACTTGATGCATTATCATTCCTTGGATTACTGAACTATTATAGTCAGTTTTTGGAAGGCCTGACAACTACTCTGAAACCTTTACATGAGCTGCTACAGAAGGATAAGTCTTGCAAGTGGTCACATGAGTGTGAAGCAGCTTTAAATAAACGCAAACAGCAACTTAAACAGTTAAGTCTTCATACAGCATGCTACAAAGAAACCATTGAGGTTAGCCTGCAATGTTTCACCATATGGGATGAGGGCAGTGATACCCATGTGACAGAAGATGGCAAAGAGAGACCTATTGCTTTTGCATCAAGGTCCTTACCCAGTAGTAAAAGGAACTATGTGCAAATTGAAAATGAGGCACTGGGTTAATTATTGGAGTATGTAAATCTCACAAATATCTTTATGGTAATAAATTCACACTTGTTAATTACTACATCCATAAGCCTCTGATGGCAATTTTTGGCCCAAAGTCAGCAACACCTATACTAACAGCTCTAAGGATGCAGTGATGAACATTACATTTACTTGCTTATCAGTACAATATTGAATACTGGAAATCGGGGGAACTTGGTAATGCAGATGCCCTATCTAGGTTGCCATGTCAAAGTCAGGCAATCAAGTTGAAAAGACAGAGGTTTCTTCTTATCCTGTAATGAGGAATAACCTGTATCATTGAGGGATATTGCAGAAGGGATGCATAATGACCCCGTTCGTACATGGGTGTGGGAATTCACTTCAAATGGTTGACTGGATATGTGACTGAAGAGGCAGTATGTCCTTATTTTACCTGAAGAGATCTTCTGTCAACAAAGCAGGGCAGAAAATCATGGGGACTGCAAGTTTTTCTTTTCCATATTCTGTCTATACTCCTATGTCAAGAACAGGCTGGGCTCCCTTCAGCCCTGCCCCACTGACCCCCACCATCTATTATCTCCACAGGATTTACGTTATGGTATGAATACCCCTATGTATTTCCCCCATAATGGGGTCAGGAGGGGGAGGGCCATCCTCCCCCACCAAAGCACAAATCCAGTTCACGGCCTCCACATCCTGGCAATACAGTGGATAGGGGATTGGCAAGCAGGGCTTCATACAGACTTGTCCTGCCACCAATTTTCCTCTGCTTTCTCCCTTCCTCATACTGGAACATGCTCATCAATGTGTACGTGTGGAGGCACATGCATATTGCGGAGTCCTGCAGCACAGCCCATTTCTGCCACTCCTCTCCTGCACTGCAACCAGGCCTCCAGTGGGTGACAGTCATTCAGTGAAGCAAGTGGTCATCCCCTCTGAGGAGGAGGAGGAGAGCAGTCCCCAGAAAACCCCCAGGACAGGAAAGCAGTCCAACAGATGCTCAATCTTCTCCTTCTGGCCAACCCCTGGCAACCCATGCTCATGTCTGAATATGATCCCTAACATGAATATGATAATTGCTCTCTCCATGCCTCTTCGAGGGACCTTCTGGATGTTCCCAAGGTTCAGTTCAAGACTTCTGATGACCGTGCTTTTAGCATTTCTGGGCCATCCCTGTGGAATGCACTTCCACCTGCAGTCCAGGAGGCCCCCTCAGTAGAGGTGTTTAAGCGGAGGTTGAAGGCACACCTCTTTGGCCTGGCATTTAATGAATACTGAATTTTAACATTTTGCTTGGTCCCTGTTTATGGTATTTTATTAGCTTTAAATTGTTTCACATTTTAGTAATTTTAAACTGCATTAATGAAATTTTAGATTGATGTATTGTATGTTTATTATATATTTTTGTGAGGTGCCCAGAGCCTCCGGGAATGGGCGCCATGCAAATAAAATTTGCCTTGCCTTACCATGAGTTGACATTGTGGAACAAAATGTGGCATCCAGTGCCTTAACCCTCAACACCTCTTAGCCAGATAGGAACTTCATGTTATTGTACCCCCAGTTATAAGAACAATTACTGGAGGATTTGTGCAGTAAACACCCAGGAATGTACACAGTGAAGGCCTTAGCAAACAGCTACTTCTGGTGGCCAAGACTAGACAAAGACATTGCACAGAAGGTACAGGACTGTAAGATGTGCATAATGCTTTGGAACATGCCACCAGTGGCACCCATTCATCCCTGAATATGTCCAAAATGAGTCTGGCAGAGAATTCATATTGATTTCACAGAAAAAGACAAGGCACACTTCTTTGTCATCGAGGATAGCCAGTCAAAATGGCTAGAGGTGATTTAATGTCCACTAACAACTGGCAAGACCATTGAGGCACTACAGAATCTATCTGCACCATGTGGCCTGCCTGAGAAAGTGTGTCAAATAATGGGCCCCAGTGTACCTAAGCAGAATTTCAAGGGTTCATAAACTCCAATGGAGCTAAACATTACTTATGCATCGCCTTACCATCCAGCTTCAAATGGTCTATTGATGTCAAGCAAAAGAGTCAAAAAGCATAACATAGCAAAGGTCAGAAAAATCTGTGAGAACTGAAGACCCAGGACAAGGTAATGGTACGTTGTTTCCTGGAGGAAAATTGGGAATGTGGAACTAATATAAGGAAATATGGAACTCTGGTTTATTTGGTTCAGATCGGTTCAAGAGTGCTCAGCATAGAACCAATGTAAGGAAATGTGGACCTCTGTTTTTTTTTTTGTTCTGACTGGCTCAAGATTGTGCAAAGTATGTATAAACCATTTGTTACTGTCCGGAGTACAAGATCCTGACTCTAGTGTTACATCTTCTGGGAAATGGGAGAATATGAGCAACATGGTTGTAGTAGCTGTAAAGCCAGAAGAGTTCAGTCCAGATCCTACATCTGAGGTAGCTGAACATTTGAATCCTTGAGCACAACCAGAAGCAGTTGCACACTTTCATCAGGGAGTGTTCATACAGATATGGATGTGTTGGTAACAAATGGCGGAGATGAGCATGACTTTGAAAGATGCTGTATAATAAGAGCTTGTAAGTTTCCAAACCAATTGATCTGTGCTCAAAGAATGGGTTCTCAGTTTCAACAGTGCAGTGCCTCCATCTGAGGTGATTCATTCACTAATCTAGAACTGCTACCCTTGGGAGTGATGTTGTGCTACTGCAGCTCTCAGTAATGTAAACCCAGCTGGGGGTGGTGAATGACATGACATAGAAACATAGAAAATGTTGGCAGAGAAAGACCAGTGGTCCATCCAGTCTGTCCTGTTTTATCCTATCCTATCCAAGGACCTAATGTATAGTCTGGGTTATTGTCCCTTAACATTGTCCTTTGGGGAAATCCTATGGGCAGTGTGAGCTGGTTAGGCATGTAACACACATGTGGTGACTAGCAAAATCCTATATTGCAAAATTGTTAGTTTATTAACCTTTTCTCTTCAGAGTATTCTAGCAACACCTCCACTTCTGTGCTGGTCTCCAATTACAGACACAAATGAGGCTTCACACATTTATAAAAGTTACAGTGCCTTCAGAAAGTATTCACCCCTCTTGGATTTTGTCACATTTTGTGATGTTGCAAACTCAAATTAAAATACATTTATATGGGATTTTTTGTCACGTATCTACACAAATTACTCTATAATGTCAAAGTGGAATGAAATTTTTGTACATGTAATTTAAAATGAAAACCTGAAATGTCTTGATTTGATAAGTATTCACCCCCTTTGCTATGACACTCCAAATTGAGTTCAGGTGCCTCCAATTTCCTTGTGAGATCACTCTGAAACTTGAATGGAGTCCACCTGTGGTCAGTTCAAATGGTTGACATGATTTCAGAGGAAATACACCTGTCTATATAAGGTCCCACTGTTGACAGTGCATGTCAGAGCAGAAACTCTACCATGAAGACCAAGGAGCTGTCCGTAGAACTCCATGATAGAATTGTGAGGAGGCATAGATCTGGGGAGGGGTATAAAAACATTGCTAGGGTGTTGAAAGTTCCCAGGAGCACAGTCAAGTCCATCATTAGGAAATGGAAAGATTACGTAACCACCCAGACTCTTCCTAGAGCAGGCCATCCTCCCAAACTGAGCAACCGGGCAAGAAGGACCTTGGTCAGGGAAGTGACCAAGAACCCAATGACCACCCTGACAGAACTACAGAGTTCCATGGCTGAGATGGGAGAACCTGTCCAGAGGACAACAATCTCTGCAGCACTTCACAGATGTAGCCTCTATGGGAGAGTGGCTAGACGGAAGCCACTCCTGAGAAAAGGCCACATAATAGCATGCCTGGAGTTTGTAAGAAGGCATGTGGCAGACTCTGAGAACTTGTGGCAAAAGATTCTCTGGTCTGATGAAACAAAAATTGAACTGTTTAGCCTGAATGCAAAGCGCTATGTCTGGCGCAAACCGAACACAGCTCATCACCCGTGTAACACCATCCCTACCATGAAGCATGGTGGTGGCAGCATCATGTTATGGGGATGTTTTTCAGCAGCAGGGACTGGGGCACTTGTCAGGATAGAGGGAACAATGAATGGAGCCAAATACAGGCACATCCTTGAGAAGAACCTGCATCAGTCTGCAATAGACCTTGGACTGGGGTAAAGATTTACGTTCCAACAGGACAACGACCCCAAGCATACAGTCAAAGCAACACTGGAGTGGCTTCAGAACAAGAAGGTGAATGTCCTTGAGTGGCTCAGCCAAAGCCCAGACTTGAATCCCATTGAGAATTCAAGGAAAGACTTAAAGATTATGTGTTCACCGATGCTCCCCATCCAACTTGACAGAGCTTGAGCAAATCTGCAAGGAAGAATGGGCGAAAATCCCCATATCCAGATGTGCAAAGCTGATACAGACATACCCAAGAAGACTCAAAGCTGTAATTGCTGCCAAAGGCGCTTCTACAAAGTATTGACTCGGGGTGAATACTTAAGTAAACAAGATATTTCAGTTTTTAATGTTTCATAAATGTTTGTTACACAATAAAAATATTTTTGCCCCTTTACATTGTTGAGTATGCTGTGTAAATCAAGGGGGAAAAATCATTTCAATGCATTAAAAATTCTGGTAGTAACACAACAAAATGTGACAAAATCCAAGGGGGGTGAATACTTTCTGAAGGCACTGTAAACATGAAAACTTCTATGAACAGATTTGTGGTGCTTTTATTAGTGCATTATCTTGATTTATCTTAAAACTGCCTTTCTTTATGTAACACCCGATACATGTGAGAGCTTACCTTGGGCTCCTTAGGTCTACTTATCTGCATTGCTCCCTCTGGCTCCCAGAACTGGGGTGGGACCAAATATGGAAGCACAGGAGGAATGCTGCACTCTTTTGCATCAGCATAGACATGGATCTTTATGGTTCTCGGTATCATATCCCAGCCATTCCCTGCCACCAACAGAGAGGAGTGAGAAAGTGCTCATAACAATCAGCACTTTCCCTGATTGACCTCCCCTGACCAGACTGAACTACAACACAGACACACACACACACAGCAGAGGGAGACAGACTGTGTTTGAGGATAGGGGGCCTGTTAAATAAAGACACTGGACCTGTGCCCCAGTGAACAACAGTAGTATGCAGTCTTGTGAGCCTCTGACCACTCTCAGCATGGCAGCCAGATCAGAGTGCAGAGCACCAACCCGCTAGGCTTTGGAGGCCCATCAAGGAGCTGCAGTGGGCACATGGGACTGAAGAGATCTATTTAATTCACCTGGTAATCTGACGGCCAATTATCCATCAAGGACCAGCCAAACAGATCCTCCACAGTGACTAATAACTAGGAAAAAACAATGGAAAGCTTTCATTCTCCAGTGGTGTTGCTGGCCAGGAAACCTTCCAGAAATTTCAGGCCTATTCATCAGATGCCATCATCTATGCCAGTGAACTAGCTAGGTATACCCCAGGTGAATTCTGCCTGTCACTTACCGTGACTGTGTCCACAGAGGACCTCATTCTACTATCTCTTTCAAGGGGTGGTGACTGGCCTAGGAGCCCAGTGCAACAATGCAGTGGTGAAGGCAAACAGAATGCTAGAATCAGCAGGAGCTGGGCGGTGATTCTTCTGCTATACAGTGCAACCCTGCCTGGAGTACTACACAAGGTTCTGGAATCCATACCTGTATAAGGACTCGAAGAGGGTGGAAGCAGTGCAGCATAGGGCAACTAAAAGGATCCAGGGTATGAGGGAAATGGCATGTGAGGAGAGACTTCAAGACTGACATGTACATACTGGAGACTGGAGATGAAAGAGGGGACATGATAGAAATATAAGAAATTCCTGCACAGGGTAAACCTAATTTATTTTTATTTATTTTATTTGTAGTGTTTGACCAGGAAAGGCACCCTAAGCTGTAATAGCTTGTTTCCGGGTGAGTCTGGGGTGGGTGGGGGGTTGAACCTGTGTTTCTTCATTGACGGGTGGGAATGTTGGCTATGACACCAGGGAAACTCTCTTACTCTTTGGTGTGGGGATTCCTTGTCCTCTGAACAAGATGGTGGGCGTAGTATCAGATAACGGAGGAGGAATGAGAGGAGGTGCTACAGGGGGACCTGTGTATTCTAGACTTTTCATTACACCGATGGAATGGATTGAAAGTATACCAATACGGATGACTTTGGAAAAGAATTAAGAAGCACTCAAAGTGGACAAGAATCTGAAGGCTTTGGCAATAGCATAGAGGACTGCTTCCATGGAGTCAGCGTCTGCAGCTGCAGGCGCAGCTGTGCCGGTGAACGATTGGATTCTGCACCGATTGAACAAGAGGAGTTACTTCTATGACAGGCTAGGGAAAAACACAAATATTTTCTACTTTACTTGCTGGCAGAGGACTTGGCCACAAATATTATTGGCCATTCACACTACCGGACTCTTCACCCCCTGCTCCTGTACATTTGGAGATGGATGTGTCTCATTTTCTCTCTCAAAGTCCACTTGTGCCTGATGTTAAAATCACCCAACAACAGGATTTTGCAATGATGGCTCCTTCAATCACTATAGGGCTTTGAAGAGGGAGGAACAAAACAGAACAACCCTGCAGGTCCTGCACAGACCAGGCACTGCTTGTTGCAGGATGGATTCAGGCTCTGAATGGGAGAGGTTGGTCCTCATCGGGTCTGGTATCTGCAGATGATATTATTTCTGAGGCAAATCAGGACATAGGGATCACATCTGAAAGCTCTGGAACTTCTAATCAGCAGACTTGCCCAATACCTCACTTTCAGCATTCAGTGAATGACATTCACCCATCAGCTGCTGCAAGCTTACACGCTGATGGGAGTGCACATGGACAGAACAGTTTACTACCAAACTGTGGATTCTTCTCTCCCCAAATACAACCTGTTAGTCTTTTGGTTACTGACTCCACACTCATTACTGAACATACAGGACCCCATAACATCAAAACACAGAGTAGCACTACTGCTTCAGGGATTATTGCTCCTAATACTTTCCCTTCCCTGCCTTCTCATGACCAACACCCCACTGCTCCTCATAGACATACTAATATCCCTATTGACTCTAATGCTGGACAGCTTTAAATTTAAGATTTATTTAACAAAGTAGGGGTGCCAGCTCAACAATGAAGCACAGTGAGAGTAACGCTTAATGGGGATTTGGTTCTGCCCTAACTAGGATATTTGTGATTCACAGTATGTTAAAGGATACCATGGTAATTGCTGCACATGAATTGTTTGCTTTCATTCACATGTCTGGTGATAAAAATTATATTAGGCAATGCAAGGCAAATTTTATTTATATTGTGCTCTATCCATAGGCTCAGAGCACTTTACAGTAAAAACAGAACCCCCAAAAATTAAAAAAACAGCAATTAAATAAAGCTAAAGGCTTCAGACATGTTCATTCCTTGGAGAAATGTTGGCTAAAATGTCCCCTGGTGAAAGACACCTCACTATGGAATTCCTTTTTTCCTATTCCTTTAACAAAACCCACTATTAAGACCATTACAGTGTTATTTCAAAATAAAGGGGTTAACATTGAAGACATGCAATACTGGCTATGCCAGAGGTGTGAAATTCTTGAACTCCCCACTCCTGTTCTCAATGAGGATCTAGTTTTGATGGGGAGCTGGAAGCTTAAAGTAAAACTGAGGCATATTACAACTTGCATTAGTAAACTCCCCAGCAGCTTTTACATAGGTAGGGATAGAGGTTTGTGTTTTCACCCTGGACAACCTAAAACACACCACAAGTGTAGAGCCAGAACTCACCTTAGTTCAGTGTGTGACAAACCCAGATGCAATTTATGTCTCGAATACAGTCATGTTAGCTTGGGATGCCCCATCTCCCTCAGATGTAACCTCTGTGATGAGGTCAGACACTCCTATAAACAATGTCCCTGGGCAGCACATAACAGACTAGATAGGGCTTCACATGATCAGGAACAGCTGATTACAGAATCTCAGTCAAAAGCAATGCAGGCTAGGGAAGACATTTCAAGGCCCCTAGCTAATACCCCACAACATTCTGTTCAGATTTCCAATCAGTTGGCAACATACATGCCCGTAACTGATGCCACACCCTCCCCACTCAGGGAACCTTCTTCTAGCCCCAATATAGCTCAGGGAACACCTACACTTCCCACTCCTCAAGTAGATCAGCTAGCAGTGGATTATCCTGAGGAGATAGCTTCCCCACGTTCCACTGGAAGGTCCCCTTCCCCCCCACCACCAGAGATTGCATTTGCCATGGTAACACCAATAAAGTCTGGGAAAGGAAAATGGAAACCTGAGACAGAAGAATCCTCTACCTGAATCAAAACACAGAATATATTTCAGGCACTTGCCAAAAGAAAAAATATGGGGGGATATGGTAGAGGAAAAGGAGGGCTCAGACGTATCCTTGACTGCATCATCCATAATGGATGTTTTTTCTGACTCCCAAACTGACTCAAGTATAGTGAAGAAGGTTAAAGGATAAGTTAGGTCAATAAAATACTTCAGGCCCTTCTTCACCCCTCTGATTAATGCACATGGGCCCAGCAATCACTTCCCTAACAATAAAAGTCTGTAGTATCAAAAACTATAAAAAGAGTTTAACTAGCTGGCCCGGTGGCACAGAGTGCCGAAGCGCTGGACGCCTCACCTCACGCTATGCTGGTGACCTGGGTTCAGGAACAGACTGGGTCACTCGGGGGTCAGCTGGGGCAGGAAGTATTGAGTGTCCGCTGACAGCTCTCCTTCCTGGGGTTGGGGGGATGCAGCACAGCACTGTAGACTGACAGCTAACAGAAGCTGGGTGTCAGGAATGGGGTGGTCCCACACACAGGACGTAAGAGTGCCTCTGCAGAGGAGGAGGAGACAGTCACCCTGCCCTTTGCATGTGCGTGGGTTTGGGGAGAAAACAGAAAATGGCTCAGAGTTGGCAGGCTCTGTAATGGTGGACTGCACCCACATCTCCCCCCTAGCAATCTAGATGTTGGCTCCCGGGGGTTGGGGGAGGCCGACACCCCTCGCCACCAGCCCAGTCAAGGGGAATAACCCATGGGGGATGTCCAGTTGGGGTGGGTGTGGGGAAAGCCCACAGGAGTGATGAGTCCCCTCCAAGGGAGGGTACGGAGCTGTCTGCCAGCTCTGGAGCAAGAGGAGAAAATGTATGTAGGAACAAAAAGAGTTTAACAACTATTCAAATACTGCAGCATTTGTCTCATAGTGTTTTATTTTTGCAGGACACTACACAGAAAATGAGGCAAGAAATTTCCCATGCTAAACAATTATGGCCCATTGGAAGCTCATATTGGTCTCAAGGGGAGGAGACTTGTGATGGGATAGCTATCCTATTAAAGGACTTTATTTTTTTCTGTAGACAGAATTGTTGAAGTCTGTCCTGGGAGGGCAATGGTGTTAGATATCTCCGATCAGATGAATACATTTTGCCTGGTCAATATTTATGCACCTGAAAGCATTGCCACTCGGGTAGAACTATTTACTTCTATTCAACCTTTTCTCCACATAAACAGATATTTAATTCTCAATGGAGATTTCAACTGTGGGTTATCCCCTGGATGACAGGGGTGGATCAACCTCAAAAATCTTCAGTGACATCCACTGCTTGCAACAGTTGGTCAAGATACCATTTTTACAAGATGGCTATAGGGTGATCCACAGACAAAGGATGAAAACGTATATTCGGGGCATATTGATAATGAGGATCAATTTTTTATTCTTTTCCAAAAATATACAAGTGATAGCAACAAAAATAATATCTTTTTAAACTTCTGACCACCTGGCTGTCTTGTGTAGTTGCGCCATTAACAATCAAATTCCTTTGACTCCTGGTCTCGCTGGAAACTAAATAGCTCTTTGTTACATGACCTTAGTATTTTGGGGCATTGGGAGGAATTGTTTAAAGCATGGGTTTCAGTCACTGAAGCATATGATACTACTGAACACTGGTGGAGGGATACCAAGAGAGATTTTCAGGAGTTTTTGTATTAAACAAGCGGTGAGAAAAGGGAGAGACAAATATTTTACACATCTGAAATTGAAAGACAAACTACATTTCTTAATTTCATTTGCCCATGAACAGAATGTTAGTGACTGAATTAATCAAGTTAAAACAGACATGTTTTGGTTCCAATACAATAGAACACTGACACTGAAATTGGAAACCCAATTTGGCACACATGGGAAAAAAACCACGGTAGATATGTTCAAAAGTTACACTGATAGAGTGCAACAAACATACATTGAAACCCTATCAGACCCTGAAAGTGGCCAGATACATTCTAACCCTGAAGATATCCTGACTGTAGCACAGGAACATATAATTTGAGTGTTTGGAACTAAATTGACAGTAAAATGTAACAAACCTCCCATCCGAGATAATTATTTTTTTTTCAGGTACTGACTGAAAACCATCCCGATATATGCTAGCTCACATTACGGAGGACGAGATATGTGGGGCCATTAAACCTTTGAATAATAATGCTTCTCCTGGTCAAGAAGGTTTGGTTACAGAGCTCTACAAGAAATGCTCTATTTATTTATTTATGCACCGCCCTAGTCCTGCTATATGATGAAATGCTTCATTCTGCCACAATTCCCAAGGAATTAGCAAAGGCAGTTATGATATTGTTATATAAGAAAGGAGATAGAGAAGATGTACCTGTATGGAACTGGAGAATAATCAGGCCTACTAAATGTAGATTATAAAATGTTCACTACTGTTCTGGCACACAGATAGCTGAAGGTGGCTATGGAAATGTTAGCACCAGTACAGACATGTGGAATCCCAAATAGATCATTTTTCCATAATCTTATTTTCTTATGTGATCTGATCGCTAAAGGGAACACGAATACTTGCTCTGGATTTATCCCCTCATTAGACCAAGAAAAGGCTTTTGACTGGGTTAACCATGACTACTTGTTTAATATGTTACAGTTATGGTATAGGGAGTTCCTGGCCATCTTATTGCCTGGATACACATGCTTTACAATAACACCCAAATAATTCTTGTACTCATGGGAGCTTAGGAAATACTTTTTTGAGGGGGGGTGACAGGAATTTGACAGTGCTGCCATTTGCTAGTGCTTACTTAAGCCCTCTGTTACACAATTTTGCTATTGACCCTTTGATTAGAACAATACTGAGCAACCCTAAAATTTCAGCCATTCAACTTTCAGAACACAATATGGTCCCATCAGTGTGTGCTTATGCAGATGATTTATGCCTGTGTGTAAAGGATGACTTTGCTGCACGTGAAGTGCATAAGATTATCTCCTGGTATGAGGCAATCTCTGGGGCTAGACTCAATTATTGCGAAATCCGTGGTTCACAGATCTCACCACTCAAGCAGAGTGATAGTATAAGACACATAGTGAATATTCCCATTACACCTGACCCTATTAAAATCGTAGGGATTACATTGAAAACACCAGATGATGCAGTTCAAAACTGTGATGTAACTGCTTCACAGGTACTCAAGCAAGTGCAATTTTGGAAATACAAGGTCATTTTGAGGCATAAAAGAGTATACCTATTAAAATCCCTGGTACTCTCGTTATTTCTACATGTGGCACACATATACTGTATCCTCTGCAACTGAAACTGGAAGCAAAGATCAATAATAAATTTTTTCCAAGGCCTATGGCTTAACCCATTAAGCATGACTATACATATCACGACTACAGATTGGGTGGCATTCGAATGATGAATCCTGTAGTGTTTTTTCAAAGTTTATTTATATGTTGTAATTTTCTTTGCTTATCCCAGGATTCCATGCTACCGTGACACAATATTATGGCACAGTGGTTTTTGCCTTTGAAACAGAATTTGGATCAGAACATTTTAAACTATTAGACACTACATGATTGGTTAATTTTCCACCTGTCATGAAACCAGTTTTCACAAAAATTAGACAATGAAAAATTACTCAAGCCTATTTTCACTCCAGCTCCAGGAAAGTTTTACTTGCAAATGCTTCAAGATAATTTTTTATCCTAGCCACAACTTATAGGCTGTACAGAATAACAGCTTGATAGTGTGCTCCTGTGAGTGGTGAATAAAGGAATTACCCTACAGTTTTGGGATAGCAGCTGGATGTCGAGTCATGGTCGACTGGGGGTTCGAAACGCTGTAAAACATAAATCTATAGAAGAGTGAATGTTTCCTCATTCATCTTATTTGATGATTTTAGAGACACAGGAACATTTTTTTTCTCTCCTGCCCTTTTGCAAGACATTTTTGGACCATTTTTTACTTGATTGGAATAACACACATTTATTTATTTATTTAGTTTTTGTTTACTGGGTAAGGAGTCGTAGCCACAAAATATGACTATTTTCAGACACAACCCGGGAGGTTACCATACAAAACTGGCAGACAAAACAAATAACAAGTATAGTTCAGAGGTAATCAACCATGCAAGGAAAAATATACATGATGTTCTGTGATGTAAACAGTATTGCTAATATGACAGAGACAATGGCAGAAAAATACACAATAGTTCAAAACATAATAAGCATACAATCATAGTGCAGTAGAGTTTTAACACATAATCCATGGTAAGTGCTGCATATAACAGTAACAAGGGGTCAGAGCAAAACTTGAAACATTTTGAGAACTGAAGAAGGGGATGTCAAGCACCCTATGGGGGTTTAAAACAGGAACATAGTGCATGTTTGATGAGGAGAGTGTGATACATCTTTTTAAAAGCAATATGACTAGGTGCAGAGTGAACATCAAGAGGTAGGTAATTCCAATATTTTGGGGCCAGGCAGGAGAAAGCTGAGGTTCCTTTTAGAGTTCTGCACCTAGGGGTGTATAGTAGTGAGAGTCCAGTAGAGCAGAGGCCATAGGTAGGGGACAGAGGCACCAGCATGCCTGCAAGAGAGGTAGATAGATTAGTTTTAATGATGTTGTCCAGCAGAGTACCAAGGGCAAGAAGTCAATTGGCAGATGGACAAGGCCATCTAAGGTCTGCATATAGCAAGCAATGGTGCTTCAAACATGGGGAAGCCAAGGCATAACAACAGATACTATTGTACGTTGTATCCCATTTACTTAGGGTGGTTTTCGAAGCATTTATGTAGGTGACAGCACCATAAACAAGGAATGGAAGTAGGATACTTCTAGAAATAGCTAGTCTAGCTGAGGGGGTAAGCATCCAACTAGTCCTGTAAGCTATTCCAAGTTTGGAGTTTACTGACTTGCTGGTGTTAATGATGTGTTGCTCAAAGTTGAGAGTTTCATCAAGCAGGACACCTAAATACTTGAATGAGGTTACTTTCGTAAGGGGGAGCCATTTGCACAGAAGACGTTGAAAAGGTTGCGGTTTATTCTAAGTTTGGTTGCAGATCTGAAGAGCATGCCCTGAGTTTTACTTATGTTTAGGATGAGTCTTTTGTTGTGGATCCATTCTTGCATTATGAGAAATACAGATGTTAGTCAACTATTTATTTCTTCTATGTTTGCAGAGGAGGTGTAGAGCACCAGATCATCTGCATACAAGATTGTTGAGTACCAAGGGGTGTTAGAAGATATGTCATTTATAAAAATGCAGAAGAGAAGAGGCCCCAAGATGAAGCCTTGAGGAACACCAACATTGATAGGTGCAGAGTCTGACACTGCAGAGTTAAATTTTACCTGTTGTCTTCTATTGCTTAAGTAACTCTAGAACCAGTTTGTAGCTTGCTCTGAGAAACCAGTGAAACTAAGGCAATCAAGCAGAAGAGGGTGATCTACAAGATCAAATGCCATTGAGAGGTCAATGAACACTGCACCAGCCATGAGACTGTGATCCATAGCAGTAAGGGCATCATTTGTAAATTGTATCAGAGCAGTAGAGGTGCTATGCCCCTTGCAGAAACCATGTTGAGCAGGTGATAGGATGGTATATTTAGAGGGGAACTCGGTGACCTGTATAGCCACTAATTTCTCGAGTATTTTGTTTAGTACAGACAGAATGGCTATGGGCCTATAATTAGTCATGTCCTTCTTGTCACCTTTCTTAAAGACTGGGGTGACTTTTGTCAATTTCCATATGTCCAGAACATGACCATGGCAGAGAGACAGTGTAAAGATTTTAGTCAATGGGGCCGCAATAAAAGGAGCAGCCAGCTTCAGGAGTTTAGGCTATAGGTAGTTGGAGCCTACACTAGTACTATCAGAGATTGAGTTTAGTAGTTTTAGAATATCAGCATTTGGAACAGCCTTAAAATAGTAGGGTGGATGTATGGACACATTTGTGTGAGTAACGGGCGTCAGGATGCGATTTGCTGTGAAAGAGGCAGTGTATTTGGTGAGATCAGTAAAGTATTTGTTGAAAGAATTTGCAATGGTGGTAAGGTCATTAAAGTGCATACCACTGAGGACCATATCATTTGTGTGTTGAGACTGGTTTGAGCCCAGGAGGATTTTACATGTGTCCAGAATTTCTTCAAGTCCCCAGCAGCTTCCAGCAATAGACCTTTGCAGTATGAGCTTTTGGCAAGCCTGATTTGTTTTCTGCACATATTGTACTGCTTTCTATAAGTGTCATATTCACTTTGCTGACCCAAGGTTTTGTAGCGGTTCCAACTTTTGTCACATGCCCGGAGGGAGGCGAGAAGTTCCTTGTGCAGCCACCTAGTTTGTTTGGACCTAACGCGTCAATTCTGTTTAGGTGTATGTATGTCCAGGAGGGATAAGAATATAGAAAGAAAGAGATTGAGAGCAAATTCAATGTCTTGGGACTGGATAATAGGGATCCAGTTTACAGAAGAGATATCACGTAGAAAGCTTGCTTGATCAAGTGTGGAAAAATCCCGGAAGGTGATGTAGTGTGGCGAGGGGGCTGGAATCACTGATGTTCCTCATATGCAAAACACAGGGGAATGGTCACTTATAGATTCAGGAAGCACACCTGAGGTGGTAATTCTATCAGGTCGATTTGTGAGTATCCAGTCTATAAGTGTTCCAGCAGCAGTTGACTGGGTCAGCCTGGTGGGATCTTCAATTACCTGGTGCATGTTAAATCCACGTACTAGAGATACCAGTGCACTTTTATTTTTCCCCAGCCAATTTAGATTGAGGTTGCCAAGAATAATAAGTTCATTTTGGCCAGCTGTAGCGGTAGAGTACTCAAGTAGTTCGGAGCATCCTAGTTGACCTGCCTTAGGAGGACTGTAGGCACATATTAAGTGAATCTTTTTGGTTAACTTATGAAATTCTGGTGTTGGATTTATACCCACATAGGCTGCACAAATTCCTGGCCAGTACTTTATGGCTCATTTTTTCGGCTTGTCATTTTTACCTTTGGCAAGCCAGATGTGCGTTTTTATTACAACAAAAAGAATACTTCAGCACTACAAATTTTACATCAGATGAAATCTTTCTTGCAGAACAGATGTTGTGCAGAACAAACTGTGATGGCTTCACATCTGTTTTACAATATTGGAGGCACTGTTTATGGTTTCTATAATACTGGTTATAAGAATATCTCCTTACTTTGGCTTATGTAAATATCATAGGACTTGAGTTAAAGCACAGACGTCACAATGTTTTTTTTTTGTTTGTTTGTTTTTTGAAGCTGTATCATTTTTATTTTCCTTCATGTTTTCCTTCAGATTGAGAATGTTCCCTTGTTTTTTTTTTGTCACTTTCATTACAGTGTACATTGTTTTGACTAAATAAAAATTCTCCTACATATATGAAAATGAACACCAGAACAGGAATGTGGCATTGTTTACCTCTTATTGGGACCACTTTGGTTAAAATGCTGGGTCAATTCTAAGTGCACATCTAGCACATAGTCTAGACAGTGGAGGATATGTTTCCCCCTTGTCTTAAATCAAGTAGCGTGGAACATTCTCTGGTTTATTTTTCTTTGTTTTTTTTATGTTTTATTGTGATCATGTTATGAAATGTACCATCATGATTCTGTATTTTTCTTTCACTTTGAGTTTTCCATGAGATTCTGTATCTGAGTTATGACTCAATTTACTTACTGCTTTTTCATTTTGTAAGACGTACAATTTTTTTTGTTGTTTTGTTTATTTTATCGAGTATTTCAATAAAAATTCCCCTACTCCTGATCCTGCTAAAGTCAATTGGGACAGACTGTTGAACACTGCAACTACTAAACTTGCAATCCAGAAAAACAGATAATTACCAAAAAGAAAATGAATACTTCTTGTCAAAACACTGTTGACCCTAGTATTCTTATACCTGTGTCATGTTTTGCCTCCTCCAGCAGTCATAAATATTAAATCATACCGTACCTTTTTCATGGATTTTGGGGCAGTCACCTCAGTCTTGTAAAAAGAGATTTCACTTTACAAGACATGCAAAAGAAGGGGGAGTCAAAATGGTTAATCCTCTGGTGTTATACTATGGCATTTTCTATATAGCAATCTGCACCCCATCCTAATAGCAAACAAGTTTTGTGTGCCCCATTGGTCTGGACATGGCTATCTCCACTGATAGATGGATGGTCAAGAGGGTGTTTAAAGCCTCCTAGCCAACAGAGCCAGTCCAGTCCTCCTGAATTTACCAGGTCTTCTTTAATCAAATTTTCAATCACAAGGGTGACCAGCAATGGAGGTGTGTGGAGGGCTGTGCTGGTTACCAGCTCTGGGATGGGGGAGCGGGGTGGTTGGGCACTGCCAACTGGGGGTGCCACTAGACTAACAGGGAAAGTTTTTCATATTGTTCATGGGGATCGGGGCTGGGGGAACCGTTAGACTATCAGGGAAATGTCTTCATATTTTTCATGGGGATCAGGGATCTGGACTGAGGGGACTGCTAGACTGCCAGGGAAATTTCTTCATTTATACATGGGCATCGAGGATCGGGGCTGGGGGATTGCTAGACTACCAGGGAAGGTTCTTCATATTTTTCATAGGGATTGGGGATCAGAGCTGAGGGTCCCACTAGACTACCAGGGAAATGTCTTCATTTTTAGATGGGGATCAGGAATCAGGGCTGGGTGTGCACTAGACTACCAGGGACATAATTATATTATAGGACTGAGGATCGTAGCTGGGGGCAGCATTGTAGTACATTGGCTCAATCCCCAGAGGATAACTAAGTATACTTAGACCAGCCCCTCCGGTTGGTCTAATGGTACTTAGACAGCTGTCCTCTGGGGGAGTTTTTAGAATATTAATTTAGTGGATGTGACAGCTTGCATCTGCTGCAAGCCCCCTAGTACCATGCTGCAGCTCATTTCTGTACACAAGGCTGGTGCAAGACCCCTTTGATGCATGCAGCCTGCATTTGATGCAGGCTGATTTCCAGAATAGCTTCTGGTGCATTTTTTTACACAAGGTATCACTTACGTCAGAAACTGTTGACACAGGCACCTTGCATCATGCTAAGGCCTTTGAGAATCAGGCCCCAAGTATCTTTTCATTTTCTCTAATTTGATTTAGCAGCAGTTCCAAACATCAAATAAATAACAAAGGGGACAGGGGAACCCTGTCTTATACCATTTGAAAATTGTATAGGTTCGGATACATAAAAGTTTATCCTTAACCTTGCTGTTGAGCAAAAATGCAGTATAATTTGTGGAGTACTGTTACTATTATGAGTGGAAATCCCCAATGGCTCAAACACTGAAACATAAATTCCCTTAATAATAAATCAAACACATTGGTGGCATTAAGTGCCACCAACACCTTTTCTTCCTCCTTTGGCATTACCATTTGAGTGGAATACATTGTTATGATTTATATGTTGGTTAATACTTTGGTAATAGGACAACAGAAGGCCAAGGCTCATAAAAGTTGACCCCACTTCTCAGTGGTGGTAAACAATGTTACCTTCTCTAATGTAATAGTCTAGCTTAGTTTTAAACCATGAGAAGCTAGGAGCTTCAATTAGTTCCCGCGGAAGCTGGTTCCATAATCTTATAGCTCTGGAGACATAAGCATAAGCATACTTATTTATTGAACTTGTTCTAACTATTCAAATGTGTTACAACCTTTAATGAAACCTTTTTGTTCCATACCAATATATGTAACAATCTGTTCCTATATATGGTTAACTATTATTTTAGTAGTTATTTTATAATCCATATTTAATAATGACATGGGGCGGTAATTTTCATTGTATTTATTTTTTTTCCTCTCTTTGTTCTCTTTTAAAAGAAGTATAATGGTGCAGTCCTTAATGGATTCTGGAATCTTATCTAAAGCAATTATTTCATCTATCATTACTTTTAACTAGGGAATAAGCTGGTGTAACATAAAATTCACTTTTTAAACTGTCTGATCCAGGAGAGGATCATTTTTTCTTTTTTTTTGTTCAACAATCACCAAATTTATCTTCTCAATGGAAAACATTTCTTGATTTGTTTCGAGTTTGGATCTTATAGTGTTCTGTAAATATTCCCTTATCATTGTACTGGAACATGTATACTTTTTATTATAAACATTTGCAAATAATTTTATAAATTCTCTTGTGATTAATTCACCTATGTATACCTCACCCCCTTGGTCTGTTTTATAGATGTTATTGTATTTTTTTCTCTTTGATTTTTTTTAAGTGCATATGGCAAAAATCTGTTGGTTTTATCTCCATAAAAGTACAATTTGATTTTAATTTTCCACAGATTTCTCTTGAAAGTCAGTAGCAGTAATTAATTATTTTTATTTATACAGTTGTTTAACTCTTTACTTATTTGCTCATCAAAACCATGCTCTATAACTTTATTTTCTAATTTTTTGATTTCATCTTCTAGTAATGTGAATTTTTTTATTTACTGTTTTTTTCCTTTTTAATTTGTTATGTGATAATGGATCCTCTTAAAGGAGCTTTTAATGAATCACATTTAGTTGCCATAGAAAGTTCGGGGAGGTTGTTAAATAAGCAATATTCATCTATTGTTTGTTTAATTACCTTAATAAATTCTGAGTCCTGTAATATACTATTATCAAATCTCCACTGTGAGGGTCTTGTTCTAGCTAATGTAAGAACCATTTGTATGGAAACCATAGCACAGCTGGAAACAAAAATACTATAAATGTTGGAGTTTGAAATCTTAGTTGCCATATTTTTGTTTATCAAAAAAATCAATTCTGCTACACATTTTTAGATACTTGGACCTAAATGTGTATTCTCTCTTAACAACATTTTTATCTCACCATATATCAATCAGCTGAGTCCTGGATATAAAATTATTTAACAAAGCTGCATTATGATAATCATTATTAATAGGTTTAGATGTTTTGTCAAAATGTGGGATCAAAATGGAATTCCAGTTTCCCGCTAGTATGGTGTCCATGCATTTAAAGGCTACAATCTCATTTTCCAAATTTGACAAGAGATCTTCATATCTAACAAATGAACCATATACTGAACCAATTAAAATTTCTGTTCTATATAGTTCTCTTTTTACTAATATGTAATGCTGTTCTACATCCCTTTTTTGTTGAAGACATTTAAAGTTAACCTCTTTGGATATCAGGATTGTGACACCACAACTGTTATTCAATCCAATCACATAAAAAAATGTATCCTACCTAGAATTTTTTTAAAATTTTTTAACCTTATTTTCAAGAAGGTGGTTTTCTTGAACACATATAATTTTAATTTGATGGTAATTTAGCATATTGTAGAATCTTATTCACTTTTAAGCAATTAGCAATAAGAGGCACAATCATGATATCCAAGTTTCTATTTAAAGACTCTATAATTTACAGTATGTATTACATTTCAATATTTTCCTTTCTTTGGCCAGAGTATGGTAAAAACAAAAATAGTCACCCATCTTCCCATTTTCTTTTCATCCTTTTTTCAACCCTCTATTGTTCTTCTAACAAAGTACATGATATATAATCCCACTATGTATACCTTGCATTGTTTCTAATTACTTGGTGTGAAAGGACCCCCCCAGAATGGCAGGATCCCATTAATATAGTTAGATATTCATGAAAAAAGTGCAGGTATTATTTCTCTTGTTTCTTTTTCAGCTTGTTCTGCAGTGGAGAAAAAATGTGTTTATTATTATTAATCATAATTCAAAGTCTAGCAGGGATTAATACAGAAAACATGTACCCTTTTTGCAATAACAATTTTTTTTTCAAATGGTCGTCTTCTTTCTTTCATTAATGATCTCATATGGTAAATCTTGATAAATTACATTGTTTGCACCTTTCCCAGTAACTTTCTTTTTCTGATACACCACATTCATAATTCTACATTTTTCTTCTGACTTAAAGAGTTTTACAATAACTGAGTGTTGTGGCAATCCATTTTCTGGTCCTGTTCTCAGAGCCTTGTGACCTCTATCAATTTATATTCAAGTCAGCTGTAGGTGTGTCCAAATAGGTTCCAAAAATCTGTGTCACAATCTCTTTTAAGTTTTGACTTTGTTCCTAGGATTCTGGTATTCCATTCAGTCTTAAATTCTTTATTATAGCTCTTAATTCCATGTCTTATTTTATTAGAAATTTCTATTATAGTATTTTCTTGTCTGGTGTGTTGTTTTTCATTTATAAGGACTTTACCTTCTATTTGAGCTATCCTTGTTTCCAATTGAGGCATTTTTGAGTTGACTGAACTGTCCAGTTGGTTAATAAAATTGTTTAGCACTTTCATTTCATTTATGATTTTGTCCACTCTTTCAGACTTCTTTTGATGAAATTAAGGTCTCCTTTAATTGTTTTAATGTCCCACTGTAACACATTCACCCATGCAGGCATTGTTTCTTCTGACAACACTTTACTTGTTTGCCCAACTATAGTATCTTCTTCTGTATTGTTTTCAATATTTTCCTGGGGAATTTGTTTTTCCTGATGGTGGTGGTGGTGGTGGTGGGGGTCTTTAGGTGTATTGTGTTTTGTTCCTTCAATGACCCAGAATGCCCTTCTTCTGTGATAGTAAAAACTTCTTCCTCTGTTGTAACTTGATCTACATCAGATTCTGCTGATGTAAACTTGGCCTCTTGCTGACTTGAAATGTAGTTTTTGCATTTCTTTTGAGATCTCTTCCCCTCCCTCTAATGTGCTGGTGTTAGTTTGTAATCCATTTTTCTCAACAGTTAACATTAAATTATCAGTGCTATTTTCTAAGCCTGTCACTTTAAGTTCTGTTCTGATTTATCATTTTTCATTTCTGTTGCAGCAGGATCATTTGTCTCAATATTTTTTTTTCAATTCCATTTTTAAGTCTAAGGGGACATTCAGCTCTGCACCAGTCAGGGAATTCAATGGTCAATGGATTAGGGATATTCAGCATTGGTATTTTGCCAAAATAAAGTTAAACAGATCTTGATCAACTTATGTTTTAGATTGTTGTTATTTAGTTTTACCATTGGATGATTCTTTACTGATTTTTTTCCTGTTTACATTCAGCAGCCTTTGCTGTTAACATTTTTTTCTCTCCTTTCTCTCCTTGTGGACATGTTCAGCAGGTAAAAAAGTTAAATTTTCACTCAGTCTATTTAATATATGACTGCATAGAACTGATACCTTGGGCAGTATTCAAAACTTCAGTTTTCTTTGCACAAACATACAATACAGCTGAATAAATACATTTAAGTTTACTTTTGAAAAGCACATTCTCAGGAGCTTCTTCTCTTGTGGTTTCCAACACTACAATGGTGAAAAACTTCCTTTTTCCCTTTTTTCTCTCTAGTACTCTCTGTTTGTGAAACTGTTATCAAACAGGTTGCCAGTACCATTTGCATACAGGTCCCATCTCTAAAGAACTGAAGCTGGAATCTTTTTTTCCAATGATGAACTGTGGAGCAGTTTTGCCTCAGTCACTCTTTGACTGAATCCCAAAAGTTGAACTCAGTGCCTTTCTTCTTTCTTGCTGTTTTATAAAACCACAGCTGCATGGAAGTCATTGAAAGAATGCCAAAATCAGCAGAACAAAATAACGCAGCCCACAAGGCACCCCAACTGAACTGGTGTTTCTCTTCAGCATGCTTCTTAATCAGCCAGGTATTGTTAAGGTGCACCTGCACTTCTGCTTGAAAGACACATCCCCAGCTTTGTCTAGAATACTTAAAGGCAAACAATATTTTCTTGAATGGTGCAACATTCTGGCCGGCCCTGAGTTTGCTTCATATCCCATTCTCTAACAAAGCACAAATAGTATTCTATGAAGAAAATTTATTTTCTAGTTAACCTTAATTAAGTTTCATATTTTATCACTCCAGGAGGCTGAATGGGGAGGGGGGCAACTTCTCTGTTCACACCATGGCCCAACTACAACACCAAAACTGCACATGTTGCCCCCCACCATATATGTTTGCATGACTACTGATGGGTTATATAGTTGGGTAGCACAATTTGTGTGTAAATATGTATGCATTGAATGTTGACAATATGTGAGATGACATTATTATTTTGTTTATTTATGTTTGTTGTACATTATTTTAAATAAAAATTTTCCCTACTCTGTTTTTTGAAGTGTAATGTAATCTTTAACTTCCATCTGGATGGTGATCATAGAATCTATGACATAGATGGACAGAAGGGACCTCAGTTTAGCAATCTCATCCAAAGGACAGTACCTCAAAAGTGCAGCACTCCTCTCCTACTGCACTAAAATGTCAGTTATGGGTATTACCCCAAGTACGTGGTGTGGGGTAGATTGATGTGGGATATGTGATGGTGATGTAAACAGGGTGGCTTGCAAATACTTCTTCATCTTAAGTATGAATACAGATCTGCAGGGAAATTCACTGAAACTGGCAGGGCATATGTTCAGGAGGGATTTCCACAAGTACTTTTTCACTAAAGAATGTGATGAACTAGTGGAACAGACTGCCTGAATACATGGTGAAAGCCAAAACTATTGGGTGCTTCAAAGTATAGTGGGACAGGCACATGACCATAGTGAGAGGGTATAGAGCAGAGGTATGTGTGAGTGATAAGCATTAGAGCCTGTGTAGGGTAGTTCGTTAGGTAGTGTGGTCAGACTGGATGGGCTGCTGGGCCTTTTTGTTATAATAATTTTCTATGTTTCTGTGGAAGTCTTTGGTGCATCACCAGGTTAGAGGGTCCTGTGGTGCTAGTGCAGTCTCATCAGAAGGAGAGATACAGAAGGAGGAGAGAGAGAGAGAGATCATGAGAGAGACCATTTTCTGATGACACTGAGAGCCATGAGATTTGAGGACTTCACCAGAGGAGTCAGTGTCCCCTTGTCTTCTTGACTGGTCTGCCAGAATTATGTATTCTTTCAGTGCAGTAGATTGATCCATTGACCACTCATCCACCACCGTTGATGAAATTTGAGTACCCCTGAGATTGGTCTCTGGGGATTTGTTTGTCTTTTGTATAGGTGTGAGACACTGGGAAATCCCTTTTGAGTACTGTAAGCCATCAAGTGTGACAGATTTTGTTTGCACATCAGTGGGCACCAGCTTATCACTAGCCACAATTCTTCACAGTGGGGTACCTGCTGCATGGAGAGGAGAGCTCTCCCATATTTGGCCTTTGAGGAGAAAGTTGGGTGCACCTGTTTGAGGGGCTAGGGACTGAAAGAGGAGGGCCCTGTAGGCTATTGTTGTTTCATATTTAAATTTGTTTAGAGTATTAGATTCTTTTCTATTTTTCCATATTCTACCCCTTGTTCTTTACACTTCTCCCTTATTAAAGAGTTAGTGTACTGTCTAAAACTAATATTAGTTTTTAAAAGCAGTCAACCTTTACTTTTTATATCTGAGGTACTTTTTCCTTCCCTTTTGTTAATTAGAGGATGGTTTACCTAATATTAGTTATGTGAACTCTGTGAGACAGCACTCTGCCTGGCAGCTGACATGTCTGGCTCTAGTGCCCCCCACAGCATCATCAGCACTGAGACCTCACTGCCTGTGAAATCACTACTGCTTAGGAATAGCCACTCAGTAGCTGCCAGGTCAGTCACTTATGATGTCACTGTCAGTGAGAACACAATGTTGGTGATGTAGTGGGGGGGATAGAGATAGATACAGATATGTCAGCTGCCAAGCTGAGAGCTGTTTCACGCATCCAGCACAATATTATGACACAAAAGACTCTCTAATGAGCAAAAGGAAAAGGAAAAATACTTCAGAAATAAAAAGTTACAGTGTTAATCACTGAAAAGTTTCCAGGTACCGAGGTATGGTATGGTACTGGCAATAGTGTTAGCATTAGCAGTGCTGTTGGTGATGCCCAGTAAGCAGAAGTGGTGGTTAATGTGCTGCAGTCATGGCATACGGCAAGGTATGCTGAATTTGGCACTTTGCTTTATGATAGGACCTTTTGGCAGGCAAAATCCCACAGGTGGCACTGTTCCCTGTATGCTTCACCTGCTATTTTCACATTTTCCACAATGTGTCTCTGTAGTCCACATTGAAAAAAGGCTATACCCATGAAATATCTGTTCTCCCGGCTGTTTGTCCCCCTCAATAAATCAGATGAAACTGTGCATGAAAGTTTCTGATTTTACTCCACCACCATTTTTCTTCCACCTGGTCTGAAAGCTGAGGTTGCCTTTTTTTCCCACTACACCTAATGAAATTGTGGATTTGATTTCAAAGAAATAAGTAGGATAAAGTGGGACAATTTATTTCATAACAACAAGGTCAATTCATTTTTATCATGCTTTTACTATCGTTTCATGCTAGCTGTAACACAGTAATGTGCTGAATTGAAAACTGCTGTTTCATATAGTCCTGTCCATAGCTCCCCACTTGATTTTAAACATTGTTATTACTGTGATTCTACTTATTCCTACAGACTAGTAAAATCCAAATAAGCTTTTCAATGTGAAGCTGTTCTGTGTGATAGAGAGCTGAATCATTTCTTTCAGTCAATGTGTAGACTCTGGTTACACTCAGTTACAGGTGGCATAAAAATGCAGTCTTATGGACTTACAGAGCCATCATTAACAAGCTCCCACAGTATATCAATGACTGCCTGCCTGTTTGCACCCCTGGCAACTACCCTCTAAGAAGTCTCTCCTATATTTCTTTTCTAATCCCAAAGGTCAGAATGCGCTATGGCCAAGTGGCAATAAGTCACACCCTTCCTGTCCTCTAGAATAATGTATAAAAAACACTGAGGCCTGCTCTCCCAGTGAAGCTGTCTATTTTCAAAAACCTGTTCTTGTGGTCATTTAGGGAGACATGTAATTTTTTCCACTAATGACCTTCAATAAAAACAAAAAAAAACTGTTCTTGCGGTCATTTAGGGAGACACTCGCTGCATTCTCCCTTGTTGTTTAAACCCCACCTCTGGAGGTATTCTTTCTTGTTTATCTGCATTATGTATTTATTGTATATATTGTATATAGATCAAGACTGTATAGTGTATATGCTTGATTGTACCTTGTGTGCTGCGTTGTCTAATTATGTAAACCTTCCTAGTTCTGTATCTCAATTGTTGTATGTAACTTTATGTGGCCTGGTTATAAGGCTCCTTTTTTGCTATGTATAACTGATGTATAACTGTTGTTATTTTTTGTGAACCACACCCAGGTCCACCTTGTAAATGAGTTTATCTCAATGGTGTTTCACCTGGTAAAAAAAAAGAATTGATTGATTGACACTGTTATGAAATCTCTTAGATCTGACATGAGAAACCTCAAGAAACTGGAGTCTATGCATTGGCTAAAAGAAATGATTCCGCTCTCTGTCACAGATAACAATTTCACACAGAAAAGTTGCCTATTATTTGATGCACACATTTCAATATGCCAAGTCAAATATGTGTACATTAATCAAATAATTACATTTTCCTATAATTAGAGACTTGAGAAAATGTCCAATTGCAGTTAAACAGATGTTTTATTACATTTAAAAATCACAACTGTTGAAAGTACACTGTCATGTACTGTAATGAAACACAAAGAAACCAGGGGTCTACACATTGGCTGAACAAAATGATTCAGCTCTCTGTCACACAGAATGGCTTCACACAGAAAAGCTTACTTAGAGTTTACTAGTCTGTGGGAATATGTAGAATCACAGTAAAAAGACATTTCAAGTTCAAGTTTGGTTTTATTGTTTGGCTAATAAGCCATTACAATATTCTAAAACAAATACAAGCATTTTATACAAATACACAGTTACAAAAATAAAATATTACAATTGAGCATTCTGTGAATATCAATATAAATGCATTTCCCAACTGGTTTAAACCATCAATAATCTACTTCACCTTTAGAGCACACTTTGTAAACATTTATGTTTATAAGCTTGATATAAAAATAGTAGGTAAAAGTCTACTTTTTCTTAACAAGGTACTGGATCAATAAACCTACTAATAATCCTATTAAATTCCAATATACCAAGCTCTTACATTGTAATGTGGTTACAGCTTATAGATTATACAAGTAAGACACAATAACACAACAAAAAAAAAACAAAGGGGTTTAAATTTAACAATTAGGGTCCATTTAAAGACCCCATTCACTGTAAGTTGAAGTGCAAATAGGCCTTAATAATATATCTATTAAAAACCTGTTCATTTGCAAAAACAAATATTGAAATATATATTGGGTGCACCATCCAAACTTAACACATAATGAAATGATGAGATTTGTTTTAGATTTTTGACCTGTATCCATGACAATGACGCCGTAGCTAGGAGTCCTGTATTATATTGCCATTTACATATCTGAAAAATCCAAGACACAGAACACAAATCAGCATCACATGTCAGCAGCTCCACTTCTACATTGAAGAGTCCAGATGCCAAGAAAACAGAAAACACATGGCAAAAATGGTAATTTCAAATTGATTTTGCTAGTGTGGCATAAATCAGAGAAACAGCATTCTTTAGTAAGGAGTCCTGCCATTTGAGATGCACTAAAACAGGTCCACTGAATAAGCACCTCAACAATTCAAATAAAGAGATGAAATGAAGGGTCTGACACAGGGTCTCTATTCCAAACAGAAAACTTGAGGTACCAAGAATTCCATTTTACCCAATTTGGAAGCTTCTGAATTGAACGTTTTTCCTATACTGAGTTTTGTAGAACCATAAATTCAGACTTATATATAGAACAGTGAAATGAAAATTTAAACAGCGTTTGAAGTGTTTTGATATACTTTATGGGGCTATATTGTGTGAGCCTGTATTTATCATTTTAAATATAACATTAAGTGCATTAAGTGTCTTTTCTGGATTGAGCCCTATTCTCCTGATTCAGGAAGTAGGTAGAGAGTAATTCGTTGTTGCCATAGCAACGCTAGCGCTATAACTTTGCAAGCAGAGTGCAGTACACAGCCTATCTTGTTTAAAATCCTCATTTGTAAAGCTTAAGCACTACAGTGCGATGTGTAAACTGTTTTGTTTTAATATCTGCAACCTTGTTGCGAGGACCTGCGACCCTGGAGACACTTCTGGGTCATTTAGACCCATATAACTCGGCCCTGCAGTGTGCGGGGCATGCTCTCAGCATGCGCAGAGACAGGCGCATCAGCGTATGTCAGCTGTGTCAGCTGGGATAGCTGGATTTAAATGTTAGTTTATTTGCGCTGCAAGGTAAAACCTGCCAAAATGAAGATATGTAGTGAGTGCCTTATGTTTAATGGCGGGGATGGTATGGCTGATTATATAGGTGTTAAATGTCTTGAAATTAAGGAACTAAAAGTTGAGATAGAGGCCCTTAAACAAAGAATCAAGGTCCAGTCTGAAATCAATACTCTGGAACAATTTATTGATTCTATGGTTGAAGCAACTCCGGAGGAAAGTCTGCCAAAAACTCCTAATGTTGTGCTTCAAAATGGAGCTGAAAGCACTGAGGAAAATAGCCTAGAGCAATGGTGTTTGGTTCAAAATAAACCCTTATTAAAAAGGGGCAGAAGAAATATAGGAGGCTCATCCAACATACTGACCCCAAACAGGTTACAGGCCTTGGCACCTTTTGTTGATATTGAGCCAAATGAAATGTCACACACTCACGTTTGTCCAGAGACATTAAATCACATTCACCCAAGCACACAGGGCCCTGAGCAAGCTAATAAACATAACGTCACTCCTAAGACCTAAACCCTCCATGACATCTTATATATTGGGGACTCCATCTTGCGCTATGCAGATCATGTTTTGTGTAAAAATCAGAACGATTATACCACTGTCAGCGTACTGCCAGGAGTTGGCATAGGTGACATTAAACAGCTTCTACCGGGTGTTTTTGACAATACTACATCACCTGTTACAATTTTTCGCATTGGTGTAAACAATGTTGGAAAAATAGACCTTTTAGATATTCAGCGGTATTTTGAGTTTGTAGGGCTGTCCCTAAAAAATCGAGGGTGTGATATTTTAATTTCTGGGCTGCTCCCTGTTCCAAGGGCAACTGATGCACTAAATAAGGATTTGCATAGATTAAATGGCTGGCTTAAATGTTGGTGTTCTAGAGAGGGATATGTTTTTATTGACCACTGGTGGGATTTCCAGGGCTTCCATTTATATGCACTTGATGGTTTACATCTTAACAAACTGGGGAAACGTATACTAGCCCAACAACTTAGAAGAATAGTAGATGGCCATTTAAACTTCATCAGCAGGCGGATGAGGGGGACCATAAATACAGGACCATATTTACAAGTAAGACCCCACACTCAAACTGGAAATTTTTATTAATCAATGCCAGAAGCCTAAAGAACAAGCATGATGAGCTCCAGTTAACATTATATGGCAATAAAGTTCATGTCTGTGCTATTACTGAAATCTGGTGGCAGGAAGAGGATACCTGGGACAAATATATCCATGGTTACACACTTTATAATAAGGACAGATCTCAGTCCAAGGGCGGTGGTGTAGCAATATATATCTCCGACTGCATTCCTTCCGAACGTCTGAACACAACCAACTGGGCAGACTTGGAAGTCTTATGGATCAAACTTACCCCACCATGGGCAAAGGTCATTAACCTTGGTCTCGTGTATAGACCACCATCTATTAAGGCTCCGGAGGGTACTATTTTATTAGATTTTATTTTATAACTCAATTAGTTTTGGCAGAGAATGTTATATTATTAGGTGATCTGAATCTCCCTGGTATTAACTGGGACACACTAATAGCTAAAACCGATATGGAGACTAGTTATCTGGAGACATTCAGTTTGGCAGGCTTAGAGCAATATGTGCCCAATAATACAAGGAACAACCATATTTTGGACCTGGTATTAAGCAACTTAAATAACCATATTCACAATTGTACGGTATTGCCACCATTGGGCTCTAGCGACCATTCTATGGTTAGTTTCCAATATTTGGGCTCCTTACAGAAAAATATAGGTCATACAAAAATTTTAAAATATGATTCAGCTGATTATGACCAAATGAAAAAGGACCTAGTAGCATGGAGCTGGAAATCTGATTTTGCCAACCTAACAGTTTCTGGGATGTGGGATAAGTTAAATAAAAAAATCCACTCATTGGTTCAGAAGCATGTACCACAAAAAAGCAAACATAAAGGGATAAAAAAATCCCTTCCCCTTGGATGACCTTATCAGTTAAAAAATTAATTAACAAAAAGGAATAAAGCATTTAAAAAGGCAAAACAGAGTGGCGATAAAATAGCTTGGGATTATTATAAAAAATGCTTAAAAAATGCAAAATAATACAAAGCCTCAGCAAAAGGAAATTATGAGTTAAAATTGGCTATCAGGGTTCAGGATAACTACAAAACATTTTATTCATACTTAAACAGCAAAAAGGGCCAAAATAGTAAAATTGGTCCACTAGAAGCCACAGATGGCACTCTAATAACTGAACTCTCTGAGATGGCAGAGAGGTATAATAATTACTTCTCTTCTGACTTTAACAAGGGCTCACAGATCAAAAATGATATAGGTAATAAGGACTACTTAGATTTTAGTTTCAAACTAGATGTAGCCAATGTAGTAAGTAGACTCAGAAAAATAGACCACAATAAAGCACAAGGGCCTGACGGCATACACCCAAGGTTGATTAAGGAGCTCACAGATGTTTTAGCTAGCCCAGTCACTCATCTTTTTCAGAAATCTCTAGAGGAAGGTGAGGTCCCTAGGGACTGGAGACAGGCTGTGGTCACCCCAATTTACAAGAAGAGACCAAGGCAGGAGATAGAGAATTACAAGCCTGTCAGCCTGACTTCTGTGCTGGGTAAGATCCTAGAGGAGATCATAAAAAATAATATCATTGATTTCATGAGTCTGATAGGAGCCACAGATTATAAACAACATGGGTTCACCAAGGGGAGGTCATGCCAAACCAATTTGTTGGAATTTTACAGTAAGGTTAGTAAAACCCTGGATGAGGACCACTCAGTGGATGTTGTCTTCCTTGACATTGCCAGGGCATTTGACAAAGTTCCACATGTTGAATTGGTTAATGCTTTAATTGATCATGGACTTGATATACATATAATTCAATGGGTCCAGTTATGGTTGCATGAGAGGTGACAGTGAGTTTGTAATGGGGGTGAATATTCAGGCTGGGTGGGTGTTACCAGCGGAATACCCCAGGGCTCGGTTTTGGGCCCTTGTCTGTTCAATTTATACATTTCTTCAATGCATATACAATCGGGGGTATGGCTCTCAAAATTCACGGATGACACTCGCCTAGGTTACCCTGTAATTAACTAGGAGGAAAGAGACATCTTACATGCTGCCCTCACTGATCTAGAACTATGGACTCAAACAAAGAAATCAATATTTAACCTTGATAAGTGCACTGTTATGCACATAATAAAGAATTTAACTATACACTGGAAGGCAGGGCACTAAAAGTAGTTCTGGATGAAAATGTTCTAGGTATCAGAGTAAGTAATGACCTAAACATCAAAATGCAATGTAACCAGGTTGTTGAAAAAGCTGGCAGCATACTCCATTGCATACATAGATACATTAAAAGCAGGGATAAAGAGGTCCTAATTCCCCTCTACAACACTCTAGTGTGCTCTCATATGGAGGATAGTGCCCAGTTTTGGGCCCCTGGCAACAAGGAGGATATTAGAGTTCTTGAGAGGGTTCACAGGAAGGCAACTAGAAATATTAATGAAGTTAGAGGTCTAAACTATGAGCACAGGCTACAACATTTGGGTATGTTTTCACTAGAGTACCGTAGATTGAGGGGCGATATGTGCCTCATCTATAGGGCCCTATCAGACGCACAAATGTGAGAACAATTGGGTTTGGTACTGAGGGTTCAGCCACATAATACCAGAGCTCACCCATTCCAATTATTCAAGGACAAATTCACTACTACACTACTAAAAAAAGAAAGTTCTGGTTTAACACCAGGATGACAGAGATCTGGAATATATTACCATGCATGGTTGCGAATAGCAAAACCATGACAGAGTTTAAAACCAAGCTTGATAACTTTCTTACTAGTAAAGGCATCCAGGGTTATTCTTAATTTTAAATGAGCTTAATGGACTAATGTCTTTATATGCTCAGTACAACCTATGTTACCTATGTTACTGGCATACATTTGTACTTTCCAGGACTAATATATAAGTTGACTGAGAAAAGCAGAGAATTGAATTACCAGTTGCTGCCCATTGGAGAGGAAGTTTAGAGATTACATTTACAGGGAAATTTACCCCACAGACATCTTCACTAGAAACATAAACATAGAAACATATACCTTGATGGCAAATAAGGACTGTTTGGCCCACCTAGTCTGCCCATTTATCTACCTAATGGATTAGTTGCTGATCCTAGTTAACCCACGGCCTATTTCCTCCTACCTCCCACTAGAATTGCCTTATGTCTGTCCCATGCATTCTTGAATTCCCCACTGTTTTTGACTCTATGACCTCCTCAGGAAGGCTGTTCCTTGCATCTACAACCCTCTCTGTGTAGAAATACTTCCTCACATTACCTCTGAGCCATCCCCCCATCTTCAAATTGTGTCCCCTTGTTCTTGCACATCTCTTTTTCTGAAAGATGCTACCCTCTTGGACTTTGTTAATTCCCTTGAGGTATTTGAAAGTTTCTATCATGTCCCCCCCCTTTCCTCGAGGCTATACAGCTTAAGCTCCTTTAGTATTTCTTCATATGTCTTCTGGTGTAGACCCTGCACCATTTTGGTTACTATCCTCTGGACAGCCTCCACCCTGTCTATACCTTTGCAGAGATGGGGTCTCCAAAACTGTACACAGTACTCCAGATGTGGCCTTACCAACTGCCTGTACAGAGGACCAACAACTTCCTCTTTTCTACTGGTGATGCCTCTCCCTATGCATCCCAGTATCCCCCCAGCACTTCTTACTGCCTTCTCACATTGCTGGCCCACCTTTAGGTCATCTGATATGACTACCCCAGGTCCCTTTCCACTACTCACCAAAACAGCATTATTGTATAAGCTAATAAGGAAAAGTCAAAACGTACTGTATCTCCTGTCTCCTGTTTGCGGGTCCATAGTATTATGAATTTTATAGATTTACTGATGCTCAAAACATGTGTGCTAATAACCCCTGGGAGTGTCTGTAAACAACCACCATCAATTGTAACAGCTCTGGGATCATCCTGGGTTCTCTCCAGCATTTCAAAGTAATTCCTCTCTAAATTAAAAGCCATATCCACTATCAGCACCTGAAAGTTATCTCACTTAAATTCCAGATGAATCATTCCAAAAACCTATTGCCAAGGCCAAGTAGTGTATAGTTTGTTTTTTTTATGCATTTAATGGCCATTTAGTGTGGTCTGACAGAACATCAGCTCAATCGGTTAATAAATCTAAACAATTTTTTAGCCATTCAACATGGTCCAGCAGAGTTATTTAACTTAAACAATGTTTAAAAATATATCTTTATATAGGGAAAAAAATGTTTAAAATTGAGTGGGGAGCTACCGGCAGGACTATCTGAAGTAGTGGCAGTTTTCAGTTGAACACATTACTGTGTTGCAACTGGTATGAAATGGTAGTAAAAGCATGATACAAATTAGGTTAATTGATGTTACTATTACAAAATAAATTGTCCCACTTTATCATACTAATTTCTTTGAAATCAAATCCATGATTTCATTAGCTGTAGTGGGGGAAAAGGCAACCTCAGCTTTCAGAAAGAAAGGTTGTGGGGGATTAAAATCAGATTTTACTAAAATTTTTATTATGTTTCAAACCAGAAACTGATACAAGATGAAACTGCGTGACATGCCACACATCTTTCTCATCTGACAGCTAAAGCTGATGACTCACATGAGAGGTTGTGACATGTGTGCTCTAACAACCAGAAAAATGAGCAGGAAGCTATCCTCAGGACTGTCTGAAACAGCGGACATTTTCAATTGAGCATATTATTGTGTTACAGCTCATATGAAACAGCAGTAAACACACATTAAAACTGAAGTTAGTACAGTAATTTAATCAAAATCCCTTCCTCTCCACCCTCTGCCACCCTACAACCCCAACCCAGCCTTGCCTTGTGCCGTACTGTATTATTAATAACATAAAAATTCCCTCCCTCCCCACCTCTGCCATGATCCAACCCCCATCCCAGCCTTGCCTGGTGCTGTACTGTATTATTAATAAAATAAAAATTCCCTCCTGCTCCACCCTCTGCCACCATCCAATCCCCAATCCAGCCTTGCCTTGTCCTGTACTGTATTATTAATACAACAAAAAATCCCTCCCTCTCCACTCTGCCACAATTCAACCCCAACCCAGTTTTGCCTGGTGCCATAATGTATTATTAATATAATAAAAATTCCCTCCCTCTTCACCCTCTACCACAATCCAACCCCCAACCCGGCCTTGCCTGGTGCTATATTATTAATAAAAAATCCCTCCCTCTCCACAGTCTGCCAACATCCAACCCCCAATCCAGCCTTTCCTGATTCTGTACTGTATTATTAATAAAATAAAACATCCCTTCCTCTCCACTCTCTGTCATGATCCAACCCCCCAACCCAGCCTTGCCTCGTGTCCTATTATTAATTTAAAAAAATCTCTCCATCTCCACCCTCTGCCATGATCCAACCTCCAACCTATCCTTGCCTGATGCTGTACTGTATTATTAATAAAATAAAAAATCCCTCTCACTCCACCCTCTGTCACCATCCAACCCCCAACCCAGCCTTGCCTTGTGCCATACTATATTATTAATAAAATATAAAATCCCTCCCTCTCCTCCCTCTGCCACAATTCAACCCCAAACCCAGCCTTGCCTGGTGCCCAATTATTAATAAAAAATATCCCTCCATCTCCACCCTCTTCCATAATTCAAACCCCAATGCAGCCTTGCCTGGTGCCATGCAGTATTATTATAAAAATAAGAAATCCCTCCCACTTCACCCTTTCCCACCATCCAACCTCCAACCTAGTCTTGCCTGGTGCCATACTGTACTATCAATAAAATACAAAAATTCCTCCCACTCCACCCTCTGCCACCATCCAACCTCCAACCCAGCCTTGCCTGGTGCCCTATTATTGATTTAAAAATTCCCTCTATCTCCACCATCTGCCATGATCCAACCCCCAACCCAACCTTGCCTAGTGGCATACTATATTATTAAAAAAAAATCCTTTCCTCTCCTCCATCTGTCATGATCCAACCCCCAACCCAGCCTTGCCTGGTGCCCTATTATTAATGAAAAAAAAAACTCCCTCTCTACAATTCCTCTACACTCTGCTCTTTTTCTGCATCTGGGGGCCTCTTATATGTCTGTAAAGATTATACCGCTCCCGCATGCCAATCCCCTCAGCAGTGGAGCATGAGGCACACTAATCCAGCCATACAGATCAGGTTTATTTAACATCTGGATGGGAGAGGGCAGTCATAGCTTTTATTAGCAAAGTGATATTTCTGTCAAACAACGAAAGTACTTGTTAAGTATAATCATAACTGTTCACATGAAAAAGTGTTTTTTTCTCGGTTGATTATTTCACATTTTGATTCCATTGATCATCCAGCCATTTTATGAAACATAAAACACTAGTAAAAAAATTAAAGGTATCTATTCATCTTATAAATGTTATCTGTACAGCATGTTTTTGAATGCATATGTTCCAGTGCAAAGATCAAAGCAGCAAACATATTATTATTATTCATATCCAGTAGTTCAAAAGAGAATGCCTAAACTTGCTGAGAATCTTGTATGTGAATCTTTCAAACAAATGATACTCTTCTGCAAGAGAGAGAGAGTCTGAGACAGAGTTAATTTTGTTGAACTCAATGGATTATTTTTGAATACAACACATTGTAGTAGTATATATATATATATATACATATATATATAGTATTCAGTACCAGTGTGTGGGAAAAAAAATAAAACAACAGGACTTGTTTAAATGCCTGCTGAAAATCTACACTGTATATGTAGCACAAATGAATGTGAAGTCTCCTCAGTTCTGTGCCTGGTCACACTTGTTAGGGGACATGGTAGTTTATAACTTAAACAGAAAAATGTGTTATTGGTCAATGGTATTGATAACTTCTGGCAAACCAGTTAAAAAACATTCACCTTAAATATCATGTTAAATTCATGAATAAATAAATACACAGATTGGAGAGATTAGGCATAACAGGGAAAAAGCAGAATTGAAAATAAAAACTGTTAATTTAGTGCACACCTGGTTCTTAATGGTATCCTGTGACAATTGTCACAATAGTATTTTTTCTGTGATGTGCCATTGGGGAAATTGAAATAGGAGCTCTCATAGTAGTTCATCTCAGATGTAATGCATTATGCACAGTGCTACAGTGCTACAGTGCTATGCATTTTGGCCTTAATTTTACACTTGCTTCCCAAAGATATACCAATGTTCTATAAAATGTTAGTGCTATTTCATAACGTGGATTACTACAAGCATACAAGTAACTATCAACTGTTAGCATTAACATGTGTATCACCGGGCTTACAAATACAGTGAAAATGACAATAGCAGTAACATTTTATAGAACACTGGTATATGTCTGAGAAGCAAGTATCAAATTAGGTCAAAATCTATGGCCCTGTGGCACTTTGCATAATGCAATACATGTGGTAGGAATGGCTACAAGGGCTCCTGGTTTAATTTCTCAAAGGGCACATCACAGTAAAAGATAACAATTGTGACAATTGACCAGCAAATGAATGAATAAATAATGATGATGATGATGTCATCACCTATTGTAATACCGGCTAGCATTTTTATTTCTGCCCTGAACATAACTTCTGTGTTACACCCCCTCCACCCCTCCATATTGCATGGAACAAGTCAGGACAGATGAATATCAATGTAAAACCTCTGAATCCACATACAGTACATTCCATATAACTTGCCAGCAATAAAGACACATTTTTTAAATCCACAGATTGATTTAGACAACAAATTTATTTCCCTCTCCATGCCAATTCATGGAAGGCAATCACTGTCACTACAGTGACTACAATGTGTGTGTGTGCAGGCATGCATGCATATGTGTGTGTGTGTGTGTGTCTGTCTGTCTGTGTTCATTTTGCGGCTGAAGAAGTAATTCCATATTTCATTCAAACCATTTGATTTCATACTTCATAGTTTTAAAATACAAGCACTTTCTTAGAGTAGAATTTTTTATGTCTCCCATCTCTAGGACTAGAGATGGTAACCAACCAGAAAAGGGGAGAGGTGCATAAAGAACCTACTCTTAAGAAAATAAAGTGTTTGCATTTTTAAACTAGGAAGTATGAAACCTAACAGCCTGCATGAAATATGGAACTGCAAACCATTTTTGTAGTAATACTGTAGGCTGATGTGTTAATGTTTGACATCAGCCAAGATGCATAATATTGGAAAAGTAAGAGGGTTATTCCTGTGTCATTATCAGCTTTTATTTTCTCACTTGTTTGATCTCCACTTTTCCAGTGATCATGCCTCAATCTACCTATAGCTGCCTCAACTGTCTGTGTGGATCAGTTACCTTACCAGTTAATTTTAAATCAGCAAGCAAACTTTGCTTGTCAAACTAAGGAAACAAAGCTGTTTATTGGTGTCCTACAGTACTGATCTGTGACAGAAGGCCCTAACATTGTTTATTTGTTTTGCTGAAGGTATCTTATTCTGCCATCTTTACCTGGGTTTGTTTTTTCAAGAAGCAGAGTATTGATGAGAGACATTTGAATTTCAGTGTGTGAAGCATGTAGCATTACATTATGGCTGTGAAAATGTCATACTTCTTTGAGTCCCCCCTCCATTGCTGAGTGCTGATTGGTAACAATTACTGTAATTCCCTGGTGCTAGAAGCCTCCACCCCCATCACTGATCTTGTAATAACAGACTGCTACATACTTCAAACTGAAATTCAAAGCCTTTTTGATTTTATACACCACTTTTTCCCAACTAAACATGTTGTTTTTTTTCTTGCATCCTCCCTGTGTACAGTATGTTGGCTATTGCATGTCAGATGGCACAGAGTATGATGTCTCCGCTGAGTTTCCTTGTGCAATAGTACCCCATGCCTCTGATACATGAAAACATACTGTAGTTAATGTTGCAAAAGTCAATCATTTGCAAGTTGAATAAGTGGAGACGTCTGCTAGCAGTGTGTCAGTGGAAGACTGTTGTGTGTACTTCCTTCATTTTATATTTCTAAAAATACATGAATGACAGCATGAAAATTCAAATCTATGTGTTTGGTACACCATGTTCAACAAGGTGATAAAAATATAGTAATAGGTTCTTTCTGATTTACCAGTTGCTAGCACAATAGTAGTCTAATTGATAATAAACATTCCTTTATGCAGACACATAGGTGAAACTATATGTTCTAAAACTATTACAATACATGTAACAAAAGTGATACAACTGAGTTACAGGTGATCTTTTATGATGAACCTAAAGCTTCAGAAGTAGCTCCCAGTTGTCAGTGGTGAACCCAAACAGAAACCCCAAACCATTGCACAAATGTGGTGCACTCACAGACTTTAAATAACATGCACACCAAAGTTTAAAAGTTTCAATGCTTTAATAGGAGAAAATAGTTAAAATATCACTCAGCGACAGCAAACAGACCTCTCTCGAGAAAACAGTCAAAGTTGTACACTGCAAGGGCTTTGTCATCTTAACATTTTAAAACATTGGTGCGCACATTTTTTGGAGCCTGTGAGTGCCCTGATTTTGTGTAGTTACTTGGATTTTCTGTTGGGGTGCACCAGGGACACCAGGAAACTACCTCAGAAGCTTTACCTTCATGCAGCTGGTAGTGCAAACCTAAAAGGTACTCCATGATACCTGGGTTCAAATCCCACATGATACACTTGTTTCTTTATCTCTTCTGTTTGTAAGTGTTCCCTAAATGTGCACACTGCGCTCTTGCCATTGAATATTTAAAATGCAGTTTCAGTCATAATGTACTGCCTGACATCAATTAAAGGCGTACTTAATTTAATATTAACCACATTATTTTATTACAGGTAAAGGGGTCTGTTTAAAATAGCATCTACTTAATACAGTGAAAATGATGTGATTCCGGTTACAATTACAAGCACAAATGAATGTCACAAACAAAACAGCAGGCATGTACTGCAATAAAAAGAGGAATGGGCATTACCACACAGCTAAATGTTGACAATCACAAAATATTTTTAGATGTACCATACAAGGAAGTTAATTTTCTAAGCCAACAAGTAATTATTAAAAAGTGCATTGTAGGCATAGACAGGATAACTGGAGCAGTCACAAACAGAACAGAACAGGATGAATTAATAACTGCAAAAAGTGCAGAATGATTCTTTGATAGGCAAAATCAAACATAGCTCAATATAGTACAAACAAACATATGTCACTTTTCAAAATGCATTTGTTTCTCACACTAAACAAAAAAACTGTGCATTAGAACTGCATAAAGATCTGATCTCAGAATGTGACATGTCAAAACTGTAATAAAAAGATGAATGAATTCATACAAACATACATTGAACTTATTGAATATTGATATACCTTTACCCATAAGTATTTTTAACAGAACAGTCAATAATGAAAGGAGGAACAAATACATTTGTAGTGGGTTGTGTGCACTGCTAATTGCACTTAAGTGCACATTTGACAAGTTTACACTGACCTTTATCAGACAAAAGAAAGAACTGTTATGGCAGTCCACATGAATGAAAGCTGTCCCAAGTTATTAAATGGGAAAATTGCCCTCCCATACAACTACTCAGCTCTTGAAAGCCCTCAACTACAGCAGCTCATCTACTTAAAACAAGTTGTAAGATTTTTTATTACAGCTTGACAAACAAATAGTGTAGTTGCGTATTGATCCTAGTAAGAACAGATCCAAAAGCAAAGGATTTGATACCTTTTATTAGACAAATGTTGATGTTACAACAAAAGAACAAAGTGTTCTAGCTTTCAGACCAACCAAGTCCTTCTTCAGAAGCTTTATGACAGTTATTTAGAAAATCCCATACTATTAATACCCAGATAATGCATAAAAAACAGATATAATTCTCATTGGTTTAACATATTCATTAGAAACATAACAGAAGATTAAGTCAGAGAAGCTAATTAACACCAGTATGCTTTTATCTGAGAAGCCCCTGAAGGTCAAAGGTTATCAAGAAATAGCAGCAAACAGAGAGTTCTCACATACATTTTAAAATGTCTCAGTATGTTTCAAGAAAACAGTCTACTGATAACAAAACCTTGGGATACTATGGCAGGGATATTCAAAGGGAAACTGTACAAGCAATGAAGTTGCACCAGCGCAACCCTGCAGTGTGCCCTGGTGGGATATTGAGAGATCTGCCTGGCACAGCGCAAATCCCAATGCACCGGGGTGCACTGCAAGTGCATGCAGCACAGATGCTGGGGCGTGCCCATGCATATGCGGCACATCCCGATATTCAGCCTGGGATGTGCGGCACATATGCCAGTGCATCCCTGCATTGCGCTCCATAGGGGGGCTCAAAGTTGAGCCTGTGAAACTGTGGAGCAACTCCCGGCCATGCATAGGTGGGCTGCTGTATTGCACGGTGCAACACGGTAGCCACCAGCTGTGGGTGGCCACCCACCCACCCTGAACACCGACCACGAGCACACACATATCCCTGGTAGTCTAGTGGTACCCCCCTTTCCCGTTGCCATGATCATGGTACAGTGCCATATTACATATCCCTGGTGATCTAGTGGGACCCCCAACCCCTTCCACCCACACAGCACCCCATGCCCACCCCTCCCCACCCATCATCAGGCGGGCAGCTGCAACCACCGCGCATACCACCTGGCTGCCCGCTGAATGATGAGGTACAGTATGAGCTGTTATCCCATTGGTCCACAGTGTGGACCAATGGGCTACAGGGCATTCTGTACTAGAACAGTCCCAATTATGAATGACTTCATTCACATATTTAGAACTGTTTAATGCAATATGCCCTGCAAGCCCATTGTGTCCATACTGTGGACCAATGGGCTTATATACATACTGTCGTCATTCGCTGGCAGCTGGGCTGGTATGCGTGGGGGTTGCAGCCACCCGCTGATGATGGGGAGTGGGGTGGGCAAGTGGTGCTGTGTGGGTGGGAGGGTGGGGTTACCACTAGATCACCAGGGATATGTAATATGGCACTGTACTGGGATCACGGCAATGGGTGAGGGGGTTCCACTAGACCACCAGGGCAGGTCATCTTAATGTGTATTGGGGAACCAGGTGGGAGGGGGAACCACTAGACCACCAGGGATGGTCATATTTTGGGGACTGGGGGGCCACTAGACTACCAGGGTTGCTTTTGACACATATATCGAACGATTGCGGATACAGGGTGGGGGATGCCCCTGGTTCCCCACAGCACATGTCATGCTGTGCAGGGCACCAGGTGCAAGTCACCGGGTTGCCCTGTACAAGGCATGAAAATGGAGCCATAATGACATGCAAATGGCTCCATCTGCACCTTGCATATATTATGGCCTCATTTGCATGCTCCCTGCTGAATATCATGAGTGATGTGCCTTGTGCAACTGCACTTGTGCTGGTGCATCTCCGTGCTTCCTAGCAGTGGCTTGCACCAGAGCAGTGTCATTGTGCCATGCGTAGTATGTGTGCTGGCCCTGCCATATTCAATGGTGCTGCACCATGGCATAACCCCGTTGAATATCGGCTGGTCCTGGCTCGGCGTGACCCAGTTGCACTGCACCCAGGCTTGCGCCACTGCCCAGCGCAGTTTAAATATCTGGACCTATTCTCCCTAATTCCATGCAAGATGAGCTTACAACTTTTATTGCAAATGTCCTTGTGTTTTAAGGAACACAGTCAATGAAAGGCAAAATGCTGGAATGAGGCCTAATTGCAAGTTGAAAACAAGCCCCAAATTAAAATAAACAGAAATTATATATTATGGAAGCATGGTAGTGCTACCATAGTTAGGGTTCAGGAGCCATTAAAATATTAAACCCAAAATTTTGCACCTTAATAACTTTGCAACTGTTTGATGGATTTACCTGAAATTTGGAATACATGATCAAGAACCATAGGTCTTGGGAGCAGCTGAGTTTCGTACCAGTCAGATATACATCTGTGGAGTTATTAAGCATGATCTGCGCGTGCATTTATGCTTTTTCTGGAATCCTACAGTCGTGCCTACAGGTCGCACGGTTTGCACGACTGGTCCAAAATCTTCTGGGAATGTGTGGCTGGGGTCCCTGATGTGCCTTTCAAAGATTTCGTGAAAAAATATTAAACGGTTCAAAAGTTATTCAAAAAACAATTTCCCATTATAAGTCAATGGGAAAAGTTAACAAAAAGTTTGACAGTGTCGAAATGCACTTTTACTGTCGCAATGGCTCTGTTACTGTCGCAAATCCACCATTTTGTTTTCAGTTAGTGATCAGAAAATGCTTGGCATTTAAAATTGAGACCCTTTAGCAACCTAATTATTTTTGTATTCACCTAGTCGGGCCCTGAGGATGCTAGCCATGTCTTTATTTTGGGGTAAAACACCCCAGAAATATGTTTTTCAGATTTCTGGAAAAAGTACTTTCACAAAATAGTGTCACACTCACAAAAGTGTCATAAATTTTTGCGAAAGCTTTCCCAAATTGCGACACTACTTTGTGACACTATGCCCAAAATAACAGTAATTCTTTGGCACTCCACTGCAAAAGAATGGTTTGGAGTTTTGGGCTGAAATTTGGAGGGAACGCAGCTGACATCTAACAGATGTGCCTTTCACTGTTTTGTTGAAAAAATATTACATGGCAGTAAAGGTACAGTACTCCAAAGTTGATGTTTTTTCCCATAGGATAACATTACGGCATTCGACGCATTGCAGCATCGTTTGGCGCCCTGCTGCAACATAACGGTTTGGTCTTTTGGGCTGAAATTTGCAGGAAAGACAGTCAACATCCCACAGATGTGCCTTTCAGTGGTTTGGTGAAAAAATATTACAGGGAGGCAAAGTTATGGCAGTCTGAACTTCTGTTTTTTTCCCTTTGGATAACATTATGGCATTCGCCGCGCCTTTCAGGGCCCGTATCTCGAAAAGGGTGCAAAATACAGACTTTTTGTCAAAAACCTTTTTAGTCCCCTGTCAGGGGCTAAGTACAAAACTAGCCAGGAAAGTGATAATTCATATGACTTTTAAATTTTTTTGTCTGTGTCATACGGTTACTGAGATATAAGCAATTTACTATTCCAAGTCCTCATTTTTGTATTCCGAGAGTCATTATTTTGCATACATTCTTTGTACTCACTGTCTTTCTTTATACAGCTTTTGGGTAAAACCAGCCTGTGCACTTACATTTCTGTTACCATTACTGTTTCTGCTTGTGGTTCCGTACCCGTTTCACTTACCGTTCACGTTTACGCCACCATGGCGGAAGACTCCAGGAGAAAGGACTGCTGTGTGACTGAACTTCTCTGCTGGGACTAAAGTAGAAGAACTTTTGTATTTAGACCTTTAATTTAGGGTAAAAAAAAACTAACATACAAAACAAAACAAAAAAAAAGTGTGTGTTTGGGTTAACTGAACTGAATGGGTAACTGAAAAGTCATCTAGGTGTAAATCTCAGGTGTCTGAAAGGACTTAACTGTTGTGAGGTTTAAATTACTTGTAGAAAGATCTGGTAAGTAGGGGGAGTGGCTTAGCTAGAAGGAAGCTACATTTAAAGACTGCCTTAGAAAGATTCTGCTAATAGCTTGGCAGAAGACTCCAGGAGAAAGGACTGCTGTGTGACTGAACTTCTCTACTGGGACTATATTGCCCTCCTTCCCTTCCTTCCACTCCCCCACCCAAAGCTAGTTCTATTTTTATAGGCACAGGATTTGACTGACAACAGGAACTTCCTGTTTAGGGGCAGGAAGTGAGTGATCACAGAACCACCAAGGACCCACCATCCTAGAAGGGCAAGAGTAGCTCTCCTGCCCTCTAGTTGCTGGAGGTCTGCCTCGAACAAGTAAGCGGTCTACTGAGAAATATAGGATATTCTTGTCTCAGAACAGGACAATCAGGAGCTTAAAGGGCACACAGGCAGAAAGTAAGGAGAGAAAGAAAAACAGAGGAAAGAGTAAGGATTGCAAACAGTTAAGGGGCCAGAAATAAGACATGATTGGAGTGATGCAGTGCAGTGGCTGTGGAGCAGCAGTCTTCCGGGAGATGTTCTGGAGGATGCGGTGTTGTCCCATCTGCAGGCACCTCTCTGGCTGAGGGAGGAGGTTGCTCATCTCCAGGCTGAGTTGGCCAGGATTTGTGGGACCTCCTCTTCCATCCAGGGACCACCAGTGCCACTGCCGTTGCCTCAGAGGTTGCCAAGAAAGAGGAGCGGTTGGACCACAGTGGGCTCAGGGAGGGTGAGGGTGGTGGAACAGAGGCACATCCTCCAGTTGTACCTCTCCACATTCCTATGCCATTCTGGCAAAGTGTGGTTCCTCTATGGAGGCACCTAGTGGAGACCAAGGAGGATGCTGGGAACCTCCACAAAGGAGACCCACAGGAGGGTGGCAGGGGACCCTGCAGGGGAAGGAAACAACTCCTGGTGGGGGACTCCATTGTTAGGAAGGTAGAACTGGGCAAGGAAGGGGAGAGGGAGGTGAGGTGCCTGCCTGGCACCATGGCCTGGAAGGACAGGGAGCGAATCCGCAGGATTGCCGGAGCAGCTGCATAGGGGAGGGAGCTGGATGTCATTGTCCACTTAGGGACAAATGACCTGGCTAAGAAAGGGATTAGAGAAGTGCAGGAAGAGTTTGTGGAATTGGGAGGGCCTTAGTCAAGTAGCACGCACGGTAACCTTCTCGGAGGTGCTACCCATCTATGGCATAGGAGAGGCTAGGGTGTTCCGACAATGGGATTCAATCAGTGGTTGAAAACGTGTGGAGCCAGGATTTGGCTACATTGGGGACTGGGGGGTCCACCTGGAGTGATGCAAGCCTATACTGGCATGATGGGCTGCATCTGTCCGGGAGGGGAACCAGTATCCTAAGTGATAGGTTTAAATGCTTCATTGGCAAGCTTTTAAACTAGCCAAGGGGGGAGGCACTGGAAAGGAGCAGGAAAATCCTAGCCCCCCCAAACAATCACGGTAGTAAGTGTGGCAAACACCAACATGGAGGTGTCGATAGGGAGAAGGGCAGGGGTAAAGGGAGAAAGTGACAAAGGCAAGAAGGACAGGGATGGGGCAAAAGGGGGTAAGGCCATCAGGAAATGGAGGGTAATGAGTACCAATGCCTGTAGACTGGGCAACAAGCTCCCTGAGCTGGTGGCCTTAATGGAAGGGGGATGCCTGGATATTGTAGCAGTCACAGAAACATGGTACACAGAGAACCATGACTGGGATGTTAACATACCAGAGTACATAACCTACAGGAGAGACAGGCAGGGAGAAGAGGGGAGGAGTAGCTCTCTATGTAAAGGAAGGGATAAAAGCAACTGAACAAAAGAGTAAACAGGGAGGAGAGGAGGCACTGTGGGTCACCTTGAACACTGGAAGGGACCACAATCCGCACAGGGGTTGTGTACAGACCCCACGTCAGGGGAAGGAATGGACAAGGATATGATGGAAGGCATTCTTAGAATGGCAGAGAAAGGGAGATACTGTTGATGGGAGACCTGAATATGCCAGATGTTAACTGGAGCACATTTGCTGCAGCCACATCCAAGAGCAGGGCTATTCTTGACGCCCTACAGGTGGCAGGCATTAGACAGCTAGTTTCGAACCCACTCGTGAGGGAGCAATCTTAGACCTCATACTCTCAAACGGGGGCAGTGAGAGGATCTCAGATCTAGAAGTGGGTTGCCATCTGGGGACAAGTGACCATCAAACAGTGTGGTTCACTTTAAACTCAGCTACAGAGTCAAGCCATACAAAAGTGAGGGTACTGGACTTTAGGAGGGCTGACTTTGGCAAGATGGGAGAGTGCCTCAGAAAAGCACTTTCAAACAGGCTAGAAGGAGGTGTGGAGCAACAATGGGGAATTATCAAAACTGCCATCACAGAGGCAACAAGCCTTTGTGTGAAGCAAATAAACAAATCAAAATGAAAGAAAAAGCCACTATGGTTCTCAAGAGAGGTGGCTGTGAAAGTCAGGAAGAAAAAGATAGCATTCCAGAAGTGTAAGGAAACACAGAAGGAGCAGGACAGAGAGCTGTACCAGTTAAGGCAGAAAGAAGCAGGGAGGGAAGTCAGAATAGCAAAGGCCCAAACTGAGGAAAAGATAGCCAACTCAGTTAAGAAGGGGGATAAAACCTTTTATAGGTACATCAGCGAGCGTAGAAAGACAAAGGGAGGGATAGTGAGGCTGAATAGAATAAACGGTGGGTGGGCAGAGGGGGACAGTGAAAAAGCAGGAATACTGAATGAATATTTCTGCTCAGTATTCACAAAAGAGGAGGGGGAAGTGCCTAATCCAATTAACAGAAGCACTCTTGATAGGGGGGTCGATCCCAGTCCTTTCACAGAAGAAAGGGTTCTGCAAGAACTCCTAAAACTGAAGGTGGACAAAGGAATGGGTCCTGATGGAATTCACCCCAGAATTCTAAAAGAATTAAGGAAGGAACTAGTGAAACCACTGGCTACTCTTTTTAATAAATCATGGGAGGATGGTGTGGTACCCGAGGACTGGAGGAAGGCGGATGTGATTCCCCTTCACAAAAGTGGGACCAAGACAGAGGCAGAAAACTACAGACCTGTCAGTCTGACCTCTGTGGTAGGGAAAGTGATGGAGTTACTTCTGAAGGAAAGAATAGTTGAGTACCTAGAGGTCAGTGGAGCACAGGATCCAAGGCAGCATGGGTTCACAGCGGGAAGGTCATGTCAGACGAATCTAATAGATTTCTTTGACTGGGTGACCAAAGTAGTAGACCAGGGAGGGGCTGTGGACATGGCCTACCTAGACTTTAGCAAAGCATTTGACACAGTCCCACACAAAAGATTATTAGTCAAATTAACCAGCCTGGGAGTGGGTCCCAGGGTGGTAGCCTGGGTAAAACATTGGCTGGACAACAGGACACAGAAGGTAATTGTAAATGGAGTCCACTCTGAAGAAAGGGCGGTTACTAGTGGGGTACCACAGGGTTCAGTATTGGTCCAGTCCTTTTAATGTCTTCATCAGTGGCATTGCAGAGGGACTGGAAATAAAGTATGCCTTTTGCAGATGACACAAAGATCTGCAACAGGGTTGATACACAAGGAGGTGTGGAAAGGATGAAAAGGGACTTGGCAAGGTTGGAGGAATGGTCAGACATATGACAGCTAGATTCAATGCAAAAAGTGCAAAATAATGCACCTGGGAAACAAGAACCCAGGGGAAGAATACACAATGGATGGGAGGTAGTAACAACAACAAAACAGAAAAGGACCTGGGGTAATCATATCAGATTACCTTAAGGTTAGCAAGCAATGTGAGAAGGCAGTAGGGAGGGCCGGGGTATACTGGGATGTATAGGGAGAGGCATCAGCAGCAGAAAACAGGAAGTTGTTATCCCTCTGTACAGACAGTTGGTGAGACCCCATCTGGAATACTGTGTCCAGTTCTGGAGACCCCATCTCCGCAAGGACATAGACAGGATAGAGGCAGTCCAGAGGAGGGCAACTAAAATGGTGCAGGGTCTGCAAGAGAAGCCGTATGAGGAGAGACTAAAGGAGCTTAATATGTATACCCTTGAGGAAAGAAGGAGAGGGGACATGATAGAAACTTTCAAGTACCTCAAGGGAATCAACAAAGTCCAAGAGGGTAGCATCTTTCAGAAAAAGAGACTTGCAAGAACAAGGGGACACAATTTAAAGATGGAAGGAGGGCGGTTCAGGGGCAATGTGAGGAAGTATTATTTCAAAGAGAAGGTAGTGGATGCATGGAACAGCCTTCCTGAGGAAGTTGTGGAGTCTAAAACTGTGGGAGAATTCAAGAATGCATGGGACAGACATAAGGCAATTCTGTGGGGGCAGGAAGATATAGGCTGTTGGTTAAATAGGATCTGCGGCCTATCCTGTAGGTAGGAAATGGACAGACTAAATGGGCCTAGCGGTCCTTATCTGCCGTCAAAGTCTATGTTTCTATGTTTCTATGTGCGTTACCCTTTGCGTTTTCATTTGCGGTTGCGTTTGCGTTGTTCTTAACATTTCTGTCTACAGTACTATTTCTCTTTCTGTTTCACTTTGCGTCACCATGTGCATTACGATTTGCGTTTTCGGGCAGAATGTTACTATGTGACAAGACATCACGTGGCGGGAGTGCGGGGCCCTGCTCCCGCCGCTGCATTTCATTCACTATTTCTCATTATTATTCTCAAAAAGAAGGGAAATTAGAGCCAAAAAAATCCATTAATGCATCAGTTAGGGTTGTTCCTGGCGACAAAAGTGAGAATTGATGTTAGGTTGAAACCCTTTGACCCTCCAGCCCACCCCCCAACTGGAATCGGGTGTGCATTGGGTCATAGGTCCTAACTGTCACCCCATTCTCCTATTCCTCAGCTTCTTTCCACATGTGATGGGTGACACTTAGGGCCGATGACTCCCAATGCGCACTCTATTCCAGTTGGGGGTGGGCTGAGGGGTGTAAAGGGGTTTCAACCCCAACATCGAATTTCCTCACTTTTGTTGCTTTGGAACAACCCTAACTGATGCATTAAATGGAGTTTTTGTCTCTAATATATATATATATATATATATATATATATATATATATATATATATATATATATATATATATTAGGTAGCAGTAGTGCTACCACAGTTAAGGTTGAGGAGCCATTTCTATGTTAAACCCCAAAATTTTGAACCTTATAACTTTGCAACCATTTGACAGATTTGCCTGAAATTTGGAATTCATGATCAAGAACCATAGGCCTTGGGATCTGCCAGTCGGATATACGACTGCAGAGTTATTAAGCGTGATCTGCTCGCGCGTTTATGCTTTTTCTGGAATTCTATGGTCGCATGTAAAGGTCACATGGTTTGCGTGACCGGCCCAAAATCTTCAGGGAACGTGCAGCCAGGGTCTCCAATGTGCCTTTCAAAGATTTGGTGAAAAAATATTAAACGGTTAAAAAGTTATTCAAAAAACAATTTCCCATTATAAGTCAATGGGAAAAGTTATCAAAAAGTTTGACAGTGTCGCAAATGCATTTTTACTTTCGCAAATGACCCTGTTACTTTAGCAAATCTGCCATTTTGTTTTCAGTTAGTGATCAGAAAAATGCTTGGAATTTAAATTTGGGACCCTCTAGCAATCTAATTCTTTTTGTATTCACCTAGCCGGACCCTGAGGATGCTAGCCATGTCTTTATTTTGGGGTAAAACACCCCAGAAATGTTTTTCAAATTTCTGGAAAAAGTACTTTCACAAAGTACTTTCGTGCGTAAAAGTGTCACAATTTTACGAAAGCTTTGCAAATTAGTACAGTAGTTTTCTAGTCTGTGGAAAATGACAGCAATTCTTTGGCACTGCGCTGCAAAGAACGGTTGGGAGTTTGGGGCTGAAATTTGAGGAACGAGCTGACATCTCACAGATGTGCCTTCAGTGATGTGTTGAAAAAATATTACACAGCGGCAAAGTTACGGCACTCCAAAGTTGACAGTTTTTCCCATAGGATAACATTACGGCGCCCGACGCATTACAGGAATCCTTTGGCACCCTGCTGCAAAATAATGGTTTGGTCTTTTTTCCTGAAATTTGGAGGGAAGACAGCCAACAGCCCACAGATGTGCCTTTCAGTGGTTTGGTGAAAAAATATTACAGGGAGGCAAAGTTATGGAGCTCTGAACTTCTCTTTTTTTCCCATAGGATAACATTACGGCGTTCGTCGCGCCTTTCAGGGCCCGTATTTCGGAAAGGGTGCGAGATACTGACTTTTCGTCGGAAAAATGCTTAGCCCCCTAATGGGGGCTAAGCACAAGACTAGCCAGAACAGTCATAAATCATATGACTTGTACATTTTTTTCCTATGTCATATGATTCCTGAGATATAACCTATTTAGTATTCCAAGTCCTCATTTTCTGCTCCGATACCCATTATTATGCATACATTCTTTGTATTCACTGTCTTTCTCTATGCAGGTTTTGGGGAAAACCAGCCTGTGAGCTTACATTACTGTTACCGTTGCCCTTTCTGCTTGTGGTTCCGTACCCGTTTCACTTACCATTGACGTCTACGCCACCATGTGCGCTATGCTTTGCGTTTTTATTTGCGCTTGCTTTCTGTTATTTTTGCCATTTGTGTCTACAGTACTGTTTCTCTTTCTGTTTCACTTTGCGTCACCATGCCCATTGACATTTCTGTTTGCTGGCACCATGTTACTATGTGACAACACATTACGTGGCAGACCATTCCCGTCTACGCCACCGTGTGCGTTACCCTTTCTGTTCTCATTCACACTTGTGTTACCATGTGCACCACCGTTAGCACTTCTGTTTGCGTTGCTGTTCCTGTTACTATGCCTCAAGACATCACGTGGCGGGTGCGTGGGGCCCGAAGGGCCACGCGCTCCCGCTGCCGCATTACGTGGCCGGGCCCTGTGCTCCCGCCGCTGCATTACATTCACTATTTCTCGTTATCATTCTCAAAAAGAAGGGAAATTAGAGGTAAAAAACTCTGTTTAATGCATTAGTTAGGGTTGTTCCACAGCGACAAAAGTGAGGAAATTGTGTTAGAGTTGAAAACCCCCTTGGACCCCTGCCCACCCCAACCCGGCATTGGGATGTGCATTGGGGTCATCGGTCCCAACTCTCACCCCATTCTCCTATACTTCTGCTGCTCTCACATGTGATGGGGTGAGAGTTAGGCTGACGACCCCAATGCACACCCCAATGCTGGTTTGGGGGTGGGCAGGGGGTCCAAGGGGGGTTTTCAACCCTAACACCAAATTTCCTCACTTTTGTCACTGTGGAACAAGCCTAACTAATGCATTAAACAGAGTTTTTTGCCTCTAATATAAATATATCCTTCAGTGTTGTCACATGATTTAATACATGATCATATCACTTATACTTACAATTGATATTATCATGTATTAAATCCTGTTACAACACTGAAGGCCTTAAAATTTCTGTAATGTATTAACTGGTTGAGAGTATAGTTGGGAAAATGTCTCAAGCTAAGTTCTATATTACATTCTGGCCCAGATATTCAAACTGCGCCCAAAAAGTGCTCAATAGCAGGAGCAAGCGCAAGTCTATTGCGCCCATGCACAAGACACGCGATATTAAAAAACAGAGCAGGCCAAATTTCGCCTACAGCTGATGACTGAATATCGCACCACCTGCGCCAAAGCGCCACTAGGGAGGGGAAGCTGAGCAGATCTGATGCACCATAGCGCAACAAGGGATGTTCAGCTGAGCAGTCCAGAGGCGCCATAGTGCAACCTGGGAGCCCCCCAGCTGCAGAGCAATGTAACAGCACAATCAGAGAGGTAGGGGCCCACCACCCATGCCACAGATGGGCACAGGAACACACAGCAGAACAGACATTGTCCCCCCACACCCCAAGCACAGCACAACTGGGGGAGGGCTGGAATAACCACTGGCCCATGAAGACCAGCAACCAACCCACAGCCTGGCCATGGTGCCCCATCACACCTACTGGCAAGCTGTGACTGGCACACAAGGAGGGCAGACCAACCCATGCCACACCATCCCCCCCAGTGCTGAGCACACCCTGCACCGTGACCCCCAGACACCTCCCCATGAGCAATGACCACCACTGCAGGAAACCCCATGCATGCCACCACTCCCACTGTGTCAATGCAACCCTGTGCACCACAGAACCATGCAAGCCAGCCCCACCACGAGCACCCATCAGTGGGTTGCAGCACACGGCAATGCAACAATGGCAGACACATTGCCACCATGCACAGTCCCCCCAAGGTACTGCTGAGAGACCGACCATGCGTCGGCACAAGAGGTACCCCACATGGGACAGGGTGTGCCCTTGACACCACCACCAGTGGTACAGCACCCTGCACAGTATTCCAGTGACACACCCCAACCCACAACTGGCCACAACAGCCAGCACAGATACCCACAGTGGTGCATGGAAGCATGCACCACACCAGATGCCACACAGTGTATGGACAGACACCCACCCATACCCAAGGGCACACCAACACAGGGACGCAGTGGTGGGGGCAACCAAGCCCCCATTGTGGGCCCATGTAAGCTGTGTACACACAACCCACAGTCCTCCATGGCACTGTAGTGCCAGCCACCCTGCACAGGCACTGTGGACCCGTACACTACCAGTAGTCACCCGGAGCACAAGTCACAGACAGTGGGGTACATCCTCTGCAACACACACAAGGCACAGCATGGAGGTAGGACAACTACTGTGGTGCCCACAGTGCCACCTGAGCCAGGTATGCACCACACCAGTGACAGGGGCAACCTAGCAAAGTGATGGGTACAGTGGCCGCCCTGCAGGGACTGCCTCCACTGACATGCCAGCAGAATGTGCAGGTCACAGACATGCATGTGTGTCAGCAGCACAGGCCATGGATGGGCCAATGGGTGTGCCATGGACACAGAGCATGTGCCATGGACCACTGCACACAGTCATCCAGTACACAGGGAACAACACACACACACCACAGACACTGACTGATAGCTATCCCCACACTATAGTCACCTCCACACAGACACACACACATACCCATGACTGCACCACCCCTGACACCATGCACACCACTGCAGCTGAGCACCTATAGCCCGCTGCAAATCAGAGACCACCACAGTATTCATATCAAAATCAAATGTATTGAAAAAATATAATAGTCAAAGATGTACAAGAATAAAAACTATATACAAGCTTGGGGGGCACAAATAAGGTGGGGTGGGTAGGGGGTGGACAAATGGGATGGGATGGGATAGGAGGGTGAGGGTGGGTCCAGGGGGGTAGAGGAAGTCAGGGACTGAGGGTTTCCTAGCGGGACCGCCGTTCAGCACTTTGTGACCTCCGGCCTCTGTGCCTCCTCAGTACCCCGGTCATGTCCAGTCTCCTGAGTATGTCCAGGGATTCCTGGGTCAGCTGTAGGATCTCCTGCATGGCATCCCGTATGTCCCTGAGATGGCGGGTACCTAGGACAAGAAAGCACAGTCAATAGGTGTGAATGCACAACCCTATAAAGCCCACCCACTGTGCATGGCATACAGCCATGGGATAAACCACTGTGATGGTGTGTGACCACCCGCAGTGATCACGTCCACAGGACCTGCCCACCCAGGTGCATACAGCAATGCAGAACGCTGCACACACCCACTGGCCAAGTCACACACAGCACCACCGTGGCCATTTAGTGACATGGCTATGTGGTGCAAAGGCAGTGGCATAGCCATGCACCTGGTGCATGCATGGACCACCATTGATGCACTCCCAGACATGCATTGCCACTGACAGTGTTGACTGTAACAAGTTGTGTGCATGGCAGTGGTGTCGATGAATGGTGGCCATGCCCCGCTGCCCACCCTGTCACACAGCATGCAATAGTAATCATGGATGTATGGCACTCACCCTCATCGGGCCAGTCAGGTGGGCGGTGATGGCCCTCGCCCCGCCTGGCTGCACTGTCCTCCTCCCTCCGCCGCTGTTCCCGCATCCTGCGGCATTCGTCCTGGCCTGTGGGGAGAACAAGGAGAGAAGAACATCAGTACAATCCCAAAGCAAAGTCCCCCTGCCCCAAAGTGTGTGCCCTCCCACCCAGCCAGACCCACCCACCCCACACCCTGTGAACACCGCCAGCCAACCCCAGATGATCCCTCCCCTATGTGCTGGACACATACAACACTGTGACTCATTTGGACGATAAAAGTGTGTTGATGGAACCCCTACCAGGATGTGGCACCATGCCCCTCCTGGCACGTGCCCACAGTCGTGCCAGTAGCTCTGGCTCCCTCCTCTACAGGTCACCATAGCGGTGCCTGCACTGCTCCATGCTCCTCCCCCATCTGGTGGCCTCTTCCAGGGCAGTGGCCACCTCCTGCCACACCTGGGTCCTGGCCCTGTCCAGGGGATCCTCCCCGAAGAGAGGCCCATGGTGTGGCTCAACAATTGCCACCAGATTGGCAAGCTCAATGGCTGTCCACTGCACTGCCCATCTGCGTGCCATCCTTGCAGCTATAGTAGGCAATATGGCGCTCTGCAGCACAGCTCCCCACGTGCAGATGCTGCACGGTACAGCGCTGCCATTCCTGATCGCACTGTTACCGAACAGCGTGATAGAAGTGCACCCATGCCTGACTCAAGGCACCTAGGGGGCAAAGGTCGGGCACAGGGTCAAGGGTCTCTGGCGCATGGCCACGCACAGTGCCATTGGAAGACAATGCATGTAGTGTGATTGGCTGCCTGTGTGCCAGTACCATAGCAGACTACCGAGCAGTTGGGCCATTGCGCCTATGATGGTCCAGTGCCACAGCGCCATGTAGTGACAATCGCTATAGCGCCATTGGCACAATGGTGGCTGTGCCCTGCATTGCCTACCGCACACAGCACATCATCAGCACGGCAGACGAGGTGTACTACGCATGTCTCAGAACTGCGCCATTGGCTCAGCATGTTCAACACAACTGCGCAAAGCGCAACAGCGCAATATTCAGCTGTCATATGCAAATCATCTCATCAGCTATTCAATGGTTCAGCACTGCAATTTGCATCTACTTAAAGTTGCTCCTCACCTCATTTGCATGGATTGCACTATAAAAGTGCGACAATGTGCTGCCGTGGCCATAGTCGGTTATTGCAGTTTATTGGTGAGTTGCATGGTGTTTGGGAGTGTGAACTGTGGATTCAGGGACATGCATGGGACTGCACAGTCACAGGTAACAACTGCCATTCTTACAGGCTACATAATGACCGAGCAGGTTGTTGGAGGAGGAAAACAGTGGTGGGGGAGGAGGAGGCCAAACTTTACAAAGGCTGAAACCCGAGGCCCTGTTCGAGGCCTACCTGGATCAGGAGCCACTGCTCAGTGGACGGCGGGGAACACCTCAAGCCCGTGCTGCTGCATGGGAGGAGGTGGCATGTGCTGTGAACCTGCATGACAGCCACCAGCGCTCTGTGCAGGAGTGTAAGAAGAAGATGGGCATGGACAGGAGGAGGAGGGTAAAGGAGAAGGTGGCTGCCATCAGGGCAGCATGTGCTGCAACAGGTGGGGGACAGCCGGAGGTGGTACAGCTGACCCCAGCAGAGGAGAGGCTTGCTGGAAGCATGCAGCACAGTGCCATTGAGGGTGTTCCGGGTGGTGGCTTCCAGATGGGTGGTAGGCCATCACTGCATGGTAAGTCATGGTCTGTCTATGGGGGACGGGCAGGGTAGGTCACATGCAGTAATGTGACTTTGCTTTCCCTTACAGATCCTGAGCATCTGCATGGGTCAGCGGTGGTGGGTCTGTCCACTGCAGACAGTTGGATGGAGTCGGAGGTGGGACCATCCACCTCCACAGGTATATGTGGATCATTGTGACAGTGGGGCCGCCTGGCTGTCCACACTGATGTCGTTGTAACAGGTGTAGAGGAAGCCCTGCCTGTGTCCCAGCGTGCTGGCATCCACGGATGCCAGCACACTGTGGCTGTGGCCGGGGTAGGGTCTGGCACCAGTGATGATGACATGACCGTCATGGGCAGTGACACATGTGTGCCATGGGATGGCCACACAGCAAGGCAATTCGCGCCCATGGCTGTGGGTGGTGCCACCGTGGAGGCCTGCGTGTCAACACAGTCCCAGGCTGTGCCTGTCAGCACCAGTGGGGCAGCACTGGTGTCTGTTCAGGACAGTGGGACTGTTGTGGCCACTGCGGTGGCACCACTGAGCCCTGGGGAGCGGCAGCCAGAGGGCCAGCATCAGCAGTCGCCCAATGGGCTTGGGGGTACAGGGTTCAGCGGCAGCATCTGTGCACCACCTGTGGACATGCCCAGACCTAGTCTTGGTGCACAGCACCCACCGTCAAGGGGTGCTGAACATTGGGGCCTTGCACACCCTGAGGGACAGGATGCCGAGGAGGCTGATGACCTCTTGGATGAGCACACCCGCCTACTGCGAGCATCGGTCCAGCAGCAGATGCGGCTTGCGACGTCCATGGATGCACTGCGTGTGGCTCTGGAGCTGGCAGAGGAGTGTTGCAGCAGGGACACCGCACTGATCCTGGCAGGGATGGACCGTTTGCGGGAGGATGTGACCACTGCCATTGACAGGCATGCACAGGCATTCATTGCTGTCATGGCCACAATGGGCACACAGTCAGGTGCCCATGCATCGCGGACACCACACACTGCACTATCCACCCCCATTCCTGGCATCATGCAACTCCCACCCTGTTGACACCAGGTTCAGCTGTGGGCATCCCGAGCACTCCTGGTGCAGGAATGTTCGGTGTACTGCAGACCCCTGCACGAGCATGGTCGCATTCACGCAGTGGAACCCTTGGGGGACCATCAGTGCCACCCCATGAGGCCAGTGGTCAGCCTGCCAGTGCTGGCAGGTCTCGGCAGGGCTGCCCATGCATCCGTGGAGGCCGTGGCACTGTGTAGCATGACTGACCTGTCTCCCAGCATGGCTACTGTCTGGTGCTGCCCTGTGTGCATTGTGTGTTTCAGTGGGCAGTGCACGGGTGGCTACCTGGCCCTGCACGTGGACACACAGTCCACCTGCACACCCTCCCGGCTGCTGTCCACAGTTGCGTGTGCATGTTGATGCCTACATTGTGCTGTACACCAATGTGCAATGGTGCTCAGCATCTGACACATGCACATGGACAGGCAGTGGGCGTGGTGGCCTGTGGACATGTGTGTTGCTAGGGTGTGTGTTCTGGGTCAGTGCGCCTCCTGCCCTCTGTGCACATTTGTTGCATTGTGTGTGAGCGTGTGTGTGTGTGTCGTCCCCTTCGGTGTGGCATGTTAATCCTCACCCATTCCTGGTTGTGTGTGTGCTTCTGTGTCCTGCCACTTCCCTTGATGGCATGCACCCCTGGTGTGTGTCCATGCATGTTTGTGGGTTGTGCCTTGGCCACTGGTGGTTGCGCATAGCCCCATGACTTACCTGGGTTGGCTGAAGTGCTCCTCCATGATGGAGTCCCGGTGCAGCTGTGCCAGCCGGAGCAGTTGGGGGTCCCATTGACCAAGGGGGGGCTGCCCATCACCATCATCATCAGCGTCCCCATATTCCCCATCACTGTCCCCCTCTTCGACCTTACGGCTATCCCACATTCATTAGCCATGTTGTGCAGGATGCAACAGGCCAGGAATAGCCCACAGGCCTTTGAGAGGCTGTACTATAGGGCACCGCCAGAGGTGTCCAGGCAACAGAAACGTGGCTTCAGCATCCCGAACACCCGCTCGATGACATTACGTGTGGTGGCGTGTGCCTCATTGTAGCGTTGCTGTGATGGGGTCACGGGCCGCCGGTAGGGTGTGAGCAGCCAGGGACGGAGTGGGTATCCACTGTCACCTGTGTGTAGAGGGCGGAGGTTAGTTTTGTGATCAGCATTGCCCTGCCCCAGGCCATGTAGGCCACTACCCATGCCACCTCTGGCCATGCCCCCCCCAAGCCCTATCATTGTCCATGTGGTTTGCATACTCACCCACTAGGTGTCCAGTGGGGATGTCCCCACTCTCGAATCTGTGGCACAGTGCCAACTGGTGCCAGATGAAAGAATCATGTGCTCCCCAGGGTGAGTGACACAGACTTTGATGATGCACCCCCTGGCATTGCACACCACCTGGCAGTTGATGATGGCATAGCCCTTGCGATTTATGTATGCGGCCCCCCTCAGGGCCAGGTGGTGTGCATATGGCCACATGGGTGCAGTCTATTGCCCCTAGCATGCCAGGCATACGTGCTACCCTGTGGAACTCCTGTATGTTTGCTGTGTGCTCCACCGCTGTGCTGGGGAAATGGATGTACTCCACAGCATGTGGCAGCAGTGTGCTGAAGAATTGGGTGAGGTGGCGTGACATGGCTGACTGGGTTATGCCTGTGGTGTCCCAGTTGGTCTCTGGAAGGTACCCATGGTGAACAAGCACATGCAGGCTGTTACCCTAGTCTCCACTGACAGGGCATGGCTCCGCCGTGTGGGTGCCTGTATCACATCACTGCACAGCTCACAGAGCCACCTCAGAATTGCCCTATTCAGGCGGTACCAGCCCACAATCTCAGTATCAGTGTACAGCTCAAAGCTGGTGCGGACTCGGTACTGCCTGTTGGGGGCCTACCACCAACAAGCCTTTCCACAGCCACGCCCCCCTGCTGCCCATCTTCTCACCCCCCTCATTACAGCCTCCATGTGGAAGGTGGCACTGGTCATGTCCCTGGCTTGTGTTCACCCCTGGCAGCTGTTGCTGTATTCCCCCCGCTGTCCTGGCTGCTACCTCCCCTGCACCGGGTACACCTGACTGTGCTGGCCTCTGTGCTGTGTGGCTCCCCACACCTTCCCTATGCCTGGCAGTTCAGACTGCCCTTTCCCTGGCCTGACCTGTTTGTGCCTCCGGCCCTGTCTGTCTGCATCTGCTTCTGACACATGTGGCTTCCCTGTAATGTTCTTGCACCTCTCCCTTGCTCCTTTTTATTTTGGCTCATTTCCGCTATGGCGCAACTTCTGCTTGCTCCCCTATTGCACATGGCACAAGTCGTTGAATATCACACTGCGCCATTTATGCATGATTCCTCCCCCTTCAGTTGCGCATGCCTTCATTATCATTGCGCTGTTGCTCAGCATGATTTCGGGGGCACAACTGCCTCCTGCTGAATATCTCAGAATGGCGCAATTTTGGACTTCCGCAGGCGCAACCCTATTGCGCATGGCTCAACTCTTTTGAATATCTGGGCCTCTGTGTGAAATATTTGCTCACTTTGAGTAACTTCACTTTAAACCCTCTGTATGCCACATATATATATATATATATATATATATATATATATATATATATATAATTTCTGTTTATTTTAAGTTGGGGCTTGTTTTCAGTTTGCAATTAGGCCTCATTTCAGCATTTTGCCTTTCATTGACTATGTTAAAACACAAGGACACTTGCAATAAAAGTTACAAGCTCATCTTACATGTAATTAGGGAGAATAGCATCTCACGGTTTTGTTATTGGTAGACTGTTTTCTTGAAACATACTGAGACATTTTTAAATTTTTATGAAAATAACTCTTTGCTTGTTGCTATTTCTTGATAACCTTTGACCTTCAGGGGCTTCTCAGCTAATAGCATACTGGAGTTAATTGGCTTCTCTGACATAATCTTCTGTTATGCTTCAAATGAGTATATTAAACCAATGAGAATCATTTCTGTTTCATATGCATTATCCGGGTGTAATAGTATAGGATTTTCTAAATAACTGACATAAAGCTTCTGAAGAAGGACTTGGTTGGTCTGAAAGCTAGAGCACTTTGTTCATTTGTTGTAACATCTACGTTGGTCCAATAAAAGGTATCACATCATCTGCTTCTGGATCTTTTATTACAGCTGACTTGTTGTCTTTCCCATTTCCAGATTCCAGGAAGTTATTCTGATGCCGAAGGCTGAAACTCTGTGCTCAGCATCAACAGAAGTGTTTCAGAGAAAGGGATGGGGTTGAAGTAAATCTACACATGGTGCTAAAAAAGAAAAGAAAACTTATCTCAGCATCATGAATATTTTTTTCCCATTACCTATAGATGTGGGCATTGTGTTGCAGCCCTAATCATCTGGTACCTTTACAGACTTGGCAACAGGGACATGCATCTTTAAGTATACATCATACTGGCACATATAAGCACATTAAAAATATAGCTGTCACATATATGTCAGAGGAATTCAGTTGATTTAACGTGATCAGAAATTGCAATTAAATGAATCTGCAGACTATGCTAGCAGTTAGTAATAATCTGATGTGCTGATGCCACCCAGCAATACATTCTAACTGACAGAAATCAGCCATTTACTACCTGTCAGACAAAATCAATACGTGATAGAACAGTAATCAGTGATTTGCTTTTTACAGTACCCTTCCCCCCCCAAAAAAAATGCATTTTCTGATCCTGTGCAGGAAATGGATTTCTAACACATACTGCAATTGCGTAAATTGAGTTAAACTTGGCTTTAAACAGGGCTGTTCATTAGTACCCTAAACTTCTCTCTCACTCTCTCTCTTTTTTTCATTTCAGTGTATCACACTCACACTTACAATACTCGGTAGAGTATAAATCATTAGCTGCAAATTTTGAATGTGATGTACTTTGACAGTTCTCCTGGGATGTTAATTTTGGAACTGCACCTCCTGCCACTGTCATATGAGGGGATTTTAAAGAATCAGATATAGATGCGGATACCAGCTGCCCCTGTGTCTGGCTAATTACTGTATGTCAGTTCCAGTGCTGTTTTCCAGCAATGAATCAAGTTGCAGTACATTTATGACTTGCGGCAAAACTTTATTTATTTATTTAGAGTATGATGTCTCCATTATTACAGTATTCATTTAATGAGCATGTACTGTATAACAATATTTCAACTAAAATAAACAGCAGCAGAAGGCATACCTCAGGGCAGCATTCAAGCTTGCTGTGTCTGGATGCCAAACTAATCATAAGAATCAACAATTTCGGTTCTCAAATCTGACAAGTGCTGAAATATGCAGAGTACAGGTACAAATGAATAAAATGGTCTCTGATTTAAGATGTTTTATTAAGAGCGTCACTTGGATACTAGGAATAGTGTGTGTGTATGTTTTTAAAGGAGATAGCAATCACAGACCAGGGAGGAGGGAGGGACCACTGGACTACCAGGGAAAGTGTTTATTTTTTTTTTTTTTATGACATACTGCAGTGGGGCAGCATCAGGGTTTGGGGGTCCAGTAAACTACCAGGGAAACTGTTGATTTCTATAAATTACATACTAGCTCTGTAATGAGATGCAATACAGTTTACCACCTGCTGTAGGTTGGTCATACCCCCCCCCACTACCACCATTCTTAGTGCTCAAAATTTCATTTAAATTGGAGCCAGTCAGTACCTCACAGCTAACAGAAATCCTGTACCATCTGGGAAAAAATCGTAAGTAGATTTTGTGACTTCTTCTGGTTGCTCTATACCAGTTGTTACTATTGACTTGGTGTCCATTAAGTAAAATTATTTTGATTACATAAAAAAAAACAGACACATCAGTACCATCAATGGAAACAACTGGGACAGAGCAAGCACAAGTAAGAATGGATTCTGTTCTGCTCTTAGTTTCTGCAATTTTTTTTCTGTCGGACTTTTCTTTCGATTACATCACACTGTTTTTTTTTGTGCAACTTTACTTATTAATGTGGATGGTGTTTTATTGGTTCATTCATTTTAAGGAAGCTTGATACTTGCTGCCCCTAACATTATATAGCCCTGACACTCGCTGTATGGCAGTTTGCCCAGCAATGCTTCTGCTGTCCCTCTGTATGACAGCATCCATTTAATTGATTAATAAAACACAGTGCCATCTGCTGGTGAATGCATCCAGCAATTAAAAAACACCCACAATGACATTCCTGAACAATAATCACTCAGTGATTGCCATCGTGGGGTTAAGGGAGGAGTTGCATTTAGGAAGCTGCTGTGCTACCCATTAAACAGGGCATTACCACACCACAGAATTACTGCAGTAACACACCACATAACACACTGCACCACCACATTTTTGCCAAGCAACATACCGGGGTAATGAGAAACTTTTCTGTGATCACCACTGTACAACTGACTACTTCTTAAAATTTGTATTATGTTCCTATCTACCTGTTTTGGCTCCACTAGCTCTTTAATAAAACTGTTGTTGAAGTTCCTTGCATATTTGTGTTGCTTAAATTATTTTTGGCAAACTGTGTTTGCTCTGTGTGGGAATTGGATGGCTTATTCCAGCCTAGTGGGGACTGTACTGGGTTGGTACATTTTCCCATTGGGTATTGCTTTCATACAAAGTAACATATGTAACTTTCCCTAGATGCATGTACTGTGCAATTTATGTATGAACTTTAACTTAACATTTTTGAGTAACTAATCTTCACACAAATTAATGCATAGAAATACAGAAACATAGAATTTGTCAGCAGAAGAAGGCTGCTTAGCCCATCCAGGTTGCCCAGATGTTCCTTGCCTAGTCTGTCTCCACAGACCCTAACTGGTCTCCAGTGACCCTCCCTTCTCCCTGTCTATTTATTAAAATATTCCCTGATGTTTATCCTACTCATGCTTGAAGTTCCCTGATGTTATTGTCTTCACCACTTTCACTGGCAGCCTGTTCTGGGTATCTACCACCTTTCCAGTGAAGTAGCACTTCATTGCATCCATCTTAAACTCTGCCCCCAGCTTCATTGCATGTCCCATGGTCTTGGTACTCTCTCATTTGAGAGAGAGTCCCCTCCACCTCTCTGTTCACCCTGTGAGGTACTTGTATGTCTCTATCTTGTTCCCTTTCACTCTCCTCCCCTCTCCTCCAGAGTGTACATGTTGAGATCCTTCAGTCTCTACTCATAGGGCTTTTGATGCAACCCCTGCACCATTTTAGTTGTCTTTCTCTGGACTGCCTCTACTCTGTCTATGTTCTTTCTGATGTGCAGGCTCCAGAACTGGACAATATACTTCAGGTAGGGTCTCACCAGCAAGCAATACAGTGATATCACCACCTCCTTTCTCCTGCTGAAAATACTCCTTCATGTACACCCCAGCATTGCACTAGCCCTACCACTGCTTTGTCACACTGCCCTGCCACACTGAGGTTATCAATTATGATAACCCCAAGGTCCCTTTCCTGCTTAGTAACTGTCAGTACCCCTCACCCAATACTCAGCTCCTAGGTACCTACCACTCTCTGATGCCTATCGATAAAACAGTTTTTAAACCAATTCACCACTTTGACCCAACTCCTAGGCTGCTCAATTTCCTAATCAGTCTCCTGTGTGGGACAGTGTCAGTGGTGACCCAGTCCCTCCAACTGTAACTGAGACCTAAATGCAGGTGAAGTGTACTGACATCTATGATGAGCTGGTACATTTACACTGTAAGCTCTATCTGACCCAAAGTTCTCTGTATTCTTCTTTTTAGATTCTAAGTGGAAATAAATATGTTTTAAGTGGCAATTATATGTTCTAAGTTAAAATATCCTAACTTTAAAAAAAGTACATGATTTATATACCCAATGTATTTACTGGTGTGACGTATTTTCATTTCTGGCACCATGGGGAATGGTGTTCTTTTAAGTTATCAAAACCAATTATAGTACATTTTCTGAGAGAAATTGCTTCAGGAAATTGATTCCTTTATGTGTAATCTATGAATGAACTTTTAAGAAAATCTAGGGTAAGTACTTTATACAGTTGTGGTGTTTAAATGTAATAGCATCTTGCAGACCTGGTTTAAGTGACATTACATGAAATTGATATAAAACACATTACTGTATTTTGTAGAAGTAGCATAGCAAAAGTCCAATTGTGGTCATTGAAGCACAGAATAAAACATACAATGGTGGCTTATTAGCTCTGAAATGTACAAAGAAGTTCTGTTTCTGGTCGAGCTGCTCAGCCCCAATTACAGTCATTAAGCATGGCAGCAAAAAAAAGGAGGGCATTTTGGCACCCCATTGCAGCCCCAACCTTTTGTGATATATACAGATGTCCTCATCAGTTGTGTGTGTGTGTGTGGGGAGTTCCTTCCAGCAACACTGTTTCTATGCAAATTATGTCTTCACATGTTATCCAGTGTACATAGGGCTGCATCTGCTAATGTGCTGGTGAGGAATACCCACTACTTTCCCACACAGTTGCAAATGTTTTTTCCACCATGCAATAAGGAGGATTCATTCTGAATTTGCATTCAGTGAATGTGCTGAATTCTGTTGGTTTGAACTAGGGATGGGAGAACTTCAAAAGGTTATGAGGTTCTAAAAAGCTCTGATGAGCAAAAAAAGGTTCAAATGCTTACCCAAACCTTATCCAAACCTTTTATATCCTTTATGGTTTTAGGGTAACGGAATGTGAAAAGAAAATAAGTTTAAACAGCTTTTAATCAATTTATCTATAGAAAAAGCAATTAAACCACTGTTCAGTAGTACTAAACAGCATGAGTAGTGAAATGAGATGAAGAGTTAAGAGTGAATAATGTGACTGTGGATGTGCCCACTGGAGGATGGCGATGATTTGGCACAAAGGCAGGCAAGTCCCAGATCTCTGTTTCTTTAACCAGTATCCCGAGTCTAACTTTTCATAGAAGGGGATATGTATGGCTTTTGTTTAGCAACAGCTCTTGGTATGGAACACGACATGAAACAACATGACAAAAAAGATAGAGCACCAGGAGTCAGAAAATCACCACTTCACTATTGCAAGTACCACTATTATCAGGGCAAGAAACAGAGCTAAGCAACATTTTTAAATTTTAATCAATCTGGTTAAGGTGCATTTAGCTAAATGATCTCCTCAGAGTGAGAAAGCAACTGTGTGTGAGATCTGGGACTTGTCTGCCCAATTACTGCCAGTACAATCATGTCATATATTGTCTGCACCTCCCACCCACACTCAGGATGACGATGATATGATCCAAAGGCAGTCAAGTCTCAAATCTCTTTAAATCAGTCTCCTGAGTCTGACTTTTTGTAGAAGGGGACAATGCACTTGTAATGTATGTCACCAGTTATGTTCAGCAACAGCTCCCGGCAGGGAACATAACAGGTAGGGCATCCTGCTGAACATGAACACTAACAGAAGCATGTACTCAACCAAGGCTTCTGAGTGACATGACATGATAACTGCTTGTCCTGATTCATGATGAAACTGAAGATTAAAACAAAAAACAAACAAAAGAAAAAACAGGGTTGCACCAAAAAAAGTTAAAGTGGTGTGATTTGTGATGACTATGAATGTGATTCGTCATGACGTGACATGAGTCATGAAGTTGGCATTGACAGCACTTCTCAGAGCACCAGAAACTGGATGGATCTGAGCTTCCACAAACAGTTGCCATTGAAAATTTGAAATATCTACAGCTATACTTCCATGAACTGCCTGACTCAGAAACACACATATATCATATCATAAATGCTACAATGTTCGGTCTGAGATTATAGCTACTGGATTACACACAACCGGCTTGTGAGGACAAGGATTCAAGTTCATCTGCTAGTAGGGTATCCTGCAGAACATGAGCACTAACAGAAGCATCATACTGGAACAAGGTTGTGGGTCATAAGTATGCCAGTCTGAATAGCGCGGTAAAGAACCACACAGTAAAAAATACTGTCACTTTCTTTTTTGCTGGGGGCTCTGCCCTCAGCACCCCCATACTAATTCATCCTAACTCCGGGGGGGAGTGGATCATGGAGAAAGATGAAAATTGTGGGTCCATGGAATACTGTTTCCATGACCCTTGTAACAAAAGTAAAGTCCCAATACTGCAAAAATCTAGGAAGACCAGGATTAGAACCCTGGTGTCCACAACCACCTGGCTGAGCTGCTCCATGCCCCAAGCCTTCCATGTCAAGGCAGCTCAGCCAGCCACTGGAATTCTGCTGCCCTTGTCCTGTGTCAGCACCATAGACAGTGACCAGTGGAGTGCTTACTGCCTTGCGCTCATAATCCCCACTTGATCTCCATGATAGCATCATACAGATTAGCTCTGTGTTGTGTGGCACTATTCTTGCAGCACTATTATAACTGGGTAGCTTGGAACAAGGCTCATGAGTGATGTGACATGGTAACTGAGTGTCCTTATTTGTGATGAAACTGAAGATTTAAACAAATAGGGTTGCACCAAAAAAAGTTGAAGTGGTGCGATTCATGATGACCGTGAAGAACATGATTCATCATGAGTCTCATGATATGACATGAGTCATGAACTTAGCACTGGCAGCGCTTCTCTGAGCACCAGAAACTGGATGGAACTGAGCATTCACAAACAGTTACCATTGAAAATTTGAAATACCTATGGCTGTACTTCCCTGATGACAGATGACTGACTTCTTATGGGAGGGCAGAGGTCACACAGACAGTATGCAAGAAGTGGCACTGATGCATTGGCACATGCACACACACACACATATAATTTATTTCACACACCACCTACACTAAGGGCAATGCTGCATGCACTGCTGCTACCCACAGAGATTCAGGGACCTTGCCTGGTTCAACTCTATCTGACACGTGACTTTCCCTTCAAGGATTTTAATTCTTTTTTATTTATTCCACGTGATATGATGGAATTTATTTCTCATGCCACCTGTGCTAAGGCAATGCTGCAGGCATTTCTGCTACCCACACAGATTCAAGGACCATACCTAACTTAACCCTCTCTGACACAGACATTTTTCCATTCAAGGATTTGTTTTTATTTATTCCACATGATGTGACAGTATGCAAGAAGTGGCACTAATGCACTAACAACTGGCTGGCAGATTTTATTTCACATAAACACACACACACAGAATTTATTTCACACATCACATACACTAATGGTGATGCTGCAGGCACTGCTGCTACCCACACAGGTTCAAGGACCCTGGCTGGCCTAATCCTCTCTGGCACAGTACTTTTTCCCCCATGAAGGATTTTATATTTTTTAATTTATTCCATGTGATATGAAGGTATGCATGAAGTGGCACTGGTGCACTGATGACTGGCTGGCAGATTTTATATTACACCCACAACTATTTCACATACCAACTACTCTAAGGGTGATACTGCATGCACTGCTGCTACCCACACAGATTCAGGAACCCTGCCTGACCTAACCATCTGTTACACAGTACTTTTCCTTCAAGGTTAAGTAAGCAATAATACCCTCAGGGTGGGCATTGATAGGAAATGCGGACAAAGCGGGGGGTGTGATGAGGCCCTACGCCTGTGACGTTGGGCCTCATCATGCCCCTGGGTGGTCTGGTATTTCCCACTAGTGCCCACCCTGGAGGGTATTATTGTGCTTAGAAAATGGCTTTCTTAGTAAGTTTTAATGAAGTGGTAAAAGAAAAGAGGAAATGATTATAAAAAAAATTAATAGTATTAGCAGAAACAAAAGTATTTAAAAAATAGTCCATGTTTCTTTAAGGCTGTTCCAGGTTCTGTTGCTCCTCCCCACAGCTATCATCCCCCACTTCCCAACACAGACACATCCACCTGAAGAACTAGTAAATATCTAGAAGCAGTCTGTGGGCATTTTATGTAAGTCGTGTCATGTTTGTTTAACTTTTTTTTTTTTAATTGGGCTGCAGTTGGACATTGTGTCTGTTAAGCACGGGACCTGTGGATGAGAACTATGCCTTGAAGGACAGCTCCAAGGTAAATGATGCATTTTGTTTTAGATTAGTAGATGGAATAAGTGTGGGAGCATTGTGGTTTGAGGCAGTTCTGGAGTTTGTGGCAGTAGAATGCTACGGTTTAGAAAGTGGTGTTTTGTAGTAACAAGCTGTTTGGAGCAAAGGATTCCTTTTACTTACAGTTAAGCATTAAGGGCAATGCTGCAGGCACTCCTGCTACCCACACAGATTCAGGGACCCTGCTTAGCCTATCCCTCTTTGACACAGTACTTTTTCTCTTCAAGGATTTTTTTTTTGGTTTATTTCACATGATGTGATGGTATGCAAGAAGTGTCACTGGTGCACTGATGACTGGCTGGTAGATTTTATATTTCACACACACACAGACACACACACAAGCATACACACACACACAATTATTTCACACATCACCACCTACACTAAGGGCAATGCTGCAGACACTGCTGCTACCCACACAGATTCAGGGAATCTGCCTGGCCTAACCCTCTCTGACACAGTACTTTTTCCCTTGAAGGATTTTATCTTTTTATTTATTTAAGGTGATGTGACTGGATAGCAGATTTTCACACACACACACACACACACACACACACACACACACATATGCACACACACACACACAATTTATTTCACACACCACATACACAAGGGTGATGCTGCAGGCACTACTGCTACCCACACAGATTCAGGGACCCTGCCTGGCCTAACCCTCTCTGACTCAGTACTTTTTGCCTTGAAGAATTTTATTTTCTTTTATTTATTCCATGTGATGTCATGGTATGCAAGAAGTGACACTGGTGCACTGATGACTGGCTGGTAGATTTTATATTTCACACACACACAGACACACACACAAACATACACACACACACAATTATTTCACACATCACCACCTACACTAAGGGCAATGCTGCAGGCACTGCTGCTACCCACACAGATTCAGGGAATCTGCCTGGCCTAACCCTGTCTGACACAGTACTTTTTCCCTTGAAGGATTTTATCTTTTTATTTATTTAAGGTGATGTGATGGAATGCCCTGCCCACTGAAGCAAAGCTTATACCCCACTGAGTGAGCACAGGGAGAAAGATGACAGATGACTGACTTTTTGAGGGTGTCACATAGTATGCAAGAAGTGGCACTGGTGCACTGATGACTGGCTGGCAAATTTTTAATTTTATACACACACACACACACACAGAGAATTATTTCACACACCACCTATGTTAATGGTGATGCTGCAGGCACTGCTGCTACCCACACAGATTCAGGGACCCCACCCGGCCTAACCCTCTCTGGCACAGTACTTTTTCCCTTCAAGGATTTTTTATTCCACATGGTATGATGGAATGCCCTGCCCACTGAGCCAAAGCATATACCCCACTGAGCAAGCACAGGGAAGAAGATGACAGATGACTGACTTCTTGGGAGGGTCACACATTATGCAAGAAGTGGCACTGGTGCACTGACAGTGATGACTGGCTGGCCTGGCAGATTTTTATTTCATGCACACAGATTGTATACTATAAAAAACAAAAGAAATCCCCACTGAAGTGACAGAGCACAGGTAGGAGAACTGAGAGAGCTGACTAGTTGTTGTTGGGGGGCAAGTGGGCAAACAGTAGAAAGGCTAACTGGGAGTGGTATGGTATTGGGTGGCTCACTGGCACAGTTCAACAGACTTTGCTCCCTCTGCTAGACTGCTACTCCCCCCCAAAAAAATAGGCAGTCTCGCTCTGGCACTTAATAGTGAAGTCTGTCTTCAAGCTCTTGTTTTCCTCTTTCTTATTTGCAACACTCTTTCTTCAAGCTCTTTTTCACAACAAGTTACCCCAGTCTCCTCCAAGTTCCTTCTCCCCTCCCAGAGTCTCCTCTCCCAACAATAACTACTCCCCTCCCCACCCCAATCCCCGATTCCTACACCCAGTCCTAAGCACAGTCCCCTCCTGAGTCCCCAACTCCAGTTTATCACTTTTCTTATGTATAAAAAAAATTATTCTTTCATTTTTTTTTAGAGTTGACTTCTTCCTCTGTTGCCCAAGGGGCAAAAAACCCTACAAGCAGCATATGTTAAGCACACAGAATCCAACACAGCATGGAACAGCCTACAGATTCTGTTGCTCCTTCTCTGTCCTGATTCCTCTGCATATCTCCAAGGTGGACCTTGTGGGTTGCTAGAACAGCAACCCAATCAGGTGCCACCTTAGAGAGATGGACAGCTCAGCCATCCAATGAGGAACCAAAGTCTTGTCTCTGGTCCCTCCTGTGGGTTCCTCCTGCTCTGGCATTTCCTGCATTTCCCATGATACAACGGTTGTCTGAACCAATGTAAACAGCCAAAAATGTTTGGAAGCTGTTTGTTTATAAACATGTCGGCATGTTCTGGTTGGTTAATATTTTTGAATGAACCAGTTTGCCCATTCCTAGTTTGAACACCAGCAAAGCAGAGCTGAATGAGCTCAGTTTTCCTTTAGCACTGCAGCACTTCAGTGTTATGATGCAGCACTTTTTATCAGGAACACACACTGGGCATGCCTACATTTTTGACAACTACATGACCTGCAGATCCAAGCAGCAGTACTGGAGATGGAGAGCTTCATGCACTGCACACATCACATCAACAGGTTACAGGCAGAGCAGAGAAGAGCCACCAAGATGATACAGGGGCAACAAGTTAAGTCCTATGAGGACTACTTGAACAACTACAGTATTTCTGTAACTCACACTGGGTTATGGTGGTCATAGTGGATTCTGCAGACTTTGTCATAACACCATAAGCAGAAATACACACCAGATACATTGCAGCACTGCCAGCTACAAGAAAGTTGCAGTAATTAAGCAAGCAATAATACCCAACGGTGGGGTGGTACTGTGCTACACCAGACTGCCCAGGGGCCTAATGAGGCCCGCCATTCCAGGCAGAGTGCCTTATTGCCCCTGGAAGGTCAGTATAGCCCATGTTGCCCACCTTGGAAGGTACTACTTATAAAATGGGTTACTGGTAACATTTTAATTAAATATTACAAAATAAAAAACTTACAAATGAGTAAAAATTTATAGAAAATACAATTTCTTGTAAAGTAGTCCCTTTACTGGTATATTTACCATAGATGGCACTGCTGTGTGTTGAGAAACTTTTATTTTACTTTTCTACTTTCCTTTTGTAGTGTTTCTCTTGTTTGCTGCCTCCCCCGCAGCAGTGCAGTTTCCATTTCATCACAGCACTGGTGGCATTTGTCTGATGATGTGTGACTGGCAGTAAAATAATTCTAACAGGCAGCATTTACAGGCAGTCTGGAAAGAAGTTGAACAGCAGCATGAGAGATGATAGCATGAGCACAGTTACCGGTCAGAGAAGTAAAAGAGAGTCTGAACTCAGGAGAGCTAAAGACAGCAGCAGAGGTACTGTACAATAGATCTCACAGTTTTATGGTGCCACGAGCAGGGAAAGCCAATGCAGGGGGGAAGAGACCTTGATCTTGGAGTGCAACCTCTTTAAGAGTGCTCAGGTAACCATCCTACTCAACTGAATTCTGCCAATAAAATAAAAATAATTTAAAACTCTAAATGGCATAGTTTTGAGTGAGTTTGGTAGACCTGGCCATTTTTGGGAAGGGATTTAGGTTACTGCTCAGATGGCGGGGTGACATCACTAAATGTAGGGTCAGAGGTGCAGTGCTCACTAAGTAAGAGAAAAAATGGCACCTGTTTAAAACTAAACATCATTTCAGCTCAATGATTTCAACTGAAAATTTATTTATTCATTTTAAATTGTTGACCGGAAAAGGCACACTGAGCCGAGGCTTGTTTCCAGGTGCAACCCGGGTACAAGGTATACTCAGAGGTATACAGAAAAAGTACAACAGTTCTTGGTTATAGACAGTATGTACAACAATTCTTGGTTACAGACAGTATGTACAACATCTAGAGCTTCAGTACAAACTTTTATCTTAGCAGTATGATATAAACAAGCACAGGAATTGCACAGTAGAGATGCAGGAATTTAGTATAGTTTGAGGTAATCGTATACATTATTGACCATCTGAGGCCACCTAGTGAGGGATTAGGCCCATGTAGGGGTGGGTCCCATGGAGCATCTTTGGCAAGGAGGGAAGGGGATGAGCCTGAGGAGCTGTTTAACTGCTGAGAGGCAGAAGTCCTGGTGAAGGTTGAGGGAGGTTGTTCCATAGGAGGGGGAGACTGTATGAAAAGACAGCATGACCATAACCAGTGTGGAGGTGAGGGAGGTTGAAAATGTGGGTGTCCCTGTGGTGGAGGGAGTAGCCTAGGGAGTTGGCGGGTGCAAGATGGGAGGTGAGATAGGGGAGCAGGGGGTCTAACCAGTATTTAGCTATGAGGGAGGTGCTATGGATGTTTCTCCTGTGGGAGAGCGGGGCGAGGGAGGGAGTACAGTAGAGGAGGCAATGATGGGTGACTTAGAGCATTAACCACCTGGTCAGGTATCAGGAAACAGACTGTGAAATAATGAGTTCCAGTCTTTGCATGCATGAAAATAGGCATGCAGAGACTGAAACTTATTATTTCACAGTCCCTGTTGCCTGATACCTGACCAGATGGTTAATGCCCTAAGTCAACCATCATTGAGGATTTCTCCAGCCTGTTTTCTAATATTCATTGCTGACCTCAAGGCTTCCTACCCACTATTTATAGTCTGCTTTACCACATGCCAATTACTGCACTGGAAGCTGAAGTAGTTTGGCTGAATTCTCAAAGCTGAACTGAATTTGTGGGCCCCAACACAAATCTGAACTGATGTAGCTACTAACCCACTGCTTTCATCCTTGTCATGCAGGAAGACATCATACCCACTAATGAGTACAGCTACACGATGCTACAAACAAGCGGGTGGCAATGAATACCCAAGGTGGCCCCCTAGTGCCAGAGTTAGTGATTGTGTTTGAGGTCCTACGGGTTCTGAAATGTAAATCCAGTTTTTTATCTGGGTAATAATGTAAGTGAAAGTGAACATTTGTAAAAAGAGTCCTGCTGATAACTGTTGAATGCAACAATTTTAAAACATAAAATTTAATAAAGCATTGAACACAAAAAGAAACCTTCCAAAAGGCCCCTCATCAAATTTAAGTGAAGGATGCTTTAACATACAGTACAATGGGGCTACATTAAAGCATAAACTTGTGCAATAAGGAATTACAGGTATGTAGTCAATACTGTGCAGCAGTATGAGCACAATAATAACTGTGCAGGAAAAACACTGTGAGGGAATACAGCTACAGGTAAAATATAGCACTGAACATTATGGGGGTATACCTGTAGCTGTGTTCACTCAGGCTGCAGGCAAAAACAGCATGCTGCCACCATAACTCAAAGGAAAGAGCCACAGTCAGGAAAGGCAGCACAGATCAAAGAGTCAGGGGTTCAAATCCAATCCCTACACTGGGCTTGTTTTTTCCTCATTGTCTCTATTAATTTTTTTTTTCATTTTTGTGCCCAACCCTTGCTGGCCCCATACCACCCTAACTGTGTTGTACAGCATCCACACACATCCTGATTTTCCCTGCTTCCTGAGTGTGGCCCCCTCAGAGTTGATTATATTTTTTTACTGGGGATGTAGGGGCAAAGCCCCCCATGTAGGGTGTGCATGGGGAAAAGCCCCCCACATACACATGTTGAACTGACACCCAGGTCAACATCTGTTTGTGCAGACCCCCAACATTGATGTAGTATCAGTTTTAGCACTGTCTGTGTTCTCACTGTTTTTTAGCATTGCTATTATCATATTCACTATTGTGTTGCTCTGTCTATTTCTCTGGAATACTGTTCCTGCTCCATAAAGGTGTTTTTCAACATAACCAAATGTGTATCTCTGTCTTCCTTATTTGAACAGATACGGTGATACCAAAGTGCTTGGTTCCATGTGATAAGGGCAAATTCGGAATGCCGAATGCACTTATTGCAACTCTACATCTCTGAAATTGAATTTCAACGATGAGGATTCCCAGTGCCAGGTAAAGAGGCACCAAACAAATAGTTTTCCTTCTTTTATGGAGGGGCTGCAACCTCACACCCTCCCCATGGGGGGCTTTGCCCCCGCACCCCCTAAATTAGGATTCTCAGCTCCAAGGGGGTGCATGTCAGGGGGGTGCATATAGCATAAACAAAAACCCTCTGTCTTGGGCCAGGCATAACAAAAACTACTGGTGACCAGCCCCAAATCCTGCATCTCTGCCACCCCAGGCCAGCACCCACCACACCACAATGCCAGCTCACCAGCAACCCACAGCACCACCCTTCACAAACCCTCTCACCCCTCATTCGTCGGGCTCGCTCCCCCTGCATGTGTATATACACGTGACATCCTGTCACCTTTTCATGACTGTACCCATCCAGTCACCAACCCCACGCCCTCACCGTCAGGGCAGTCACTGCAAGTGGGTCGTCATTTTGGTAGGCACCCACTTGCGGCTTGCTCAAACCATAGGATACCAAAGTGCTTGACTGTACATGACAGATTTGTTTGTGTGGCTTGGGTGATTATTATTCCTGTGTAAGTATCTCTGTCTGTCTGTTGGCTACCTGTAAATACATGTGTGTAAGGTTCCATCCTTGATGGTGAGAGTGGTGTCCATAAAATTAACACTGGTGGCAGAATACTCCGGGTAAGCCTTATGGTAGGGTGGAGGTTATTAAGTTCCTTATGAAAATCTTTAAATGAGTCAGTGCCCTCTGTCCAAATCATGAGCAAATCATCAATGTAATGGAAATAAGCGAGTGGTCTGTGGGGACAGTGCCTTAAAAAGTCCTCTCCAAATTCACCATAAAGAGATTAGCATACTGTGGAGCCATCCTGGTGCTCATTGCTGTTCCCATAGTTCGAACATAATATAAATAGACAGAACAATAGAACATGCAACACATGTACGTAGAGAGCAATTACTTCAGTATAAGGAAAGGATCACTACCAACAGAATACCCTTAGTAGTCACTTATCATCCTGACCTTGAACTTCTACATAAAATTATTAAGGACCTACACCCTATATTTAGTGAAGATGAGACCCTAAATTGTATTTTTCAAGAACTACAACTACTATCTTTTATACAACCACCTAATTTAGCCAACCTGATTGTTAGGAGTAAACTTGCACCACAACAGGGTACCATGACATTAAATGGTACACAACCCTGTAATCAACACAGCTGTAGGACTTGTGAGCTCATTTCCACTTTGGATTGTGTGGTTACATCACACAACAGATTATTCAGGACATAGGGGAATTATACCTGTACATCATGCAATGTTGATTATTTCATTCAATGCAAGAGATGTTCACAAACAGGGTATGTTGGAGAGACCAGCCAAGCTATCCACACTAGAATGAATGCACACAGATATACCATTAATATGAAGAGGAATGACAAACCAGTGGGGCAACACTTCTCTCAGAATGACCACTCAATCTTAGATATGTCAATAATGGTTTTAAAAGGATTTTAAAAAAATACACAACAGAGACAGACTTTTGAGATTATGCTTATTTTACTTCTCGGTATGGTAGCGGATGGTATGAACATGGATTTGGGTTTCATGACACATTACTCCACCTAAACTTACACAGACTTTTACTTCATCGGATGGACATTTAACAGGACTTCAGTGTGTTGTTGTTTTGTTTTTGTTTTCATAGAGTCCTATTTAACTGGTTATCAATATGTTGGTGTCTCACCAAATTCACATGCGTGTGGGGGGGTTGTAGGAGGCTGAGTTGTCTTGAGTGAGTGTGCATGGGGGAGTTTAGTGTGAGTGTGTGTGTGGGTAATTTTCTGTGTGTTTTTGGGGGGTTGGAGGATGGTGTTTTTTGTGGGGAGGGTGCTGTGTGTGTTGGGTTGGAGTTGTGCTTACATATTTGGGTAGACATATTTTGGTACATGTCATAATTATGCTACAGGGTGCCAATACTCTTGGCACACATACACAGTAAATATGCATTTCATTTCTAGCTATCTTTTCTTGGGGGGATTCCATGGGGGGTTTATACAGAATCTTAAGACTGTTTATATTCATATAGTTAACTGATTATATATTGACTCATTATTGAACTTTGAACATTTAAAGATGCATGAACTCATTTTCTAGGTGGTCCTTGAGAGATTTATTTTTTTATTATTTTTTTTTAATTTGGCAGTAATACTGACAATTGATATTATCTTGTAAAAAAATGTTGCAACACTGTAGATTTTGAGGTTTATGGTGTGTGTTAACTTGTTGAGAGTATAGTTTAGAAAATATCTCCAGATAAGTTTAATTCTGTATGAAAGTTTTAAACAGTTCACACAAGGTACGTTTTTCTTATCCCCTTCTTATTTTCATACATATATTTCTGATGTACATTTTTTTTTTATCATACTAGCAAGTTTTAACTTGGACACCTGTGGTATTAAATCTAAAGGTCTTGCTTTTAATTTTGAATGTATTCTAACACATACCTTCATAAATAATTTCAGCTACTGGCTTTGCCTACTTGAGTGTCCAGCTTATCTAATGGATTTGACCTTGAAAAGATTCTCAGTAATAACAAGTTAAAGTGATGTTGTTCATTCCATTTCAATTTGTGATATTTTGAAATAGGTACTTTTAACCATTGAAAATTATTTCTGCATTTTTTATGTACGATCTGGGTGTTAATAGATTGTGACTCTCTGAACAATTGTCATAAGTCTCTGAGGAAGGACTTGGTTGGTCTGAAAGCTTAGATATTGTTTTCATTTTTCAACATATATGTTGGTCCAATAAAAGGTATCAAGCCATTTGCTTCTGGATCTGGTCTTATAAGGACCAATATGGTAATTAATCTATTTCTGTATGTCATTCATTTCTAAGTGATTTCCTGTGATATGTTAAGATATTTGCTGAGACTTTATCTCTGGTTATCACTGCAGAATAAAAACATGTTTATGAAAAATGTCCACCATAGCATGCACTACTGCTCAAAATGATGCTCACAAAAGCTATATGTGCCTCAATAAATAAATATAATCACACACATATATTCTTATTTTGTTACTGTAATTATACATTTTGATAGCTCTTTATGTTTCTTTATATGAGATTCTCCATGGTCTGTTTCCAAATATCCAGCAAGAATGCAACCACTGTGTACCCTTTAAATTCCAATATCCTTTGATTATCATTCAAGGAGACTGTATAAGCTGGGGCTGATATGGCAAAATGCAGCAACATTCAAAATAATCAGCTACACATGGAGGGTATCAGACACTTTCAATTACATTTTTTTTCAACGTCCACTTGAGCTCTCAGGTCTGGACCAACATTTTGCCCCCGTGGGTTTCTTCAGGGGATTGAGATCCTGTTGCCAGGAAAGAATATCTTCTTAGAAATGATGTATTATATATCTAGTTTTCTCTCTGCTCTAAAATATGCCTTCTCTATCGCACTCAAGGTGAATACTGTAAGGTAATCATATTAGGAGTGAGTGGTGGATACAGTAAGGTAAGCATATTAAGAGTTTGAGCCCTTGTAGCAGCATGGTATACTTTGCAGAGTTTCTAGCTAGTAAGATGACTGTGTTACGATGACCAAATAAATTAATTTACAAAATCTAATGACATTTTGAGAACATTTAACAAGCTTCAATGAATTGCACAACAGTTATGTGAAACATAGTTTGCTCATTTTGCACAGCTCTATTCCTGAAGGGAGTGGTGGCAGAGGTGGAACAGGAATGATGTTGGAGCTTGATACAGACCAAATCCAGTGGAAAGTGGAACTTAGGAAACATTGTTTGCCCTTTCACTCCAGATATGACTAGTGAAATGCACATAATCCCCCCCCCACTCATTCACAAGCCTCAGTGTCTGTGAACTTACTGCCTTAGACATACTGAGCAGAATATTCCTGGAAACAGTGAAGTGTGAGGAAGGAGGGAGACGGGATATGGTCCACAAAAAGGTAACAAAGGCTTTGGAGGGAGGAAAGTGGACATTAGTCCTTTTGTGGAGGTGAGGGTTCTGAAGGGACTTGCTAATCTGAAGGTGGACAAAGCAATGGGGCCAGATGGGGAGCATGAAAGAGTATTGAGGGAGCTCATGGAAATATTGGCTGCACCGCTGATAGTTCTATTTAACAGCTCACTGGAAACAGGAGTGGTTCAGGAGGACCAGAGGAGGGTGTATCCCACCACACAAAAGTGATCAAGGAGGAGTCTGGCAATTATAGGCCAGTCAGCTTGATATTGGTGGTGGAACAGTTAATGGAATCACTGCTGAAAGAAAGAATTGTGAAATGTCTTGAACACAGTAGGCTACAAGACCCAAGGCAGCATGTTTTCAAAAGGGAAAGATCACATCAAATGAATATGATAGATTGCTTTGACTGGGTGACCAAGGAACCAGATCAGGTTGGAGCGGTGGATGTGGCCTATCTAGATTTCAGTAAGGTGTTCGACACTGTTCCACAAAGGAAACTAGTAAGCAAACTGGGTAGCTTAGGAGTGCGTCAAAAGGTGGTAAACTGGATAAGAAATTGGTTAGGGGATTGGTGACAGAGGGTGGTGGTAAATGGAGTTCACTCCAAGGAAGGGAGGGTGGCCAGTGGAGTACCTCAGGGATCAGCGCTGGGACCGTTCTCTTTAATGTCTTTATAATACTGCAGAGGAGCTGGAAGGAAAGTTCTGCAGCTTTGTGAATGACACCAAAATCTGCAATTGGGTGCACACTCGGGGAGGGGGAGGATGAGCAGAGACCTAGGAGAACTAGAGGAGTGATGAAGAGTATGGCAGCTGGGTTTCAATGCAAAAAAGTTCAAAATAATACACTTAGGGCACAGAAACCTAGGGGTAGGGGAGAAAATGGATGAAGTGGTATTGATAATTACCAAGTTGGAAACAGACCTGTGGTAATCATATTGGATGACCTAAAGTTGGCCAGGCAGTGTGACAAGACAGTAGGGAGGGCAAGTGTGTTGCTGGGGTGAATGGAGGAGTATCAACAGCAGAAGGAGAAAGGTGGTGTTGCCTCTCTATAGATCACTGGTAAGATCCCAGAGTATTGTGTCCAGTTCTGGAGACCACAGCTCCAGAAGAACATAGACAGAGTGGAGGTGGTCCAGAGGAGGGCAACTAAAAGGGTACAGGGTTTGCATCAAAAGCCCTATAAGGAGAGACTAAAGGACCTCAATATGTACACCCTGGAACAGAGCAGGGAGAGGGGGTAGATGACAGAGACTTTTAAATACTTCACTGGGATAAATAAGGTACAAGAGGAGAGTATTTTTCAGAAGAAAAGGTGCTCAAGAACAAGGGGACGTGCTATGAAGCTGGAGGGGGGGGGTAGATTCAGGAGAGATGAGAGGAAGTACTTCTTCACAGAAAGAGTGATGGATTTCTGGAACACCCATCCAGCGGTTGTGATGGGGGGAAAAAAACAATGGTGGCATTCAAGAATGCATGGGATAAGCACAAGCGAATCATAGTGGAAAGAAAGGGGGGGTGGAGAAGGAGCTGTAGATTGAGCACGGTCTAATATAATAGTGTAAGTGGGGAGAAATGGGCAGACTGGATAGGCTATGGGGTCCTTATCTGCCATCAAATTCTATGTTTCTATGATACTTGGTGGCACTGGCATGATGGAACCTTTCCCTGCCCCCCCAACATTCCTTTCTCTTCTAATTCTTCTTTTTTTATGGTTTGTACATGACATGATGGTGGTCACCCACCCACACATATCGCCCACTCTGATGCGCAGTCCTCCTTCACCTTACTAGGGACCTGGGGCTGGATTTTCAGCCCTTCAGGGACTTAGTCCCACGGCGCAACCACTACTGTGTGCCAAAATCTCTGCATCTTTGGAGAACTCTATTCTCATCCCTTGCTCTGCATGGGTGATGGGCACAGCTTCAGGTGATGTTATGCCTGATGTCAACAGGCATAACATTTTGGTGCAGCTGCACTGAAAAAATATCCAGATGCTGCCGTAAATCATGGAATTAGTCGTAAACCCACCCCACCTTTGAAAATACAGCAACTGTGGGAAAAACTGCGGCTCCACAAGTGGAGACCCACTTGCACCAGTTTTTACTCCATAGCCACACAACTTTCAGGGGCTTTGGAAATCTGTCCCCTAAGTGTCTTACTGCAGCAGCCTAGTTCACTTGGCTTTTTCTCACAGGAAAAGAAAACAAAAAAATAAAGATGGAGTTCTGTGTTCTGCACTATCAGCAGTCAGCAAAAAAAAAAAGCCAAATAAATCCTTTAGAACTTTCTCTGAAACTTTTTTCTCCTGCTAAATTCACTTCACTCTGCTTCTGTTGCAGAGTGCAAAAAAAAAAAGTAAAAAAAAAAAGAAAGATGGATTTCTATGCACTTACCACAAAGCACTCAGTAAAATATTTGTCAAATAAGTCCTTCAAAAATCCCTTCTGCACCTTTCTCTATCTGTTAAATTCATTCTGCCTTTCTCCTCCTGCAGGAGATGTAGCTGCAAGTGTAGGCTCACACTCTACACTCTCCTCTTCTCTCCTCTTCTCTCCTCTGCAGCACAATTGCACTAACCTGACTGCCTGAAGCTAGAGTTAAGTAAGCATTAATCCATGACAAAGGAGGGCTCTACTAGGGAATAAATGCCCGATTGGGAGATTGTAGCATGAGGCTGCAGGCCAAGTGCCTCCAACCACCAACCAGGCATTAATTCCTTAGTAAAACCTGACTTTGGAGTGGATTAATGTGCTTGTAACATGGCAAGTGAAATGTAAGGATTTTTAAACTACTGCTTAATTTAGAATTACAGAAAGATGAGGGAAACCAATACTTGTACTTCATAAAGCATATTTGAGTTTACTCACTTTGAAATGCTGTCTGGATCTTGAGAGGTACACGGGCATATTGCACAGTACACATACATTAATGTAGTATCTGATATTTTACAAGATGTACTAAGTGTAGATTAATGTGTACAACTGACAAAAATGTCAAGATTTTCTACTTGTCATCCACGGTTCTGATGTTTTGCTGTCTGTTTCTACAGTGCACTCCTGTATCACAATACTGCAATGTAGGGGTAAATATACATTTGCATAACAAAATATTAATGAAAAAAACTGGCAGCATTTTGCTGCTTTTAGCACTGCCATTATTTGCTTCATAGGTCACTTATGTTGACTGCTTCACTCCGATAGCTGCATTGGGTGCTCTGTGGTTAACATCGGTGGCACCTCTCTGCACACTGATAGTGATCGCTGCAGTAATGGAGTTCTGTGAAGTGGGTGGCTCGGCCACACACCAGGAAGACAATTGCACACAGTAGGTACTGTAAGTTAGAAAGCACAGTTCAGTGTAAAGTGCCACCTACAGGCAGCTGCTTAGTGCTTTAGTAAGCACGCTCCCAAGCAGATGACAGAAGATGGACACGGCATTATAGAAGTTGGAGCGGGCATTACTTGAGAATTAATGCCATGTCCAACTTCTATCATGTGATCTCTTTCAATCAATCCACTTGCTCGTTCTGAGGCAGTATAGCACAGTGGTTTAAGGCTCTGAGCTACAAGCTGGAGACCTGGATTTGAATCCCATAGTCCCCACTTGCATACTGTGTGACCCTGAGCAAGTCACTTAACCTCCTTGTGCTCCCAGATCACACCTGTAAACAAGCTTTCAACTTAGTGTGTCTCTCCTGGTAAAATAGCAAAAAATTAAAAAAATTGCCATGTTACAAATGTAGTTAATTAGTGAACTGGAATAATAATGCATGATTCTCTGATGATTTCTAAATTTTTTCTGATCAAAAGTCACTCTTCTTGACATTAAAGGAGCTCTTTCAGGAAAGTCCTTCCCTTTGAGAGAGGCAGAGTAGAAATAGCAGTGAGATGTGTGCAGCATGTGGAGTTCTTGATTTCTAGAACTGCTGATGTGCTGCAGCAGGTCATGCTGCTTCTGAACCGGTTGGGCAGGCTTAGTATTGGCTCCCTGTTAAAAGTGCAAGGGTGCAGCATTAAAGAGAAGGAGGGAAACCATGCCCCTGCAGATCAACTTTACCAGCATCTAAAACACCAGATTTCAGCATGTTCACTGAATGCAAACTTGGCATCAGCTCATCTTTATTTCAGTGTCAGCAGGCATTGTTTAAGGTATTGTCCTACTGGTTAAGGGTTCCTTTGTGACCTGTTTAAAGTGGAGATCAGGAGCATAGCCAGGCATTTTGAACTTGTATCAACAGTTGACAAATTGTTGCCACCCCCTCTCCCATAAACACAAACCAAAAGATGTGCTGCCCCACCATACAAGCATTGCTCCACCCCCATTTCAGTCAACTAAATGTAGTAAGCCAATGATCCTAATAGATTCACATTTTATTTTATCTAACACAGACTGCCAATCAGACAGATGTTGGCTGGCTTTTAGTTACAATGTTTAGGATACATTGTGATACGTCTCTGTACTACGTAAGGGTAGCCAGCCTTTTAGAAGTCCATTCACACCAGCACTCATGCACACATAGTCAGGTCACTCGTACAATTATGGCCCCTAAGTTTAGCACCCACCAACTTTTGAAGATCATGCACTAATTCACACTAACGTACCCAAGGATGTGAGGCTCTGTTTGTGTTTGTTGCCCTAGCTTGAGGCTCATGTTGCCCCTGGATTTTCTAGAGTTTACTGTACTCAGCAGAGTACACTGAATATGCCTGCTGACACCCATGGTGGAGATAAATGGTTCAAATGATGATACAGATGAAGCCCCTTAATCGGGACGTGGATAACAGGGATGTCCACTTTATTGGGACATCCCACCGGGTACCAATTAATTGGCTATGTTATCCAATGGGGCTTTCAGTTGTTTAATTGGGACACCCCAGCCACCTATATGGAATGATTTCTGGCCTGACTTATCTGCCTGTTATATCGTTAATCCCTTTTCACACCTAATTATGTGTGAAAAGTAATTAGCAGCTCCTGTTCCTGGCTCCCAGTTTGTCACCTCCAAACAACAGAATTAATGTGGTGTTAAACTGTCACCTCCAAACACTGTTGAGAGAGTGTGCTCAGTATTCTGACATGCCTCTGAGTTCCAGCGGAGCGAGGGAGAGTGAGAGAGAGAGAGAACCTATGCTCACATCAGTCCGGTGTTTTATTTCTACCATGTCGAGCGGGGAACAACTGTGCTGTCATCATTTGATGAGACATTGGTGATGGATTTGCATGCTGAATTGTGTACCATTCCTTCCAATGCTCTATCTCACACTCTCTCTCTCTTTCCATCTCTCTTGCACTTTTTCACCATCTTACACACAGCTGTAAAAGAGTGATTTTCTAAAAGAGCAGGTGGGGAAGAAAGAGAGAAAGAGAAAAAATGTGCTCATTAATTTTAAACATGCCTGAGACTACTGTTGCTTTTAACCTCTGATCTCTTACCTTAGAAGTGTCCATGCTGTCACTGTCTTTCTCCCCCCCAGCGGCAGAAGGAGACTGCAGTCTTCCCTTCAAGCAATCTGGTGGGCTTTAATAGTGTACTGCATGACAGTGGTAAGGAACACTAACAGGTTGTTAAAGTTGTGTTTACTGTCGACTCTCACTTCAAAAATCCTGGTTTTCACCCCAGGATGCTAGCTTCATGGTGGTATGCAAGCATGACGCCTGTCACCCCTGGCGTCCCCCACCCATTAAGTCTCTCTCTCAGAACACTGTCACCAAAGATGCAGCACTGTGCCAGTGCATGACTGTTCTCCCTCCCCGGAGGGGGACAGTATCCTCTGAGACACTCAATCCTCCTCTGCCAGCTAGTCCCCAGTGACCCAGGCTTGGTATTGAACCCAGGTCCCCAGTGTAGTAGCAGGTATGTCTTTTAGTGCCTCATCCCTCCACACCGCTGGGTCAGCAACAAGTAATTTTTTTCCAATAGTAGACATGTTCAGATGTATCTGTATGCCATGATAATTTATTAAAGCAATTTTGTTCTAACTATGACATTTTCTTCATAGTATTTCCACAACAAAGATACATAATGTGACTGTTACAGCATACTGGTCATTTGTCTAAATAGCTCCATTTTTCTGGGGTTGGCGGTAGGGTGGGAATGGGTGAGAGTCATGCAGCAAGTTATCTGTCATATTTATTATCCATAAGATGTGTAGAATTAGAATTTTGTCGGGTTAGAAATCCTAAGATGCTACTGTTTCTCTCCGACAAGAAGACACACACACCCTCTTTCTACTTCTTTAATGTGAACCATACGTTTATTTATGTATTTATTTATTTATTTATTTCAGATTGGGATTAATACTTTTGAGTCAGGGACTCCTTTACAAAGGTTCCAGGTCATACAGCTACATAAGACAATCAAACAACACATAGGTTACATAAGGTTACACAGATTCAATAGTAAGTCACATTACAAGTTACAAAAGGGTCCACATGAGTACATTGGTTGTAAAGGAACATAGTGAGCCTAGTAGCCCGTGACACAACATGACAAGATTTGAGTTCAGTGAGAAACAGAGAGAAACATAGAAACATAGAAGTTGATGGCAGATAAGGACCGCAAGGCCCATCCTCTCTGCCCATTTCTTTTTCTACCTTATGAATGTGCCATAGGCCTTTGCTCTGTCAATGGCCTATCTATTCATACTCATCTGTATTGCTCCCTTATGCCTATCCCATGCCTGTGTGAAGCCCTGCATTGTATTCATAGCCACCACTTCCTGAGGTAGGCCGTTCCATGCATCCATCACTCTTTCTGTGAAAAATAATTTCCTGACATTCCCCCTTAATCGGCCTCCCTCTATATTCATGCTGTGTTCTCTTGTCCTGCTATTTTTCTTATATTGAAACTTGTTAGACTCTTTCACCTTGTTAATGCCCTTAAGGTGTTTGAATGTTTCGATCATATCACCACTCTCCCTCCTTTGCTCAAGGGTATACATATTGAGCTCCAATAATCTGTCCTCATATGTCTTCTGATGCAGTCCCTGCACCATTTTGGTTGCCGTTCTCTGGACTGGCTCAATTTGGTTAATGTCCTTGTGAAGGTGTGGCCTCCAGTACTGCATGCAGTACTCCAGATGGGGCCTAACCAGTGTCTTGTAAAGAGGGATTATTACCTCCCTCTTCTGACTTGTGATACCCCTACTAATACACCCCAACATCCCTCTAGCCTTACCTACTGCTTTAGAGGTCTGCTTGGATGATTTCAGGTCACCGGTGATGATGACGCGCAAGTCTCTTTTTTCCCTTGTGACTGCCAGCAACTCCCCTCCCAGCCTATAGGTGGCTTCAGAGTTTCTCTTCCCTATGTGCATGATGTTACACTTCTTTGCGTTAAACCCCAGTTGCCACTCTTCTGACCATTTTGCTAGTTTATCCAGATCTCTTCTCATTCTGCCCACCCCAACTGGATCATCTACTCTGTTGCAGATCTTGGTGTCATCTGCAAACAGACAAACCTTACCTTCCAGTCCATCTGTAATGTCACTAATGAAGATATTGAAGAGGACTGGCCCCAGGACTGATCCCTGAGGTACCCCACTTGTGACTTGCATCTCTTCTGATGGTATACAGTTTACCACCACTCTCTGTTTTCTGCCCGTCAACCAGTTTGCCACCCAGTTGACCAATGTCTGACCCACCCTGAGCCTACCCAGCTTATTAATCAATCTGCTATGTGTAACAGGACTGAAAGCTTTGCTGAAGTCAAGGTAGGCAACATCAACTGCTCCCCCTTGGTCCACCACTCTGGTTACCCACTAAAAGAAATCTATGAGATTAGTTTGACAGGACCTTCCTTTTGTAAACCCGTGCTGTCTTGGATCCTGTGCTCCTATGGATTCCAGGTGTTGCACTATCCTTTCCTTAAGGAGTGTCTCCATAATCTTGCCTATGACAGAGGTAAGACTGACTGGTCTGTAGTTCCCTGACTTCTCCCTGCTACCACTCTTGGGGAGCGGGATCACATGAGTACTTCTCCAGTCTTCTGGGACCTCTCCCATCCTCAGAGACTCACTAATCAGTTCTGATAATGGCTCTGCTAGTTCCACCCTTAGCTCCTTTAGTACCCTGGGATGTATGCCATCAGGTCCCATTGCCTTGTCCACCCTGAGCTTATCGAGCTCTTGTAGGACCCTTTCTTTTGTGAAGGGACTAGTGCACACCTCTCTCCCCCCTGTGTCCATGGTGCAGAGTTGTGGGCCCTGCCCTACCTTTTCTTCAGTAAATACTGAGCAGAAGTATCTATTTAGGATACATGCTTTTACATGGTCCTCCTCCTCACACGCCCCCATATCCCCTTTGATCTTAACAATACCCCCTCTGGACTTTCTCCTTTCACTAATGTATCTATAGAAAGTCTTGTCACCTTCTTTTACTGTTTGTGCTAGTGTTTCCTCTGTTTTGGGCCTTTGTCTGCCTTACTGCCTTCCCTGCTTCCCTTAGGGAAGTTTGGTATGCCTCCCTATCTTCATCCTGCTGCATTCCCTTATATTTCCTGAAGGCCAGCCTTTTGGCTTTGACCTTATCAGCTACTGTGTTTGAGAACCAAATTGGTTTCCTTCTTCTTTTGCACTTCCTTTTCTCACTAACACAATGGGATGTTGCTTCAAGTATTGCATCTTTAGTGCTTCCCCACTTTGTCTGTACCCCCTCACCTGTATTTGTTTTTACTAGGGCTAGCTTAGCTCTGTTGGCCATCTTATCAAAGTCAGCTACTCTGAAGTCTCATATGTTTGCCTTGGAATGAGATGATTTTGCTCTAGTGGCCAAATTGAACCATACCATGTGATGGTCACTGGCCCCCAGGTGACCTTCTACCTGGAGATCTGTGATCCTTTCCCTGTTAGTCAGTATTAGATCTAGAATAGCCCTGTCTCTTGTGGGTTGTTGTACCAGTTTGAGGCCCTGCCCCTGCAGGGAATCCACCATGTGTCTAATTCTGGCAGATGTCCATGCTGGTATTGACCAATCTGTATCTGGCATGTTGAAGTCTCCCATTATCAGAACCTCCCCTTTAGCTGTCATGTTTTGTATATCATCTAACAGTAACGTGTCTATGTCCTCCCCCTGATCTGGAGGCCTGTACACAACCCCAGTTCATATGGCTGTCCCATTTCCTGTTTCCAGGGTGACCCGCAGTTCTTCTGGCTTCTTATGTGTATTCTGAATTTCTGTAACTTTGATATTTTCATTGACATAAAGGGCCACTACACCCCCCTTTTTGCACCTTGGTCTCTTCTGAACAGTACATGGCCAGGTACTGAAGTATCCCAAGTGTGGTTACTGGTAAACCATGTCTCGCTAATGGCTACTATGTCCAGTTTAGCCTCTGTCATTATTGCCTGCAGGTCTAGGATCTTGTTTCCCAGACTGCAAGCATTTATGTACATGATTTTCCATTGGTCAGATTTTGGTGTATTAGTTGTTGGGCGAGGTCTGGCATTTCTTCCGTGCATCGTATGGGGAGCTGGACCTTTTTCTTTACCTGGTGATGCAAATGAACTACAAACATGCTGAACTCCTGTTTGACCACTAGCTGAGGGGGTAGGAGTGTTCTTCCCATTTGATGTATTGGGTGTTTACACTTCAGATGCAAATTGTAGTGTAAAGCTATGCCAGGGTAAGTGCAGAGTACAGCAAGAGGACTAGAATCCAAAACTTGCTTGAATTAGTGAAGCAGTCAGAAAAGGCTTTGTCAGCACACTGGCATAGGGGAAAGAGTGTGGTTGGGGGGAGAACCATGGTAGGGGTGAACAGAGGGGAAGGGGAGTAGGCAGAAGAGGAAGAGGGGGAATACCAGGGGGTGAACCAGGGAGTGGGGGGGGGGTGGCAAGGGGAGCTGATAGGAAGAAGATGGGGTAGTAGGGGAGATCAAGGGAGGGGAGATGCAAGGTGGGGCAACAAAGACTGGGGGGTGGGGGGATCATTTTAACAGTTTACACTAGTGTCTGAAGGGGTGGTATGAAAGGAGCCCAGGGATCTCTGCTTTGACAAGGGCTAGATATTGTTAGGGTTTATGGAAACATTTACGGATATTCTTTTATGCTAAGTGGGCTCAGAGGCTCAGTTTGAACTGGCTAACCTTACTGCACTTGGTCAGATCCTTGGGGAGTTCATTGAGCCCCTTGGGACTTGTGAAGACACTGACCAAGTGGCAAGTATTCTATATTACCTATCCACAGAACTGGTACACAGATATTATTAATTAAGCTAATAGGCTATAATGTGTTGGGTTCAACATTTGTTTCTACATGTTTTATTCTTTTGAGGGACTACTATATATTAGGATCTAATACATTATATTAGATAACCTTTGATGTCCGTGCATGTTTTGAAACAACAGGGCAGAAACAGTTCCACCCTATTAGTTTTAACATAAAATTAAACAAATGATTACTTACCTCTCCTTGTACAGCCACAGGCTTTCTGCCATGCAATGTTTACACATTTGGTTTATATATGTATATTTTATAATGGCAATAAAATACAGTGCTAGTAGTATAGTGTTGGGGTTATGTGGGAATGCCCATATGCTGGCAGTATAGCCTAGAAGTTAGAGGAACGAGGTGTGAATGCGCTTGACACACCCAGCAGACCAGACCTGAGTTTGATTCTCACAACCTCCACTTGCATACTGTGTGACTCTGAGCAAGTCACTTAACTGCCCAGTGCTCCCAGGTCGCCCCTGAAAACAGGCACTTGTGCCTAGTGGGCCTTACCCGGTTACCAAAGACTAAAATAAATAAAAATAAATAAATAAATATGTGGGTATACATAAACTCTAAGGCCACAGGCCAGTGTGTTAACAAAGTTCAAGATATAGTTATTACTAAGTTTAAGCCCCACCACTATAGCTATTACACTGAAAAAAAATTATAGAAAAATTATAAGAATAAAGGTTTAGAGAAGTTTAATGAGCATTCTGTAACAATTTTCGACATATGTGTTTATAATGCATGGGGAGAGGCTTATTATTAATTAAATTCATGCACATTACACTGTTATTATACCATCGATATGACATCAGATGGTTGCTATATCCTCTTCACTATGTCATAACAATGGCATAACAAAATAGAACGTTCACTATGTAACATTCTGTACTGTGAATTCAATACAAACTGGTGCCCATACACTATAAAAGCTAATGGATGGTCTTCGGGTAACAATTCCGCAGCAATCACTTCTCAAGGTTGCCATGACAGCAGTAAACTTCTTGAGCTTTTCTCTCGAGGTTTACAATGTCATGACAATCTCTCGAAGTGATTATAGCATGGTTATTAACTGAAGACCATCCATTATCCTCTGTTACAGACTGTTGACAGTGAAGAACAGTTTGTTGGTGTTATCCAGTCAGAATGTAGGGATAAGCATACAGTCCCATTATTTAGTCTACTGTCCGGTTATGGCAGAATTATAGACTGAAAGAGTACATCTAACCAATCAGAACATTCCTTTCCCCTGTATTTGAGACACTGTTATTATAAGGAATGCCTCACATGAAAATGCCTTGGAAATGGGCTTGTTTAGGAGGCAATCATATATTTATTAATTGACCTTTATCAATAATATATTATTATTATTGCCACAGAGACCATACTTATAGTTGCAACTATAGTCTCATTTACATTTCTTAGGGTACGTGAACTATGAACCAAAGGTGAAAATGCACATGTGCTGACTCTTACAAGAGTGTTCTCTCTGGCAGTATTAACATACATAATGGGACAGTAACCCTTCATTCTCATTGGTGGAGGAGTGACATGTGCAGTATAATATCCATTTGAAACAAAAAACACCCTTTTGTGCTTCATGGTTGCAAGACTGGAGAATGTTGTGGGATTTATAGGGGACAGAGACCTGTCATTTACATAATCATAACCAAGTAGAAAGAAAACACTGGCCAGAATGAACTCTGATTTTCAGAAAAAGGAATTCTTGTTTGAAAATAAAAATAAAGATCTGTTAGGTAAGCAGGAGTCTTTTAAGTAACTCCATCTTCTATCTGGCTGAAAGCAATTGGTAACAAATGAAAACACAATCTGGCCATGAAAGTCCCATGCCTATAAATCTGGTCAAAGCTAGGTCATGAAAAACCAGGGCATCAGGACTGCAGAAATAAACTTACAATAACAAAAATGCACTGAGTAAGCATGCTGCTTGAAGACTAGTGGTGAACGCCACAGTTTTCAGTCATTTGCATCTTCACCGATATAGGGTAAGATATTTTGCAGTCACTGATAAAAATCATATATGCTTTCATATAACTGAATACCTTTGTTATTCTCGTCACACTCTCTCTGTCCATAAACAAGCATCTCAGTCATGTTTATATGCACTTTATTGAAAAAATTGACCAGTCTCATTAAACTTAAACAAAAAAAAATAGTTTCAAACTTCCAGCTTGGTATATTATTTCTATTGTGCACAGTGTAAGTGAGTATTAAACTAACTTCTTTAACCAAAAAACACTTTTAATTTCAGAACTTATAAATTAAAATTGATTTAAAAGTCTAATCAAATATTGTCTAAAACAATCCAGTTATAATACTTAAATGTCTAATCAAATATTGCCTAATATTGCCTAAAACAAGCCAGTTATAATTTATCTAACTCTCCACACTGACTGAATTAAAAAGGGAATTGGTTCACCAGCAAAGAAAATAAAATCACCATAAGCATCAGCAGACTTAATTTTTATTGCATTGCCCACCTTCCCCACCCCAAATTCAGTTTCAGGCCATCCTGTTCTTTATTATGAAGGATATTTACATGGCAACAGGAGCTTGGCCTCTTATAGGGTCAGACTGTGGTACAGGGGGCCCACTTGGAAAGCATTTGAACATAGCCTTTCTTTACAGTGAAAGTTTGCATGCATCTTCCGATTGTATTCACTTGCATTATCCTCCACTTATATAGAAACATAGAGCATGATAGCAGAAAATGACCAGAGGTCCATCCAGTCTACCCCTATTCCCTATAAGCCCTGGAACCTATTGTTCCTCCAGGGTACTAACCCTCCCCATCCTATCCCCTTTCTAACATACTAAAATGCCAGCAGAATAGGACTAATGGTCTCTTGAGTCTGCTCAATTTTCAGCACCCACACTGAGGGCCAATTTTGGTGTCCCCCTCTCCTCCTTGGATTATACTGTCCCCAGTCCTAGATGTTCCACCTGTATTGGTCCTGGTCAGATTTACCCTCCCCCTGTACCTGTCCCATCCCCCTCTTAAACCCATCCACAGTCTCCACCTCTAGCAGCTCCCTGGGCAGTGCATTCCATGGCTTCACCACCCTTTCAGTGAACTAACATCTCCTCCTCTCCCCCTCTGAGCCTGCCTCCTTCCAGCTTACACCCGTGACCTCTTGTTGCCCCACCCACCTTCCTTTGGAACACTCTGACTGGGCCTCCTTTATTGATCCCTTTCATGTACTTAAAGACCTCTTACATGTCCCCCGTCCCTCCTCTCCTCCATGGTGTACATGTCAAACTTCTTGAGCCTCTCCTCACAGGTCCTCTCCCCCAGGCCCCAGATAATTTTGGTTGCCCTCCTTTGAACTCTCTTCCCTGGTCTTGTTGCCCTGGGTGACTACTATTCCCTTAATTCTGTCCCATGCCTGCTTGAATCCCCTGACTGTCTTTGCACACACCACCTCAGACAACAGGCTGCTCCAAGGTTCCACCACTCTTTCTGTGAAGAAATGCTTCCTCATATCCTCCTGTTAATTTCTACTCGTGACCACATGATCTCGAGTTGGTATTCAGGGCAAATAATTCCCCACAATTTACCTTATTAATTCTTTTAAGGAACCTGTAGGTCTCTATCATATCTCTGCCCTCCTATTTGGTTTCCAGTGTATTCAGTGCCTTGAGGCGTTTCTCATCAGATCTGCCCTGCTGGCCCTGAATCATTTTTGTTACTCTGCACTGCATTGTTTCCAGTCTATCCCTGTCCTTCTGAGTTGAGGACTCCAGAACTGGATGCATTACTCCAGGTAAAGCCTCACCAGGGATCTGCATAGGGGAAATATTTCCTCTTTTTTTCTGCTAACAATACCCCTCCTAATACAGCCCAGCATCCTGTTACACTTGCTATAGGCCTTGTTGCACTGGTTCACTTGTTCAAGGGGGTTGCTGATAACTCCTAGATGCCGTTCCTCTTCTGTAGTACTAAGTCTCCCCCACGCATCCAGTACTTCACCTTGGAGTTCCTTTTACCTAAGTTCATTGCCTTGGTTTTTTTTTGGCAATGAATTTTAACTGCCAGACCTCTGGCCACCCCTCTAGTTTTTGTAGGTCGCTCTGCATATCCCTTATTCCCTCATCACTGTCCACCCTCCCACTTGGTTTTGTGGCATCTGGGAAGAGACACACCTTACCTTTGATTACCTCACCAATGTCACTAATGAACATGTTGAAGAGGACCGGACCCAGGACAGATCCCTTTGGAACACTGCTCATAACCTCCCTTCTCTCTGATTTAACCTTGTTGACCACTACTCTCTGCAGCCTCCTTTCTAGTCAACTACTCACCCAGTTCACTACGGTTTTAGCTGCACCCAGGTCTTTCATCTTTTTGAGCAACCTTTTGTGCAGTACCAAATCAAAAGTCGTGCTGAAGTTAATGTACACTAGATCCTCAGCATGGGCCTTGTCTACTTCCTTGGTCATCTAGTCAAAGAAAAAAATCAGGTTAGTCTGACAAGACCTTCCCACCATGAAACCATGTTGTTTACTATCCTGGAGCCCATTGCTCTCTTAGTGGTCCACAAGGTCCTCTGATTAATGATTCCATCAGCCTCTCCATGATAGTGGTCAAACTGACAAGCCTGTAGTTCGCTGGCTGCTCCGTAACCCACCCCCCAGTTATGGAGTGAGTTCTGCTGCTAATTAGTTAAGTATCCTTGGATGCAACCCCTCTGGTCCTGGGGCCTTACCTATCTTAAGGGCTGCCAGCCTTTTCAGAACCCTCTCACTAATAAGTATTAGCTGCCTTTTTTCTGGAAGACCCTTAGCGGCCGTTTGATGCCACTTTCTGGCATGGACCTGCAGTTCTCCTTAGTGAATACTGAACAAAAGTAGTCATTCAGGATAGCATCCTTTTGCTCGTCCTCCTCTATCACCTGACCCCCCCTCAAATAGCCATGTGATGCCCCCTTTTTCCTTTTTTCACTGGTATGTCTAAAAAAACTGTTTTCTCTATTCTTGACCCCTTCACAATACACAGCTCCATGTCTGCTTTTGCCTCCCTGATGACCCTCTTTGCCTCCTTATTTTTCCATAGATAATCCTCCCTTTCTGTCTCCCACTGCTTTTCCTTGTTTTCAGAGAAGGGCCTTCTTTTTGGCCCTAACTGCTTCCCTGACCCTAGCTGAGAACAACAGTGATCTCTTAAACCTGTTTTTTTTATTTAGATTCTGTTCTTATGTAAGTCTTTGATGCCTTGAGGATGGCTCACTTTATTGCCCCCTCACCTCTCCTCTACCCCCTTATGTCCTGCACCCCTACTAACCCATCCCTGTCCAGTTCCCTCAACCTATCAAAGTCCGCCCTTCAAAAGTCAAATTCATGCTTCAATATCAGCATGTCTTTTTTATAAACTACAATTCCTTCATTGAGAATAAAGAATATAGAGCACCACATAAGTAAACATTTCAAAACAATACTGCTGCACAAACATCCCCTATGGAACCTATGAACATACAAAATTTGCCAACAAATAAAGGTCTAGAGGTCTATCAAGTCTGCTCAAATATGCAGCTAGCACCCCTTATTCTGTAGCTGCCTCTCCCTTCCAGCCTTCCCCTTCATTAACCCTCCCCCTTGTCCTGTCCCATCCCCTTTTAAAGCAGTACACTGTTCTACTGGATACTACTTCTGCAAGTAATGCATTCCACCCAGCCCCCACCCTCTCTGTAAAAAAGTGTCTCCTCATCTCCCTCCTGAACCTTCCTCCCTCCAGTCTCATTTCATGGCCCTTGGTGTCCCTCCTGTCCCTTACTTTGAACAGCCCCTCTGTACCTGTCTTGTTTATTCCTTTCATGTACTTAAAGGTTTCAATCATGTCCCCCCTATCTCTCCTCTCCTCCAGTAAGTACATGTTCAGCTCCCTCAGCCTCCTCTCGTATGATAAGTCCCCAAGCCCCTTGATCATCTTTGTTGCCCTGCGCTGCACCGCCTACAGTAACTTAATGTCCCTCTTCAGATACGGGCACAAGTACTGCACGCAGTACTCCAGGTGCGGTCTAACTAATGACCTATACAGTGGCAGAATCACCTCCTCCCTCCTCGAGGATATACCCCTTACAATACAACCCAGCATTTTTTTGGACTTTGCAGCTGCCTTTCTACATTGTGCCGAGTTGTTCATTGACCCTGTAATAAGCACACCCACATCCTTCTACTCCTCTGTCTGGGCTAGCTGCACTCCCCCCAACTGGTAACTTCTCCTTGGGGTCTTCATCCCAAAATGCAGCACCTTGCACTTTTTGGCATTAAACCTCAGTTGCCAGGTGTCTGACCAGGTTTCAAGCTTTGCCAGATCATCCTGCAACCCATGCCATCCCCCTAGGTCATCCACCACCGCTCCTACCTTGGTATCATCAGCAAACAGACTGATCTTGCTCTTGATGTCCCATGATATGTCTGCAATGAATATCCCAAACAACACTGGTCCCAACACCGAGCCCTGTGGAACACCGCTTGTCACTACCCTTGGGTGTGAGAGCTCACCACCCACCACCACCCTCTGTTGCCTTCCCTGAAGCCAGTTTCCTACCCATCTCACCAGCTTTGCACCCACTCCTGTGCCTACTAACTTACTTCCCAGCCTTCCATGTGGCACCGAGTCAAATGCCTTACTGAAGTCCAGATACAGGACATTCACTGCATTGCCCCTGTCCAGTTGCCTAGTTACCCAGTCATAGAACTCCATCAGGTTGGTTTGGCAGGATCTGCCCTGTATGAAGCCATGCTGCCTGCTGTCCTGTAGTCCTTTGGCCTCTAAGAGGGCCACCAGCCTCTCCTTCAGGATAGTCTCCTCTAGCTTACCCACGATGGATGCAAAGCTCACTGGTCTGTAGTTTCCCGGTTCATCCTTGGGGCCACTCTTGTGGAGGGGCACCACATGAGACATCCTGCAGTCCTGAGGTACACACCCTGAATGTAATGAGGCATTAAATAGGTCTGTCAAAGGTCCTGCAAGGACCTCTGCCAGCTCCTTCAGTACCCTGAGGTGGATGCCATCTGGGCCTGGCGCCTTGTCCACCCTCAGTGCCTTCAAATCCTCTTGAACTCTGCCCTCCATGATTTCATCATCTGGCACCACTCCCCCCCCCTTTTCTGCCATTTCTCCCCCCTTGGATGTCACCCCCCTCTTCTCTTTAGTAAATACTGAGCAGAAGCACTCATTTAGTGCTTCTGCCTTATCGCACCCTGCTTCCACCCAACACCCCTCCTTCCTAATCCTTACTATGTAGTCCTTACGGCTCCTTTTCTCCCTGATGTACCTAAAGAAGTCATTCTCTCCCTTTGTAATGCCTTGTGCCAGCCTGAGTTCTGTAGATGCCTTGGCTCCCCTTACTGCCCTTGTCACCTCCTTCGATTCCGTCAAGTGCTCCTCCCTGTCCTCCCCTTCCTGTTTTCTTGTACTTCCTAAAGGCAGCTCTTTTCTCCTTACCTTTCCATGACCTCCTTGCTCAACCAGCTCAGTTTCTTAGCCCTAAGCGTTCTTGCTCTGGGCCTTGCAGCAGGTTTTGGTTGCCTCCACTATCCCCAGCTTTATGAGCTCCCACCTCTGGTTAGTGTCCATACTAGATTGAATTCTGGCCAGGTACCCTTTTACCACTTCCCCCATCCTCCCAAAGTCGGCATTCCAGACGTCCATCACTCCTGTGCCAGATTCCACTACTTCCTTGCCCATATCCAATGTGAGCCATACTGAGTGGTGATCACTCTCTGACAGTGGTTCCTCCACTGTAAATCCTCTCACAAAGTCCCCATTTGCCAGCACAAGGTCAAGGGTATTCCCTAACCTGGTTGGTTCACTGACTATTTGCAGCAGGAAGCTGTCCTGGAAGGCATCCAGCAGTACCTGCTCCCTTCTGTTCCTGGTTGTTTAGGTACTCCAGTCCACTCCTGGCATGTTAAAGCCCCCACAATCACCACACTACCCTTTTCTTGCAGGTCCTCCTGATCTGTCCTGCTAGTTCTCTGTCTAACTCCTCCATCTGAGATGGCACCCTGTACACCACTCCCATTCTAAGAATCCTATTCTTGTAATCCTGGATTTGCATCCAAAGTTACTCCGTACTACCCTCCTCCTCTTCCTCCATTACACACTTGAGTCCTTCCTTCACATATAGTGCCACACCCTCTACTTTCCCAATCACCCTGTCCCTACGAAATAACCTGTACCCTGGTACAGACAGGTCCCAGTCATTGTACTGGGTGGCCCATGTTTCTGTGATGACTGCAATGTCCACCTCTCCCTCTGCCATGAGCACCTGTAACTCTGCAGTTTTCCTCCCAAGGTTCCTAGCATCAAGGGTAACCACCTTCCACCCTTCCCCCCCATCCTGCCCTCCTTTACTAGCATCACCAATAGTACTTGCCATTTGTCCCTTGTCACTGTTATGGGGGGGTAAGCTCATATGGTTTCCCAACCTGTGGTCTCTGCATGTCTCTTGCCCAATTGCCACCCCCCGCTCAAAGTTTAAATTCCCAACTTCCTCTATGTACTCCTCCATCCTCTGTTTCAACACTTTCTTACCCTCCTCAGTCAAGAGTGGTCTGTTCTTGGCATAGAGACTACTGTCCTCCTAGGTCCCTCCCCACCCCCCCAACAGCCCATACCCTTTAGCACAACACCAGGTTCTTAGCCACCCATTAAATTCCTCTATTCTCAGCGTTCTTGTTGTGCTTGCCTTGGGCACTGGAAGTGTCTCTGAAAAAGGTACTGATCTTCCTGCCCCTCACATAATTGTTTCTAGTTCCTCAAACCTCCTCTGGACTATACCTACTGTCTTGCCAGCCAGGTCGTTCATCCCAAGATGTATAATTAAATGAGGCTTGTCTCTACCCCTTCTAGCATATTTCAGAATAGACTGTCCCACCCTTTCTGCTGTCATTCCTGGCATGGCCTCCACCCAAATGCAACTATGCCTCTCCCCCTTGCTACCCCACCTGACTCCTGTTAGTACTGAGTCCCCCAGCACTAAGATTCCACCACTCTTGCTCCCTGCTTGCTTCCATTCATCTCCCTCTCTCATTTCCAGCTCCTCGTCTTCCTCCTGCACATTTCTTCCCCCTTTTGCCCCTGCTGCAATTCTCCCAGCAGAATTTCCCTCGCTCCAAGCATTTATCAATTACTCCTCTAATTTCATCATTTCCCTCCTCCACCTTCTTTCTCTCTAGCAGTGCAAAACTATTTTCTGAAGACCCTTCACAAATGCGCGCTCCTTCTTTCTTCATAGTAACCTGTTCTTTCCTTTCCACTCCATGACTTTTGCTACTTCTTTGCCTCCCCTCACAAGTCCCTATCTCCTCCTTCCATTTGTCTTTTGTCTCCTGACCTGGTTTCCCCGGCAATCGTTCTTTCTGGCCTGGAACACTTTGTCTCTGCTTCCCTTCTTCTGGCCCTCTCCTCACCACTGTTTGCTTAAATCACCGTCCCTCATCAACCCCTTCTTCCTCCCTCCAGTATTAGGCTAAACTCACCCCAATCTGCCTTGCCTGTCTTAGTTTCTCCTGCAGACTCTCGATCTCCTTTTTCAGTTTCTCTATGTGGTGCACACTAAACATCCTCCCACACTCTAGGCAATTTTTAGAAAGATTGGTGCACTGCAGTTGTTGCAGCCTACCACCCTACCCATTGTTCTCATTGCCCACCAGTGACCCCCACCCTTCCAGATGCAGGATACCAAACACTCCCCCAAGACTCCCCCATCAGTGCAAAACATTATTTTCTTAATTAGATAGACTGAGCAACTGCTGTTTATATTCCTATCCACACTCAAAAAGAGACTTTAAGTAGTTATTGCACAACCTTCTTCATACTCCTACTCCAGATTTCTCCAATGCAATAGCAATGCAAAGAAGTAACAATGAAAGCTCCTAGATTTGCAGTTACTTCCCTTTCACTGAGACAGCAGTCACCTCTTCACTTGCTGCTGTTCCATTCCTGGATGTCTGCTTCTGCTATGACAGGTGCATATCCTTTGCCCGTTTGAGGAAGTGATGTCAGAACCCCTGGTATAAATAAAATCATGGACCAGGGGTGGGTGGGTGAGGGGTTGGGGGTGGGACCAGCCCAAGTCTTTCAGGAACAATCAGGTAGCTGAGGCCCCTGGTCAGACAACTAGCACCCTTCCCCCACTATGCACTAAACTTTATAGCTAGTGAAGCCAGCAAAAATGAATCACAATTCTACTCAAAGCCCCCAAATAGGTTTGCTACCAAAAGAAACAGGACTCCAATTCAAACAGCTTCACCAACGACACATCAAAATATGCTTGAAATTAGAAAATTTAAGTCTCAGATTCAAAGAAACAGACCCAGTTAAATCACACCAAATAGGTTTTAAATCAGAAGAAATAGGCCTCTAAAAATGCAGCCTGCTACACAGTGAAACATCAAACAAATGAGCCCACTTATAGCTACCAAAACAGGTTTCAAAATTCCAACAGCCCCAAGCAATACCCTTCTAGCCTCTTAGAAGTAGTAAGAATGAAAAGAAATAACCTTCTACCAAGTAGAATCCACAAGAATCAATGCAAAAACAACAAGAAGAAGCTACTGTACTGTAACAGATCTGATCCTGTCCCCTTCTACATAATCAATACAATATAAAATTAACAACCAATAAACAAGCATACCACGATTCAGCATGTGTGTCAATAAACCTATTACATGTTGGCCCACAGGTGCAGCAGTAGGGCTTCCACCTGTCATGCTGACATCCCGAGTTCGGGAACGGACTCAGGAGTCAGAGGGCTGGCTGGGGAAGAGGGATGGAGCATCCCAGGGATGGCTGTCCTATTCTGGAGGGGGGGGTTGTGTGTCTGATAAATGATAGATCCCTGGTGGAGGCCAGGAGGTCAGCAGTAACTGGCACCTGCATTTGTGGGAGGTGGGACAGACGTAGGGTTTGTCCCATGGATGTCACTGTATGTTCCACCTGCGTGGGAGCAAAGCAGCAAAAAATGGATTTGGCCACCACAGGATGACACCCCACACCAGGTTCCACACCGCCGACCAGGCTTCCTGTACCAAGTCATGTACTCAAGTCTTCCAGGGAGGCTCACCCTGGCAGCCCTGCCCCAAGGGAGGGGTAAGCCAGGAGTGTTTGGGGAGTTGAGAGTCTCAGGTGTGTGCTGGGTTGAAGCAGGTTGTGGCTGATGGGGGTGATAAGCCACAAAAAAATTAATAAATAAACCTACTACAAAGATGCACAATTCAACAAATAGCTGTAACAAAGAAAAAGTGAAATAAAAGATTGTCTGAAGACTAGTACATATGGAAACCACAAAACTGAAAGTAGCATAAAATAAATAGAGAATAATGCATATGTGGGGAGTTGATATGGAGTTTTTTTCATACACCCAAGTTGTGTGATAATATGTAAACCTCGAGAGAGAAGCTCGAGATGTTTTACTATTATCACACAACAAGGGTGTGGGAAAAATCTCCATTTCTAACCCCTACATATGTTTTATATTTTATAATAACTGGCACTAGAAAAAAAATTCCATAGAAGAATTACCACTACGAGGAGACGCGAGGCCAAAATGCTGATACTTCCTTACTAGTAGGCATGCCCCCACGCTATTCAAGGACTGACATCACATAACGTGATAGCATGGGGGCATGCCTACTAGTAAGGAAGTACGAGCGTTTTGGCCGCAGGTCTCCGTGTTGGTTTCACGAGTGATACTACAAGAAATATCTGAAATAAATAAATGCTGCACACGTACAGATCTCTAAACCGGTGGGAAAGCTACAGAATTCATTTAAAATGATTATGCTTTCTCATTTGGATCTGTATGTTATGGAGGTTATGCTATAAGTTTGAATCTGTTTACTCTGGAATGCGAGTGCTGCAGGCTTCTTGGCATGAGACTGTAAAAGTCATATCAACCCGCGGGTTGATATGACTCTTTTCATTTCAACCTGCGGGTTGATACGACTTTTTACAGTACTCGAAAACGGGTTGATAACAGGGATCACCAGTTATTATCCAGTACTGTGTGACTTAGGGTCAGTCAAAACATAAAAGTCTAGAGAGGACTGTGAGGTCAGAGGGATGGGAGAGCAAGATCAACTCAAGAAAACTGTCTCTCGAGCTCTGTCATGATATCCACCATGGAGCTGCTCCTCGTTGAAGTTTTCTGTAGCCCAATTATGTTTTAAATGCATGCCCTGTCATGGCAGTACATTTTATTTGTTACGCTACTTCTTCCTTTGCTTATTATTGTGATTGCCTATTAAAATTTTTCTCAGCTGTAACAGGCACAAGTGTAAATGACACCTGCGCTACATTTGCTTTACATTTTGATTTCACACTGCTTGTATCTACTTTCTAATTTTGTACTGTTTGTTTTGTGCTTTGTAACCTCCCAGATCATGCCTGAAAATAATCATCCTTATGGCTAGCACACCTGGCTGGTTAACAGAAGCTAAATAAAATAGATGCATAAATAGGAACCAAAATTCAACCAGTTGCTTTGGTGTAATGATACCACTGCAAAGGGTTGGGAAAAACATTGGTGCTGTTTTGTTGGAGTTACTATTATTTATTGACCCTCAGGATTTAACGTGTACTCTATGTCCCTCAAGGCCACATCCTCACTCTTTGATTCTCTACTTTTCAGCTTGTTTCAAAATAACTTCCTATATGTGTGCTTTGGACTTTGCAAATATGGATCTGTACACAGATGATACTGTTATTAATATCAAATGTGATTCCACCAGAGATCTCAACACAACAGACTAGTCTTTTACAGAACACAGGCCTAGACAAATGAAAACAGATGACAACTAAACAATAGCAAAACTGACATCATGACCTTTTATGGATTCTCCACCCCATCCCAGAACTCCTTATTTAATGGCTTGAGCTGAAACTAAGCTACTAAGAACACATTCCTAACAAACTTGAGGACTGTAGCAAAAATCCAATATCTTTTTCTGTATTTTAACCTGTCTTTCCACCTTGAGGAGGCAGTATAGTGCAGTGGTTTAGGGCTCTGAGCTGCAAACCGGGAAACTTGGGTTTGAATCCTACAGCCCCCACTTGCATACTGAGCGACCCTGAGCAAGCAATTTAACTTCCTTGGGCTCCCATGTTGCTCCTGGAAGCAAGCTTCAGCTTAGTGTGCCTTTCCTGCTTAAAAAAAAAAAATTCCCCATTCCCTTTTCCTTTCAAAACATACCTATAAAGTCATAATCTGGCTATTAAAATGTACAGGATGGTCCCAGCTAAATCTTTGCATAAAGTTGCAACCCAATGTAACAGCTGCTTTCTATCTTCTTTTCTATTCTGCTTCCCTTTTGGAAGATATCAGTTCCACATAGTCCCCTAAGGACTGATTTTATACCAGATATTGGTGCCCAAGCAGAAAAATGCATGGCGCCCTCCTCACCACTCCCACAGCCCTCTCTTCTCCCTTCTGCCCCACACCACATCTAAAAAATAGCAACAAATCCATGAATACAAGGGCAAGAACAAGAATTTTGTTTTTTATAGTAGCATAGTTTGCATTTGAAGCTGATCTCTGCATATACTTTCTACTTTAATGTGCTCTTCTGTGCAGGCACCTCAAGCAGCTATTTGATTTGATTATGACTAGCACTGCTTCTGCCATCCCAGTGTCCACATTAGAGCAGTGCTACTCAGATGGGCCATCAGCTGAGCACTGACCCCCAACCAACTCAGATATTATGAATATTATGGACATAACAAAGGATCAGGGTTTAAGAAAGAAACAATATATTGCACAGCAGAGAAAGCTGTTAAAATATAAAATGAGTATACTGATGTTGATATAATTTCATGTGGACATAGGCTTTGAAATTGTTTTAAAATTGGTTTTAAAACAAATTATTCCAGCACTGTTATTTTACCCCCACCACCACCATTTAAATATGCCTGTATGGAGTACAGAGGCAACATCTGAGCTTCAATGTATAAAAAAAAACAAAAAAAACTGAAGTGAAATTATGCAGGTACTTTGTGATAGACACACATGGCTGGTTTATGATTCACTCAGACACCACTGTAATGCTTGCAGAATTGGATCTGAATTTTCAAGTGCTGAGAAACCTTGAAAAATAACCCTTGCCCACTCTAAATGAAGTAATATAGGATTTGCAGTTTGTGTCTGTCGGATAGGACCTAGGAGTTCTGTAACGGAAGTGGATTTCAGAATTAATGATCCGTGGAAAGTCAAGCTGCTCAAGATGTGGCCATAAAATTCAAAGTGGAAAATGGATGATTTGAAGAATTTATCAAATATTTCTTGAGTCTCGGGGGATTAGAGGGTAGGTGTACAAGTATAGTCAATTGAAACTGCTTAGTGGGATGCTGCAGTTCACACACAATTTGGGGCATTCATTTCAAAGGACCAGTTTTACATACTGCATACTTACAGTGGTGCCCTCCCCCCCAGCATCAGACACAGTATCACAGTATTGCAGTTTTCTGCATAGCAACAGCCATTGAACTGCATTGTTTCCTGCATAATTCTTCAAAATTCTGTAGAACTCTGTAGATTCAGACATCTGATCCTGGCAGGCACCACAGTACACACTGTACATTTATTTATTTTTATTTGAGAAATCATAATTAAAACCTTTGAGCTAAATGTTCATTTACAAAGGATCCTCATCAGACAAAAGGGGGGGGGGACATCAGAAACAGGAGTCAGGCAGAAACAGTAGCAGCTAACATGTATTGTCCAAACATCATGTAAAAGGACATAGAGTATTCCAAATCAGACAGAATACATTGCATAGTCCATAACATAGGTACAACATACACAGGGTGAAACCGTTCCTGCATGCAGGAAGAGAAAATTAAAGTGCAATAAAATGCATACATGTATAAGTTTAGTTGATACTCCAAGATAACAGCTATAATGCAATATCTGCTTCCTAAATGGTTTGACTTATAGATATAACCATTAAAGCTAGTGCAGTCCTTAGGGAGTAGTAGGCTACAGGCTAAGAAGGGGAGGAGGAGGAGGCAATAGGCGACAGGAAGTGAAAAGGGAGCTAGGCTGGTGGGGATGCATTGGGGGAGATGGGGAAGTATGGGCGGTAAATGGGATGGGGAGAATCAGTAGGTAGGTAGGGGAGAGTGAGAGCATATAAGGACCAACTGGTTTTGTACATACATATATACATGCAGTACATGCATACATGCCTACAGCTTTAAAGATATGGACTGTTGCATCCCTCTCTTTCACCAGCTGAATGAAAATACAACTATTTTTCTGTGAGTGATGAGCTACATTTGCAGTTATATGGGACAACGTGTGATGCTTGCCACACACCCTACCAAATGGAATTTAATTAAGCATGCTCAGGTGTCTAATGGGTGCCTATTTTTGTTGCTGGCATGCCAGTCAGTGGCTCCATGTTTCAGTGCTATTCATTGGCTTGCTTTTGTATCCCCTAACATCACCACTTCCAGCTTCTGTGCCTGCTCCTGTTACTCTGCCACCACTTGCTCATGCCTGCTTTCCAGTCTCTCTGCTCATTTTATTGCAGGCATTTCACTTGAGTGCTCCCTTATGGAGCCTAGAGGCTGTTATCTTCTCCTGTTACATGTGCTTTGAGCCTCAACTGCTGCTCTTGCTCCAGATCTCCTAGATTGCATTTCTGTACTCTAGCCCTGGTGCATTCTGCCTGTTTCCCGCCAGAGGACAGCATGCTGTTGCTGGTATTTCTTTCTTAAATGCCTGCATTTCCCATTTCTGCCTCCACACCTGGCTATTCCATTCCTGCATTCCTGGACTTACTCCCTTTGCACCCCTCTGCTGGGCTGCATACCCATGTCCAGCTGTGCTGGTCTCTGCACCCTGTGCTTGCATAACCACATGGGCTCTGTGCTGCATAACCACCTCTGACTGCTTTCTCTTATCCCAGCTGCTACTGTTGCGGTTGTGCTGCACCTTCTTGAACTTTTTGGGCCTCCAGTTCTGGACTTGGACTTGGACCTACCATACATTTGTACTGCCAACTTTCCATGACTTCTCACTTTGTTCATCGTACTCCCATACTTTCATACCTTTGGGTCCCCTGGTGGGGCATTTGGTCCAGCCCCTCTAATTCAGGCCTCCAGGCCCTTGCCCCAGCTCCTATCAGGCACTTGCTGCTTTAACTACTGAGAATACGCACTTACAACTATGAGTCATTCTTCCCCATGACAATATACGCTGTACAAGAGCTCTTTCCCTCATGTCCCTTTGCCACCTTAGCCTTGGCCATGCTCCATGTCTTGCACATCAGATGATGGATTTTGGCCCACACATCTGTTTTGCATCTCCCAACTCCAGCTTGAGTCAGTAGGCTTGCTCTGTTGATTGATTTGCTCCTTGGCTGTTATCTGCTGTTTATCTATATGTTTGTATATTATATATATATATATATATATATATATATATATATATATATATATATATACTGTATTACATATGTAAACATCTTTATGCAAATAGCTCTTTTATGTACACTTCATTACTCTGTAACTGTATTTTGCTTTCCCTCTGTTGTATTTGTGCCCTTTCCCTAGGTCACACCTGGAAATGAGCTGTTGCTTATGGTGCCTTTCCTAGTTATCACATTTTAAATAAATGAAATGATATTTGAGCCCTTGCTCTACTGCTTTAGCCAAGCAACAATTCTACCAGCATGTTCAGATGGTTGTCCTCCTTCTCCTCATCTCAGTGCACAACACTTATACCATCAATTAATTTCTTTTTTTTTTCTTTTTTAGTTTTTATTTACATGATAAGTGCACTAGGCAACTGAATGTCTATTTATAGATATGACCCATGAAAGTACAAAAGAAGGCACCTTACAACAAGTGACTGAGTCACTTCTTCGGGAATGATGGTACAATTTTAACTTACTAAATTCTTACTATCACTCACTGAGATGCATACAGTATATCATCTTTGTTCTAGTCTTACCTGGAGTCACGGCCTACCGGTCTGAACCCCTTCCAGAACTATTCTCAAGAATGCAAAACAGTTTAGAAACATGCATATCAAGTAAAATTATTTTGAGAATAGTTCCAAGGATAGACTAGAAGACGATATATGCATGTCATTGAGAGATAGCAAGAATTTAGTAATTTAAAATTGTACTACCATTCCCTGAAGAAGCAGCACAGCCACAAAACCTTGGATTCTTTTGAAGGTGGATAAATAAATATTAAAACAAGCTCAAGCCATTCCTTTCATGTCAATGTTTTTTACTTTTAGTATAGATTAGGAAGCTCCTCCAGACTAAATATAATATTGATCAATGAAAGGCCTAGGGCATCCTGGAATATTTTTTGTTTGCATCATACAAGAAGTACCTGGAAGACCAGGCAAATTGAAAGGGATGTACCTAAGGAATGCAAGTCCTAATACATTGATAGCAAAATGCAGTTACTCTAAATGAAAAACAAAACACATTTACAGTTAAAAATGAATGCAATTTCTGAACAAGGACATAGGTAGTTAGGAATAAAGTTCAAATATGTAAAGGGCAGAGCCAAACCAGTACACTATGAGGTAAAGCACAGCAGAACCAAGGAATCAGACATGGTAAAAAATGATCCATTTGTCCAGAGATTCCCCCTTTCTCTTTAGTGTTAGCACATGATCAAGCTAAGGGGAGGAGTGACTTTCAGATGGACCATTTGGTCCACTGCAAAATGGAGCCAGATGGAAATGGCAGCCAGAGAAAACCAACTTTTGGTTCTCCCTTCCTACCAACTTGGTCAAACAAAGGGTCATGTGGAGGGGGCTGGGGAAGTGGTGGGCAAGCTTAGGGGAAGGGGGAGGATATGTGAGGCAAGGAAGGATTGGCCAGAGAGTGTCACAGGACCGTGTCCTGGGGGACGAGTGGAGGTCTGAAGACAAAGGAGGCAGGGGTTTATAAATTCAGACCCAGGATTGCTCTGCCTCTTTCTGCTGCATGTTTCTGTCCCACCCTCTCAGCCTATATACTGCAAAGAGTTTGATGAATGATAGGGGACAACAGGACTATGGGAGAACAAGGGGATGAAACAAGCAGGTGCCAGGCTGGCCTTGGCAGGTAAAGCTGAGGACTGTGGTGTCAACTGGCCTGGGGTATAATCAGGGGCAATAAGTGCACACTTGGTCTGGTGCAGTCAAGGGAGCCAAGGGTAATACAGTCTTGGCCTGAACAGTCAGTCTGTCTTGGCCTTGGAGCTTGGGCCAAGAGTTCAGGGGAGATGGCACACAAGGAAAGGTTCTGTAGCAGAGAGATGGAGGGTATTACAGTTCTGGACTGGGGTGGTTGGACTGTGTGACTGACCTTGGGAGCTGAGGCCTGGATCCTGGGTCGAGAGTCCAGGGTAGATGGCACACAACAGAGGATGCATGGCCAAGAGGCTGGGGTATTACAATCCTAGTCTGTAGTAAATGGACTGTGTGATTGACCTTGGAGCTTGAGCCAAAAGGCCAGTGGAGTCAGCACACAATGGAGGGTACTATTACTATGAGGCTGGGGGTATTATGGCAGCAAGTGGGCATTGCAAACTGGAGAAGGGATGAAGGAAAGGTGCACAAGACGGAGGGAGGGACAGCACAGCCAGGGGAGGGCCTAATAGGCAGGATTGAAAAGGCCTGGAAAGGTAAAACAAGCAGATGAGAGAGCTGGAAGACACCATGCCTAGGTATACATCGAGGTGAGGTGCATTTTCTCAGGGCTCCCTTAAAGGACATTGAGAGCGTGAGCTATGGGGGGAGTTCCACTTGCATCTGAATTTATGAAATTGGCAACAGGTTTAACATGTTACTTCATAAGAATTATACATCACAAGAACTGGTCAATGCTGAGACAATGCAGTGCTCAGAATGTGTTTAAAAATGCCTCCACAAGTAATTTTTAGTTGGGCCAAGAATCTAAAGGTATGTTGATTAATAGCCATTTTCGGAGAACAGGACCTGAACATTTTAGTTGGTTACCACCGGGACCAGCAGGATTTTACACCTGTGGAGGATGCTCAATCTGCAGGTTTGTTTAAGCTGTAAACTTTTTAGATGAGATGGGTCACATTAAAAGCTTTGCACAATGTTTCACATCCATTGTGGTTTACAATGTAATCTGCCCTTGTGAATGTATTTACATTGGCAGAATTATGCAACATCAAAGGGTTGTAATTCCGATTTCCTAAATAAATAAAATAAACAAATAAGCATTTAAGAACATCTTCAGGACATTAAAATGGGGGACAAGTTTCTTACCTTGCTCTACACTTTGATAGTGTGCACCAAAATACTTGGCAGGCCTTAAATTTTCATTCTTGAACATGTCTGCACTAACTGTCAGGGTGGTGGCAGAGTAAAAATTATTATTTTTTTTTTTCCATTCAGTTTTTATTGGAGTTTACAATACAGAGAATGAATCACCAGAAACAGAAAATGTAACACTAAGTGGATACCCTCCACACCAGGCAGATTCATTCTCTCTCTCCCTCACCTCCTCCACCCCACCTCCCTCCCCCTCTGACGCAGCAGTGTACTATAGAGTTAACAACACGAACTTCTAACGGCAAGATATCACAGTTATACCGCTTACAGGGCTTGCAAAGGACCCCATAGTTTATTAAATTTCATAAGTTTATTGGACAGACTTGCAATGTCTCTCTCAGTTCTAAGGTTAGCAAGAAGCTCTTGGAGCCATTCTGAGTAAGATATCCTGTCAGAATCTTTCCAATGCCTCAAAACCAGCTTTTTAACATACATGGAAATTAGGGCAATGTAAAATTTTCTGCATCTAATTGTAATGGTGGAAAAGTCACCCAGTAGACAAATTTTTGGAGAGAAAAGCTCGGAAAGTCCTATTAGAGGATCAGCTTTTTGTTTGATAATGGACCGGGGGGCGACCTTGGGACAATCCCAGAAAATATGGAGGAAGTCTCCAGGCATCAACCCACATCTGGTGCAAAGCGGGGATGTCAAAATCCCCATTCAAGCCAGTTTTTGTGGAGTATAATATATATTATGTAAAATTTTGAATTGCATTACTCTCAATCTATCCTGGGATAGGAATTTGTGACAGCTCTTCCAAATGAATGACCAGTCAAACTCCATGTCTGGGAAAAGGGAAGTCCAGTACGGGATAGGAGCCAGGTTGTCAGGATATTTCCAAGCAAGCAAGGTATTGTATATTTTCGACACTGCGTGAGGAGTTCCAGCCAAATCCAGAAGAGAAACTCAAAAATTGAGAAGTAAAAATTATTTTTACAAAGAGAAACTCACTGAGCTGACACGTCATAGGTACTGCAACCTAAAGGTTTAAATGAAGAGTTGGATTTCACAGTGTTTCTGTAAACTGATTTTTAAGCCTTCCCACATTAGGTGGAATTTTATGTATAGTATGTAAGTACAATGGATGGGTTAGCTAGTCTTCAGATAAGGATTTCTGGATCAGCTGGTACCCTATTTATTTTTTTTTGTTTCTCTTTTTCCTCTGTTTCTTTTGGTTATATTTAGGAATATTTTGATTCATTAGGCAGCAATGGCATAATGAATTACTTGCTTCAACTCTTTCCTGTAAAAAAACTCTGAAAAGGATCCTGATACTTACTGCTGAATAGTCATAGAGTTTTTCATTAGATGAAGAATCAGTTTAATTGCAACTGTGCGTCTAATACTGTATCTACTTTTTTGTTTAGTTTTCTTTGTTTTTATCCCCTATTTATTCATTTAAACATTTCACCAGGAAGGCACGCTGAGCAGAGTTGCTTGTTTCCAGATGTATCCTGGGGAGAAGATTAAGTGGAAGCAAGTATTACATTGCAAACATGCAATTCCAGCACAATGGAGTAAATGGCCAACATATGATACATAACAATACATTATTAGTGGCAACAAATTAAGGTACAAAGGTCAAATTGAAGTGAACAAGTGAACAGAAGAACATAAACATTTACAGTCAGGGTAAGTGAACAGATTACAAAGTCTGAGTCAAACCTGGATCCTGTGATACAATGTATACAGGGGAGTACTGGAGTAGACAAACTGACCATTTTGATAACCACAAGTGTTATGTAGGGCAGTACAACTGCCACCAGGTGGGAGGGGTCAATGAAAGGGCAAGGCATTAGGTGCTATAAAGTAAGACAAGGGCCAAGGGGATTGGCAAGAGCAGTAGTGGGATGTGAACATACGCAGGAGGGAGGAGAGCGCTTTGGGTATAGGCGCATTATGGATATTGTAGGGAAGGAGTTCCTTTGTTTAGGGCAGCCCTAATATTGCTATAGCATAATTCTTAGGTAAGAGGGCTTTAGCCTCAATCATTACTGTTCTTTGGTTTAACTTACACAACTAAAGAGAAGTTTACAGACTATATTTCTGTATAAGTCTCTTTCTTGAACTGGTTTTATTCATTTGATCCACTCCCCCCTTTATTGGAAGTGATTGCAGATTTTTGATAGCCAGGCCTTCATTATGTTTCCTCTTTTGATAAAACTAAAATCTTCAATTCCATTTTAAAACAATAAACTGTTTGTTGTAGATTGGCATTTTAGTGAGTATAAGTAGGATGGGATGTGTTTAACCCTTGCATGGCCGCAGACTGATATATCAGTCCGAAATTCCTTTACGTTCTTATTCTTTGGGCAGCCTAAGGGTTAACTTCACAAACAATAGTATGACATTGAGCAATATTTAACTTTCTGACAATTTCCAGTTTTAATGGCTATTCTATGACTTGCATGTGAATTTTTGCCCTTTTGGTTATTGACTGATTTGTTGTTTTAAGATATAATTTATAATCTTTAAGGTTTTTGACCATTTAGCTATTTGTAAATTAAGCAATTGGCTACTGTTTCCACTTTGATCTTAAATTCAAGTGTGTATAGCTTTAAATATACAGATAAGTTTCAGTATGTGTGGTGAATATCCAAATGATTAATTTAAATAATTGTAATTATTTATGTAGATTTTTATAATGAATAATGCATCATTTTGCTATTGTGCTGCACTAGCTACATAGCTACTGCAGCACAACAATATAGAACAGCTTCTGGTACCACCTTTATTGAAACTACAGCACTCAATGAAGTGGCTGTGGTGGGGAGAAAGCTGAACCCGGAAGTGAGCGACGACTGAATGAAACCACTAAGGTCCCAAGCCCCACAACATTAAAGGAATTAGCAGAGCATGGGGGGATCTTTTTTCATATGTGCTGAGCACAGGCTTGAAGTAATGGTTCCCATACACTATAAAAGATTGTGTATGAGCAACCATACACATACAAGACTGTGTTTCAATCTCAAGGTTAACATGGTAACAGAAAACCTCTTGAGCTGTACTCTCAAGGTCTTCTGTTACTATGTAAACTTCTCTATTGAAACACAGCTTTGTTGTTAATGATTTCTCATACACAATCATCTATGTTGAGTCTGGGGGTGTTCCAGAACCTTGGGACATTGGAAAAGAATGCTGGTGTACCCATCTTGGTAGAGCATGTGGGGACGAGGAGGAGAGATACATATGAAGATCTGACTTAGTAGGACTGTCTGGAGTTGTGAAGAAGAGAAGTAGAGGAGGATGGGGAGGGGCATCTGAAATGTTTATGCAACCAATGTGGGACTTCAGGAGGCCTGGGATGTCTAAAATAAGATCTCCTTATATATAGATGATGTCCTTCTATATATGTCCCAACCGGAGGACTCCATCCCACCGTTAACATCTCTGATCAAGGAATTCTCCTCATTTTCAGGTTACAAAATAAATTTTGAAAAATCCAAATTGATGTGCTGGGCCAGGTGGATGCCCAGGGTCTGAGTCATTTCCAGTTTAGTATTGTGACCTCCCATATTAGATACTTAAGAATTCAAGTGGCTAGAATGCTAGAATCTATATATAAGCTCAACTACACCCCTCTTCTTAAGAAAATTCTGGGGGATCTTCGATGATGGCAGGGCCTTCCTGTATCCTGGCTTGGGAGAATTAACATAATTAAAATGAATATTTTATCTAGGTTGTTGTATCTTATCCAGATGCATTTAGTGGGACTGCATAAAAAAGACCTTTAAAGGTTGGAAAGAGCCTGTGTCAAATTTCTTTGGCAACAGAAAAAGCCCAGAATTAGTCTTCAGAGGCTTAAAAATTCTGCCCCTAAGGGCAGCCTTAATTATCCTGATTTTAACCTGCATCACCTAGCATCTCATACCAGGTTGATTTCAGACTGGCTCAAAGGCCCTAGCAGAGTGGCATGGGTGTCCCTAGATCAAAATGGGAAGCAACTTCATGTTGTAGCTCATCTGTCCCATGGTGGGTTGCGAGCATATCACTCTGGTGGCTCAAGGAGTCCTTTAGTGGAGCACTTGATAGAGGCAATGGGGTAAGATTAGGAAGCTTCTAGAAAATGTGTTTGGAGGTACCCTGTTGGTTCCAATCTACTCCAACCTGGAATTCCTTCTGGGTCCTGAAGACCCAGAATTTCAGAAATGGGAGGCAGTGGGGGTCTGTTGCCTGAGGGATCGCTATAATAGTAAGGGGCTCATAACTTGTCTGGAACTGTTGGAGAGTCTAGGGACCCAGACCTCTCAAGTCTTTCATTATTTGCAAGTTAGAGACTGGGCCAGGCACCTGGATCACCTGCAGTCACTATATTTCATCCTGTATCACCTTGAAGTAGGAGTTTTACAGGCCAGGGTTAAACCAACACTGAATGGGGCTCTATCCAAGCACTATCACAGCACTAAGATAGGGATGCCTAATGCCTCACTGAAGCAGGGGTGTAGCCAGGGATTTCAGATCTGCACACCAAGTGGATTCACTGCTACCCCAGCCCCCTTCTTAGGGTGAGCTACCCCCCCACCCCCTGGAGTGTAGCCAAACAATATATAAATGTACACCTGGACAGTGTTTATTGCCTCATTTGGCACAATAAATACAACTTTTGTATCTCATGACAGTGGTTCTTGCCATGCATGGGTAAATACAATTGCCATGCATTGTTCCTTAAGACACCCACATACCAGCCCAGAGCCTGCAAAGTTGTATTGTCCTTGGGATGCAAAGAGAGTAGTAGTAACCAACCCTTCTAGTTTCAACTCCTATGAATAAAATTACAGAAAGGTTCAGTATTTTCTTTGTTAGTTGTCATGGAAAAAGGAAGCAGTTCAGAGCCCATTTGCTACCCTCTTAAATAAAATTGCACACCATGGAGTGCTAGGAGTATGCCTGCCTACACCCATGCACTGAAGACCAAGGTGCTGTGGGAGTGGGATCTGGGGGGCCCAATACCAGATGGGGCGTGGAAGGATCTTTGTCAGTCTCACATGAGTCTGAGTATATGTAACCATTACAGGGAGGCCCATTTTAAATTCTTGCACAGACTGTATCTTCCTTCTGTGGTGGTAAATAAGTTTAATTCCAGCATCTCACCTCTGTGTGGGAGATGTGGCACTGAGAGAGGTACCTATCTGCATAGTTTTTGGCAGTGCTCTTTCCTACTCCAATATTGGTCTGAGGTGGTTCAATGCATCTTCCAGATAATGCAAGTTAGGATACCAGTAGATCCTTGAAGATTTTGTTTTTTGAGGTGGAGGAAAGTGGCAGAGAAGATTAGGAATTTTATCTCAGACTCTTTAGGTTTATGCTGGTTATTGTATGGTGTTGTATTCAAAATGCATGGGTCTCTCACGCATGTCCCATGGTGCAAACATGGAAGGACTCTCTTATTGATGTGTTCCAGTTGGAGCATTTGCCATTCAATTTGATGGGTTGATATAATAAATTTGAACAGTAGTGCAGTAAATATTTGGACTCTGTCTCTCCACTGGAGTAGGCAATGATTCGTTTGGGTTAGGTAGAGGTTGGTCAAATTGAGGTGAGGCTAGAATGATATTTTTTCATTTTTAGTGTACATTTTTTAATACTTAATGTCTCTGCTGCTTCCATCAATGCCGATTATTGGTGGACCCTCCCCCCCTTTTTTGTCTAGGGCATGGCCGCCCTCATACCTCACTACTCATTTTTATGGCTGTGAGCAGAGCCTACAGCCATATTGCTTTAGCTTGAAAAGGGGTTTCCATGGAACACATTTTTTAGTAACAGCTCAGACACAATGGGCAACCCTAGGAGGCATACGCCAAGTGTGGTTCAGCCCCTAGCTTTATTGTCTGCTGAATTTCACTGATCTTCACCAACTGGGAGAGAAACCACTCACGGAGGGAAGGCAGACTCTGACAGGTGCAGAAGCAAGGATTCCTTGACAGCAGTTCTACCTGAATCCTCCTTGGAGTGTACAGTCTAGGCTCCTTTCTCCTCTGAGGTAGCTTCTGTCCTCGCTCACTCTGCTCAGACCCAGCCTGATGCTGCTCTCTTAGCATAAGGAGCTGTTGGAACACTTACCCAGAATTCTTGGCTGTGGTATGTAAATCAGCTGTACCCACTACTAAATTAGTGCTCAGCTAATAGAAAGCTCTCAGTTGGAAGCAACAGCTCAGACACAAAGAGCACCCCTAGGAGGCAAATGCCAACAGTGGTCCAGACCCTAGCCTTACTGTCTACTGATCTTCACCAACTGCTGTACCCACTACTGAAATAGTGGTCAGCTACTAGAAAGCTCTCAGCCAGAAACAACCAATAGCAACAGCCTGGAAGAGAGACCACTCATGGATGAAAGGCAGAATCTGACAGGTGTAGAAGCAGGGATTCCTTGCTAGCAGTTCTACCTGAATCCTCCTTGGAGTGCACAGTCTGGGCTCCTTTCTCCACTGAAGCAGCTTTTCTCCTCACTTGCTCTGCTCAGACCCAGCCAGCAGTTGCTCTCTCAGCATAACAAGCTGTTGGAACTCTTACTCCACACTCCCTTGCTACAAAAACAAGTTTCCTTTCCATTCTATCAGTTCTGTGTACTTTGATTTTATGTGCAGTTGATGTAATAAGGGCTTGGTATATCTAAAAAGCAGAACATCACTGATTATTTTTAGAGGTAGCAGAAACAAAGTTTCTGCCCACCCACCCACCCACCCCAATGTTATCCTCCTTTTATAGGGTCTACATTGCTTCACCCTTCCTGCCTCTCCTAATTACTAATTACAAAGGTGGGGCATATATACATACAGCTCAAACATGAAGGGCTCAGACACAAAGAGCACCCCTAGGAGGCATATGCCAAGAGCAGTCCAGCCTCTAGCTTTACTCTCTGCTGAGCTTCACTGATCTTTACTGACTGCTGTACCCACTACTGTAATAGTGGTCAGCTAATAGAAAGCTCTCAGCCACAAACAACCAGAAGCAACAGCTCAAATGCAAAGGGCAGCCCTAGGAGGCATATGACAAGTGCAGTCCAGCCCTTAGCCTTACTGTCTGCTGAGCTTCACTGATCTATCACTGATCATTGATCACTGATCTATATATATATATTATGGTAGCACGGTAGTGCTATCATAGTTAGGGTTGAGGAGCCCTTTTAATTTTAAAGGGTCAAACTTTGCACCTTAATAACTTTGTTGTGTTTCAACTGATTTGCCTGAAATTTGGCAGGCATAGGATGTAACCATAGATCTTGGGATTTGCCAACTTTCGTGCCGGTCAGATATAAAGCTGCAGAGTTATTAAGCAACATTCATGTACGCATTTACTTTTTTTGTGCATTCTTTGCTTGCACCTACAGGTTGCATGGTTTGTGCGAGCAGTCCAAAAACTTCAGAGAATGTACGGCCAGGGTGCCTGATGTACCTTTTGAAGATTTCATGAAAAATTATTAAATGGTTCAAAAGTTATTCCAAAACAAGTTCTTATTATAAGTCAATGGGAAAAGTTAACAAAAACTTCGAAAGTGTCGCAAATGCACTTTTTACTTTTGCAAATGGCCCTTTTTCTTTCACAAATCCACCATTTTGTTTTCAGTTACCGATCAGAAAAATGCTTGGCATTTAAAATTGGGACACTCTAGGGACACAATTCTTTCTGTTTTCACCTAGTCGGACCCTGAGGATGCTAGCCATGTCTTTATTTTGGGGTTAAACACCCCAGAAATATGTTTTCAAATTTCTAGAAAATGTAGTGTCACAAAGTAGTGTTGCACTTGTGACACTGCAGCAAATTTTTGCGTAAGGTGTCGCAAATCATGACACTACTTTTCTAGGCTATGGCCAAAATGACAGGAGTTCTTTGCCACCCTGCTGCAAAACAACGGTTTGGTCTTTTGGGTTCAAATTTGGAGGGAAGGCAGTCAACATATCACAGATGTGCCTTTTGCTGGTTTGGTATAAAAATATTGTATGGATGACAAGTTACGGTACTCCAAATTTGACATTTTTTTCCCATAGACTAACATGGTGGCGTATGGTGCGCCTTTCGGGGCTTGTATCTCGAAAACGATGCACAATACAGATTTTTCGGTGAGAGTTGCATAGCCCTATACAAAACGGTAGCCAGAAAAATCATGATTTCTGTGAAATTTAAAATTTTTTTCTACGTTGTGCGGTTGCTGAGATATTTGCAATTAAGTACTTCCAATGCTTGTTTTAAGCTTCGATGCCCATTACAATGCATACATTCTTTATGTTTCTCTATGCAGCTGTTTGGCAAAAACAGGGTATCCACTTCTGTTACTGTTACACTTACTGTTTCCACTTACGTACGTGAGGAAATTCGGTGTTACGGTTGAACCTCCCCCGGACCCCTCCAGCCTACTTCCCCAAGTGCCACTGGGGTGTGCATTGGGGTCGTCAGTACTAACTCTCACTCCATCCTGAATGTGTATATATATAGTATGGTAGCACGGTAGTGCTACCATGGTTAGGGTTGAGGAGCCCTTTTAATGTTAAAGGATCAAAATTTGTACCTTTATAACTTTGTCACTGTTCAACGGATTAGCCTGAAATTTGCCCCACCTTCCCCGCTCAGCAGAGGGCATATACTGCATTCTGAGTGGGGACTCACAGGAAAACAAAGGTTCTGTATATAAGTATTACAGCTCCATTATTGTAGTAAGAGACTATTTGGGGCAGTTGGGGGTTGTACGGCATCAGTCACACAGTGCCCCCCCCAGACGAGGGACTGCATCTTGAGTGGACAGTCACAGGATAAGAAGCTACATAGATATCAATGGCACACCACTGTGACTCTGGTAGCACACAAGTTGGCACACTTTTGAGTTGCCTATCATCAGCCATGGAATGCCCCTCCTGCCTGTAGGAGATGGTATGTAGTGCATGCTGAGTAGCGAGTCACATGTAGTCAACCAGGGAATGCCCTAGTTCACACGCTCAGCACAGGACATGTAGTGCACCCTGAGTAGAGAATCCCAGGAAAATGAAGATTATGCATATAAGTGGTACACCTCCATGGTTCTCGTAACAGATTATTTGTGACAGTTAGAGGTTGCATGGTGTCAGCCAGGTAGTCCCCCTACCCCCCCACACAGGCGAGGGACAGCATCTTGAGTGTACAGTTACAGCATAAGAGACTACATAGGAATTAATCATGTAGCTTTGTGGTGGCAGGCACACACAAGTTACTGCACTTTGGAGTTGTCTATCATCAGCCAGGCAATTTCCCCCTCCTGCCCCCCCTGCTCAGGACAGGGCATGTTCTGCATGCTGAGTGGGGAGTCACAGGAAAAGAAAGGTTATGGATATTATCGGTACAACTCTTGTCTGTCATCAGCCAGGCAATTCCCCACCCCCTGCTCAGGACATTGTAGGTAAGAGAGTAGTTGTGCTAGCTAGGTGTTGCACAGTGTCAGCTAGGGAATGCCCCCCTCGAGGTGGGGGACTGCATCTTTGTGGAGAGTCACAGGATAAGAAACTACATAGCCATTGATGGTACACCTTTGCAGTTGTAGGCACATACAGGCTAGTACACTTAGGAGTCACATGGTATCAGCTAGGCAATCCCTCTCGCTCCCATCCCAGAGAGCAGGTACTGCATCATGAGTGGAGAGTTGCATAGAAAAAAAACTCTAGTACACTTAGGAGTTGCACGTCGTCAGCCAGCCAACTCCCTCCACCCCCCAGAGAGCAGGTACTGCATTGTGAGTGGAGAGTTGCAGGGAAAAAAAAACATATAGCATGAATGACATACCACTCTGATTGTAGGGGCTGACAACCTGGGATACTTTGGGGTTGCATGTAGTCAATCATGGAATACCCCAGTTCACACGCTCAGCACAGGACATGTACTGCACAATGAGTGGAGACTCACAGGAAAACAAAGCTTATGCATACAAGTGGTACTGCTCCATGGCTGTTGTAACAGACTATTTGTGACAGTTAGGACTTGCGCTGTGTGAGCCAGGCAGTCCCCCCCCCACAGGTGAGAGACTACATCTTGGGTGGACAGTGACAGTATAAGAGACTACATAGGAATGAACCATGTAGCTTTGTGGTGGCAGGCATACACAAGTTACTGCTCTTTGGAGTAATCTTTCATCAGCCAGGCAATTTGTCCCCCCCATCCGCCACCCCCTACTCAGGACAGGGCATGTACTGCATGCTGAGTGGGGAGTCACAGGAAAAGAAAGGTTATGGATATAAGCGGTACAACTCGTGTCTATCATCAGTCAGGCAATTCCCCCCCCACCCCCCTCTGCTCAGGACATTGTAGTAAGACACTAGTTGCGCCAGTTAGGTGTTGCATGGTGTCAGCCAGGGAATGCCCCCCCAGGTGAGGGACTGCATCTTGAGTGGAGAGTCACAGGATAAGAAAGTACATAGCCATCGATGGTACATCTTTGCAGTTGTAGGCACATACAGGCTAGTACACTTAGGAGTTGCATGGTATCAGCTAGGCAATGCCTCTCACTCCCACCCCAGAGAGCAGGTACTGCATCGTGAGTGGAGAGTTGCAGGAAAAACAAACTCTAGTACACTTAGGAGTTGCACGGCATCAGCCAGCCAATGACCCCCCCCTGCAGAGAGCAGAGACTCAGAGGAAAAGAAAACTTATGCATAAGAGTGGTACAGCTCCATGGTTGTTGTAACAGACTATTTGTGACAGTTAGGACTTGTGTGGTGTGAGCTAGTCAGGGGCCCCCACCCCCCCAACAGGCGAGAGACTGCATCTTGAGTGGGCAGTTGCAGCATAAGAGATTACTTAGGACTTGCACGATGTCAGCCAGGCAATGCCCCCCCCCAGAGAGCAGGTACTGCATTGTGAGTGGAGAGTCGCAGGAAAAAAAAAAACATATAGCATCAGTAGTATACCACTGTGATTGTAGGGGTTGACAGCTTGGGATACTTTGGGGTTGCATGTAGTCAACCACAAAATACCCCAGTTCACACGCTCAGCAGAGGACACGCTGTGCTCCATGAGTAGAGACTCACAGGAAAACAAAGCTTATGCATACAGATGGTACAGCTCCATGGTTGTTGTACCAGGCTATTTGTGACAGTTAGGAGTTGCACGGTGTCAGCCAGGCAGTCCATCCCCCACAGGTGAGAGACTGCATCTTGGGTGGACAGTGCCAGCATAAGAGAATACATAGGAATGAACCGTGTAGCTTAGTGGTGGCAGGCACACACAGGTTAGCACTCTTTGGAGTTGCATGCCAACAACCAGGTGAGTTCCCCATCCCCCACCTAGAGAGCAGGTACTGCATTGTGTGTGAAGAGTCACAGGAAAAGAAAGGACATAGACATCAATGGTACACCACTGTGATTGTGGGTGGCCACAAGTTGGGGCACTTTGGAGTTCTATGTCATTACCAAGGGAATGTTTTCCCCCCACTCTAAAAAGAGTTCTTGCTCCATTACTGTAGAGTAGGGCATAAAGTCAGTCATGGCACTGAAGCACATTCTTTTTCTGTGTAGAGATGATTGTAACCATTCAACATTTGAAAAAAAAACACTATGAACTTTTTGTAAGTTGAAAATTTTTATGTAAAAGTTTTTCTGCAAAAATACAAAGAACATATAAGTATTTTTTTTAATATATACAATTCTTATCAGTTAGAAAAAAAAAAAGGAGTAGTATTTATAAAAATATATTGTTCAAACATTTAACTTCTCTATATGGGGAGGTGTGCTTCTGGGTGAGGCAGCACAGGCTAGCTGGTTGGACCATATGTGGAGGCGCAGTGGGAGTGGAAACTGCTGCACCAACAAGAGATACCGGTGCCGTGGAGGGTTCAACTTTGTCCAGGGAGACTGGAGTCAGGTTCATGTGATGGGATGCTGCTGGTTTGAGTGCCCGTCTCGACAGGCTCAAGCAGAAGGCTGACCGTCCCCTGTTGAGCTCTTAGAATTTTGCAGATTTCATCAACAGTTGCCTGGAGACGGTCAACTTTCTGCTTGTGCCTGTCTAGGTGGGCAGAGTAAAATCCCATTGGCCGTCTTCTTTTGGGTCCTGTGAAGAGAGAAAAATCTATTGAGTATGTAAATTTACAGATTGTGTTTGTTGTTTATGTCATAAGAAGATGCATACAGCAAACTATTTGTGTCCTCCACAGGTAATCATACTAATACAGTGACTAGTTAACAACACCTGTTACTTTTGACATTTCTTCTTTTAATTTTCAAAATATATGTTTTTTATTTCTGTATATATTTATAAAAAGTGACCCATGGCCCATGTTTAACTATTGTTAGACACAGCAGTTTGGGCATTATTGGGATATTATGGATCTTTCAGGGACTATGAAGACCTCGATGTGTGGTGCCAGGCATCCATTAGGCCCTGGGGCAGTACTTTATATCCCAATGGTGCTGAACCTCTCAGGTATTATTACTTGCTTATACAATGGTAAGAAAGAAAATACTGCACTCTGATTGGTCAGTCTTGGCCTAGACCTGTGATGTTATTGCAGCACAACATCACATGTCTAGTGTCAGCCTCACTGTGAACCTGCAGATGAGCTTGAACATCTTGAGCGTCTTCATAGTTTTTTTTTAAAAAAGAAGTTAGGGAAATATTTTTCCACACAAATACATCTTATCAATGTTTTTTTTTATTCTGCATAACAGCTGGACATTGTATTATAGCAATGATGTCCTCCACGCTTATGTTAGTTGGGATAATGTCACGCCTCAGTTGTTGGATGCATTCAACCTGCAGCTTGATGCCCATCATGTGAGGCATCATCTTATCGCAGCACAACACACACTGCGTCAGACATTATTGGCTACGTTAAACATTGTAAGTGCACAGAGTCATACTATGCAGATCGAAATGAAGAGTGCATCTATCTGGCTGCACTTGGATATCACTTGCTAGAGTTAGGGTTTGCAGTATCTCAGCCAGGAAATCACCCTCCCTGTCTGCGCCCGTATGCGGGAAGGGGGGACTGTATTGTAAATGTTAAGCCTCAGAAAAAGTGAAGTGATGTATATCTATGGAACAGCTATCTAATAGCAGGCAAACACATCCTAGGCCAGCTAAAAGTTGCATGGAGTTAGGGAGACTATGGTCAGCACTCCACCTGATGCTCAAGTTTTGGTTCAGGACACGAGAGGCATGTCAAAACTGAGAACCTGGAAAATAAATGATATACGTGCGTGGATGTAGTTTTAGTCATGTTAACTCAGGCCGTGTTTGGACAGTTTCAAGGAGTAATTGTATTGTATGCACAGTCCACCCTCACCCCTCACCCAACATCGTGTGAAACGACATAGTTGATCCTGAGTAGAGAACTACAGAGTTACTAAGGGGATGGACACCAGCAGTGTACCTCTGTGAGTGCAGACACACTCATGTGATAATGGTTATGTGTTGAATGAGCTCAGGCAGGCAATTTGTCATTCCTTTGCAGACCATCAGGTCATGTGTCATGAGTGCAGTCTCAGATCATCAGCAAGACCATGGATATGTACAGTACACGTATGTCATTGTGTGTACAGAACTCAGCACACTTAAGAGCTGTGCAAACTAAACTAATTCTCTCTCTTCAACACAATGTACTGCTTTTTTGTCTGGGGACGTACAAAACAATAAACCATATAGATGAACGGTACATGTCCCTGATTTTAGGTACAGACAATTACGCAGTGATAGGAGTAGAGATGACACTCCTCTCCAAAGACCAGGTATGGTATCTTGAGTGGGCTGTCACCGCTAAAAAAAAAAGAACCCATGAAGATCAATAGTGGTTGTAACTTACTAGTGGCACAGACAAGTTAGACAGGCAGTGGTTGCATTACTTGCATATATATGGGGAACTTGTCAGATTGCTGTTGTTGACAAGTTTATATAGTTAGGTGTATCATGATGTCAGCCACACAATGACCCTGCCTTTCCATATTCAGATGCCAGGTACTGTGGTATAACTGCAGATTCGCAGTTGTACTAACATGATGTTAAACCATACTGCTTGATAGTAGCAGTATATTGTAGAAATTTTATTTGTTATATATTTTGATCATGTGCATGATATCTAGGAATACTTACGCTGGGTGGCATCACTTGGTTCAGTTTTCACTGGCCGCAGTGTGTGTTCTGACCCAGTCTCCCTGGCACCTAAAAAAAAAATTTAACATTACAGAGCTTATGACTATCTGTATACTTCTTGACAGTGCCATTGGTTTTTCATACTGTACTGCATAACTATGTAGCACATTATTAGATGTGAGATATAACTAAAGCTGAACATTGGCTGTTAACATAAGCTTTTCAGTAGGAACTCAGCAGTAGTTGCAACGCGTTTTACTTTGGTTGATAACAGAAGTCAAAGAATCTGTTTACACACATTGAGAATATTTCACATTCTTATGTTACGATGAAATAAGAGAAGTTAATTTGTTAATATCCCCAGCAGTATTATGTCATTGATATGACTGAACATCAAATCTTGTGTTGAGACTGCCAGTGTCCCACTGTTATAAATAGTCTGCTAGGCACTTCCTGGTGAAGAAATACTAGCACAGGTCATTTGTATTCAACAATATATACAAGAAACAAAATATAAAAAGTGTTAGGAGTTTTATTTAATAATATTCTAATGTAACTGTTGGTGTTTTTTTGCTATTACACACTTCTAAGATGTGGCTTTATGTTGGATGTTACACAACTAGAGGTAAGTAACAGTAGGGTTCGCAACATTGTTTAAATGCTGTGGGTGCCATAAATCACATAGCCGCTTATGGCTTACTGTTAAACTAAGTGTAGAGAATGATCCACAGTCTCTCTGCAAAGGAAACATCTGAGTCGAGGAACTGATAGATAGGTTGATGGTGGTAACTGTCAACATAACAAGAAAAAGAAATACCATGCATTGTGCTAACACGCACATCACATCAATAGATGTATTTCATGGCAGTGTTCCAGTTGAGACATGCACCTTTCATGGTTTATATAATCTATGATATTATAGTGTGATCAGTAGGAGTTAACTTTTTTTATTTATATACCAACAAGCCATAGCATAATATGAATTATGCTCTGCAGGGTGTTTGTTGTTTGGGATAACATCATGCCTCAGGTATTGGACAGGGTCGGCCTGTGGATTCCTACAAACCATCTGAGGCTTCATCTTATCCCAGCATAACACACATCCTGTTGGACATCATTGGTTAATTAGTACTGTAGGCATATGTCATTATCTGCTTTTGTTGTGGTTCTGGTGAGCATGTCTTACCTTCAGATTCGATGATAATAACACTGTCATCTGAGTCTTCACCCTCCACAGCTTGTGTTGCAGGTGGTACTACCTCACCTTGATGTGGGGAGCGCTTGCGGTGTTCTGTGAATGAATACATAACGATATTTACACTGCTGTTTTCATCCAGGTACAACTCAGTATATGATGACATGGTGTTTCATTATGAGTACATATCCAGAGTTAAATGAAATGTCATATACATCTATGATCTACGTCACTGATTCCAAGTGTGCACAACTTAGGACAGCTAGCAGTTGCAGAGCCTCAGCTATGGAGTCCCCTGGCACCCCCTGTGCCAATACAGAACAGGTACTGCTTTCTGGGTGGACAGTCACAGCAAAACTGAGGATTTGGACATGGAAGACACACCTTTGCAGCCAATGGGGGACTCCCTCATCCAGGCAGATAAGGTTGTGTATACAGAGTGAAGAGGTACATTAAAATGTGTGGATACAGATCAATGGAAGATGTGCCCGATTGCAGGCAGAGACAAGTTAGGATACTGAGAACTTGTGTGCCCTCATCCAGGTGATGCCCCCCACCCCAGGTCAGGTACTGCATCTTGAGTGGAGACTGAGAGGTAAAGAAATAACATAGAGATTTATAGTTCACCTGGGTGGTAGTAGGCATGCACCAATTTGCATACCTAGCAGTTGCACAGTATCAGGCAGGCAATGCACACCCCAACCATATCGGTCAGTTACTGCATCCTGAGTGGTGAGTCACAGAAAAAAAAATTTATGGGGTATAAACAGCATAGCTCCATGCTTGCAGCAACACACTACTTGGTGTAGTAGCAGTTAACGATGTTACCAAGGCAGTAGCACCCCCCCTCACAGCAGGTACTACATAGTAAGTAGAGAGTAAGAGGGAAACAGGGACCATGGCTATAAACAGTGCAGCAGTATGATTGCAGTAGCATGCTACTTGGGAGACTTTGGAGTTCTGTCTGTTAGGTAGGAAATGCCCTTCCCCTCAAAAGCGAGGTTATGCATCCTCAATGGACAGTGACAGTTACATGAAGTATACTGATATTGACAGTGCAGTTTTGTGGTTGCAGGGATAGACAACTTAGGACAGTTAGGACTTCCATGGTGTCACACATGAATGCTGTACCCCCTCCTCCTCAGAGCAAGAACTACATGCTAAGTGTGGAGTGACAGCTAGAGTGAGGATTTGAACTAAAACCAGTTCATGTTTATGATTACACCTTTGCACAGATTAGGGCAGTGAGAAGTTGCATACCCTTGGCCAAGGAATACCTTCCCCCCTACCCTGTGAGGCACTGAGTTTAGAGTAGTGAGCGACAGTTACAGTGATGTGTTGCACTTGAACGTTGCAACTTTATCATTATGGTTGCATGCAGCTTGGTAGAGGTAGGAGTTGCATAGCTTGAGGTTGCTAATGGGTCCCCCCTCCCCATGGCTGTTAGTGCATCATGAGTGTACTGACACAGCGAAACTAAGGGCATTGATATGAATGCTACAGGTCCTTCATTTGTGCCACATACTAGTTATAACACTTAGGACTTGCATGACCTCAGAGAACTATCTGCTGTGCATACATTCACCCCCACCACCACCCCCTGCAGCACTGTCAGCCAGACAATGACCCCCCCCCCGGTAATGTACTGCATCCTGAATGCAGAATACCAGGAACAGAAAGGCTATGATAATAAATTGTGCAGCAGTATGGTTGTAGTAACATACTAGTTTGAAGAGTTAGGAGTTGCATGATGTTAGGCAGGAAATCCCCACCCCCTGAGGTGTGCTTGTGCATCCTGAGTGGAGAGTGACAGTAACATGAAGTACAACGATATTGATGGTGCTCCTTCATAGTTGCAGGCATACTCAAGTTAGGACACTCAGGAGTAGGACTGCACCAGACACGAATGGCCCCCCCAGAACAGGTAGTGCACACTGAGTGTTGAGTCACAGATAAAGTGAGTATTTAAATAACAAATGGTACATGCTTATGATTGCAGTTCTACAGTAGTTAGGACAGTCAGAGTTTACGTGGTGTCGATCAAACAATACCCCCCCAAACCTCTGGTGAGGCACTTAATTCTGAGTAGTGAGCGACATTTAAAGTGATGTGTTGGACTTGAATGTTATAATGGTATCATTGGAGGTGCAAGCAACTTAGTACAGTTAGCAGTTGCATGTCTTGAGGCAGCCAATGACCACTCTCCCCCTCCCCCAGGCTGGTACTGCACTATGACTTTGGAGGTACAGCAACATTTAGGCCATGGATATCAATGCTAGAACTCTTCAATTTATGGTGTACAGAAGTTACTATTGTTAGGAGTTGGATGACCTGGGCTAGGCAACGCAGCCTTACATCTGTTCCCCCCCGAAAAAAGAAAGAAAGTCACCATGTACTGCATCTTGAGTGGATAGCTATGGTAAAAGTACGCATATGCAGATCAACAGTGCATGTTCTTAATTCAGGTAGATATGAATCGGGGCAGATAGGGCTTGAACGTCCTCAGACATACAATGAGTGTTCTTTGCCTCCTCCTAAGACAAGGTGGTGGGTTGTGAATGTTACAGTGGTGCTGAACTACAACTATTCACTTACTAGCATTACAACAAGATGTATCTGTCTAGCATAGAAATAGCTGAGCAACATTTTTTTACTAGTATGCAGTTTCGCTAATACTTGCGATGTTGTACACTCCCCAGCAACAGGTCTTCCTGCTGACTCCCACATCTCGTGGGTGAGGTAGTACCATCCAACATCATTGTCTGGTATCTCTTGTCTTTCCTTTAGGATGTAGAACCGCTGGTGCAGCAGTTTCCACTTCCTTTTACACACAGTGGAAGACTTGCTTTTAAGCTGGAAATGGTACGCAAGGTTTGCATGTATACGCCTCCACATATGGTCCAGTTTTCTATTTGTGCTCCTCGTGAGCAGCTTGTGACTGCCTTTAGCATGTGCTGCCTCCACCAGACAGCACACCTCCCTAGTTGTCCACAGACACATTTTTTTGGGTGGGTGATTTTCAACAGCTGAAATAAAAAAAAGAGAGAGAATAGTTATCTATTATGTGTCTGTATATGTGCTCTTGTGAGGATAGCTGGGTTGACTAATGACATCTTACAGAGCTTGTATGTATACAGATGATTGCAACGATTTTACATTTTCCAATTTATTGTGTTAATATAACTATTGTCACACTAGCAGTGAGTGGAATAGTCAATAAATTAATTAGATTTGGTTGCCCCAGCCAAGCCACAATCTGTTGCTTTGCTTACATGGTAATGCACCGGAGATTAAATGTCAGCGTTATATATGTACTGTGTGCAGCTTTTCTATTTTTTGACCAAGGTTTTGTGGCTCTTAAAAGAGCCTTTTTTTGGAAAGGTGTAATGTTCAACAGTCTGATTTCTTTAGAGGACTGTGAGAATCCCATCTTGAAGGTCTCCCAGGAAGAGGCAATTGCCAGCATGAGAGACGTGCATACCATCTGGTAGGTATAGCCAATCATAACAATACTTAATTTCAGGGTGACGTATGGTGTGCATCCCAGACATGCACAGATATCCAGAAATTTGTATGTTTACCTTTCTATGAGCTCTGTCAAGTAGGTACATGTGGTGTTCTGCTGCCAGACCCTACGCTCTGTAATATCAGAAAAAATGATCTTACAGGCAGGTAACATTTCCATGATGGAAGCAAGGTCCAATTTTGCTTCTGACACTAAATCTAACCATCTTTTGGTGCCCAAATCATTGCCTCTGAGATGGATCAGCAGTATGTCTGGCTGAGTTTGAGTTCTCAGAAGTCTGTGCATTGTTGACATCAGATGCCCCCACCTCATGCCACCCCTGCCAAACCATTTAACAGAGAAATTTGAAAGCTGCAGGTCTCTGCCAAAATCACTCCTCTGAGCATACTCTGAAGCATGTCTTACTATATTGTTGCCCACTACCCACACAGTCCATTTGTTGTTTTCTGCCATTCTGAGTTTTAAAGCTAAGAACTGGACAGAGAGCTACCAAAAAAAAACAGTGTTTCTCCTGCAGTGTCTAGACACAACTGACTATGAAAGTGAAATTTCCCTCTCTCCTACAACATTACTTTGGTAGACTGTCCCAAAACACAGTTATTTTAAAGGTCACTGGTTACTGCTTTCTCTTGGGTACCCAATACAAAGCATGCACTGATTATGATTGCAATGAATGGCTGCAGCTCCTGTCAACCAGAAATGTAAAAACATTTCTAGTTGGGAAAATAATACATTTTCATAGGCTACTTCATATAATCACAACTACAGAAAGTTCTATGATTGGTTGCCTATCCTGTTATGATACAGGTGCTGCTTGCTTTCTGCCTCCATTTGCAACTCTATCTGTGCTAGTAAGTACTGATTGACACTCTGACTTTAAACACTAATTACTTCTTTTTACAACATAACAGCTTACTTAGATTGCTATAGTCAAATAGAGCAGTAAAAATGTTTTGTTTAATGCTATTTTTCTGCTGGTTACACTTTTTATAATGGTAGAATAACTGTTTACAAAAACGTGCTTTACTTACACAATCTGAAGCAGGGTCTCTTAGTTTTCCATAAGATGGCTGCTATGTCCTTCTTCTCCACTGTCTAGCACTTGTGATTGGTTGCCTGACATGGCCTGATGAATTAAACGTTCGATTGGTCTCAGCGCCTGTCACTTAAATAGGAAGCAGTCTGTGATTAGCTTAGCCTTAAAGAGGGTTATCTTTCAATGTGATTATTCGACACTTTCGTGCTCACGACACTATTTTGAAAATGTCATTCTCACAACATTATTTTGCAACACTACATGAGACAGTGTCGTTCTCATGACATTAAGTTTTGCGAAACTTTTGTGCTCACGACACAATGTTTTGCGACACTTTCGCACGTACGACACCTCTTTTCAGAAATTTTTTAAAGTACAATTTTACAACATAAAAATAGTAGCAATGCGTTGGATTGTTACATTACTTTGTTTGTGCGCATGTTTACCTATTTATTTTCATGGTATTACTGAACTTGTATTATGCAAAACTTGAAGACATTGTTTATTGGTTACACTGGTGTCCAGCTGTAGCAGTAATTATCTGTGGAATATTTTGTAAGAAGTGCTTTTTATTTTTTAGTACTTAAGACATGAACACTGTGTCTCACCATCTTATGTTAAGACAGAAAAAAAATACCACTAAATATCTGTTTTTTCTCAATTTCTTATGCAGGTGTCTGATTCTTCTGTAACATTGTCCTACACCACTGTGAATTTTCAGAGAACAAGATGCCATCTAAACAGAGATGGAGTTCTGTGCAGAGATGAAACAGGTGTCTTAGTAGTTCACTGTTGATTAAGAGTGGTCAAAAAAACACACATGGTTGTTCGAGACGTAAACTGACTCAGCATTTAACTAAAGCAGTTAATTCACAGGTTGCACCCTCCGCAGGAAAAGAACGTACTTGTTCAAGTTCAAGAACAAAATGTGTGTCCCAGCAACAGTTGCACAAATCTTTGAGATGGAACAGCAGTGTTACAAAGGCAAGCATAAAGAAGCATACTGAGCAGCGCTGTAAAGCTGTGGGTACTGATAGACATCTGAGGAAGCAAAAGTTGTTTCGGTCTCTAGCTTATAAAGCTAAGATTGACAGACTTATTGCTGATGTGATGAGACATGAGCGCAAAAGTCTAAAGAGTCATGTCTCTTTAATGAAATTGCATCTCAGAGTATGTACATTTGTAAATAGAGCAGTGTTTGTTCTTCAACGCTTGTGGCATAAGACAGCACATGTTCTTGAGCAGTTCAGAAAAGTTGCCTATGAGATAAAGATGAGGTTACAATGATATCCTGTCTTGAAGCTTGACAATTTTTATGATGTCTTCACAGGGCGCTGACTGCATACACAGCACTCAGAGGATTATTTCTGGGAGGAGTCATATTATTCACAAAAAAAGGGCAGCAACTTCTGCATTGATGAGTCCGGTAAAGTGTGTCATGTGCTCAGTGTGTGTGATGACACTACAATGGAGTCAGACGATGAATGTGAGAGAAGTACTCAGTCCCATAAACGTCACTGTCTCTCATGGACATGTGATGACACTTGCAACTGGAGGCAATCATCATTTGACAAAGTTGAGCACTTTATCAACCTGTTTGTCATTACCGATCGTAAAGACAGACGTAAACTGTTTGACACTATAGACCTTTGTGAAATCTATCACTACTGGACATGTCACTCGCTGCATGCCTAGATAGTGGTGTTTGTGACAGTGTCTCTTCACCACATGCGTATGCTGGAGTGCATCAATCAGGTGCATGCGAAACTTTGTGTACAGGGTCTATGATGTTCATCGAGTTGTCACTCAGTATACTCGTCTGAATGAGTTACTGCAGTCTGGTGACATGCATGGTGCCATTGCATTTCTGAAACAGCTGCAGCATGTCAGCAGTGTGACAGGTACTGTGACTGATCAGTCATCACTTGCTGATGGAAATTGTGTGTCTGTCTTAGAAACTGATATTCTGAAGCAGTTTGGGAAATCAATTGACAAATTTGAGTTGGCAAAGACAGAGAAATTTGTCTGTGTATGTGTCTCATGTGATTGACTCTGTTACGAAAAACAAACGGTCACAGTAAACCTGGAACTCTTGTCACTGTACAATGACATGTGGTTTTGACTGTCAGCATTTCTGCTGTTGAGTGTAACTTTCAGTTTGACCCTATCATTGTGATGTGCAAGCACTGTTTTTCCAAAGTGAAGTCTAACATTCTGCCACCAAGGTCAGTCTTGAACAACATGGAGGCACATGTTACTCCAACTGAGATTGCCATGTTGAATATGTTTGAACAGATTCTAATTCAGACAATGAAACCATTTCAAACTATCCTACAGCTAAATACAAAGACACGGAACATTCCACAAAAATAACTCATTAGATCTCTTAAGGGTTCCATAATGTATCTTCCACTTCCTCTACAGGAAAATGTTGAGGCAATCTCAACTGAGAATACTTTGGTGATTCTTGTCAATGGGGTTCCAACAAAGTCAAAGGTCATTTGGCAGGATGTTGTCAATGTGGAGAAGGTGAAGCTTACTCTTACTTATTTAAAGAGCAACAATCCTTTTTATGCAAATCTTGATATTGATCGAATGACCACTGTGTCTGTTAATCATGATCTGTTGGAAAGCACTAAACCTATGATTGAGAAGGTCAACGTGGAGACAAATGATAATGTGTATGAACAGCACACAATTCACCCACTACATGGGAAAGATCCAGTAGGGGACAATATTGATCTCTATCAAATGAAACAGGTGGAAGGTGAGCCTGTCAGCATTTGGGAGGCAACATTGGTAGCACGCTGTTTCCCAGACTTATTCCCAAGAGGGTCAGGTGGATGCCTAGATGAAAGAGAAGTGCGTGTACAGGGTGTTGAGTACTGTACTAGTTGTGTGCTCAGTAAGGATGGCAAATTCAGATGGAATGTACAGTATGTGTTTCATCTCCTATAGGACAGTGAGCTTAGCAAACTGTCTGCATCTATTGCTCATACTATTCATCTCACAACTCCACTTGATGGAATTACAGCTGCACAGTTTCTGCAGAAACTGAAGCAGAAGGATGACAATGTGCAAGTGAATTTGTCTTCCATTCTCTCAAGTCTCCGTGGCACCAAAGAATACTGGTATCGCAGACACTCTGAGGTGATGACCATGCTGCGAGAGTATGGTCCAGCCACATGGTTTGTCACCCTCAGTTGTGCCAAGTATGCCTGGGATGAGGTAATAGAACTGTTGAGGTGGGCAAATTGTGATGTAGAGGGCATTTCATCAATGACTCTCGGTGAAATGTGCTCACTCGACCCTGTATCTGTGACAAGGCATTTCCACAAGAGATTCCATGACATTCTGACTTTCATTTTGTCAAAGGACAATCCGCCTCTTGATGTCGTGGACCATTACTTCTGGAGGACAGAGTATCAGGCATGTGGCATTCCTCATATTCGCATGTTACTGTGGATCAAGGATGCCCCACGCATAGGTGAACATGAAGCAGCAGAAGTGCTAGCATTCATTAAGCAGTACATTACTTGCTGTATCCTGGACAAGTACGACAGTCCTACACTGTGGAAGTTGATGCAGAAGTTTCAATGCCATATTTGTGTGAAATACTGCCGCCGGGTAGTGAAGAACAAATCTGATTGGTACACAAGATGCAGTTTCAGATTTCCTAGATGTATCTGTCAGGATGGTTGCATGAATGAACTTTTCTCAGCTATGCGAAACCACTTGAAGGCAAAATCAACCAAGAGGGTTTATGAATTACCCAGAGAAGAGAATAAGGTGTACATCAATGACTACAACCCTACCCTTCTTCAAATATGGCAAGCAAACATAGGTGTTCAGTCTGTGGCTGACAACTTGGCTCTGGTTATTTACGCGTCACTTCGTACATAACTAAACATGAACAGACTAGCTTGCAAGATCTTTGGGAAGATATTGCCAGTTCAAGCAAGTCACTGACATCTCAGCTCTGGTCACTGGGGTTGAAGACTCTATCACACAGAGAATGTGGCGCTTATGAGGCCAGTGATCATCTGATTGGTACACATTTATACGGCAAGTCTGATGCTGTGCGCTTCCTCAAAGTAAATTACAAAGAGAAGCGTAAACACGTACTTATTCCTCATGATGAGATTGAGGAACTGGCTCTCAAGAGACCATCTTCAAGACATATCTTGAAGAACAACCTCATTGACACGTACTACCCCCGTAGGCACGAAGACATGGATCGAATGTGTTTATTTAGGTGGCTAAGTGGTATGACTACAAGACGGATGTCTCACCTGATTGTACATGTGACATTTACAAGGTTAAAGGAGTGAACTGCTCTCTCATTAAGAGACATAAGTCTTGGCTCATTGACCACTGTAAGTTACATTAGGCACATCTGAGAGCAGAGAGCATTGCTACTTTGCTCACCTATATCTATTTAGACCCTGGAGGAATGAATCTGAATTAAAAGGTGACTGTGATACATTCGAGGAAGAATTCAATCACAGTTATGAGTCATTCAAAAGTGAATACTCTGATACATATATTCAGAGGCTGAACACTGAAAAGGAGCAAGTAGAGAAGGCACAGAAACTACTTGAAGAGGGCACTCCTGTTAGTTCACAGGAGAATCTTGATCCAGAAGGACAAGGTATCCTTGGAGAACCTCTACCTCTGAATGCCCCAGAAGTACTCATGTCGGAAGTGGAGAGTGCTATGGAACATGTCACACACTGCACTGTTGACCCAGCTGAGTTGAGAGAGAGACTCAACGAGCAGCAATGGGTGGTTCACTCTGAGGTCACTGATGCTGTCCAGCATGGATTACAACATGAACTCAAGAAATGTGATTGTGTAGAATACAAGCCACTACTGATGTTTGTTAGTGGCTCAGCTGGGTCAGGAAAGAGTTTCCTTATAGAGGCTATAATGGCAGAAATATGAAAGTGACAGGCTCATCAATGTCTGTTGCTGTTAGTGCTCCCACTGGACTGGCAGCATACAACATTGGTGGAATTACATTACACCATCTCTTCATGTTGCCAGTGGAGCATGGCAGAGCAGGAGAGTATTGGAAACTGTCATTTGACATTGCATCTCAGCTTTGTTCTATGTTTACTAAGATGAAGTTACTCATCATTGATGAGCTTAGTATGGTCTCCAATATGATGCTTGCCTGTATACACCTACGTCTACAGGAGATCTTGGGGACTGAGTATGGAGGCATTTGCTGGTAAAAGCACTGTTGTATTTGGAGACCTCTTACAGCTTGCATCAGTTAATGCAGAACATGTCTTTGCAGCTCTGACTGTCAAGCAGGCTAAGAATACACTATGCTGCACTGGAGGGTTTTAACCTCTGGGAGTTATTTACCTATGTCGAGCTGTATCAGAATATGCACAAAGTGGTGATCTGGCTTACAAGGCACTGTTGGATCAGGCTCGTACAGGTTCTCTGTCACCAGAACATCTTTCAGTGTTACATGGCTGAAGAATCTGAATGGCTACTACATCCATAGAAACAGCATGTGATGTTTTCAATGATGTGTACTCCAGTGGCACACACATTGTGTGTCTTGTGCCATGACTGAAGAAATGTGCTGAGTTCAACAGTGTCATGTTGCAGAGAGAGAATCAAGAGATTTTCACTCTGCATGCTGTTGATACAGTTGATGGTGTCATTCTAAGTCGAAAAATGGTAGCAAAGATGACTGAGCGACTGTCTGAACTGAAGTCAGATGTTTCACGTACAGCTGGGCTGGAAGCTGTCCTCACAGTTTATAAGAATGCACGTGTCATGCTACGCCACAATCTTGATGTGGAGCATGGCATGGTAAACGGTGCCATGGGTAATATCATTGACTTCATTTACAAAGTTCAGAAAACATTTATTGAGACACTTCTTGTCCACTTTGACAACATGGAACTTCCTGTGCAGATTGATCGTACCTGTGTTAAATTCCAGGTATTTAAGGATATCTATGTTAACAGGAAACAGTTCCCAATATGTGTTGCATATGCTGTCTCAATTCACAAGTCTCAGGGCTTGAGTTTGGATTCAGCAATGGTGGACATAAGGGACAGACATTTTCAAAGATGGCATGAGCTATGTCGCACTTTCACTGTGTAATGTAGTCTTTTCTGGGTTGCACATCGGCCACACTCGCACCTCAGAAGATACACGCTGACAAGCAATGTATTGTTGAGTACCAACAGATTACGTACTCTGTATCAGCCACAGATGTCTTAATACCACTACCTACGTGTGTGGTTGTGTCACATCCCGCAGTCACAGCTACATCTGGCAACAATGGAAAATGAGCTTCTACAACTGATTCAACTGTGCAGAGTAATAAGAAGGTCACAATGTCAAATACACATGCAGAACAGGCTGTTGGTCAGAAGTCAGTTGGTATGGCTGTTGTCCCAGTGTTTGATAACAGTACTAGAGTTAACTGCCATGCTAATTCAGCAATGCAAGTGTTCTACACATGCCACACTTTGTACAGAAAATATCTGCTTCACAAGACACTCCTTTATCGAAGGCACTGAAGCGGGTTGTCAATGTGGCTTCTGATCAAGCTAACAACGTAGTCACTTTCACCTCTGTCAGGTGTTGGGGACATATGATGGATGCAGTACATTTGCTGCTAACATGCAGCAGGACGCTAGTGAGTTCATGATGGCAATCATAAATAGCTTGGATGAAGAGGGGATTCCAATGTGTCAGTATTTTACTGTGTCATATGTGACCAAATATGCATGTGTGTTATGTGGTAATTCAGAGCGAGAAACCACAGAAGACATGCTTTGGGTTTCTCTATTTGTGCCTCAGGTTAAAAGTGTCAAGTTCCAACAGCTGTTTACTAATACAGAAAGTGGTCACTTGTGTGTGAGGTGTGGAGGTACATGTACTCAGTCAATATGCTTGAGGACTTCATCTCAATATCTTATGCTTGTATTGCATAGATTTGACTCTAATAGGCTCAGAGTTGACACACCCTATCACTGATTTCACAGCTGGTAGAACTGTATTTAACCAAGCAGTGTTTGACACTCATGCTGTGATCTTCCAATATGGCCAGTCTCTACATTCTCGACATTACACTTGTTTGTTGAGGTACACAACTGGCTGGGTTGACTGCGATGACTCAACGAGCTGCTTCAAACAGAGATTACCGCGACACTTAAAAAATGCATATGTTCTGATATTGAAGAATTATGACAATTTTATGTGTCAGAGGAATAGTCACACTACATGTGACATACTTTGCTGTCCATTTTGTTAAAGAGTGACTTCTGGAACATTTGCATACTTTTTAACAGCTGCACATGTATTAACACATTGGTAACATCACATGGTTGAATAGCATATGCTTACTCAGTGTCACGTATAAGATTGTTGTGTAGATCATTGACACAGTGGACATAGTTGCAGTGGTCTTCCATTGGAGCCAGCTGTCTTCACAGTCACTAGAAACACCACACTTATATGTGTAAGAAAGACTTTTTAATGTTCAAAGAGAAATTCCTATCTAGTTGCTCTCTTCTGTCATTGTCTTTTTCTTATGAGTATGTTGTATGCAGACATAGCAAGTACTACTTGGCACACTTGCCAAGTCCGTGACTCAACTAAGGCACAATACTTCTCCATCTGCATTAACATAACAGTGTAACATATCCGTTTGTTACAGTATTCTTTATCTTAACATTATTAGGATCTTTTATAGCTAACAGATATCCTGGTGCTTGTTCCAGTTCTGTCTCAGAATTATTGAGCTCTGTTTTTTTCACATGGTCATATGACATGTACTTAAGAGCACAGAACTCAAAAAATGTATTTCATTCTGTACATGTTGAGTAACATCAGATGTGCCCTGTGTTTCTTTTTTTTTTATCTGGCTGCATCTTTACTGAATACCACCATTTTGTGTTGCAACAGTGTATTACTATCCCTGTTTTGTTCTCATACATCTGCATTGTATTTATGTATATATATCAGGGACACTGGTTTACCGTGATTGCGAAAGGGCAAATTCCATTTTGCACATAGTAAAAACCAATATTGCCACCGGTGTCTGCCAAGCCAAAATCCATTTTACTGGTGCTTTGTTTTGTGCACTTTATTTAACAATTTTTAACTGTGTTAACATGCACTTTAGCAATTTTTACCTCCACTATTACACATCTATCCATCCTTGTACCAATTAAAGTTATTGTAGGTACAAAATGTGATGGCAGCAGCAGCACTATGGCCCCTATCCCTCAGGTTCAGTAGTAGCAACAACACTATGGCCCCCCTCCTTCCGGTGTGACAGAAGAAGCAGCACTGCAGTCTCCCATCCCGCAGGTGTGACAGCAACAGTACTACGTTCCCCATCCCTCAGGTGTGATGGCAGTGCATCAGCACTATGGCCCCCTTCCCTCAGGGGTGATGGTGGCAGCACCACCAATACATCCAGCTCCCTCCAGCACAGTGAATACAGTTAGCCCTGGAAAATAAAACACTGCCAGTATGCCACCACACCTAAATAAATCCTGGCTGAATGTATCATTATTTTGTACTGTGTATCAATGCTACATTATGGAAAGCAGCATTGCCAATGTTGGCTCTGTATACCTTTTCATGTCACCAGGTACTTAAACAAAAAGAGACAAGCAAAATTAAATAAAATACTGTTTATAAATGTGCAGAAAGTGGTGCAAAAAGTAGAAACAGTACAAAAGCATATACATTAAAATGTGCAAAAGTTATAATCAGCAAAAAAGTAAATACGATAAGAATAAACCAAATACTGTAAGAAATATCATTTAAAATGTATATAAAAATAGTAAAAGAGTGTAGAAACATGGAAAAAACTAACATTTTGGACTAAAATCCACATACTGTACATTAAAATGTGCAAAACGTGGAACATAAAGTAAACTGTGCAAAAGAATGAGTTAATCTAAAGCCCTAACAAAATGTTCAATTAAAGTGTAAACTAACAAAAACGAAACAGTACAGTACACTAAAGAATATGAAACAAAATATCAGAATCCAGCAATGCCACACTGACTTCAAATAAAAGGGAGCTAAGCAGTGGCAACCAATACATAAAGTACCGTATTAATTGAACATCAACATTGAAAACAATCGCAAATTGTCCACCCGCAGGTTTCTTCTTTGATCCGTATGGATCTGACCAGGTACTGAAAATGACCTTTCAACATCAGCACTGGACACTGGGACCCAAATTGCCTGCTGGGCAGCTCTAGCCAGCACTGGTAGCTGAGGCTCCACAGACTTCCAGTACTGACTTGATCAAAGTCCAACTTTTCTGGCAAGTCACTGAGGTCTTGTCTTATGTACAGATCCCAATCCCTTTTCAAAGCTGCCGTGTTGTATAGTCCAAACATTGGAATGTCCTCTGCATATTGGTTGTAGTCCTTCTTCAGTTTAGGCAGATTGAGTGGGTCTAGTATGTGACATGCTTTGAAAAACTGTAGCGAAGGATTTTACCCCATATGCTTGCTGAGTTTGTTTAGTGCTACACTGTAAGCTTTTTGAAATACCGAAACATGATCCTGCTTGGCCCGGCCTCTAAGCTGATGAAGCTGCTCATCAGTTTTATCTTCAGAGGCATCGGTCTTTAACACATCAGCCTCAGATCTGTTCTTGATCGCTGTTAGTGTATCATAGATAGACACAGCCAGTGGTTTACCTTTCAATTGCAGCATGTGTATTGTCTCTATTATGTCCATACTATTTTCTGCAATAAATGTAGTCTGAATTTGGAGCTCTCCCATCCATTCAGTAAATAAGTTGCGTAATGATTTCAGTGAATTCGCATCACTCTGGTCTTCCTGCAAGAAATCTCGTAAATATTGCAAGTTGGTGGCATGGTATTTCACAGCCTCAAACCATGTGTTTAGGCATGTCAGTACTGGAACAGGAGGTAAAGTGCTGTTCTCCACCCCCACCTCTGTGAGGAATGCAAGGTACTCCCTTTTTCATTTTGGGGACTGCTGGAACACATATTTAATCTGCACAACCAGTTCGTTCACCAACTCAAAATGGTCAATCCATGTGTCACCTACAAGTGAGAGGACATGTGCCCAGCAACCAACATGAATGACATGGTCCCCAATAACTCCCTGTAATGCATCATTGAAACACTTAGTCATGTATCTGGCATTGTCATTGACAAAACCCACAATGTGTTCCACCTCCACCTCATATTTCTGCAAAGTTTTTAAAATGACTTGCGCAACAGTTGAATGGTTCACTGCGACCAACTCCATGGTATCTACAATGTAAGATTTACCACCATCGATAACAAAAACAATGTTCAGTACACACCAAGCATTTGAATCTGTGGATTCATCACACATTACTGTGATGCTCTTTCCTTTCACTTGTTGGCGAATTGTCTCCTCCATCTTGTTCTGCAGTTTTGGCAGGTAGTTCTGACGGAGAGTGTCTGCCTTTGGAAGTGCACCTATGCTCTTAATATACTTTCCCATCCAGTCTCTGAGGCAGGGTTGATCAAGTTTTTCAATGGGAATATTGGCCCCACACCAAGCCCTCAAAGTGTTGAGAACTGTTTCTTCACTTGAAGCAGCAGCAGAAGAGGTGGTGTTGAAACTCGTATGTAATGTCACCTGTCTGGTCTCAGTTTTCTCTTTCTGGCTCATGTTTTTTAAATGCTTCTTGCTGTTGCAGTGGTTTACAATGGTATCCTTCCAGATGTGGTCCACTGGATGGGCACAAAACTGGCAGAACATTTTCCCTCCATCTTCATACATTCCCATTGCCTTGAACTGTAGTGCACGGTCTTTCACAGTAATGCTGGAGATTTTGGCCATCTTTTACGGTGGTGGTATTGCCATCTTGATGGTGTAGTGATGCGATATTTCCAAAGAACTAAAAGCGACAGAGCAGCAGATCACTAACTCCACTTTCACAGATTGACCTACAAAAAAAAAAAACATAGTAAGGACTAATTCTGCAACACCAACAATGCATTCACAATTTTAGCATGGAAGACCCTATAGTGGGCAAAAAGAAAGCAAACTGTATCTTTTACAATGGTCTTGGATAGACTTGTAGCAGATCACGTCCAACAGCACTTCTAGGCCTGAAATCATAATTGAAATGTTTACATGTAGCCCACAGAAAATGTACACACAGCATAACTGTTAGAAAGACCATTATCCACATCCTCATCCTCATCAATGCATTCTCCAATCACAGCTTGCCACCAACACCCACACCTACTTACTTGAAGAGTGGCGCAAAGGAATAAGCATGACTGCATGAGTTGCTGGTAGCAGCGTTGGCAGGTGGTTCAACATCAGCATGAATTTGCAGCACAGCACAGGCACCTTCAGACTCCCAGCAAGATGGCAACAGCAGTCTTTTGACAATTCTTCAGGTTAGACAGAAGCAGCACTGTAGCCCCTACCTCTCAGGCGTGATGGCAGCAGGTGCAGCACTGCAACCCCCACCCTGAGGTGTGACAGCAGCAAGTGCAGCCCCCATCCCTCAGGCATGACAGCAGCAAGTGCAGCCCCCACCCCCATGCATGACAGCAGCAAGTGCAGACCCCACCCCTCAGGCATGATAGGAGCAAGTGCAACCCCCACCCTCAGGCATGATGGGAGCAAGTGCAGCCCACACCCCAGGTGTGATGGCCACACTGCGACCCCAACCCCTCAGGTGTGATGGCAGCAAGTTCAACCCCAACCCCCTCAGGCATGACAGCAGCAAGTGCAGCACCCACCCCTCAGGCATGATGGGAGCAAGTGCAGCCCCCACTCCCAGGTGTGATGGCAGCAAGTGCAGCCACCACCCCTCAGGCGTGACAGGAGCAAGGGCAGCCCCACTCCCAGGTGTGATGGCACCACTGCAACCCCAACCCCCTCAGGCATGACAGCAGCAAGTGCAGCCCCCACCTCTCAGGCATGATGGCAGCAAGTGCAGCCCCCACCCCCAGGTGTGATGGCAGCACTGCAACCCCCACCCCATCAGGCATGACAGCAGCAAGTGCAGCCCCCACCCCTCAGACATGATGACAGTAAGTGCAGCCCCCACCCCTAAGGCATGACGGTAGCAGAGGCAGAATGATGGTACTCACCCAATGCCATGTACCAAAGCTTGACAGAGCTCAGACGTGAATTAAGCCGAACCACCAGACACCAAGGTGAACTCCGTCAGTTCAGTCCCTAACATCTAGCTGCCTGGATTGGTTTATATGTAAACAAAGTGCATCTAATTAAAAATAAATCCAAAACTGATCGATGAGGATTGAGAATGCTAATGGAGAGATCAACAATCTGTACCAAAGAATAAACCAATTAGGAATTGCACCCACAGTAAATTAGGCACTTTCTAACTTGGTCCTCATGAAAATGGAGCCTCTTAGTTTTCATGTCGGAGCTCAAACTCATGAAAGCTGTTCTACCAGCAGAGGTAAAGCCATAACCACTGTGCAGCTCATGGCTTCATCTCTCCTATCCCCCCTGCAGTCAACAGAAATAAATTGATCTTTGCAACCAGTCACCAGTTTGCGTGATCACTCAGGTGCAAAGATTATTTTTTAATATAGTGCCTGTAGGGGGGACCAGAGAGGTGAAGCCCCAATCCGTACAGTGGTCAGGGCTTCACCTCTGCTGGTAGTTCAACTTTAAGAACTGATCAATTCTCTGTAGTTCCCCAACACTTACAAAAATATTCCCCTAGACATTCCTGCAAAAGTCCAACTTAAAAGTGGTAAGATTATTATTAACATGCAGTTATACAGTTTATCAGCTTGTCTTTGTTTACCCCCTAGGTAATCCAATGCCTACATCCTCCACAATTGATCAAGGAAACCAAGGAGGAAAATCTGCAGTTGACATTTTTGAAGGGCATAAATTAGACACAGTTTATTCAGTTTGATGTGGCTTAATAAAGTTATTTTATCTGACTGCGTTTCTATTATTCAACATGCACACACACACACACACACACAGACACGCACACATGCACACAGACACACACACATGCACGCACAGACAGACAGGCATGCACACACACACAGACAGGCATGCACACACACACACACACAGACAGACACACACACTCACACACACACACACAGAGACACAGATACAGACACACACAGACACACACACACACAGATACACGCACACACGCACACACACAGACACGCATGCACACACACACAGACACATGCACACACAGACAGCATGCACACACAGATGCACATACACAGACATGCACACACACAGACATGCACAGACACAGACACAGACACACAGACAGCAACACACACACAGACATGCACACATGCACCACACACACAGGCATGCACGCACACAGACCCAGACATGCACACACACACACACACACACAGACAGGCATGCACACACACACACACACAGGCACACACAGACATGCGCACACACACATACACACACACACAGACACAGATACAGACACACACAGACACAGACACACACACACACAGATACACGCACACACGCAGACATGCATGCACACACACACAGACACACATGCACACACAGACAGGCATGCACACACAGACAGGCACGCACATGCATGCACATACACAGACACACACACAGACACAGACACGCACACACACAGACAAGCACACACACACAGACATGCACACATGCACACACACACAGGCATGCATGCACACAGACCCAGACATGCACACACACAGACAGGCATGCACACACACACACACAGACAGGTACACACAGACACGCGCACACACACACACACACACACACAGAGACAAAGATACAGACACACACAGACACAGACACACACACACACAGACACACACACACACAGATACACACACACATGCAGACACGCATGCACACATACACAGACACACATGCACACACAGACAGGCATGCACATACATGCACATACACAGACACACACACAGACACAGACACGCACACACACAGACAAGCACACACACAGACACGCACACATGCACACACACACAGGCATGCACGCACACAGACCCAGACATGCACACACACAGACAGGCATGCACACACACACACACACACACACAGAGACAGGCACACACAGACACGTGCGCACACACACACACATACACAGAGACACAGATACAGACACACACAGACAGACACACACACACAGATACACGCACACATGCAGACACGCATGCACACACACACAGACACACATGCACACACAGACAGGCATGCACACACAGACAGGCACGCACATACATGCACATACACAGACACACACACACAGACACAGACACGCACACACGCACACATACACACACACACAGGCATGCATGCACACACAGACATGCACACAAGAAGACACAATCCCAGCAAACCACAACGGACTGGCACAGACACTCTCCCCACCCTGGTGGACAAGCACTGCACCTTTTCACACCACGATGGACCGACAACTCTCCCCACTCTGAATGAACATCATCCAGGTGGGTGTCCCCCCACCCACACCCCAGGCACACAAAGATAATGACACATTTTATACACATTTTGTACTGTACTGTATTTATTTCATGGAGAGTACAACCAACAAAATATAAAACATTTTTCTACTTTATTTCTTTGTGGACTCCCCACCCCACCTCTGTTTCTTATATCACTCTGACCACAAGCCCACCACCCCACAGATCAGTCAAGCAAACCACAGATGTACAATGCAAGGTGTGCAAAAAAAATAAAAACCACAACAAAATAAGGCCAACCACTAGAGCATGGCACGGACCCAGCAGACTGGCATACATGTTGGAAAAGTAGTTCTGTGCCACTCTGCCCACCCACCCCTCCCTCAGAGGCCAGAACCATTTTTCTCCAGCATGTGAACCAGTCTGCCCAGCCCGTCCCTCAGCCGACCATCAACCAGTGATCACTGGAGCATGGCATGGACTTACCAGACTGGCATAAATACCAGGAAAAATGGTTCTGTGCCACTCTGCCCACCCGCTCCTCCCTCTGAGGCCAGAACCATTTTTCTCCAGCATGTGACCCAGTCTGCCCAGCCCACCCTTTCCCGACCATCCATCAATGAACAACCACCAGAGCATGGCATGGACCTGGCAGACTGGCAAATATCATGTGTGTAATTTGTCGAATACATTTTTTTTACATTAATAATACCAGCTCATCTCCCTACCCCACCCCCCGCACCCAACATCTTCACTTCCTTGCTTTCCCATTCAAATAAAAGCAGGCTATCTGAAACATAAAAACTTACCAGACTATGGCAGGCACACGGAAAGGCAGTAGTCCTGTGGCAGCGCAGGTCAGGTATAGCACAAGACAATAGAAAGTGCAGGTCAGCAGAACAAGGCTGCTAGTAGGGCAGATGAGCAGCACAAAGTTTGCAGGGCAATTAAGCACATCCCCTCTCCTCACCCCTACACGGCCACTCGCTGCACCCCAACAGACTGGCACGGCCCCTCTCCCTTCCCCAACAGACCAGCATGGCCACTCTACCCAGATGGACCTGCAGATCCCCTATCCCCAAACTCCAGTGGACTGGCATGGCCAATCTACCCACCCTGATGGACCAGCACGGCCAGTCTCCCCCACCCCGACAGCCCAGCATGCCCAGTCTCCCCACCCTGACAGTCCAGCATGGCTACTCTCTGCACCCCAATAGACTTGCATGGCCTCTCTCCCCACCCAGATGGACCTGCCCAGCCATGCTCTCCCCCGACGGGCCAGCACGGCCACTCTCCTCAACCCCACTGACCAGCACAGCCACTCCCCTCCCTGACTGACCAGCACGGTGACTCCTTGAACCATTATACCACTACAGCCAATCTCCCCACCCTGACACACCAGCATCCAGGTCTTTGTCTCCCCCCGACAGGTCCAAACACTGACCTTCCCCCCAGCTCCACCAAACATGGACTCTCAAGCATGGCAGCAAACACTGATCCCCACAGCACCACCAAGGGATAGCCTCCCCTAAGCACACTCCTAGCAAAACACCATAACCACAAGATCAGTAAACATGGACTGTCCCCCCATACAGATGCTTACAAGGGTTGCAACTACATTTATTTTATTTATTTAGCTTTTGTTGACCGGGTAAGTGCACTAGACAAATCCTGCCTATTTTCAGGCACGACCCAGTGGAGGGGGATGCAGATGAATACCAACTGACCTTGAACCAGATTAAGCTGTTAGTGGTATTTTTTAGTGTGTGTACATAAAATGATGAACCAAAAACCTGCTGAACCAGTGTAAGCAGTACTATAAAATGGCATCAGTCCAGTTGGTTTCCCCCCAACAAAAGAGGATCATAATATCTTAAACCATACAAAAAGGGTGTACAAATTATTACCTGTACTTTCAATGCATTCACTGGGCGCAAGTCGATGTGGGGGGGGAGATAACATTTATGGGGAGAACAGGTCACACAGAGATCCATCAGCCTGCAACAGCTGTGGGAGAATCTCAGGATCACAAAAGGAAAACAAAATATGAGTGTATGCACTTCATGGTGAAAATTAAATTTCTCTAGATATACGAGGTTTGGTAGGCAAGGAGCAGGCACACCTCCACGTATGAACCCCACCACCACCACCCATAAATAAACATCCTCAACAGATTAAATCAGACAGATTAAGTCTTTATATCATTAATAAGCTGTTGGTGGAGTATTTAGTCTCCCCGCCACACTCTGTGTCCCCACCCCGCAGCCAGTATTCCCACCAGGGGGAAGGGGATACAAATAAATGCCAACTGACACTGAACCAGATTAAGCTGTTGGTGGTGAATTTTCTCCCCACCCCACTGCTGGGATCCCCACCACCAAAGATAGTATTTATTTTTTTGTGGCCAGGTAAGTGCACTAGAGAAATTCTGCCTATTCTTAGACATGATCCTGAACCAGCTTAAGCTGTTGGTGGTGTATGGGCTGGCTGACCTAGTACCAGATTAAGCTACCAGTGTCTCCACCATGTACCGGTACTGCCAGTATCCACACCCCGCACTACCATATCCTGTGTCCCCACAGAAACAGAACCAAATTTCCCACACCATTGCTACTATTGACACCAGCATTACATGGCCAGTACCCCCCCACACCACTGCAGCCAGTGTCCCCACACCAACATGGCCAGTGTGCCCATCCCACACCATGGCCACTGTCCCCACCCAGTCAGTGTCCCCACCACCACAACCAGTGTCCTCACCACACTGCCAGAACATGTGTTCACACCCCATGAACTGTGTCCACACCCAGCTAACACAACCTGCCTTTATCCCACACCCCAAATAGACATGGATGTACCCCACACCCCAAGTAAACACAGCACCCCCCAGTGATTCACACAAAAAATAGTTTATTTCATGGAGAATGGAGAGGGATTGAGCAACTGCCAGCTCAAGTCATACCCCACACCCCAAATAGACACAGCCTCCCCACCTCCCAATCAGGAACTCACACAAAGTTTTATTCCATGGTGGAGAGGGCCAGAGGAGTGGAAAGGGACTGAGCTACTGGATGCTTATTCAGCTGGCAGTAGCATAACTCAGGAGCAGCATGAAAATGGCCTCACACCCACCCCAGTTTAAAATGGGGAGCAACACCAATGGCATCACACCCACCCAAACTTGAGAGCAACAACAAATGGCTTGACAACCTCACCCCCAAACTTGGGAGCAGCAGCAAATGGCCTGGCTACTTCCCCCCACCCCCCCGTCCAGTGCTTTGGAGCAGAACCGAACACTTAGCAACACCGCCCCAGGTTCATTCGATCACCATTCGATCCACTTCACCCACCTCCAAAAACACAACCACAAACATTCTGACTGGAATCCCCGAACAAAAAAAAAATGAGCAGCTCCATTTTACACAACTTGCCTGCGAGAGCTGGCAACTGGAGCACATTGGACTGTGTACAGAGGCAGCAATCAATGGCATCAAGGGTGACCCAGGTAAAAAAGATGTTTAAAGTCCACTGAATCTGTACACTATAAAAGTTAATTATTAACATACAACTGAACTAAACGGAAGCACAACCACTCACATATCACGTGGTAGACGTTTCACATGTAGTACATTTGAATGTTTATAATAAACTTTTATTGTGTGTTGTGTACAGATGCAGTGGACTTTAAGCATTTGTTTAAAACAGCTCTGCAACCAAATTAAAAACATACATGGACCACATTCGCCAGCCGCTCAGGGTCTCGCAGTCTCAGTCTCCACATCACCAGCCTAACCTGCTTCGGGACAGCCACAATAAATAAATTCTGGGCACACATTCTAATTTTTGGCACCAATTATATTTCTCAGCCTGTCCATTCAGTCCAACCATACCTGCCTAACACTTGCAAAACAAGCAGGAAGAGCTCAGAGAAGAACATTTTTGTTTGCAAAAAAGACTTACAGTACAGTAGCAGATTTGGAGAGTACGGTTAATTTTCAGGTCCTCGGTGCGAGCAGCAAATGGGTCCAGAGCAGCAAAGTTGCAGGAACAATTCAGTAGGCCACATCAGAAATCTCTCATAAACAGCTAAGGAAAGTAAAACACGCACAGGTTACACAGCGATTTATAGCACTGTGCTCATGGAGACAAGGAGAACAAATGCTGTTTCAGTTTTTGGTGCCATTTTCCACTAGCCAATTAGATTTCCACATTTCTGTCCATGTCACTGCATATGCAGTAAACCAGTGTCCCTGTATATAATTGTTAATACATCACTTAGTAATAGTTTGCAGCTGTGACATTTACAGTAGTTGTGTTACTTACCACATTAATTGCTGTATTGCACAAATAACTAATATTACTGTTTAGAAGTATTACATTTATTAACCTTTTATGTTATCTGAATATAGTTATTAGTATGACGTAGATATGTAGTTGCAGATATATAGTATATTGTAATTCCATATAGCCATAATAGATATCAAAGTAAAGTGTTAGACTAGATATTCTTAATTGTGTACAGCTAACATTTTCTGATAATAATATAATTAAATGTTGAATTAATAGAATTCTTTAAACTATTTCTTTTATGTAAGTAGATGATGTGACAGATCTAGGTGATTTACTAGTTCGTGAGTAATTTGTTATTGATTTGCTATTCTTTACTGATGTATATAATCCATGTTACCATGTGTAATTTGATCTAGTTCTGTGGTAAGTTAATTAAATGTATTTTATAATAGTTAAGAATTGTACATCAGACACTTTCACTGAGAAAACTGAGTTTTTGTGTTCCTGATAATATTTTTTGATCGCCTCTATTGAGGGGTTGGGTGGGAATTTTCCAAATGCAGTAACATAGTGATATATCTTAACATCTATTTATATGTGTATACATATGTGTATGTGTACACATTCTATATATTGCAATTAAACTGTTTAACACTAAGTTTGAGATGTATATTTTTCCTCACAGGATTGTCTGTTTTTCCTCCTATTACTTTAATGGTTGCATCTGGGTTTTCGCCCACCCCAGGAACATTCATACCATCTGTCACCCAATGATAACAATACCATAACTGTTTGATGTGAGTAAACAGTGTGCAGAGAGTACTGTGCTACATGTATTTATGTATTGTGTGCTACCGTCACATGGTAGCCATTGACTATCTGACAGACTGTTTAACATTTATTTAAAACATTGGTGAAAACATTTTAATGCTTGCTTTGTGAGACTGATTTTGTGCACCAATTTGGATTTTTGAGTCAGCCTTTTTTTAACAACTTTTAATGGGGCAATATATATTTTTTAAGCCTTATCTACCTGTGTTGTGTCTTTCCTTGAGCATAAAATAATAGTCATAATATGTATGATGCTGTTCGTGTATTGATGGATCTACACATGGTGTTTCATGCTCAGCAAAGCAAGATAATGGACTTTGTACTGTTCACCAGCTATAGACCAATGTGGTAAACAGATTCATCTCCTCTTCTATACAGTGAGCATAGTATTTTCACATCACATGTTCAGAACATGAGCTATTGCTGTATAAATACTATTAGAGAACTACATATTCAGACAGAGGTATCTATGTCTTGGTGAGTCCGTGTGTGAAAATTGAGCCACGGTCTAAACATCATATTTAAATTAATATGACAGAATTATTTCTCAAAAAGGAAATTCATGGCAGAAAAACTCAGTTTAATGCATCAGTTAGGGTAGTTCCACAGTGACAAAAGTGAGGAAATTCAGTGTTAGGGTTGAAAACCCTAACTCCACATTCCCCCCACCCCCCCAGCTCCACACACACACACACACACACACACACACACACACACACACACACACACACACATATATATGCAAGTAGGAGGCAGGACCAAGGCAACACGACCAATCACAGACAACCAGCAGCAGGTGACAGAAGTAACATACAACTGTCTAAATGTACTACAAGACACATCCATCATCATGGGACAACTGTTGCATTTCAGCAGTGATGAGTGTACAGAGTGTTGTGCACATGTTCATATGATCACATGTCATAAGAATACTGTTACACATAGAATTTCTATTATATAGATTGTTCATGCTGCGATGATATTATGAGGTATCAACATACAAGAAACTATGTATGACATTGCTCATTATGTTATGTGGACAGACACAGAAAAAAATAACAGTATGAGACCCCTTAAGTAACATGTATTCCTAAATGGATACTTGCTTAACTCAAGATGTCCTTGTTCACATTGAGAGACACATGTTGCATGAATGGTACTTTCTTCTCACATATCTATTGAAACATACAGTACTCAGTACTTGTGTGACAGTTGTGTTGTTTTCAATGCAAACAAATATGCAAAATAAATACTTTGTGATCTTAGTACCTCATACAGAGCCACTGGTAAAACAAATACTGCTATAGATAGCTCATCGTTTTGCCAGCCCCATGATAATAGACATATGACTGTGAATAAGTGAAAATGCTTAGCATGACAATTTGAGCCATTGGCCCATTATGATATTTCACATTTTGTAATGTTCAGTTTCACATTGCTGTTGATGTGTTTAGGATTACACACAGTAGCAGTGAGCAACAAACTGTTCATTGTTGCATTTAAATACATTTCTCGCAACTGTTAGGATGTTATTAGGAGTCATTTAGAGACATGAAACCCTGTTATTAAGACTTTCTAATATCATTCATTCATAGGGTACAGATGTGGAACAATTTTTTGCTTGAACAACACTAATACCACATAGGTAATAATGTGCATACAAGCATTGACATACACTAACAGCTACAGAGTCAGATCAAGGCAGAAAGACTGGCCTAGTGACATGGAATGCTTTGGGTAACACAGTATCAAATTGAACTCTAAAGGCTCAGATCATAGTGAAGAGTAGCTTAGTAGATAATACTGTACTGCTGCAATTTTGTTTCTTATAGGATGGTTAGGTCAGTGCATTGTTAGACACACTAGTGTGTCTTCAACTAATTTTTGCAACTAAGTGCTCATGAAGATATACATCTAAGCATTAATAGTTTTGGTACCATAGTAGCACCACTATATCAATTAGTGAAGGCACACAATTTTCTGTTAAAAATGAAAAAGTTTTAACAACTGAACTATTGTGTAGTGTTACCATGTGACTTATCAGGTCTGAGATTGTGACAGTGATGTCATATTCTACAATGTAACATGACTGTACAGTACTGCTGTGCAGAGAATATTATACTGACACAGGATTGTCTTATTTTGGGGTAACAGCAGCAGCCATTAACAGTCAATGAAGGTCTGTAACACTAGACCCAGCTATTAGCATGCTATTACAGTGATGATTATCAACACATTGTCATTGAAAAGATATACAAGACTACTAGATATTAATAATCTATGTTGCTATACAGTAACAACCAATGGGCAGCATGCACACAGAGCATGAACTCCTTTATCTGACAGCAGAACTTGCACACTTGTTGGCCCATGATGATGGATGTGTCTTGTAGTACGTTTAGACAGTTGTATGTTTTTTTATGTCACCTGCTGCTGGTTGTCTGTGATTGGTCGTGTTGCCTTGTTCCTACCCCCTACTTGTATACATATGTGTGTGTGTGTGTGTGTGTGTGTGTGTGTGTGGAGTTGGGGTGGGGGGGAATGCGGAGTTAGGGTTTTCTACCCTAACACCAAATTTCTTAGCTTTTGTCGCTTTGTAACTGATGCATTAAATGCAGTTTTTTGCCATGAATATATATATATATATATATATATATATATATATATATATATATATATATATATATATATATAATGGTAGCATGGTAGTGCTACCATAGTTAGGGGTTGAGAAGCCCTTTTAAGGTTAAAGGGTCAAACTTTGCACCTTAATAACTTTGCCACTGTTCAATGGATTTGCCTGAAATTTGGAATGCATGATCATGAATAATACATCTTCAGATTTTCCAACTCTTGTAGTGGTCAGATATACCACTGTGGAGTTACTAAGTGAGATCTGCACGCACATTTACGGTTTTTGTGAATTCTTTGCTCGCACCTACAGGTTGCATGGTTTGCATGACTGGTCCAAAAACTTCAGAGAACACGCGACCGGGGTCCTCGATGTGCCTTTTGAAGATTTCGTTAAAAAATATTAAATGGTTCAAAAGTTATTCAAAACATAAGTTCCCATTATAAGTCAATAGGAAAAGTTAACAAAAAGTTTGACAGTGTCTCAAATGCACTTTTTAGTATCACAGATGGCCCTAGTAGTGTCACAAATCTGCCATTTTGCTTTCAGTTGGTGACCACAAAAATGCTTGGCATATAAAATTGGGATCATCTAGGGACACAATTATTTTTGTGTTTACCTAGTCGAGCTCTGAGGATGCTAGGCATGTCTTTACTTTGGTTTTAAACACCCCAGAAATATGTTTTTCAAATTTTTGTAAAAAGTAGTGTTGAAAAGTAGTGTCGCACTCACGACACTTTTGTGATTTCATTTGTGAAAGTGTCGTAATTTGCAACACTATTTTGCTACACTATGCCCAAAATGACAGGAATTCTTTGCCACCCTACTGCAAAAGAATGGTTTGGTGTATTGAGCTGAAATTTGGAGGGAAGACAGCCAACATGCCACAGATGTGCCTTTTTGTGGCTTGGTGAAAAGATTTTGGAGAACTGCAAAGTTACGGCACTCCAAAGTTGGCACTTTTTCCCATAGGATAACATTACGGCATCCACCACATTACAGGAATTCTTTGCCACCCTGCTACAAAATAATGCTTTGGTCTTTCAGGCTGAAATTTGGAGGGAAGAAAGCCAACTTCCCACAGATGTGCCTTTTGGTGGTTTGGTGAAAAAATATTACAGGGCGGCACAGTGATGGCACTCTGAAGTTGACGCTTTTTCCCATTGGATAACATTAGGGCGTCTGTCGCGCTTTTCGGGGCTCGTATCTCGGAAACTGTGTGAGATACGGACTTTTTGTCACAAAAGTGCTTAGGGGGCTAAGTAAAACACTAGCCAGGAAAGTCATAATTCATATGAAATGTACATTTTTTTCTATGTCGTACGGTTCCTGAGATATCAGAAATTTAGTATTCCAAGCCCTCATTTTCTGCTCCGAGGCCCATTGTTATGTATACATTTTTTGTTTTCACTGTGTTTTTCAATGCAGTTTTTGGGGAAAAGAAGGGTGTGCCTTTTCGTTACTGTGCCAGTTAGCATTTCCAGTTGCATTTCCATTACCGTTCGTGGCACCATTCCCTTCTATGCCACCATATGCGTTACGGTTTGCGTTTCCACTTGCAGTTACATTTCTGTGTCATTTGGCATTATTGTTGCCGTTACCGTTACCAGTTGCATTTGCAATTGTGGTACTGTGCCCATGCATTATGGTTTGCATTTTCATATGCGCTTGCGTTTCTGTTTGCATTTCTGTTTCCTTTGGCGTTATTGTTGCTGTTACTGTTACCATTTGCATTTACAATTGTGATACCATGACCATGCGTGTAATGGTTTGCGTTTCTGTACCCGCTTGCATTTGTGTTTGCAGTTCTCTTTCCTTTGGCATTATTGTTGCCGTTACCATTACCATTTGCGTTTACAATTGCTGTTCCGTGACCATGTGCATTACGGTTTGTGTTTCCATACACGCTTCCATTCCCATTTCCTTTTCTGTTTCCTTTGGCATTATTCTTCATGTTAACTTTACCATTTGCATTAACTATTGCGGTACCATGCCCATGGGCATTACGGTTTGTGTTTCTGTATGCGCTTCTGTTCCCATTTCCATTTCAGTTTCCTTTGGTGTTATTCTTCATGTTAACTTTACCATTTGTGTTTACAATTGTGGTACTGTGCCCTTGCGCGTTACAGTTTGCATTTATGTGCGTGCTTCCATTTGCATTTACGTTTCTGTTCCCTTTGCCATTCTTTTTGCTGTAACACTTAACATTTGCATTTAAAATATCGGTGCCATCACTGTGTGCATTACCAGTTGCATTTTTGTACATGCTTGTGTGTCTGTTTGCATCACTGTTCGCTTCCCCATCATTTTGCGCTTACGTTTCTATTAACGTTTGCTTTAACATTTATGTTTGCATTACCATCTGCATAACTGTTGGTGCTTGCATTTGCATTGCTGTTCCTGTTACTATGTGACAAGACATCAGGTGGTGGGGCCCCACACTCCCACCACTGCATTACATTCACTATTTATTGTCTTCATTCTCAAAAAGAAGGGAAATTAAAGGCAAAAAAACTCCATTTAATGCATCAGTTAGGGATGTTCCCCAGTGACAAAAGTGAGGAAATTTGGTGTTAGGGTTGAAAGCCCCCTTGGACCCCCAGCCCACCCCCAACTGGCATGGGGTGTGCTCTGGAGTCGTCTGTCTAACTCTCATCCCATTCTCCTACACCTCAGCTTCTTTACACATGTGATGGGGAGAGAGTTAGGGCCAATGACCTAATGCGCATCCCAATGCCAGGTGGGGGGTGGGCTGGGTGGCCAGGGGAGCTTCCAACCCTAATACCAAATTTTCTTACTTATTGGAGAACAACCCTAACTGATGCATTAAATATAGTGTTTTTGCCTCTAATATATATATATTTATATGTGTGTATATATATATATATATATATATATATATATATAGATAGATAGATATATATATATCTCAGTACAACAGACACCTCCTACCCCCAGCTGAGCAGATACACACCCCAGCAAAATAGCAGGCATCCATTTTCTTTCATCTGAAGATTGCCTCAAGGCAATCTACTTCTATTGCTGGGAACTTAAACAGAGAAATAAAGGCCACTATAAACCTCTTGAACTGCAATAATTGTGGCATCCTTTTTACCAAGGACTTCATTTACAGAGTGGTGTGCTGTCCAATATGGTCCACAATCAGAGACCTCCAATCACAGCTTCATGCAGCATGGGCTGAGATAAAATACCTCCTATACTAAATTGGCCCTCACTGGGCAACAGCATACAGCCTTTAATTTCAAGGCATACTACACCAGTACCCCTACCCCAAAGGACAAAAAGGCCAGGGGGCTGGCAGCAGCTCAAGGCTCATACAACTGGTGCAAAATCCTCATTACAGGAAGGTACCAAACCTATTCAAACATTGAATAGATACACTGCACTGTCTACCATGATGAATGGTGTAACGAGTGTCAAAACTTCTGTGAACCCAGAGTGGTGCATGAAGGTACTGCACACAACTAAACCCACTAAAAAGGACAAAAAGAAACTGGTATTAATAATTGGCAACTCAATAATTAGGGGTGTAAAGACTCACCTCCAGCAGGACCATGCTTCAACTATGGTAAGGTGCCTCCCTGGAACATCAGCATGGAGGGACATCAATCGCATAGAGGAAATCAAGGCCTTGATTGAGATGCACATATCATTCTCCACATAGGTGTGAATGACCTAAGTCAGTAGAGGAAATGAAACAAAACCTCACTAGGCTGGATGGAAAGCTTGCTTCCCTTTCATCCACTATCACATTCTCTGAAATTCTGTCAGTCTGGTAAAAAGGAGACAGCAGGCAGAAGATCAGGGAAGGGAACATCTCCAAGCTAAACACCTGTCTAAAGGACTGGCCAGGAAAAATGTCACCTCTTTATTGGAAAATGGCAGGACTTCTGGGAATGGGAGTTCTTTGAATTTGATGGCCTACACTTCTCAAAGAAGGGGACCTGAGCACTAGGGCAAAAATTTGACTTTCACATTGGTCAGTTAAACTAGTGGATGGGGGGGTGGCACAGGCACCCCTAGCAAAAAAAGGGTTGCCAAATGGCCCTCCCCCAACACCAACTAGTTCAGCACAAGGATATGCCAATCATACTCAGACCAAACATCACACCAAATGTACTCAGATCAAGCATTTCAACAAAATTACACAACCAAAATATATTAAAAATGCAAATGACCAAAACAGAAGGGGATGGAAGGCAATGTGCACCAATGCTTGTAGTCTGTCAAATAAAATCCCAGAACCCACAGCTGTATTGGAAGATGCACAATTAGACTGGGTCACTGTTGTGGAAACATGGTTCACTGGGAACCACTTCTGGGATATCACCATCCCAGGGTATGCGTTATTCCAGAAAGATTGTGAGGGGAAAAAAGGAGGGGTGTGGCATTGTATATCAGAGATGATGTATGCACAACAGAAATCCAGGGAAAATATAGGAAAGCAGATGCCCTTTGGGTTACACTAGGAACCGGGGCAAAGCCCCTATCTGGGTAGGAGTCATATACAGATCCCCATCCCAAGAGGCTGACATAGACAAGAAGCTCTTGGAAAATATCTCAATGATGGTGGACAGGGGTGAGTTGTTGCTTGTGGGGGACTTCAATCTATCAGATGTGGATTGGTCCTCATACACAGTATCCTCAGATCAGAGCAAAGAGTTCCTTTTTGCTCTAAGGGGAGCAGGTTTGTATCAACTGGTGAATTCACCCACCAGAGACAAAGCAATATTGGATCTAGTGCTGACAAACAGCACCAGGATCCCAGAAGCAGAGGTGGGAGCCTATCTAGGGTCCAGTGATCACAGTTCAATCTGGTTTACTGTGAACAATATGGAGGAAAGTAGTCACACCAAAATCAAGGTACTAGATTTCAGAAAAGCCAACTTCCCCAGAATGAGAAATATGATCACATCCATGCTAGAAGGAGGAATCACAGGAGATGTGGAGGACTGCTGGAATACTCTGAAGGCTGCTGTGCATACAGTGACAACTGTATGCATTAATCAGGTCAGCAAGTCCAAAACAAGGAAAAGACCTCTCTGGTTCTCTCACAAATTAGCATCCAAAATCAAAGAGAAAAAAGTATTTTTACACAATTCAAGCAAACAAAACATGAAGCAGACATGGAAGAATGAAAGAACAAATTAAAGGAGGCAGGGAAAGCCGTTAGAAGGGCAAAAGCACAGATGCAAGAGAATATAGCACAGGGCGTTATGGAGGGAGACAAAATCTTCTATAGATACATAAGAGAAAAAAGAAAAACTAAGGGAGGAATAGTCCGACTAGCAACAAAGGAAGGTAAGATAACAGAGAGTAATGAGGACAAGGCAGAAGTGCTAAATGAATTATTTTGCTCTGTCTTCACCATAGAAGACAGTGGCAAAGGTCCCACACTGAGCAGGACAAAGGAAGAATACCCAGGGAGCAGATACTAGCTCTTTCACAAGGAAGAGGGTCCTAAAAGAGCTTAATAAACTGAAAGTGTAAAAAGCCATGGGACCAGACAGCACGCACCCTAGGATATTGAAGGTGCTCTGAGAGGAACTGGCTGAGCTCTTCAACAAATCACTATACAGTGGGAAAATACCTCAAGACTAGAAACAGGCAACCGTTGTGCTCTCACACAAGAGCGGAAACAAGGAAGAGGCAGAAAATTACCACCCTGTCAGTTTGACATCAGTTGTGGGGAAAATGATGGAGTCACTACTAAAAGAGAGGATAGTGGCATACCTAACAGATACTGGAAAAATGGTGGACCCAAAGCAACATGACTTCACAGTAGGATACTTTTGTCAAACCAACTTGATTGACTTCTTTGATTGGGTCACCAGAACATTGGATCAGGTAGGCATGGTGGACATTGTATACCTAGATTTCTGCAAGGCTTTTGACCTCGTCCCTCACAGAAGGCTAACCAACAAGCTGGAACACACGGGAGTTGGCCATAAGATGGTCTGCAGAATCAGAAAATGGCTAAATGATAAGATCCAGAGAGCACTAGTCAATGGATCATTGTCAAGAGAGGTAGGGTGACCAGTGGTGTCTAGAGATGCAGTGAATTTAAAATCTGCCATCACAGTGAAAGCAAAATGTCCACTTTGCATTGGCACTTTGCTACACAGAGTACCCCATAGGAAAGGCTCACTTCACCTTGTTATTATTACTTCTCATTGTCATTCTACCTTAAATGCGAAGTAAATCAGAGTGACAACAATATTGACAACACCACACCTACACAGTCACCAGAATTAATGTACATCTCCAAAATTGTACTGTCTTGTGTCCAAAAAACTCCCCAGTGCTGATTAAGTGAAACGAGAGCGTAACAAGAAATGCAAAGTCTCCCAGAATTAATGGTGCACTCAGTCATGCGCGCAGTGATCACACACAGAGTCACCAGAGTTAATGTACATCCCCAAAATGCTACTGTCTTGTGTCCAGAAAATTCCCCAGTGCTTACGAAATGCTACTGTCTTGTGTCCATAAAATTCCCCAGTGCTGATGAAGTGAAATGAGAGAGTAACAAGAAATGCAGTCTCCCAGAATTAATGGTGCACTGCAAATGCACAGACAGATTAAGATTGCACTGCGCACTCAAGGGATGCATACGAAAAGGCACAACACCACCTAACCAGTGCTCACAAGTCACAAATCCAAATCTAGAAAGGAATACATTTTGCCAGTTAGGGGATTAGTGCATGGCAGTAACAATCCACTACCATTAAAGATACCACAAAGCAGTATAAAAACTTCATGCAGGTTCACACTGCTGCAATTACTCTGTGGCACAATAAAAGGTGTCTGAATTAATGGCAAGCATCGCACACACTCACACACACTACAAGTAATGTGTAGCAAACCGAAAACCTTTAGTAATATAACCACATGTTTTAAACAGACAAATTATACACTGCTGCACCACAACAATCAGCAAACAAATGTCAAAAATTACTGAAAATATTACTGTGTGTACACTAATACAGTTATACAAGAAAAATATAACCAAAACAGAAAGACTGCCTTTTTCTCCCAGTTAATGTAACTACACCACAAATACGCCCCTCCCCCATAGCACACTTCGCAGTCACAGACCGACTGTTCGAAATTAACATTCAAACCCACACACAACAATAAATTCTCGATGATATGAGCACAGAGGGGTTTCCTACAATCGACGTACTAAAGTTTGAGCAAAAAAAAGACTCAAAAAGGCCTTTTAAACAGCTTTTAGAGGTTTTGAATCACAGAGCTCTGAGAGCAAACTGTCTCCAGCTACCACTACACACACACACTACCCAAGCCAGAACTGAGGTTGTGCAGAACAATCTGAGCCCATGTGACATGCAATCCCATGAATCACTGCAGAATTTTATTTGGAGCTCAGCTACAAGGCGAAGTGAGGTGAATTACATTAATTTCAATTGCCATTATCTATGCCCTTCAGGTGGCATGCCTCAGACAGCTAGTTTTGGAACCCACTCATGAGGGAGCAATCTTAGACCTCATACTCTCAAATGTGAGCAGTGAGAGGATCTCAGATCTAGAAGTGGGTAGCCATCTGGGAACAAGTGATCCCAAACAGTGTGGTTCATGATAAACTCAGCTACAACATCAAACTGTACAAAAGTGAGGGTTTTGGACTTCAGGAGGGCTGACTTTGGCAAGATGGGAGAGTCCCTTAGAAAAGCATTAGCAAACAGGCTAGAAGGAGGGGTGGAGCAACAATGGGGGAACATCAAAACTGTCATCAAAGAGGCAACAAGCCTTTGTGTGAAGCAACTAAACAAATCAAAATGAAAGAACGAGCCACTATGGCTCTCAAAAGAGATGGCGGTGAAGGTTAGGGAGAAAAAGATAGCATTTAGGAAGTATAAGGAAACACAGAAGGAGCAGGACAGAGAACTGTACCAGTTAAGGCAGAAGGAAGTAGGGAGGGTAGTCAGAATAGCAAAGGCCCAAACTAAGAAAAAGATAGCCAACTCGGTTAAGAAAGGGGATAAAACCTTTTATAGATCTATCAGGGAGTGTAGAAAGACAAAGGGAGGGATAGTGAGGCTGAATAGAATGGATGGTGAGTGGGCAGAGAGGGACATTGAAAAAGCAGGGATACTGAATGAATACTTCTGCTCAGTATTCACAAAAGAGGAGGAGGGGAGGTGCATAATCCAATTAACAGAAGCACTCTGGATGGGGGGGTCGATCCTAGTCCTTTCACAGAAGAAAGGGTTCTGAAAGAACTCCTAAAATTGAAGGTGGACAAAGCAATGGGGCCTGATGGAATTCACCCCAGAATTCTAAAAGAATTAAGGAGAGAACTAGTGACACCACTGACTACTCTTTTTAACAAATTATGGGAGGATGGTGTGGTACCTGAGGACTGGAGGAAGGTGGATGTGATTCCCCTTCACAAAAGTGGGAGGAAGACAGAGGCAGGAAACTACAGACCTGTCAGTTTGACCTCTGTGGTAGGGAAAGTGATGGAATCACTTCTGAAGGAAAGAATTGTTGAGTAACTAGAGGCCAGTGGAGCACAGGACCCAAGGCAGCATGGGTTCATAGTGGAAAGGTCATGTCAGATGAATCTAATTGATTTCTTTGACTGGGTGACCAAAGTAGTAGACCAGGGAGGGGCTGTGAACATGGCCTACCTAGACTTTAGCAGGGCATTTGACAAAGTCCCATACAAAAGATTAATAGTCAAATTAACCAGCCTGGGAGTGGGTCCCAGGGTAGTAGCTTGGGTAAAACATTGGCTGTACAACAGGACACAGAAGGTAATTGTAAATGGAGTCCACTCTAAAGAAAGAGGAGTTACTAGTGGGGTACCGGAGGGTTCAGTACTGGGTCCAGTCTTTTTTAATGTCTTTATAAGTGACATTGCAGAAGGACTGAAAGGAAAAGTATGCCTCTTTACAGATGACACAAAGATCTGCAACAGGGTTGATACACAAGAAGGTGTGGAAAGATGAGAAGGAACTTGGCAAGGTTGGAGGAATAGTCAGAAGTATGGCAGCTTGCATTCAATGCAAAGAAGTGCAAAATAATGCACCTGGGAAACAAAAACCCAGGGGAAGATTACACAGTGAGGGGGTAGTAACAACAACAAAAATGGAAAGGGACCTGGGGGTAATCATGTCAGATGACCTTAAGGTTAGCAAGCAATGTGAGAAGGCAGTAGGGAGGTCTGGGGTGATGCTGGGATGTATAGGGAGAGGCATCACCAGCACAAAACAGGAAGTTGTTATCCTTCTGTACAGACAGTTGGTGAGACTCCATCTGGAGTACTGCATCCAGTTCTGGAGACCCCATCTCCGCAAGGCCATAGACTGTCTCCTATAGCTTCCTACACACACTATCCTGAACTGAGGCTGTGCAGAACAATCTAGAACTCATGTGACCTGAAATCCATGAATCACTGCAAAATTCACCTTTGGAGCTTAAAAACAAGGGGAAGTGAGGTGAAGTACATTGTTTTCAATGTACTTCACCTTAAGAATTGGTGGAGTAGTGGTTTGAGAAGGTGGAGTAACGTGAAGTCATTGTTTTCACTGGACTTTGCGTTATCCATTATAACATGAAGTACTCCGCTTCACATTGCAGAGCATTCGGCAAATTCGCTTTCACTTTGCAATTCACTTCGCGGAGCAAATTGGGGCTACTTCGCCCATCTCTAGTGGTGTCCCACAGGGTTCGGTACTGGGACCAATCCTATTTAACATATTTATAGCAGACATAGTGAATGGACTAACAGGGAAGGTTTCCCTGTTCACAGATGATACAAAACTCTGCAACAGAGTGGACACAAGGGAAGGAGCAGATAACATGGAAGCTGACCTTAGAAGGCTATAGGATTGGTCCAGGGATTGGCAATTACAATTTAATGCCAAAACGTGTAAAGTGATGCACTTGGGAAAGAGGAACCCTGGAAAAAAGTACACACTGGGAGGACATCAACTTGAGGAGACACAAACGGAGTGAGATCTCAGCATAATCATCACTGACAAATTAAAGGTAGGAAAACAATATGAGAAAGCAGCACAGAAAGCGGATGGCATCCTTGTATGTATAAGTAAAGGTATTTCTAGTAGAAAGAGAGAGGTTATCATGCCCCTCTACACGTACTTGGTGATGCCACACTTGGAGTACTGCGTTCAGTTCTTGAGACCTCACTTCAAGAAGGACATTGACCATTTGGAAATGGTGCAGAGAAGCGTAACTAAGATGGTGCAAGGGCTGCATCACAGGTCATATGACGCAAGACTCGGGGAGCTTAACCTGTACTCTCTTGAGCAGAGAAGAAATAGAGGGGACATGATTGAAACATTTAAGTATGTGAAGGGATTTAACCCAGCTCAGTTAGGTGATCTATTTCAACAGAACATGGCAGCATGCACGAGAGGGCATGATATGAGACTGGTAGGAGGAATGTTCAAAAGTAACCTCAGGAAGTACTTCTTCACAGAGAGAGTGATAGACCTGTGCAACAGCCTGCCCCAGGAGGTGATAGCATCAAAGACAATCAGGGAGTTCAAATTCACATGGGACAGACATAAAGGACAAGTTAGGACGAAGGGAAGGGGGTAGTTTCTAGGGCAGACTAGATGGATCACATGGTCCCCATCTGCTGAAACTTTTCTTATGTTGTTATGTATCCTTTCATAACACTGCAAATCCTTATGGTAGTTAAAAAAATATTCCCTTCTTTCTTTTTAGAATGATGGACACAGAACTCCAAGCTGCTTTTCTCTGAGAAAAAAATATGCACACCTTCCAATCAATTATAAATATCTTTAAAACTATTCAAGATGCACAAAAAAAAACATGTGAAAGTTGTTCAGGACAAAGGGACCTTTCACATGAGGGTAGTCACTAATCTGAATTCTTTATATTGTGTAAAATATGGTCTTCCAAACAACCTCATTTTTTTTCTCTCTGAGTGAACACAGTAGGAGTCATGCCAAACAAATGTAAATATCTTGGAAAGTGTACAAGTTAGCAATATACAACCAACATAAAAGTTGTTCATGTCAAAATGATCCTTCAAATGAGGGTAGTCACTAATCTGAATTCATTAGATTTTTTTTTTAAATATAGCCATCTGATGGGTGAAAATTGTGAAGAAAAATGAAAATTCAGGTAATCAGATGGCCATAGTTTAAAAAATATAATTAGTACAGCTAATGAATAGGCTCATTGGAAAGATATTTTTGTCCTGAACAACTCTCATACTTATGATTTATGTATAACATGTATACTTTTAGAGATATTTACATTTGTTTGGCATAACTCATATGAAAAATGAAAACTGAGGTAATCAGATGACCATAGTTTAAAAAACACAATTACTGCAGCTTAATGAATAGGCTCATTTGAAAGGTCTTTATGTCCTGAGCAACTTTCATACTGTTTTTTTATCTGTAACTTGTAAACTTCTAGATATATTTACATTTGTTTGGCATAACTCCTATTGTACTTCCAAACATCTCAGTCTTGCAAATTACTATGCCACTTACTGTAAGTGAAATTCTAAACCAGATCACCTTGTTCATCTCCTATCATGCCTAATTTAAAGTGGACATGAACTGATTACTTATGTGCAGCTGTTAGAAATGTCTCTATTTTCATAAATTACATTTATACCTCAAAAGAATCCCTATTTAACTGTGCCTGAATAAAAGCTGAAGCTGTCAGTTGTGTGTTGTATTGTTTTCTTTGTATGGACAACATTCTGTGCAGTTTCTTTAATGGAACTAAGAATTTTGAGTTTTGACTATGTCACTTCATGGTTTCAGAACTGTAGGAACTGTACTGAGAAGTTTCTGCTAACATTTCTGAAACCGTGAAGCCACAGAAAAACTTGCTGCCGCATTAGTCCTTGTAACACAAGATCCATAGAAACAGATGATTTGATACCTTTTAGTGGACCAACAGAGTAGTTACAAAAAAGCACAGGTGCTTTTAGCTTTTGGATTACACAGAATCCTTTGTCAGAAAACACTGGCAGTTGTTTAAGAAGAACATACTTTCCCAAAACCCAGATCATACAAAAAACAGATGAAAAGCTGTTAAGGACCCCATTGGTTAAAACTGCATTCAAAAATCTTCATAACCATATAAAGACAGGAAATGTTACATTAAAAGAAAGCTACCCCAAGGTCAAATGGCACTGATTTGAAAGTTCACTCACTGAGAAGAGCTATAAACCAACTGAAGTTTCATTTTAAAGCCTTCTGTGTGTGTCTGTGCTAGCATTAGTAAATGCCAATGATTAAAAACCACAAGGAAAAATAAGGTTAAAGAGCAGCTGACAAGTTCAGGAGAATTTTAACAAAACATAATATTTAGATAAACTTCAGCTTGTATTTCACATTAGTTCTTTATTCCTCCTCCCCATTATTTATTGCTGAGGTCATTTGCACGAAAACAAAATTTTTGCTCCTCAAGAGTTCATCTATTTCTGTTGCTGTCTCCCTACCTGAGGTCATAATGCACTACTTGTGATATCACAGTTACTCCCATGGTAGCAGATTGTGATGTCACAACAGAGCGTTATGATTTGAAGTAGGGAGTAAGCTATTGAAGCAGATTAACTTTAAAGTAACTGTAAGGGATAAAAATCATATATTCGTGCACTCTTCCTCAATAATAAATAATGGGGAGGAGAAATTTGGAATATGTATGTAATACAAGCAGAATTTTACCTACTTATGTTTTTCTAAGCTGTCTTTCAAGCGTCAGTAGCTCTTTCAGCAATACAGAGTAAATACAGTAATGTTAAAAGTCTTATAAATATGAAAATATCTATGTGTTAAATTAAGTAAATTAAGCATTCACTGGCTGTTTCACATATTGGTGTCAATCAAATTTTACACAGTGTACTGTTCAGATACATTTTTCTTAAGCTGTGTGTACAATAAGTCCATATTACTCATGAATAGTCAAACTTATACTGCCTTAAACATTATATATCCACCATTCTGTAATAAGTGACTAGTGTATGTATACAAAATCACACATGCCCCCACAATGCAAAGCATCATGGGCTGCATATGCAAATCACCACAGAATGTCATGCTGGTCCAACTTTAAGCAGAATTGCATGGTGCTGAAAGGCCTCTCACACAGTTTGCAAAGGGTGCTAACAGAAGACATAGACACGTGTTTCGTCCTACCAGGACTCATCAGTATGCCTCGTCTGTTTGACACCCCAGTGGAATGGACCAGCTAGCCTTAAGGCAGTGTGCCTTGGATATATTGTGGTGAACCCATTAAAATAAAAAACTATTTAAAAGACAAAGAACCTCTGTGCGCAAACACTGAGGCAAGGGTTACCCCAAAGGGCATTTGGCTGGGAAGCCAAGTTTCAAGAAAATACAAAATCACACATGCCCCCACAATGCAAAGCATCATGGGCTGCATATGCAAATCACCACAGAATGTTATGCTGGTCCAACTTTAGTGTATGTATATATATTCAAAACACAAACCTAACACAGACCCCTTGTAATTGAGATACTGTTATCCTAATATGTCCATGTATCAACAAGTGTCTTTATATACCTAATCTGCTGTTGTATTAAATAACAGTTCTATAAATCTGAAAACAAAACAAAACACAAATGACAGATTCAGCTATTATTCAGGCACAGATAAATAAGGATCCTTTAGAGGTATGAATATAATTTATGAAACTAGAGATATTTCAAACAACTGCACATAAGTAATCAATTCCTCTCCCCTTTAACTTATTCAGATCCATTGTGTGTTTAGAACATTGGAGACAGAACTCCAAACTGCTTTTCGTTGAGAATCTTCCTAAGGCACTGTACAGAATTCTTAGCAAACGTGCACACATTCCAAACAAATCTAAGTATCTTTAAAACTATTCCAGGTGTACAAAACAACCAGTCTGAAAGATGCTCAGGACAAAAAGACCTTTCAAATGAGATTAGTCAGTAATCTGAATTCCTTATATTTTATAACATATGGTCATCTTATTACATGTGTTTCCATTTTTGTTTTTACAAAATTCACATTTCTGATGGCAATTTAAAAAAAACTATAAAGAATTTAGATTAGTGACTACCATCATTTGAAAGGCCTTTTTGTCCTGGACACAAAAATGTAAAATAATGCACTTGGGGTACAGAAATCCAGGGGCAGAATACAAAATGGGTGGAGTGGTATTGACAGCATTAAGAAAGCACACATTCAAAAAACAAAACAAAAAACTTTTACATACAGTTGATTACTGTTTAACAATATTATGCATCTATGGCTGCCACTGTACTTCTGATGCAAACACATAATCACGTTCCTCACTTGAAACAAAAAGTGGTGGGGGTGGTGGCCATAATTGACTTCTTGTTTTTATGAGACAAAAAACCTCTGTGCTTAAGCACTACGGCAACGGTTACTCCAAAGGGCATTGGCAGGGAAGCCAAGTTTCAAAGAAATACAAAATTACACATGCCCCCATAATGCAAAGCATCATGGGCTGCATATGCAAATCACCACAGAATATTATGCTGGTTCAACTTTAAGCAGAAATGCATGGTGTTGAAAGGCCTCTCACACAGTTTACAAAGAGTGTCAACAGAAGACACAGACACGTGTTTCATCCTACCAGTACTCATCAGTGTGCCTCATCTGTTTAACACCCCAGTGAAATGAACCAGCTACCCTAAGATGGTCTATCTGGGTTATGTTGTGGTGAACTCAAATATTTTTTATTTTTATGTTTGCTTGCATGCATGTGCAAGAAACACAGTGCCACCATATGAGTTTTCGTAGGTGTGCCACCCCCGCTTCCAATGCCCTGCTCCTTTTTTGCAGGCATGGACCCACCACACCAATAAATGTATGAGCTGTCTATGACAGCAGTTCAGATGCAGTGGTGTACAGTTCAAAGTAAAAGACCACTACAATCAGCGGTGGTAACATGAAGGCAATTTGCATACTGCTGTTGGCAGTATTGAAAATGCCTACATGTCAGCACTGGATCTGAGCTCCTGTCATAAACAGCTCCATTTTTTTCTTGCATTCCTGGTCATCTCCAGTGCCCCCCCAACAAACACCCAAGTAGCACACTGGAAGCCCACCCCAGTGTCTTCTTGTGCTTCCCCCCCACACATGGTATAGCCAATGGGGTGCCCAATCCCCCATTTGCTTCACTGCCTCCCCAAACAGACTTCCAGATGCCACACTGGGTGCCCACCTCAGTGTGGCAAAAGTCTGTATGGCTGACTGGGGTGCCCAATCCCCCATCTGCTCCACTGCCCCCCCAAACAGACTTCCAGGTGCCATGCTGGGAGCCCACCCCAGTGCAGCAAAAGTCCCGTGTCATCTTTGTAAAAAAAAAAGCATCTATAAGAAAAAACCTCATTGACTCTCTTGCCCCTCCTCCCCAACCCTCGCCCACCCTCTGCATAACCCACCTCCCCACACCCCACTTCACCTCATACTTACCTCTGGAGGCTGGCGATGATCTTCGGTGGAACAGGAACACGTCTGCACTTTTCAAAGCCAACTGCGAACTGAAGAAATGCCGGTAACCTGTATAATGCCACAAATGTTTTCTTTTTCAACTTTGGTGCATATTTTGCCCATTTTGGGGAATGTTTTCACCAAATTTTTAACATGGGGTTCTTGGGAGCCCACCTCATGAACTCAGTCACTGTGATTTTGTTATGCGGTCCCAAAAGGTGATTTTGCGGTCACTGCGTGGAACCACCTTTCGGGACCGATTAACAAAATGACAGTGTCACAGTTCATGAGGTAGGCCCCCAAAAACCCTATGTTGAAATTTTAGAGAAAAGTTCCCAAAAATGACTGTTTTATGAGCATGCATTGCGTAGTTCCTACGCACGATCATAACTTTGAGAATCTGTTATATTTTCACTCCAGATTTTCAACATTGCCATTTTACCACACCTCCCTATGCACAGTACAGCTTTCATTTTTCACGTCTCACCCAAAATGTGTTTTTGCACAGGTAGTACACAATGGTGTGGTCGGTGTGTGAAATTAATGTTCAGGACAGATTAAGAAAATCACAGTGACACTGTTTATGAGCAGAGGTGCTAAAATGGCTATGTTGAAAATTTGGTGACAAAAGTCCATAAAATGACTGTGTTATGAGCGTGCATTGCACAATTTCCATGCACCCTCGTAAGTTCACAAAATTTTTCCACACCTCCTTATGAACAGTACAGCTGTCATTTTTCACACCCTGGCCAAAATGTGTTTTCACACTTCTGGTGCAAAATAGTGCAGTCACTGTGGGAAATCATTGTTCGGGACAGATTAAGAAAATCACAGTGACACTGTTCATGAGCGGAGGTCCCAAAATGGCTATGTTGAAAATTTGCTGTAAAAAATCCCCAAACTAATAACATTACCGGTGTACGTTCCACAGTTTCTACGCACACGCATGACATCACCAGTTTTTTTATGTTTTTCACTCCAGATTTTCAATAATGCCATTTTTTAAACCTCCTCATGAACAGTACAGCTGTCATTTTTCACATCGTGTTGAAAATGTGTTTTTGCACCTGTGGTGACAAATGGTGCAGTTGCTGTGCAAAATCACCTTTTGCCTAATGAACTGATAGTGCCACTGTTCATGCGGTGGGGTCATAAAAAGCCCATGCTGAAAACTTGTAGTAAAAATATTAAGAAATGCCCAGGGCATTAGGATTTTTTTACCATAATGCCCTACCCTATAGGGACTGACAGGTGTCAAGGGTGTGACTTGGGACTGTCAACAGTAATGCTGATGGCATTCCACCCCCAACCCCACCTTGCAGCCAGTGACAGGCATCAGGGAGCATTTTGGACTATTTGGCCCCAGAGTTCACCCCATCCTCCTATACTGCACCCATTTCAGCGTATTTTCTTATGGAATGAGGGGAATGTAAAGCCCAAACACCCCAAGGCACACCTCGACACTTGTCAGTGTCTGAAGGGTAGGGTGAGGTGAAATATCATGACCGTCATGGGCAATTCTAGTAACCCGAGGAGACTGGGTCATTACACATAGTTATGTCAGCACCGCCATGTTGCACAAGACTGACTTCAGGACAAACTGCACTTGTGCAAGCATCACACGTGTGCAGTACTGTAATCGCTGCAGTATTACATCTGACTCTGGTGCAGCAAGAGCACGACATATTCTTTTCACTACTCTAGCCACTCCTAAAAGCTCTCCACAGCTGTATGGGCTCTGGCCAGAGCTTGTCTTATAGTGGGAGGTTCTTTGCTCCTGTAGACAGATTCATATTGGATAGAGTCTGGTACTGTTACTTAGCACTCAGTTGCTCAAATAGGGGCTTAGGTAGTGTTTGCCTCTGTCATCTGTCTGTGCATTGAGTATTAGTTGTTAGATGCTATATGTTAGATATTTGTTATTTGAGTAGTCTGTTTTTTCATTAGTATCAGTAACATGAAGTACCCCATACTCATTTGATGTAAAGCTGTATTTTGTTGAATGAGATATTAGAGGGGGTGGCAATATTGGCCAAGTATGTTTATGTTACTATGATGAAACTCTATTGTATTGTTATGTGTTTTATGAAAATGTTCAATAAGCAGAATTTTAAAAAAAGGAAACAAAAAGAATGCGACCAAGCGAGGAAGAGCAGACCGCAGAAGGAGATAACCATCCCAGGGAGTAGTAGAGCATGCAGTGGTAGGTTAGTTATGTGCAAGACAAAGAAAATCAGCAAATATGATTGTAGGTAACATCCCACTTATGAATTATAGTTTTTGAGGCTTGTGAGAAAATCATTAAGCTGTATTGCAAGCAGGGTAGTACTGTAGGATACCTTGAGCAATAGCTAGTCTTGACTGGGGTGAGAATATGCCATATGCGAGAAGCAAGATCAAGCCTAGAATTAATATATTTCCAGACTGAAGAGATGTGGCTGGAAAAGTTTAGGACTGATCCAGGGTTAACCAAGATATTTAAAATCCTCCACAAGGGACAATTGGGAGCCATTAATGCAGTGGATAATCAAGGGATCTGTGCTGGAATTGTGTCCAGTACCAGTTTTAATAACCAAAAGTGGCCCACTAGATACATTTCAAGGTTGGTTCCAAGCCAGCGAGTCTGGTTTCTTACACATTTTAAAATCTGAAAATAGGTTCAGATTGTTAGGGCCCCAAGACATCTAATTGTTTACTCTACCAGCTAAAGCTGCAGACCAAATGCCAGCTATACTGAGGAAAACTGTAGAGGGAACCAGCTACTAGATACTGTAGTTTGATTAGTCTCTGATGAAGAGGGACTATTCCCTTGAAGTGTTGGGGAAACATTGTATGGATGCCCTCATATAAAATGTTTTTGGAGCAGAATCCCAGTGTGTCTTTACTTTCTTTATGCTGTTTGTTCAGTTTAGAGTTTACTTGTTCGGTAGAAGACCTTTACAGACATTTCAACATAGAATTACATATACAAATACATGTACACTTTAAATCTCCTTAGCATACAAACTATAAATACAGAATAAGTAAACCTGCCCCCCCAAAGTGCAGAAACAGAATATATTAGATTAATTTCATTCTTTACATTTTTGCTCAAATCCTAAATGTATTTTTGCAATCGCTCTAAAGTATTCAGCCACCTTTTTTGTTATGTGTGTGTCCTCTGTTGTAAGCATGATGTTTAAAAGCATATCCCTATCTTTCAAAGCTATTTCAGACCATAAAGGATATAACCAGCGAGATCTTTGTTTGCAGTATCGACTACATTGTAAATACAACATGAATTAGATTTTCTAGTTCTGAGTTATCACAATGACATAATTTTGCATCAGGATCTGCTGATCTGGCATATCTTGCTTTCAAGATATTACTTCAGAATTGTTCCATCCTAAATTGTGTATAGCTGTTCCTTAAGGACTCATCGGTAAGCACATCTAAGTAATATCTATAACAGTGGACATTATCGTATATAGACAATCATGGAGTTATTTTTAATTTGGTTATCTCCTTTAGATCCTCTACTATAGTATAATTTATTATTTTTCTTGTACAGTAAGCTTTATATTTTAAACTAATTTTTCTATTCTGTTCAGTATATTCTCTTACATTTTTTGGGTCATATTTGTCCAAGACCACGTTCAAATTACTACACCAGTCTTAGGTCCTACATTTAATCTGGTACCATCTATTTGTTTCCATTAAACATTTATGGGGCAATCAGTCAGGATTCATGCTAGTGACTTTTGTCCAGTAATTTAACAGTCTAATGTCTGATAGAGCCGTTAGACTCGACGATTCTTATTCTGCTCTTAATAGAGTGGCAGGAGTTGATCTTCCCAGACCTAAAGCAGTGCAATATAATTTACTGAAGGGTACTACTAATAGTTTAATTTTGCCAAAACCCTATATTTCTGCTTGGTACAGTACCTACAAATAATATTTTGCCTCAGATGCCTTAATTAAGGGAGCAGTAGTATTACCACCATACTGGTAATTAAACCTACTTAAGGCTCCAGCTGTCTGTTTTAGCTTAATTAACTGTGCTTTAATATGATTATTCTATTTTCTGTTATTGGATAACGTTAGCCCTAAGTACTGTAAACACAGGATTGTACTGATGTTAATTTTTGTTTCCTACTTTCCATGTGTTCCTGATTTTGTTTGATCTAAATGTTACTGCTTGACTCTTACTTTCATTTCTCTTGAGATTATATGCATTTGCATAATTATTAAAAATATTTAAATTGTTTTGTAATCCAGATTGAGTTAGTGAAATATGGGCCAGATCACTGGCACAAGTCAATGCCAGACAACTCTGACTACCCATAGGGGGAGAGTCATATATAGTGTGAGATAAATCCCAGTGTGTATCACTGTTAATTTGTTTTCCGTGTATATTTGCTACATTTGTAGCTGAACCTAAGGGATGACTGATTAGTACACTGAATGTGTGAGAACCCATATATCTTATAGGGTTACACCATCTCTTTCCATACTATCAAGGCTATGCCTTCTCCATCATACTACTGTATCATATGCTCTTACTTCTCATATTTTATTCTTTCTGTTCCTATTGGGATCTTGGCCAAATGCTAACCAGCCCCTCAAGGGCTCTGTTCTGTGCCCTCTCAGGGGCTCTGCTCTATCTTGGGCTTTGTCCTTCAAGGGCTTGGCACCAACAGGTTAACTCCATATGCTGGGATTTGACCCTCAGTGCTTGGCTCCAACACTGTCTTATGAGAACTGCACTTAGAAGAGAGTATATGGGCAAATAAGTCTGAACTCACTACATGTAAGTATCCTCTTCTCCTCAGAGTTCCTTCTGTAACTTTGTCATTGCTTTGAATGACATGGTTAGGAAGCTCAAGAAGCCGAGAGATCTCAGGGAGGATGAAAGGGTAACAAGATGGGTAGAAAACTGGTTGAAGGAATTAATGCAGAGGGTCGTTATAAATTGGGAATACTCAGCAGTTGGGGAAGTGACTAGTGGAGGGGTGCAGGGTCAGTTCTGGGGCCTATCCTCTTTAACATATTAATTTGCAACATAAGGTTATGTGTTGGAAGATTTGTCTCTTTGCATACAACACTAAGCACTGTGGAAGGGTACACAGTGAGAAATGGGTCAAAACAATGAAGGGGGACTTGGAAAGGCTACAAAAATGGTTCAGGATATGAGAGTTGAAATTCAATGTCAAAAAGTGCAAGGTAATGCATATTGGGAGGAAAAAGATGGGAACATAATATTAGAAAATAGAGGCTACAGTAGAGTAAATGAACAAGGAAAGAGACCATGGAGTGATAATTTTGAACAGACTGAAAACATTGACCAGCGCAAGAGAGTAATAGGTAGGAGTAACAGGATGTTAGGGTGTACGGGAAGAGGAATTAGCATTAGAAGCAGAGAGGTGATCCTTCCCATATATATAGGTCCCTGGTTCACCCTCACCTGAAGTATTGACAAGGTTCTGGAGCCCACACCTCTGCAAGGATTGTAACAGTGTAGAAACAGTGCTGAGGAGCATACCCAAAAGGATCCAGAGGCAATGGGAGTAGAGATGCAGTGAAATTTTATTTTGCTGGTGAAATTCCAGTGAAATCGCAAATTTCACCTTATGAAATATTTCATGAAATTTTGCGCATTCTGCAAAATATTTTGCTGGTGCAAAATGCAGAATTTTGCCTGTAAAATGCAAAATATTGCCTGCTAGTTACAGAATTTCACCTTTGAGAGGCAAAATTCTGCATTTCACAGGTGAAATTTCACATTTTCACTGGCAAAAGTTTGCATTTCACCAGAGGAATTTCGCATTTCACACTTGCAAAATATTTCACAGAGCGAAATTCTGCAATTTCGCACAACACTAAATGGGAGCGGCAATGGTAGAAAACACATGAGAAAGGTCTGAGAGACCTCAACATGTATATCCTGGAGATGACGATGAGGATGATAGCCATTAATACAAGTTGCAGTTTTACATCCCAATCTTTTCCTGATGAACTAAATATATTTCTTTAGTATATACACAGTTGTTTGATTGGCATGTTCCACTTGTCCAGATAATTCTGGATGATGGGACACATTTAACTGTCTTTGAATCCCTATGATTTTCCATATGTTTTCTATAACTTTTCCTGTAAAATGGGAACCTCTATCAGTTTCCACCCTCATTGTTAATCCCCAGTCACTAAACACATGGTTTATCAACAATAAAGCTATAGTTTCAGCTGTATTGTCTGGAGCAGGTAGACATTTAACCCATTTTGTAAATAAACAAGTAACTGATAAAAGGCATGTGTTACCCCTCAAAGACCTTGTAGCAGGACCAATCTAGTCAATTTGGATATCAGACCAAGGCACTGCAGCTTCTTGTACCTGCAGTGGCACCCTATGTCTTGGCAATAAAGGTTGAATTCTGCAACATGTTATACACTATTTTACATAATCTATGACATCACTGTACATGTAAGGCTAGGAGGCTCCTTATTTTAATGCTTCATATGTTCTTCTGTCCCCTTTATTTGCTCTGGATGGTTCATCATGAGCATGTTGTAACATAATTCCCCTGTGACCTGAAGGAACTACCACATTGGGCCTTTGTGACATTTCACCAATTATTACTAGAAGACCATTCCAAAACTGGAATTTATTTGTCATACATGGCTTTCATTTCGCAGTTGTTTGTAGCTCACTTTCAGAAATCATATTTACATTGGGATCCTCAATGAAATGATAAAATGCTCCTACTGTTTTGTCATCATGTTGCATTTTTACTCATGTCAAAATCAGATTAATCACATTGGCCCCTATGCACTACTGGGGTGGGGGTATGCGGAATAAGCATGTATTCCACCCATGTAGCTGTGCACCCATGGACAGGTGCACACTGGTGACATTTACGACCACTGGCCACCTGTCTGTGGTACAAGTTTGCATGCTGCAGATGGGGCGGGCTTGTGGTTCTAGGTGGGTGGCCAATCCAAAGGCCTGCCTGGGACCCTGAGTGGATCTCCCATGCATGATGGTGTGGGACTGGGTTAGTGAATTGTAACCTGTGCCATTGGCAGAATATGCTACCCCCAGAACACAGGAGGCACTGGCTCAGGACTGTGATACCACTGCAGACACAATGGCGAGACACCCCAACCCTCCTGCTGCACCATCCACACCACCCTGACCCTCTGACCTGTCAGCCAGGGGCTGCTGGTGGCAATGCTCACTGCACACCTTCCGCACTGCCTGCATTGGGGCTGGGGCTTATGTATGCTGAGGGCTTATGTGGGCCGGGAGGGCTGAGCTGCAGGGCTGGGGGAGGGACTCCTACCATTTGAGGGAGGGAGCTCTGGACTGGTAGTGCCTAGGGGTGACCCTGTTGGTGCGTGACCATGGCCACGTATGGCTGTTATGGCAGGATCCCCATGCCATAGCCTGCTATGTCCTCCACACCCCTGCAGACAGCACTACACACAGTAGTGACTGCCACATAGTGCTGCCACTCCCCTTCACCCACCCCTGGCATGTTGCTGTCTGCATGGCCAGGGGATCAGGTGTGTAGGGGCTGCATACACCCAGTAGTGCATCCTACGTGTGCGGTGTAGTGGGCGTGGGGTGGCTCCACCCCTTCGTGCATAGGGGCCTATATAAGTGTAACACTTTGTTTTTCCCTGTTTTTCTGTTGACAGGTAACCACATTTTCATTAACTTGAACAGTAGGAACAAAATACCATACTTCTCCAGTTAAAGAACCTTCCTTAACCACAGTATCTGCTAAGTGATTTCCCTTTTGGTCTGGTCCCTGAATTTTTGAATGTCCTTTTACTTTCTTACAGTAAACAATCAAACCATGTTCATAAACTAATTGATCTGTAGTTAATATAAACTCTGCATGTGCCACCTTTTTACTCCAGAATTGTTCATATCATTCACCTTCCAGTATGGCAAATGTGTAAGAAAACGATGTTAATATAATCAGAATCAATACAAATTACAATGTCTTGCAGTTATGCTGCACGGAGGTTTGTATTGCTGTATGGACAGCTGCAAATTCTGCATATTGGTTTGACTTCGAACCAAGCTGGTATTTAATAGGAGAACATTGTACATTTTCATACCACACCACTCCTAAACCAAAATGCAGTTTTCCATCTTGGTGGAATGCATAACTATCAACATAAGCTCTAGGTAAGTTCTGACACATGTTTTCATCATAATTGGGATATCTGTGTTGTTTTTGCACCATTTCTAATTCTGAAGGTTGTTCAAGATCTTGTACTGAATGTTCATCTACAGCACAGTAATGCAGCTCTGCCAACCCTTGGGCTACAGCATTCCTTTTTCTCTTAGCATATTTGATCTCTAATGGTAGGCCCCCGAGTACTAAGGTCCAGGGCATAATCCGCCTACTTGACACATTACCATCCCTATGTTTCTGGCTCCCCAGAAAAGCAATAGGTTGGTGACAAGTCTCGACAATAAATTTCTTGCTAAAAATATAGTTTTTGAATCATTGTACTGCTCATACAGTAGGAAATAATGGTTTTTCACATTCTGAATTTTTTTCAACATCACTTAATGTTTCGCTAGCATAAGAAATAAGACAGTTGTTTGAATCATGTTTCTGATATAACACTATACTGACAAGACAGGCAGTGTACCTTGTTTCTAAATAAAAATCCTTACCCATTTGTGGATAAGTAAGATACAGTGCTTGACTCAGACTATCTTTTAAAACCTGCATAGCTTTCTCTTGTTCTCTCCCCCCCCCCATACCCAGGGTTCTGTTTTTTTCAGTAGCCTGGTGAGAGGATGGGAAAATTCAGAATAATTATGAATAAACTGTTTTGAGTAATTGCAGATTCCAAGGAAGCTGCATAATTCTTTCACTGTCTTGGGTGGACCAATTGTCTGAATTGCTTTTATCCTGTTGTGCTGTGGTCATAGCTCATCAGGTCCAACTTCATACTCAAGATAGTCTACCATATTTCTGAACCATTGTCCCTTTGTCAAAGACAAGTCTGGCACCAGCATTTTTCAGCTGATTAGAAATGTAAGTTGCTTCTTCCAGGTGTTCTTCAAAAAAATTACATTTAATTAGTATGTCATCCACATAAATCAGATTTCCTCTACTTCCAGCATCAGGCATGTCCTTGTGCAGAAAGACATTGAAATCTGCAGGGGAATTTAAATATCCAAAATTACACCTGTTCCATGTATATTGTATTTTTCCAAAGATAAAGCCCATTTGTATTGATTGTTTGGATCTACTTTTAAAGTCCAAAACCCCTTCGTTATGTTTAGAGTTGTGAAATATTTTGTACCCTCAACATCTGCCAAATTTTGATCCAAATATGTCATGTGTCAGAGAGATAAAGGCACCTGTTTGTTTAACTGTCTATGGACAATTGTGAGCCTCCATTTTCCTGTAGGTTTTAGCACAGGCCAAATGAGTGAATTATAAACCAAATGCACTTCTTTTATAATTCCTTGCTCCATCAGGATATCCAATATTTCTTGCAAGTATTCATAAGATGCTAGTAGTATTTTATACTGGCATACATAAACTGGACCTTTATTAGGGTCTGTAGGTACCCTGGTAACATGCAGGTCAGTTACCCCGTAGTCATAAGCATGTTTTGAAAACACGCCTTTCAATTAAAAGAACATTTAATGAACAACTTCCTTTTTAGTTTCAGTTTCACAGCTACATGTTTGTATGGCTTGTTCAACTTGTTCTTTAAAATCAGGATAAGGTAAGTTTTCAGGTAACTCTAACCCACCTTCAATTATACCAGAAATATTTTCAGTGTCAACTACATGTACTTCTTTAAAGAGCTATTAATGCCACAAAGGAAAACTTTAAAAAACATAATAATTAGGTACAATTCTGTCTGCATTCCATTTACATTTTATATTCGATGCAAAAAAAAAACTTTGTTAATGCATCAGTTAGACTTGTTACTAAAGTGACAAAAGCAGGGAAATGTGGTGTTAGGGTTTCTAACATCGGCCCTAATGCTCAATCCATTCTACTCTACTCTATCTATCTCAGCTTATTTACTTGTGGAATGGGGTAAGTGTTGGGGCTGATGACCCCAAGGGACACCCCCAATGCCTGTTAGTGTCTGCAGGGTGGGGTGGGGTGTTAGGGTTGGAAACCCTAACACCACATTTCCCTGCTTTTGTCACTTTAGTAACAACCCTAACTGATGCATTAACAACATTTTTTTGCAATGAATTTCCGTACTTTTTCAGATAGTATAATCATATCCTTATTTGTCTGTTCCAGGCCCCCTGTGCTCCCATCCCTCCATACATATGTATATGTATGTAGCCGTGGAAGCACAGGGCCTTCTGCACTTCCATTCATAGGATAACAGTGATCAAATTGTCAGCATAGCCATCTTATTGCCCCAACTCATGTACCCCAGTACAGAAAATGTTCAAAATCCACATCAAAATGTAATTCTGCACAACTGCAATGCCATTCCATGCCACAGGTGTGAAAAACACATTTTGGGCAGAATTTGAAAAATGACAGCTGTAACATACATGAGGTCAGGCAAAGGCTAAACCTGTGAGACCATAAAAGTGGTGGGATGGGGGCTGGAGCCATCAGTATAGTCTGCTTGTGTTGGTTTGCTTACATTTTTGTTTCTGTTCTCGAGCTGATTTCTGCCTGAGTGGAAGTGGGGCAGAGCCTCAGGAAGTACTTACTGGCTGGTAGTTCCTAAGTGAGATTGTGGAACTACAGCCTGGGACAGCTACTTTATTTTTAGCACCATTCACAAGAGTGTACTTGCTTTTAGTGTGGGCATGAAATGCTGCAGTTTTAGAACTTAAAGGCCGGATTTGGGATTTTTGCACTGACCACAACCTCTGCAATACTTCCAGGTCATGGCTCAGCATAAAGGTGAGAAGCTTAGCAAGCAGCATGAGCATAAGCAGCATGTGCGATGCCACATGCGGAGATGCACACAGAGACATGCGTATCTCTGCATGTGTTTAGTGGGGAAGTGGGAGCTGGAGCCTTTAACTACACCATCTCATTTGTAAGTTTTTCTGGTTTCCTTAATAAGGGGTTCTATGTAAGTGTAAGTAGGTCAGATTTGCTGAATGGATGGTTATACAGTCACACTTAAGATGGGGGAACTTGGAATTAAATGTAAAGAGTGCAATAAGTTTAGTGTTGAAGAGAGTACTAGGCCCTCTGACTATGTGTGCAAACAATATTTAGAAGTACAAGATTTAAAAGTTAAAATTCTGGGGTTAGAATTTGAGTTAAAGTGTTATAAACAGGTAGGACCCCCGGATGGTACAAACAAGGATATACAGGACACAGGCAAAAAACCATGTCAGAAGAGGGACAGGAATCATATTGAAAATGATAGTGCATGGGAATATCAAGTCAGAACAAACAAAAGAAAGGTAGAAGAGCAATGGTGTCAGTATCCCTACAGATAATTAATTTGCTCCTCTATTAACTCTGGTTGACAAATGGGAGGGACAGGTTAATGAAATATTGCAGGTAGCCCAAGACAATGTGTCAAATGTTGGAAACATTGAGAGTCCCAATGAGGAAGTCTCCAAATATAGACGGAAAATCAAATGGTATTTCACAGAATGATAACAATGCTATGGAGACTGATAATGTTGTCATTGACCAGGGTGATGTAAATAACAGAGTTTATGGAGTTGGTGATTCAATAATTAAATACACCAACACCTATACAACCAAGGACCTCAAGGAAAAGGTTATCAGTTCTTATTTGCCTGGAAACAAACTATCTGATGTGGTAACTATGTTGCCAAAACAAGTTGCTGAAAAGGGAGATAAACCTGTAGTTTTAGTACATGTAGGAACTAATGACTGAAGATACAGTTGAGAAGATCAAATGTATTTGGATTATATGGCTATTGAGAAACTGATAAAGCAAGTAAATAGTACTCTCATTATTTTAGAGATTTTGCCTTTCCCCAGGGTCAGTGCATCAACAAATTCAAAAATAACAAGGGCGAAAAACTGGCTGAGAAGATGAAGTTTGATGCAGGGGATCCAGTGTGTAAAAGCATGGGAAATCTTTAGTTTTAAGCCTATATTATACAGTAAGGATGGTCTTCATTTTAACAAAAAAGGAAGCAGGGAATTAGGACAACTGTTCAGAACTGTGATTGTTAGGACTTTAAACTAGTTGTAATGGGGTGAGAGGGCCCAACTGGGGGTAACATATATATTAGTCTGTAAAGATGGGGATGAATAGAGATACAACACAGTCTTTAAAGGCAAATGATTTGAAGGTCTTACTCATTAATGCCAGAAGTATTAGGAATAAACAGGATGAGCTCAGGTATATACTAACTAGAGATAATATCGATATATGTGGCATGACAGAAACATGGAACAAGGAAGAGGATTGGATCAGTGAGATCCAGGGTTATGATTTTTTTCCAAAAGGTGAGGCCCAACAAAAGTGGTGGTGGGGTCGGGTTGTATATTGTAAACCACTTAAAGGCCCATGTTCTGGTTAATAAAGATACAAAGTATGCCAATACAGAACAACTGTGGATTAAGATTAACACAGGGAAAAAGTCAGTTACCCAGGGTTTGTGTGACTGGTCCCCTAGCATAAGAGAAGCTGAGAATGAACTCTTCTTGGACCTAATTGATAGTATGGCATTTACTGATAATTGTATCTTGCTTGTGGATTTTAATTTTCCAAACATTAATTGGAATTCTTTTCAGGGTAGTAGTGTCATAGAAAACAAATCTCTGGAAATATGTTTAACCAGTGGTCTTGAGCAATACATGAAACAAAATACAAGAGAAAATCATGTATTGGATCTTATTTTGAGTAACATGGAGGGTTTGATAGGGAAAGTTAAGGTCATTCAACCGGTGGGTAGTAGTGACCATAACATAGTCAAATGCTCAGTGATGGAAGGGTCAATCAAAATATCTGGTAAAACTAAAATAAGAAATTATGGAAAAGCCAATTATACAAAAATAAAACAGGTCCTGCAAAACTGGAATTGGAAAGTGGAACTTACAAACCTAGGATTAGAAGAAGTATGGGAGAGAATAAACAGCAAACTTAAGGAATGTAATGAGTTTTTACCAGAGATAGTGAAGCATGACAAAAAGGGAAGGGTCCCTAAGTGATTTAACAATAAGACACATAGTTTGGTTAACAAGAAAGAAAGAAAGAGCATACAAGAAATATAGGACCAACCCAACAGTAAACAGGAAACACAAATATCAGATGATGGTTAAGAAATGTAAGAAAGGTATATGTAAGACCAAAGCAAAGGCAGAACTAGGATTAGCAAGAAGTAAAAAGGATAACTACAAGCAACTTTATAGGTATGCAGGGAGCCTAAGAAAGGGCAGCAAGCAAATTGTAAATCTTAAGGCAGGAGACACAATACTGGATAGGGAGGAGGATATGGCCACTGCTTTTAATAAATATTTCCTAAGTGTCTACCAGGCCTCAAAGGAAACCAGCAGTACAGGAGGGGGATAAGGTGACTACCATTAATGGAATACTGAAATTACTGCAACAAGGATTGAAGAGAAGCTTTCAAACTTAAATAAATTCAATTCTGGGGGACCAGATGGTTTTCACCCCATGTTTTTGAATGATCTTGCTGAAGAAATAGCGGGAACATTGGCGATTCTGTTCAATATGTCCATAACGGAGGGGAAGTTGTTGAGGGTATGGAAAATGGCCTATGTCACCCCAATACATAAAACAGGAGACAAAGCCAAATCGATAACTATACACCAATCAGTATTACATCAGTGATAGGAAAGGTCATGGAGGCTTTTATCAAGGAGTTTCTGGAAGAAAATCTAAGACGGTTGCAGGTGATAGATGTGTCACAGCATGGGTTCATATTAGGTAGATTTTGCGCTAGTAACCTGCTTCATTTTTTTGAGCCAGTGAGTCAGGCACTGGATCAGGGCCTGCCAGTTGATATGGTATACCTTGACAATGCCAATGCCTTTGATTCAGTGTCTCATGAGATCTTGATGAAGTCACTGCAAAAACTTAGGGTTAATGTATGCCTTAGAGTATGGATAGGTTCATGGCTTCATGGTAGATACCAGAGGGTTCAAATAAGACTTTTTTTGACTGAATGGGGTAGGGTCACCAGTGGGGTGCCCCATAGTTTGATTCTGTGACCCCTACTTTTCAGCATCTTTGTATCTACTATGCAGGTGTCAGAAGGGGCACAGCTCTGCAAGAATGCAGATCACACAAAGGTGGGGCAGTTGTGAATGATACAGTGTCAATAAAAAAGTTTCTGGACCAGCAACATAAGTTAGAAGACTGGTCAAGTTCTCATAGGTTGAGGTTCAAAGAGAACAAATGCAAGGTAATGTACTTTGGTTACAACAATGTAAGAGCACAATACCAAATAAATAACAAAGACATTACAAGTACAGAAAATGAAAAAGATCTTGGAGTTATAATATCAAACACATTAACATTCAATAAGCATGATGTTGAAGTAGCTAGATGTGCAAACAAAATAATAGGTAACATCCTGAGAAATATAAAAAGTAGAAATGAGAAGATGTTGGTGCCCTTGTACAAGTCCCTGGTTAGGCCGGTCCCGGAGTATGGTGTGACCCTTGGTGTCCCGCAGAGTGTAGGCAGTTCAAGACTTACAGAGAGAGTCCAAAGAAGACTCACCAAGAGAGTAAATATAGTACAAAACAAAGAATATTACAATAGACTGCAGGATCTGGGGTTATATTCAATGACATACTGTATCATGGAATGAGAGGGGATCTCTGTTATGTCTATAATGCTTTCCAGGATACAATGCTCTGGGAATGTGCGGGTTAGAAAATAAAGATAATATCAGGTAGGGCAACCAGGGCCCATTCTTATCAATTACTTGGTGAGAAATATAGAACTACCAAAAGAGGTCTGTGGTACAACCAGAGGATAGTGGAAGTGTGGAATTCACTTCCCTCAGTTGTGGTAGGTGTAAGTAGCATAGCAACCTTCAAGCTTCTGCTTGATTAGCATATGGAAGATACAAATGGGACTATGTCCACTGAACAGTGGCAAGTCCATTTATAGCTCTTGTTGCTAACTGGACTTGTAACCTAAACCTATGAACCTATAAAAAGGCTATGTTAAAAATCTGGGGTCAAAATATTTAAAATTTCTGAAGTTATGAGTGGGTGTACCAAAATTGCAACAAATGGTCAAAACTTGAGCATTTTTTCACATTTTGACCCAAAATTTTGAATATAGTCTTCTTATGACCCCACCTCATAAACCCCATATCTGAAAATGTTTTAATCCATGTTAAAATGCCATTCCATGCCACAGGTGCAAAAACACATTTTATGCAGGGTGTGAAAAATGACAGCTGTACTGTTCATGTGGTGGTGTGAAAAAATGACTATATGAAAAATGTGGAATCAAAATATTAAAAATTACCAAAGTTATACACGTGCATAGAAACATTTCAAGGAATGCTCATAACCCTGCCACTTTTAGGAATTTTTTCACCAAATTTTCCACATGGGTGTTTTGGGACCCCACCTCAGGCACTGTAATTACGTTAATCAGTCCTGAAAAGTGATTTCATGCAGCGACTGCAAAATCACCTTCCAGGCCCAAGTAGTAGTAGTAATAGTACAATTTATTTTTCAGCATAAAGCAGTTACAATATACTAAAATCAGGACAAAATACTTAGTAAATATAAATAGACAATAAGTAAATCAACAAGAAACTTAAATATATATTTACAGTGCAATTCAATTTAACAGTGTCCCTTGAGTACCTTTTCACATAAAAAACTTCCACAGGACTTTAAGTCCCCCAATAAACTTTACAAGTGAGTTGAGATTAAAAATCTTGCAAAGATCTCTACCATGGTCTTCTCTTTCATAGTAAACAAGTATTCCAAAAGATCCTCTACGGGGAGGCTGAGATCCCTTAAAAAGCCACCCAGTAATTTCTTCCTAGTTGATTCATACCTAGTACAGAAGAATACCACATGTTTGAGATCATCTATAGTCCCCACTACACATTTACAATATGGAGAAAGTACCCTCTCTCTTTTTTGTCTGAAATGAATGCATTGAGCATTATAGTTTTCAGTTCTGAATGTTGAATAGAATTCTCCTCTGTCTAGGACAGGTTAAAAAAGAGAGATAGGGCTCATATGCCCATGAAATCTTTACTTTTTTATAAAACCCGTATAGCTTAAGCTTGGAGAGTTGAATATAGCAAGAATTTATGTCTAAGTCAATAAGCCTCAATTTGACATCCTGCGTGATCTCCTCGAATGGTCTCATGTAAATTTTATGTAAGAGGTGGCCCAATCCGGCCGGCATTATTGTTTCCTTAATAAGTTGAATAAAGGGTTGTACATATCCCATGCTGGCCAATTTGATGGCTTCCTCTACACAGAGAACAAGCAGAGCACCAGGAAGAAGGAGCTGCTAGTATAACTAAACTTATCTACTAGGACTAAGAACTAGAACTCTTGTACTGGGACCTTCAATTTAGGATAAAAAAAAAGTTAGTGTGTTTGTCAGAGTTAGTTGAAGTGAATTGTTACCTGTTATCTATGTTATCAGTGTAGTTATCTAGGTGCTTGTCACAGGTAGCCAAAGGGAATTATATGTAAAATTAACTAACTGTAGAAAGATTTGCAAAGTAGGGGGAGTGGCTTAGCTAGAAGGAGCCAGGTTAAAACCAGATTTAAACACTGCTCTAGATAGCTTCTGCCAGAGAACAAGCAGAGCACCAGGAGGAAGGAGCTGCTGGTATAACTAAACTTATCTACTGGGACTATATTGCCCTCCTTCCCTCCCCTCTACCCACCCACCCAAAGGCAGTTCTACTTTTATAGGCACAGGATTTAACTTAAAACAGGAACTTCCTGTTTGGGAGAAGGAAGTGAGTGATCACAAAGCCACCAAAGACTCTCCATCCTAAAAAGGCAAGAGTAGCTCTCTGTCTCCCCATAGCTGCTGGAGGCCTGACTCTGAGCAAGTAAGGAGACTACTGAGAAATATAGGAACTTCTTGTCTCAGAACAGGAAGATCAGGAGCTAAAAGGGCACAGAGGACATAAGTAGGGACAGAGAAAAAAGAGGAAATAAACAAACAGAGGAAAGAGTAAACATTCCAAACAACAATTAGGGGACCAGAAAAAAAGACATGATGGGAGTGGTGCAGTGCAGTGGCTGTGGCACTGCAGTGTTCCGGGAGACATTCTGGAGGATGCGGTATTGTCCCATCTGCAGACACCTCTCTGGGCTGAGGGAGCAGGTTGCTTATCTCCAGGCTGAGTTGGCCAGCATTTGTGGGACCTCCTCTCCCACCCAGGGACCAGCAGGATCACTGCCATTGCCTCAGAGGTTGCAAAGAAAGAGGAGCGGTTGGACCACAGTGGGCTCAGGAAGGGTGAGGGTGGTGGAACAGAGGTGCATCCCTCCAGTTGTACCTCTCCATAATTTCTATACCATTTTGGAAAAGTGTGGTTCCTCTATGGAGCCACCCACAGTGGAGACCAAGGAGGATGCTGGGAACTTCCACAAAGGAGACCCACAGGAGGGTGGCATGGGACCCCACAGGGGGAAGGAAATAACTCCTGTTGGGGGCCTCCATTGTTAGAAAGGTAGAACTGGGGGAGGAAGGGGAGAGGGAGGTAAGGTGCCTGCATGGCACCATGGCTTGGAGGTACAGGAAGTGAATCCTCAGGATCGCAGGAGCAGCTGCACAGGGGAGGGAGCTGGATGTCATTTTACACCTAGGGACAAATGATCTGGCTAAGAAAGGGATCAGAGCAGTGCAAGAAGCATTTGTGGAGATGGGAAGGGGCCTTAGATGAATAGCACACACGGTAACCTTCTCGGAGGTGCTGCCTGTTTATGGCATGGGTGAGGCTAGGGTGCTCCACACCATGGGATTCAATCAGTGGTTGAAAAACTGGTGCAGAGCTCAGGGATTTGGCTTCATTGGGGACTGGGGGTCCACCTGGAGGGATGCAGGCCTATACTGGTGTGATGGTCTGAATCTGTCCAGGAGGGGAACCAGAATCCTAGATGATAGGTTTAAATGCTTCATTGGCAAGCATTTAAACTAACCAAGGGGGGAAGCACTGGAGAGGAGCAGGGAATTCCTAACCTCCCCAAAAAAATCAGGGTACTAAGTGAGGTAGACACCAATATTGAGATGTCAATAGGGAGAAGCACTGGGGTAAATGGAGAAAGTGACAAATGCAATAAGGACAGGGGTGGGGCAAAAAGGAGTAAGGTCATCAAGAAATGGAGAGTAATGAGTACCAACGCCCGTAGTCTGGGCAACAAGCTCCCTGAACTGGTGGCCTTGATGGAAGAGGGATGCCTGGATATCATAGCAGTCACAGAAACATGGTACACAGAGAACCATGACTGGGATCTTATCATACCAGGGTACACAACCTATAGGAGAGACAAGGAGGGGAGAAGAGGGGGCAGAGTAAATCACTATGTAAGGGAAGGGATAAAAGCAACTGAACAAAAGAGTAAACAGGGAGGAGAGGAGGCACTGTGGGTCACCTTAGAGACTGGAAATAGCACCACAATCTACACAGGGGTTGTATACAGACCCCCATCTCAGGGGAAGGGAATGGACAAAGATATGATAGAAAGCATACTTAGGATGGCAGAGAAAGGGGAGATACTGTTGATGGGGGACCATAACATGCCGGATGTCAACTGGAGCACCTTTGCTGTAGCCACATCCAAATGCAGGGACATTCTCGATGCCCTTCAGGTGGCATGCCTCAGACAGCTAGTTTTGGAACCTACTCATGAGGGAGCAATCTTAGACCTTGTACTGTCAAATGGGGACAGTGAGAGGATTTCAGATCTAGAAGATCTAGAAGTGGGTAGCCATTTGGGAACAAGTGACCACCAAACAGTGTCGTTCATGATAAACTCAGCTACAGAGTCAAGCCATACAAAAGTGAGGGTTCTGAACTTCAGGAGGACTGACTTTGGCAAGATGAGAGAGTGCCTTAGAAAAGCACTAACACAGGCTAGAAGGAGGGGTGGAGCAACAATGGGAAAATATCAGAACTGCCATCACAGAGGCAACAAGCCTTTGTGTGAAGCAAATAAACAAATCAAAATGAAAGAAAAAGCCACTATGGTTCTCAAAAGAGGTGGTGATGAAGGTTAGGGAGAAAAAGATAGCATTTAGGAAGTATAAGGAAACACAGAAAGAGCAGGACAGAGAACTGTACCAGTTAAGGCACAAGGAAGCAGGGAGAGTAGTCAGAATAGCAAAGGCCCAAACTGAGGAAAAGATAGCTAACTCAGTTAAGAAGGGGGATAAAACCTTTTATAGGTATATCAGGGAGTGTAGAAAGACAAAGGGAAGGATAATGTGGCTGAATAGAATGGACTGTGGGTGGGCAGAGAGGGATAGTGAAAAAGCAGGAATACTGAATGAATACTTTTGTTCAGTATTCACAAAAGAGGAGGTGGGGGATGTGCCTAATCCAATTAACAGAAGCACTCTGGATAGGGGGGTCAATCCCAGTCCTTTCACAGAAGAAGGTGTTCTGAAAGAACTTCTAAAACTGAAGCTGGACAAAGCAATGGGGCCAGATGGAATTCACCCCAGAATTCTAAAATAATTAAGCAGAGAACTAGTGACACCTCTGACTGCCCTTTTTAATAAATCATGGGAGGATGGTGTAGTACCTGAGGACTGGAGGAAGGCAGATGTGATTCCCCTTCACAAAAGTGGGACCAAGACAGAGGCAGGAAACTACAGACCTGTCAGTTTGACCTCTGTGGTAGGGAAGTGATGGAATCACTTCTGAAGGAAAGAATTGTTGAGTACCTAGAGGCCAGTGGGGCACAGGACCCAAGGCAGCATGGGTTCACAGCGGGAAGGTCATGTCAGTCGAATCTAATTGATTTCTTTGACTGGGTGACCAAAGTAGTAGACCAGAGAGGGGCTGTGAACATGGCCTACCTAGACTTTAGCAGGGCATTTGACACAGTCCCACACAAAAGATTAATAGTCAAATTAACCAGCCTGGGAGTGAGTCCCAGGGTAGTAGCCTGGGTAAAACATTGGCTGGACAACAGGATACAGAAAGTAATTGTAAATGGAGTCCACTCTGAAGAAAGAGGGGTTACTAGTGGGGTACCGCAGGGTTCAGTACTAGGTCCAGTCCTTTTTTAATGTCTTTATAAGTGACATTGCAGTGGAACTGAAAGGAAAAGTATGCCTCTTTGCAGATGACACAAAGATCTGCAACAGGGTTGATACACAAGGAGGCGTGGAAAGGATGAGAAGGGACTTGGCAAGGTTGGACGAATGGTTAGAAGTATGGCAGCTTGGATTCAATGCAAAGAAGTACAAAATAATGCACATGGGAAACAAAATCCAAGGGGAAGTTTACACAATGGAGGGAGGTAGTAATAACAACAAAAATGGAAAGGACCTGGGGGTAATTATATCAGATGACCTTAAGGTTGGCAAGCAATGTGAGAAGGCAGTAGGGAGGGCTGGGGGGATACTGGGATGTATAGGGAGAGGCATCATCAGCAGAAAACAGGAAGTTGTAACCCCCCTGTACATACAGTTGGTGAGACCCAATCTGGAGTACTGCATCCAGTTCTGGAGACCCCATCTCTGCAAGGACATAGACAGGATGGAGGCAGTTCAGAGGAGGGCAACTAAAATGGTGCAGGGGCTACAAGAAAAGCCATATGAGGAGAGACCCAAGGAGCTTAATATGTATGTCCTTGAGGAAAGGAGGAAGGGGGGACATGATAGAAACATTTAAGTACCTCAGTGGAATCAACAAAGTCCAAGAGGGTAGCATGTTTCAGAAAAAGACATGTGCAGGAACAAGAGGACACAATTTGAAGACGGGGGGGGGAACGGCTCAGGGGCAATGTGAGGAAGTATTTTTCACAGAGAGGGTGGTGGATGCATGGAACAGCCTTCCTGAGGAGGTTGTAGGGTCTAAAACTGTGGTAGAATTCAAGAATGCATGGGACAGACATAAGGCAATTTTTGTGGGTGGTAGGAAGAAATAGGCTGTTGGTTAAATAGGACCTGCAGCTTATCCTCTAGGTAGGGAAATGGGCAGACTAGGTGGGCCAAGCTGTCTTTATCTGCCTTCAAAGTCTATGCTTCTATGTTTCTATGTTTTTATTCTGGGATATCTTTGTTGGGGCAAAAGAAAAAGTTTCAACAGAAAGAGAATCTGTCATTCACAAATGAGAGAAGTCAAGGAACGTTGTCCTAACTCCAAGACAAGAATACAGTTTGGAGTTCCATTTGGCAGCATTAGGATGTATCTATAGAGTTTATTCAGAATTATTTCTAATTCTCTGACCTTAGCATAACCCCAAATTTCAGAGGCATATAACATGCTTGTTCTTATTTTGGCATTTACAACTCTTAATACCCTTCTGACCAACGAATTCCCCATCTTGCTCTTAAATATTTTTAGGGCATTTACCGAAGATCCCATTTTATATCGAATAGCCTCCAAATGTTTGTTCCAAGATAGGCTATATGCAAAATGGAAACCTAAATAGTCATAACACTTAACAGTGTCTATATGGTTACCGTTGAGCCTAAAGCCTACCGTATTTTTGGTTTGAGAGCTAAAGCACTACAATTTTAGTCTTGCCGAGATTACCTTTTAGTTTCCTTTAAGAATAGAGAGATTCAAAGTGAGCCAATTTTCTTTCAAGACCTCGGACTGAAGTAGAGAGCAAGACTAAATTGTCTGCGTATGCTAAACATTCAGTCCTTTGATCATTAAATTTTGGAGCATGAAAATCTGGGTTACGAAGCTGATCCAAGACTGTATCAATGTAGATGTTAAAGGGAGCGGGGGCCAAAATACACCCCTGTCTAACCCCATGTTTGTCTCAAATCGTAATAACATCAAGAAGTGAGGCCTCCAACTTCAGATCTCTTAATGAGCCCAAAGGGTTTTTCTACTAATGCTCTCGAAGGCCAAGGAGAAGTTCAAAAAACAGCAATATAATCTGTTTTTTTCTCACTTTAGTATACTTCCAGATCAGGTGCTGAAGCACATAACAGTGTTGTACTGTAGAACGGTCCTTCCAAAATCATTCTGTGCCTCATTCAATATGCAGTGGACCAATGGGCATACAGCCATACTGTACGCTGTCAGTCAGCAGGTGGCCGGGCGGCTTGTGGGTGGAGAGGAGTCGCCCATCACTGACTGGGGGGAGCAGGGTGGTGGGTCTGAGTGGGTGGGTGAGGAGGGGGGGTACTGATGGCCCACCTGGGCTATATTTATAACTGAAGTCCATGATCGGGCTGGGGATTTGGTCCACTGGACCACCAGGGAAATTAATATATTCATCTGCCCGTGATCAGGCAGGGTACTGGGTCCACTGGACCACCAGGGAATGTACTGTAGAATAGGAAATATTCACTGTCCATAAATTTTCACTATGTTCACTGAAGTGCTCAGAAGCGTGAAAATAAAATAACGCTAATTAGTACTTTATCCATTAGAGTGAATGGAAGACTTATAGTTTAGAGTGAAAATAAATTTACACAAATATGGCCACTTTGTGGCTACCGCTAAATATAATTGACGCATTCTTTTCCTATTCTACAGTATATTATACAATAGCCCATGATCAGGCCATGGGGTAGGGTCCACTGGATCACCAGGTACCTTAACATTACCCATAGCCCTCGATCGGGTGTGAGGCATATAGCCCGTCGAGGGACAGGGGGCGTCGATCCCCGATGGCTGCAGCCTGGCAGGGTGCCAGGAACAAGTCACTGGGGATCGGTGCATCTGCATGCAAATGGGGCCATAATGACATGCAAATGGCCCCATTTGCACCTTGCATACATAATGGACTCATTTGCAAGTCCAGCGTTGAATATCACAGGTCACTTCTGCCCCTGAATCCAACAAAGCTTCACAATCCAAATTGTTCTCAATGTTTATGTCAAAGTAAAACCTTTCTGCTTTTCGCTTCAGAATTATTTTGCCTAGGTAGATTTTTTTTCCTTTACCCCTGGCAACACAGCAGTCTCTCCCTGACATGGCACACTGTTTTTAACATTAACGCTGGACACCTTTTAAGACATGCCAGACTCAAAGATAGTATTTATATTTGGCGTACATTCAGTTTCAAGTTCTACTACAGTTTCTTTGCCATTTTGAACAATTAGGGCCCCATATTCAGAGTCAACTGGATGTGCGCATAACAGTGAATTGCACAAAAAAAAAGACATGGCAGACGGCTTTGTTGTGATATTCAAACAGAGTGCATGATGAGAACAGATCGTGCATTCTGTATGAATATCTGACCCTGGATACGCGGTGCATAGCAAGCAGCCACCATGCATGACACAGTGCATCCAGGGTGCAGGGCTGAAGACCACCCATAAGGGAATGTGTGGTGCATGCCTGTATGCAACGCAGCCCCCATGGGCGATATTCAGTCAAAACATGCAAATGAGCCCATTGGGCATGTATAGCACAAAGGGGTAATTTCCTTGCCTGTCATGGGCTCATTAACATGGCTGCACCTTGGGGACTGTGCTGGTCCTGCCCACTCAGCCCCATCATCATAGAAATAATGTAAACTACCCAATCACCCTAGTAGTCCAGTGTTCCCCCCCCAGCCTGATCACTCCCCAGCCCTATTACTGTAATAATAAAACAAAATACCTGATTCTCCTTCAAATAGTGTGGAGACCCCACCTCCCTGGCCCGATCACCGTAATAAGTAAAAATAAACCAGATCCCCTTTTCCATAATGTAGGGATCCCCTTCCCAGCCCCAAGCACCATAATAAATAAAACAAAATCTGCTCCCTTTTTCCATAGTGTAGGGCCCCCCCGGCCCAATCACCATAATAAAATAAAACAAAAATCTATTCCCATTTCCATAGTGTAGTGTCCCCCACACAGTATGCAGTAACCCACTACCTCACCCCCCATCCCAACCCATGCTGGTGACTGGCACAGCCCTCCTCACCCTGTCATGGCCAGCCACTGACTGATCTGTACCACGGAGCATATGGTAAATAGTATATGATCATTGTTTCATCCAATGAGCTCATACCAGTTACACAACGCAGTACAAGCATCAGCAACATCATCCAGTTGGACAAAGGCCAGTGCCACAACCATACAGGCATGCAGAGCAAACCACAGGTCCTCCATGTAGTGGGCCACGAACCTTTCAATCCACTGGCAACCTTGCCACACCACCTGGGCCAGGTGGAAAGAGCAGCCCTGCTGTTGGTAGCCAGTTAAGATGTTGGCAAATGCCCACATGGCCACAAATTCAAAGTCAATAAGGACTGCTGCAGGTGTGAGGCCAGGGCAATGTGACTTCACCTGCTGGAATGCAGTTGTGAATGCAGCAGTGGTCTGAGAACTCATCAGTAGATAGGCGGCTGAGAAGATTGTGCCCTCCAGCAGTCCATGGATTGTATATAACTGGGGGAACAGTGGTGGGTTGATGCCAAAGGTCCCATCTGCGAGTACCACACTACACCCCTCCAATCATGCCAGCATGGGCTGTGTTGCAAACATCAGCAGCCTGTGGTCCCTTGGACCACCATCATATAGAAGGAAGGGGACCGCTGTCTCTGTTGATGTGTATTTGGGAGTTATTACCAACTGCTTCATGGTCAACAGCAGTGATGGTGGCCTGTGTGCCACAGTTCAAGTCCTGGTACAGGTCTGCTTTATGAGGGGCAATGCAGGCAGTCTTCCCATGATGGACATAGATGCATATGATATACAGGCCACCACAAGTGCACTGCATGGCTCATTGGTGCATCAGGCATAGTCCTTCACTGATGCCAGCACCTCCCTGTCAGTGATGTCCACAGCATCCGGGACATGGTTGTGTCCGTGCATGTCATGCATGAACTCATCTCTCAGTGTATGCACCCAGGATGGGCACTTTTCCTTGTCATACTCCACACATTTCCAGTAATTGCAGTCATTGTGCACCTATTTATGGCAATATGGGTAACCCACATGGTGCAGAGGCATCCTCATGCAAGGGACAACCTCCAAAGTGTGAGTACCCAGCTACACTGTGAGTTCCCTTTATGGAGCCCTGATGAGGGCCTGAGAGGCTGCACCTTTAAGTGGGTATACACCACCCCCTGCTGCACCTGCCACTCATAGTCCCTGGTTGAGTGCACTCAGGCACTGGGGCTAGGCGTTGGTCCCCAACAAGGTGCAGGTGCAAGCCATTGTGTGTGCTGAGGGGTGTGGCCCATCCCACCTGGCCTATGGTACATGAGAGCTGCACCAGTCCCTGCCACCCCATCCCAAGTGTGCGATGTGGGCAGACCCTGTTGCAGGTCGGGAGGGCACTGCATGCCTGTAGGGGTGTCCTTGTGGTGGTACAGTGCTGCCTGGCACTGTGGCCTGTGTTGCTTGGCAGATGCAGTGCCACACCTGTGCTGGACATGCCTAGTTGACTGCACACGGTGGCCCCCACCACCAGCCTTGTCCTCTGCATTCCCCTGTGGTGGGGCACCAGTGGCCTTGTCACCCACCAGTTGTCACACCTGCCCACAGGCATGGGGCTATGCCAGGGGAATGGAGGTCCATGCACATTTCTGCCCCACATGGGTATCTGTGCTCCTCCACCTGCCACCTCACCCGGTGTTACACTGTTGTTGTGGGAGTGGCATGCACTCCAGCCATCCACATAAAGCATCACAGGGGGTGGCGGCCAGTGTTGTGCACACCACAGCTGGTATAGGCAGGTGCTGCCCCAGTGGTGGCAGGGCAATTACTGTGCCTAACCCTTGTCCCCCAGGTTGCCATGGCCTTACTGAGTACACCATGGGCCCTGTGGGTGGGGCTGCAGCTGTATCCAGCATGGTGGGTGCATCTCACATGCTGCATAATGCCCACCACCAACAGTCAAAACATTGCTGTAACCCCCGTTGTGTGTGTGTCTGTTAGGTCCAGTACAGTGGCCTGGGGGTTATCAGTGGGGGTGCACATCCAGGAGATACACTGCCATACGTGTTGGAGGCTCCCCACAGTCTGTGCGGCACACAGTCTTCAATGTACTGCCACTCAGGCTCAAGGTCGCACAGTGCTGGTCGACAGATGGGTGCTAAAGCTATGGTCTTGATGGGGCAGCTGACAACCTCCTAAAAGATTTGTGTGGGTGGTTTGAGTGCTGCATGTGCTATAGGCTGGTATGCTGTTCTTCACTTACCTCATGGGCTGGCCTCAGGCCGGTGGAGGTTCACCTCTGGGCACAATGCTGGGTGGTCTTCAGTCTGTGTCTGCTGTGTCCTGTGGGCGGCGGTAATCTGTTTCAATGTTTTGGGTGCTACGGGCATCCAGTAAGTGGTTGGCATATAGTGCTGTCTGCATCTGCGGTGGATGACGGCCTTGGGTTTCTAACATCTGATGGCGGTGTGCAACAGAGACTGGTGTGCACACACCAGCTGCACTATGGGTGCTGCTCAGGGGGGTCCACATCTCCTGTGCAACATGGAAGATCCATGTTTTGCGCACATTGGGGATCCCCCCTGAAAAGAAGACACAGGAGCTGGGGCTGTATGTTGACAAGGTTTGATTTCCTGTCCTTCCCAGCTGTATGTTTTTCGACAGAACCAAGTCATTAAGTCAATCAGTATTCCAAAAAGCATTTGTGGAATACTGATTGGCTTAATGACTTGGTTCTGTCAAATATTTTTAATGACCTTTTTAATTCTTTTAACTGCTGTTTATGTAAGGCATCTTGATAATTGAAAGGCTCCATATAAATAAAAAATTATTATTTATTATGTTGGCTTGCACTATTTTGTCATATGGGATTCATGACTGCACTGTGTAGCTCTGTACTGTTGCAGCACATGATACACTACCATGCACTGTTGTGGAATGTGCTGTATCACTGCCATGTGCAATTCTAATGCCCACACATGCATCATTTTGTCCTGCATTGTTATGTCCCATGTGTCATTACTGACATGCACTATTGTGCATGTGCTGTTTTCCATGCGCTGTTGTGGATGCACTATATTGACCCGATAGGGATTCAGCACATTCTTAGAATTTATGAATGTGCTGTTCAATGTCTCCTTTTGTAGTTTTGGAACTGTATCATGCTCTAGTAACTGTAAAGCTTTCATGAAAGTTTTTAACTTAAGATACCCTTTTTCTCTTTCAGACACCTTTTTATTTTTTTTCATGTCTCTTAGGCAACTCACCCACTGAATCAGAATCACTTTTCTGTCTAGACATGAGGTTCCTTTTTTACCTCTAATGTGATTCCTTCCCTGAACCAGAATAATGTTTTTCAGAAGAGGAAATACTACAGACTTCAGAATCAGCATCAGAGTCTGATTCTTCAGATGTTTTCAATTTTCCTTCTTTTTTTATTTTTACCCTTTATTCCTTTTGCTATTTTCTCTACCTGTCTATCTGATTTCTTAAATGTACTTTTCTGTTTTACCAGTGCACTATTTTCTTTGTCTCTGTGTATTTTAATTTTTTCTACCTCTACTTCTTCCAACTTTGACTCTCCCTCAGTACTAGACTGAATAGGAGAGTAAGACTGGTGAGAAGTTTCAGTTACAGGTTCTGTATAAGACACTTTCCAAGGAGGAGTATAGTACTTGCCTGTACTTTCTTCATGTTCTTTTTGTTGAGACACATAACTAGGAAATGAACCACTTAAGCCCATCAGTGCAAATATTTCCTTTGAGCTTTGAACCAGCCTTCTTTTTCACTTTCATATTGGTCCTTTAATTTTTTATACTTGTTCTACAGTTTAGCCAAATCTTTGCTAACCTGCTCAAAAGCATTTACCACTGCGACCTTATCCTTCTCCAAACCTGAACACTGCTTCTTCCATTGCTCAACATCATGTTGTTCATTTTACAAAAGGGCTTTGTCAGTCTTGAGTTGTAACAGGGCAACATGTTTATTAGATAACTCCTCTCTACTTTGTTTCAACCGCCTCTCTAATAGTTGAACTTAATCTAACTTTTTACACTTAGTGGTTTCACCTTTTTTTTAGTTGTCTTATTTCTTGAACAAAAGTGTTCCTTATCTTAATTCAACTGTCAAATTAGCAACTTGTAATCATCATTAGTCCGTTCTAACTCTTCTATCCTTTCATCTTGGCTTTTGGTGGGAGACAGAGGTATCAATGCCTCTGATTTATTAACAGCACCTGTACTTAGGTCAGTCATAGCGTAATACCAGCAATAACCCTTAAACAAACACAATTAAATATAATGTAATACAGTATACTATATGTGTATTCTAGAGGTGCAGCAGGGGTCTTGTGCTTGTGCAACTATGCCGTTCTCACCCCAATGTCTTCCCTTGCTTGTAGAGAGGCAGGCTTTCTTTTTCCTTCTTCTTTATTCAAGGCTCAAAATGTCTTTCTTTTTCTTTTGTAACAAGGGATAAAGAAGTGTGTCCCAATATTGCAGGCTAACCTCATTTTGGTCTAAAACATAATGTGTTTGTGTAACAAATATTGACCTATGAAGCTGGATCATATAAAACTTGTAAAGCCACAAGTCAAACCGAGCCACAAGTTGCAATATTAAAGTGTCTTTTGATATTTGTACTGACCATGTGAGTAATAGAAAACAGGTGTCTTAAGTGTCTGCAAAGACAGAAATACAGGGATAGAGTTTAAATTACCCTTCTGACTATTATTATTAGGACAGGCCAAAATGCTTGTATGCACATTCTTAAGTCCAAATCTATTTCTTCCTCCTAGATCTTGGTAACTGGTAGTGGCAACCATTTCTAGCCATATATAATAATAGAATGTACACTATCTATACATTTGTGCTGACCAAGGATGAGCTCATATATATACTAAAAGGAGAATTGCCTTTTAAGTTGATGTTTGTATTTGTTTTGAACCAATCATAGACAACCATAGGAAGTGATGATACTGTCTTCCACTATATAAGCAAGCCTGCATTCACTGTTAGTTTGAAGAATGAAGGATGTACCACTTGTAATCTCTCGCTGTGATTATTGTTATAATCATTAAATTCTTCCTCCATCAGCCTCATCTCCGTTCGTCTCCTTTCTAAGTATCTGTAATTGATAATTTACTAACTGTAATTTTTTTCACAACGCTACATCTTTCTTCTTTCTTTCTCAGCAAAGGAACAGCAGCTATTCTGTTGCGTCTTCTTCTTCAGTTAGACAATTGAAAACTCATGAATTGTTGAAAAAACAAAAACAGGAAATATTACTTAAATGCAGTGAAAGTTTTTCATCTGTTCTTATACATATTCAAGGTGTATGCATTGTTCATTAAAACAAAAACTAAATTCATACCACTATCAAACTAATATTAATATTGATATAAATAATGTGTTTTTAATCCAAATTATCCCAGACAAGCCCCCAACGTGTCAGAACAATAGGCTGGAACATCAGTTATTTATAATGTCCACTGAGCTCAAGTTCAAATGTTTCCCCTTGATACATGGACCATGCAAAACAATGGAAAATGGCCCAAATTTTCCTTCATAACATACTGCATATAAAAATGTTCTTATAATTTATAAATAAACATGGCATGTGGCAATGTCAGAGTGATATAAAATTGATTTTATTTCTGTACAATATAAACTAATAAAACTAACACTACTGCATACATACTGTATATCAAATTGATTACCAGCCCACTCACTACCTAGCCTAGCCCAACCTTGCTGCATATAATCTGATGTTATATATATATATATATAAATATATATGTTATCCAAGATTTTCTACATAACTTGTGCACAATTTTCTGTACTTGTACCTTACCCAGACTATCTGTAATCCAGCATGTCAATCCTGTAATAGTCATGTACTCTGTGAAGGCAATTTGTAACCAGATTGAACTTTGTTATTGTAACCTTGCTTCCAGTGTTCTCCTCCACTGGGTTGCACCTGGAAATGAGATTTGACTCAGTGTGTGCCTCTCCTGGTGACCAAACTTTAAATTAATAAAATAAATATCAAATCTTGTAAACACTGCACAAAGCAGAATAAATAATGCTTCAAAAACAAACAAAATTAATCAGATACAAAATTAAGCCTTAGTAAACTTTTGAAAATAGCAACATTATTCTTGCATAGATATTTTCTTAAATAGTAAATTATTGAGGGGGGCATGGCTTGACCCTGATAAAGATGGCTGCTTAACTTTGCATCTCTCAGTATATGGGGCTCTAAATCCAACAGAATTATAACTTTTCTGAAGGAACTTACTGGCAGAAGGAATTAAAGAAGCTCTACAACACCTCTTTGTTTCAGAGATATAAACTCACTGTGGATCAGTGCAGAACTGACAGGACTACATTAAGAACTAGCAACAGGCTTCCCTCAACAACCATATGGTGGTCAGCCTTAATGCTAACAAGAAGGCCACGTCTATCAGTGGGATGTTTGCAGTGCTAATGAAGCAAATGGCAGAAGTTACTTTGGCATCAAACAATACCACGGTGGCACTGCACCAGTTAGATGTCCATATCTTCCAAACTGAACAGAAGACGGTGGCCCAAGATGCAGCCATTGAAGATCTGATGACCATGATCTGAGAATAGGCTCATGCTATCAGGTCTTTTCAAGGCAATGTCAACAATTTATAGAACAGGAGCCACCATAATAATTTAAGATTTTTAGGTTTCCATGAAGGTGCAGAGCATGGTAACGCCAGGGCATTCCTTCAGAGTGAGCTCCTGCTCCTGCAGATTATGAGAACTGGAGATGGTGCCCCAATGGTACTGTAATTGGAAGGGCCCACTACACCCTGAACCTTTCACCCAAGCCCAGGGATAAGATGAGGCCCATACTGGCTCATTTTCTCAATTTTGCTGAAAAAGAAGAAATCCTCAGCAGAGCACGAGAGCTTGGAAGTTTATCCAGGAGATGGGAGCAGATACATATTTACTAAAATTATTCCAAAGACTTTTCTATTAGACACAAAGAGTACACCAAAGCTCACCATGTACTCCATGTTCTAGGGGTCCCCTTCTTGTGCTGCTACCCAGCAACTATAAGAATAGTCCATAACGGAACCCCATTGCTTTTTTGGAAGTCCAGAGGCTCTCTTCAATTTTATACACAAGACATAGCCAAGGAAAATGTGCTCTATTAAGGCAGGTGGCAGGCAACAAAATAACACCTCTGAGATGGACACTACTCAACTATCAGATGGTCCCACAGACCAGTACCATGGTCATGCTGGTGTTTCCCCTTGAGAGGACCAGCAAGGAACTTGGGCCCTGCCTGCTTGAGCACGTAAAAAGCAACAAAGCTCTTGACACACCAAAAGGGAATGCCTAGTGGATAGGGACAGGTCCCATAGTCGAAGTGGAGGGCACAACACAAGGGAAGAGGAGAACAAAATTCTGAGCTCTTACTTCACAAACAACAAGTATGCTCCTCTTGTCTCCACTGCCTCAGTCAAAATCCTGACCAATTAACCTTCTGCAGTGATCATTTAAGATCCCAGCACTGACCCTCCAAGTCCCACTAACAATTCATGGGCTGGGGCTGTTGCTCATGGAACCCTTATACTAACTACAGTGAGCAGTGCCAGCAATGTGGATTGTAGCCTACTGAAGCAGGAACTGTCAACTGCTCCTACCAGCAGACATCAGAGGGACCCCACTTCTACAGTTAAACTTGGCTGAGATTACAATCAGATATGTCATTGGGTGCTTTTACTTGGAGGGTGGGGGTGTGGAGTGGAATGTGGGGGGGATTTGGGGCTATTATCATTGGTTTTGTTGCAACTCCTGGGAGACACAGCAGAGGAGTTGTAATACAGGTTGCCTGGCTTCACTCTCACCTTGCATAAGTTGTGTACATGCTGATTTCAGTGTGTTACCCTTCTCTGGTCCCCCCATTACTCACATTAAAAGCAACAAATGCTTATTCTTTTACTAACAGGCCCACATTATACTGCTGTACTGCCAAGATATGATCATAGCAGCTGCTGCAGGATCAATGAGGTTGCTGCACTTAATACTATCTGCTCACTACAAGGTTAACTTATATCTGCATCTTCATTCGGCCCTCTAGCTGTGCAGGTACGGCCTTTCTAGCAGCTTTACCTTGCTGTCTTTCTGGTGCTCACTGTGGCTCCTGACTGGTCAGCACTGGTGAACCAGGCTAGTGATTAGCTCTCTTCCTATTCCACTGTTGATCTTTTTCTGTATGCCTCCCAGCCCAAGTCTTAACTTCTGGGTGCAAAATTTTCAAATTATAACAGTATCACCACTCTACTTATTGTACTGTGTGTACCTTGCTGTAACTGTGTTGTTAGCATTTGAATCACTGTATATTGCAAGTGCTTGACTGTATAATGCAAGGAAATTACAGCTCAATTTAGATTTTTTTTGTGTCCATTTTCCCATTAGCAAGTTATACTGTACTGCCACTAAAGGGACATAATCTTTATCTAAAGTGATCCCTGCCTGTTGTTCATATAGATAGCATCCTAAACTACAGCTCCCCCCTCCATCTGACAAGCCCCCTCCTCCACACTCCCTGCTTACAAATGATTCCTGTTCCTAATTCAATGGTTCACTAATTTATCTGCCTATAGGAACAGTGCATCCCCTGCTCTCCTTTCTTCCCCTTGTTCTGCTCATATCCCTCTTTTTATCACCGCCACTTGCTTACTACTCACCTATTCCTAATAACTCTACCAGCACCATCGGTTACTATCTTCAATCCATGCTATCACTCTCTCCCTGCCATTTGAAATATGATCTCACTGTACCACTATTTCTAATGCAGCTTTGATAACAGTGTCCACTTCCACTGTGGTTCTCCACCTTCTTCTTCCTCACTCATCCACTCCCTTTGCCTCAAAACACCCAACCTCCTCACCAGCCCCTCCAAAATCCCCTAAGCTCCACTTTCTCATACTCACCCTCCTCCCACTGTCTGCTGGGGATATCCACCCCAACCCAGGCCCTATTGCCCCTAGCTACTCTGGTGCTCCCTCCTCTACTACCTTCCCCCACTTTCTTCTCTCAGCCTTCTGAAAGGGCTTAAAGATCCTACGTCTAAACACCCACAGCTTGTTACAAAAAATAGACCAGATTCAGACCATGCATGCAGCCTAAAACCAGACAGTCTAATCATCTCAGAAACTTGGTTAAAGAGCACTATCCCTGACCACTTGGTCTCCACTCCTGGCTACTCACTGCTAAGGCAAGACCATGCTGGCAGGGGTGGTGATGTGGCCATTTATGTCCTAGCCTCCATCCAATATTACGTCATCTGCTCATCCTCCAATCCTGAAACCCATGATTCCCTAGCAATCCACGTGACTCTCCCCTTCACTCTACCAATCTTTGTAGTCAGCATATACTGCCGCACAAATGTCCATCCTTCGGTCGTGCTCATCCTCCTAACCTCCATCACTTCCCTTGCTCACTCTGGGGAATTATTCATCTTAGGCAACTTCAATATAAACTGGTTGTCACTTAAAACTACCAAAACTAAAAATGAAATTGGAGCCCTAAACCTCTCCCAAATAATCTCCGAACCCACCCACCCAAACCACAAGACACAACAACACTCGCTACTCGACTGGGCCCTTACCTCCCACCCCCACCGCATCATCACCTCTGGCATCCTTCCCAATGCTCTCAGTGACCATAACCCAATATTCTTAGTTAGGATAGTCCGTAGAACTAAATCACCACACAAAACCATACAACTACGCTCTTTCAAGTCTCTTGACCTTGAACCTCTCCTGAGAAGCCTTGCCACTTCTGACTGGTTCCCCCAACCTCCTTCCCCTCAGTTGATAAGGCTATTGCCTACTTCAAAGAAATCTTTCTGGTAAACTGGAACACCTTTTCCCCACTCAAACAAACCATAATCAGAAGTAACCACTTACCTTTGATAACCCTTGAACTTCTGGCCTGCCTCAGGGCTAGAGATCAAGCCTAGAAGCATCATAAAGCCACCCATCATCCTAGTGACCTCGCGAACTACCGCATGCTCTGAAACATTTGCACCAGGGCTACAAGGTTAGCCAAGTACGAATATTTAAAATCTGCCTTCATCACCAACATATATTCCCCTTCAAAGTTCTGGGAGGTGGTCCATGACCTATTTACCCCCCTCATCCCACCCCCAGTACTTAAAGTAAATAACTCACATGTGTCTGACCCACCAGTTGTAGCTGTGGAATTTAACTCCTACTATGCCTTCTGTGCCACTGAGCTACTGAAATCCCTCCTATCCTACCCATCCCTCTCCCCACCCTCTACCGGTGTGCCCCCTCCACCACCTTTCCACTTTCCCTTCTCTTTCGCTACTGTAACCCCAAACAGTGCCCTAAGTGCCTTCCTCACCATCAACCCCTCTAAAAGTGCCTACCCTGATGGCCTTTACCCAAAACTCCTCTCCACTTCGGCCATTGCATGCCCCTTCTCAATAATCCTAAATTTCTCATTTTCTACTGTCTTCATGGAAACATGCGATGGTCCTCCCTCTACCCAAAGGGGGTGAGCCCTCATCGCTTGGCAACTATCACCCCATTTCTCTCCTCCCTACCATTGCTAAGCTTCAAGAATACATTGTCCTCTCCCAACTCACCTCTTTTCTATCCATCACCTCCTTTTTCACCCTTTTCCAGTCTGGTTTCAGGAAAAAACACTCAACCACCACCTCTCTCCTATGGCTCACAGACTCCATCCTTACCAGGATGGACAATGGCCAAATTACCTCTGCCATTTTTGTCGACCTGGCCAAGGCCTTTGACACCATCTTTCATGCCCTCCTCCTCAACTCACTCCCAGCAGCTGGCCTATCTCTCTCCAGCACAAACTGATTCAAGGCCTACCTTATTGGCAGAACCCAATCAGTTAAGATCTTGGACGCCACTTCCCTTCCCCTCCTGATTAGCACTAGAGACCCCCCTGGCTCTGTATTAGGGCCCTCCTATTCTCCATCTTCTTAAACAACCTTCCCTCTGTTTGCTCCCCATCCTCTGCTATACAGATGTATGCCAATGATACAGTCCTGTATGCATCTGGCTCCTGTCTTGATGAGGTCGCAACCAGCTTACAGCAAGACTTGAACAAGGTTCATCTCTAGTTTGCTAACCATCAACTTTTCCTCAACACCAAGAAGACTGTCTCCATGACCTTTGGCACAAGGCAGACACTCTCTAGGCTTCCCTTCCTACCCACTTTCCACACCCTTGATGGGACTTTACTTGAGGACACATCCTCCTTCAGGTACTTAGGTGTTTGGTTGGACCAACACTTAAACTTCTCTGAACATATTGATGCCATCCAGAAAAAACTGCACCCCTAGCTTGGTGCCCTGTTCAGGAACCGTAGTTGCATCCCTCCTACAGCTAAGCATGAACATGTTCAGAAGATGACACTGTCCATTTCTGACTACCGTGACGTAGTCTATGGTGCTACTACTAAGTCCTCCCTGGCAAGACTAGACTCCCTCTTCAATTACTTCTGCTGCTTTGTCCTGGATGCTCCCCCACACTCATCACTGCAGTCTTTATTGTGCCCTATCCTTCCCATCTCTTACAAATAGGCAACTCTCCCACTGTGCTAAATTCACCTCCAAGCACTGGTTGGGTGAGTTCCCTTCCTACCTCACCTCCTCTTTTATAACACCCCCACCTCCCATTCCCTTAGATCAACCGACTCCTGTACCCTGGTTGTCCCCCACAGATCAGCCCAAATCAGCCAATCTGGTTACTCTCACCCCTTCTCAAAAATTTGAAATTCCCTCCCCCAAAAAATCTGGCACTCATCCTCAGCCTATTATATTAGCTCTGCCCTCAATAATTACTTTGCACCTATCTGCTCCTGCCATGTCCCTCCCTAATTCCATCCTCTAAGCCCTGAACAAACCTTACCCTTCTACCATCACCTTTATTTTACCCTGTGCACACCCACCTCCCAAATTTCTAGCTCTCCTCCCCTTCCCCAAATTGTTTCCCCTTACTGGCCTCTCTTTATCTCTCACAGAATATAAAGGACCACAAATGCTCTCCATGGGTCCCTCTCCTACCCCCCAAAGGGCTTGTATCTCTCATCTACTCCCTTCCCCCACCATCTTAAAGGGGTCTCTCTGGGACACTGCTTTATGTCCTTCTCTCCAGTCCCTCCAGTCCCCTTGCAGGGTTTCTCACATCCTGAGGGTGCCTCCAGGGAAACGACTCTTCCCATTCACCCCACCTCACCCCCACCTCCCCTTTCCCCTTTTTCTTTCAAGTAAGCACTTGTTTACTTATTAACCCAGCACTTATTATTGTCCACTCTTTCTATATATAATGTGCAACACTGTTGTAACACTGTTTGTAACACCTGCCTTGCAACTGTATGTTAATGTTGATCATGTAACTTGAATGTTTAATGTCTCATTTCTGTCATACCCCTCTCCCCCAGGCCGCACCTGGAGACGAGCAAGTTGTTGCTCAGTGTGCCTTGCTGGTGAAACATTGCAATAAATAAATAAATAAAACTTTATAAGACCATAGCTGCATTGGCAGACACTAAGCAAAGTACTCAGCATCGGGTCACCTTTCAACCCAGCAGCAGCTGCTATTCTGTTCTTCAGTGATTCTTTAGTTTTATGCTATAATTCTTTCAGCCAAAAAATGGGCAAAATGTTTTATCCTTTGTTGTTAATTCACTACGGGGCTAATTAAAATGATTACAGCTGCCTGTTCTGATTAGCTAAATCCCTACATCAGAGGAGTTTTGTGTAGGATCCCCTACTGTGTTGCCCATAGCTCAGGATACAAATCTAAGGCTCTGGCATAGGCCAATGTCAGGCAGAGAGTTTTTTTTTACACATATCACTGGGCAATTTAACTGAGTTTGTGCTCTACATGCTCACTTGGTAACAGACCTGCACTTAAGCAGACATTCTGATGCAGAGAGCTGTCCTTGAATTTAAAGTAGCCCTATAAATTCTCCAACTGTTGGTGATAACTGTGTCCTTGTCTGCCCCAAGTAACTGAGAGATATCGGTGAAGAACCCCTCTGGATTCTACCAGTTTTAAACTTTCAGGTTGTGATACCTCTGGTTATTACAGGGGTTCCAACAACTCCACACTTCCCAGGGAAGCTTGGCTGTCCATGTTAGGCTATCTGCCTCAGGCCCTTTGCTTTGGCTATTCATCAAACCATTGTCAAACCAATCTTGTGGAGTTCTACTAATGGGTAACATCAGAACTGGACAGGGGAAAGCCTGTGGATGTATTATTCTTGGACTTCAGCAAGGCGTTTGACTCTGTTCCACCACAATGGTCTGGTGGAGAAACTGATGGGGTTGGGAGTAGGCCCTTTGATAGTCAGATGGATTGAAAATGGGCTAGCTGGATGCACCCAGAGAGTAGTGGTTGGTGGAGAGCTCTCAAACCCTAGATAGGTCAGTAGTGGGGTACTGCAGGGCTCGGTCCTGGGTCTGATACTGTTTAATGCCTAGATATCAGACATCAGGGAGGGTATAGGGTGTGAAATGAGTCTCTTCGCTGATGACTCCAAGATGGGAACAGTAGTTGAGGGGGAAGAGGGGAGGTTGGCCTTGCAAGGGGGCCTGGACACCCTGGAAAGCTGGGCTCACACATGGAAATTAAATTTCAATATCAACAAGTGCAAGGTGTTACATCCTGGGTGGGGAAACCCTAAACACAGGTACACCCTGGGATGGGAGGCGCTGGAGACCTCAACAGTGGAAAAAGACCTAGGGGTCATGGTGGATGCATGTATGAATAACTCTGAGCAGTGCAGGAGAGTGGCTAGCTAGGCAAACAGGATGTTGGGATGCATCGTAAGGGGGATCACCTCTAGGAGCAGGGAAGTGATTCTGCCGCTGTGCAATGGACTGGTTAGACCACACCTTGAGTACTGTGTACAGTACTGGAGACCACACTTGAAGAGGGACATACAGCTCCTGGAGAGGGTACAGAGGAGGGCAACTAAGATGATACGAAGACTAGGGGATTTGACGTATGAGGACAGACTTGAGGAGGTCTGCCTGTTTTCATTGGAGAAGAGGAGATATGGGGGGACATGATTGAGGTCTTCAAGTACCTCAAGGGAATAAATAGGGTAAACATGGATGGGATCTTTAGACTAAAGCAGGGAAGTATCACCAGAGGGCATGGTTTGAAGTTGGAAGGTGGAAGGGTGAGGGGAGAAAAGAGGAGGAGATTTTTCACTGAGAGGGTGGTGGACCCTTGGAATGTGCTGCCTGGTGAGCTGGATCAGAGATCCACAGTGGAGGGCTTCAAGAGAGGGTGGGACAGACACAGAAAGTGGAAGTATCAGATGATGGCCTGGCCGGGGGTGGGGATGGATGATAGGGTTTCTGGAACACAAGTGGGGAGGCCTCGGCACCCAACTAGGGATCTGAGGTTCAAGCAGACTCGATAGACCATAAGGCCTAATCTGATGGCAATTACAGGTAGTATGTTTGTATTCCCCAATGTATCTTACTAATCACTCTATAAATATGGTTATGTTATGGTTAGGGTCACTGCTATTGGTCTTGTTGTGTGTTTAAACTAAGCAGCGTTATTGTTTTTATGAAAATTGTAGAGACAGCATGAAAATTGTAGTAATGACAGTATCTTATGAGCAACCTGCATATCGTAGGTTCATTTATACCCACAAGGAGATAGGGGTAGTGGTCCAGACTTTGTGCCTGTGTGGCAACCCTGAGATCTTGACCATGAGGGATATGTGCAATATTTTTCAAATCATTGGCCCCCCTTTGCTTGGCCATGGTTGAAATTATAGCTCATACATGGAATGTCAGGGGGGCTGAACACCCCTGTCAAAAGGGAGAAAGTCCTAGCCCACCTCAAAAGGTTAAGTGTCCTTTTTGCAGGAAGCAAAGCTCACAAAAAGTGACCACTCATACTTGGTGAAAGATTGGGAAGGACATGAAGTCCATGTGAGTGCACCTACTAGAAAATGTGGAGTGACAATTCTCATCCCCAAGGCCCTGAAATGGAAAGTTAATAAGCAACTTTCAGACTCACTAGGCAGATGGGTAATTGCCATAGTCTCCACCCCATCTGGCTCTCTCCTGCTTTGTAATATCTATGCACCGAATGAGGATGACCCCAAATTATTTTATCTGTTAGCTAATAACATAGGATCCTTAGGTGCTACTGATATTCCCATTTTGGATGGGGGGATTTAACCTCTTATTTTTAAGTCCTATGGTGGACAGAAGCACCACAGGGAAAGAATCTCACATTAGAGGAGTCAGTCCTTATGTCAGATGATGCAGGACCTAGGCCTTACTGACATATGATGTATGTTTCACCAAGAGACTGGGATTACACCTACCATTCTGAAGTCCATGGCTCATACAGTAGGCTGGATATGGGGTACAGCAGGGTTCAGTATTAGGACCAGTCGTCTTCAATGTCTTTATAAATGACATTGCAGAGGGACTAGAAGGAAAAGTATGTCTCTTTGCAGATGACACAAAGATCTGCACAAGGTGCGGTGGAAAGGATGAGAAGGGACTTGGCAAGGTTAGAGGAATGGTCAAATGTATGGCAGCTTAGATTCAGTGCTAAGAAGTGCAAAGTAATGCACCTGGGGTCTAGGGGGTGGGGGTAGTAAGAAGTAGGCTGCTGGTAAACTAGGATCTGCAGTTTATCCATTAGGTAGGGAAATGGGCAGGCTGGGTGGGCCAAGCGGTCCTTATCTGCTGTCAAATTCTATGTTTCTATGGATAATTGGTTTACCTCCCCTTCCTCAACCCAGGCCTCGGATGACTTTGTGATTCTGCCATTAATAATCTTGAATCATGCTCCAGTGCAGCTCCACCTTGTCTGGGGCCCCGAGTACATACATTCCTTTCCTGGAAACCAGACCCTCTCTTACTCCGAGACCCAGAGTTCATTCCATGGATGAAAAGAGAGACCTCTCTTTTCTTTAAAAAAAAACCAGTAGCTGACACTTCCGCAAGCACCACATTGGAGGCATACAAAGCCACCATCAGAGGCAAAATTATAGGTTACACTCCTCAGAGGTGTAAGGCAAGGTAGCCATGCCTTAACAACCTAGAAGAGGCTGGGGTCAGGGCTGGTCTAAGGGTATTTAGAAAATTCTCTTCTGGGAGAGTTAACCTGTTTGCAATATGCCGCAGTTCCCCCAACCTGATCCCCACTGTCGCTCATAATTACAGTGTATGAAAAAAGAGCCTATCCTGGTGGTCTAATGGCCACCCTCCCCAATCTCCAGTGTCACCCATAATTTCAATGTATAAAACCAAAAACTTTTTCTGGTGGTCTAGTGGACCCCCACCTTCACCCCAGTAAGTAGTGCCCACCACCCCACTCCCCCATCCCGAAATGCAGCCAGCAACCAGCACAGCCCATCTCTCACCTCTGTGACCAGCCACTGGACTGAACTGTCTGTGAGCACCTACTATATAGTGTACTAATCATGAGCGCATACACTATACAGTAGGAGTTCACTGATAGTTCAGTCTGGCAGCTGGCCACAGAGGTGAGAGGTGGGCTGCGTTTTGTGATGGGGAGCTGGTTGGTGGGCACTACCTGTTGGGATGGGGTTCACTGGACCACCAGGAAGTGGTTTTGTTTTTACACGTTGCACTTATGGGTGACAGTGGGGATTGGGGGGCTACTAGACCACCAGTATGGGTTCTGTTTTATACACTGTAATTATGGGTGACCACAGGGATTGGGGTGGGGGCCACTAGACCACCAGGATGGCTTCTTTTTTTATCCATTGAAATTATGGGTGACAGTGGGGATCAGAGTGGGGTGTCCACTAGATCACCAGGATGAGTTATTTTTATATATTGTAATTATGAGCAACAGCAGGGATCAGGGTGGGGGAACCACTTGCCTTTGCTGCGGCAAACCCTCCCCTGCACCTAGTGTTTATTGCACAGAAGAGGTTGCCACAAGTGTGGGGACTTAGGTCTTGGGACCCCTCCTGTATCAGAGTCTGGTGCAGGGTCCCAAGTGCACCGGGCTTCAGCACAAGTTACTGTTCAGCACAGCTTGTGTTGTTCTAAGCCCCTTTGAAAATCGAGCCCTTGCAGGTTACACAAAATGTGGAGGTTTCCTCATGATGCAAAAATAATGGAGAATCTGCTTCTCTACTGTTGTTGTCACTCTAGTGGTGCTGGCTTTTTCTAGAAGTACAGCATCTCTTCACACTCTTGCACGGCAAATCTCTGGTACACATTCTGGGGCAGGCAACAGGCCAGAGCTTTTGGTGGAATGACTTTTTAGCTTGAAGGCAGAAATCCTAACAGACATGGACTGTGACAGAAGTTGGTTTGAAGGAATTCTAAACAAATTTCAGACTGTCTGGTATTTATAAACTAGTCACATTTACATAATTATGATATCACATATTCTGGCTTACCAACACTGATAGGATGTTGCAAATGTGGGGTTTGGGGGTGGAGTGGTACAGTTCTGTCCTTGGCACCACCCCTCTGTATTATAGTGCTCATTTGAAAAGAAATTTAAAATCAAAGATATTTTTCACTTTAGTATGTGGAGGCTACCAGATATATGTGTCAACACACAAGTCTTTGGATTCGGCACATCATTTTGTACCCTCTGACGTAGGCCCCATGTCCCTAAAGTCCACGGTTCACAAGACAGGCCATAAACGTTGCATGACGTGAGCATTAAAAAGAAACCAAATATGAGCATTTAACCTTTCAAACTGTTATCACAGGACAGTTTTGCAAATGACTCATGTTGTATCAAGAGGCTTCTTAGAAACGTTTTTTTTATCAGATGGAAACATACCCTACCAGACTGTGCTATTTCCATATATTTAGTATTTTTAGGTTTTTAGAAATAAACAAAAATACATGTCTGGAATTAAAGTTAATGGAGTCCTCTTTTTTTCCCTTAGCATTAGATCCTTAGTTGAAACCAGATCTTATCAGTTTCTGCATCATCTTGTGAGCAGGTTGCCATGGAAATGTATTCACCAAGACTTGTTAAAATTCACACCTTTGACCTTTGTATCAGTCTGTACTTAGCGAACAGTGAAATCTACAAGACCCCTTTCTGCTAGAGAGACAGCACCTCAAAAAAGCTCAACTTGTTTTCATTTCTTGACTTTCTGAGTCCATTCAGATAAACAAAGCTATTTGGAGTTTTAAACAAGCCACCAATGTCTCAGTATCATGACATCAAAATAACCATATTCTGTAACCAAATATTAAATTTTTGTTATAATCAACAATTTGCTATGACAGGATAGCATTAATAATGTTTCAATGAAGTTATTTCAGTATTTCAAAGGGTTTACCGGTACAAACACAGATGATGAGCTTGAAACAGATGTAAAAATTGCACTGAAGATGCTGCCGATGAAGTATTTTAAATAATGAAGGCTTTTTTAAATAGCAAAGTTGATTTTTCCCTTTTTGCAATGCTTGAAATTATAGTCCCAAACTGGTAGCCTTATGGTGTTATTTTGATTGTGGCAGTGTGTGTGTGGGGGGGCACTGTTCCATCATCTAGTTGCAACTCTCAGTTTTTTTTTTTGCAGTTAATTTGTTTATTGAGACTTTATCCATAACTCATAGTACAGCATATGTTACCTGAAACAGGAAGAAGCTCTCATTTTATAGTAGGTAATGCAAGTAACAGTATGTTTAACACATTATTATGTCAGATTACCGATATAGTAATTGTATATATTGCACCCTAAAAGAAAGGGTCTTGTATATTTACTTGACAGAGTGCATACTTAACAACCTGTACTATACTGAAAAAGTAATAACAAAAAGAAAAAAAATAAATCAGATTAGCATAGTTATCATTTTTGTAATAAACATAAGGAGCTGCATAGGAGGTTGATTATACAACTGAATCCATACTTAAAAAATGTATCTATTTAAAAAGAAAAAAGGAGAATTTAGCAATATTCATCACTTATGAGTTTGAAGAAAATTTAAATAGTCCTGCCAACACAGATAAAACTCATTGAGTCGGTCTGATGCCAGGTATGAGATTCTTGCCAAAGAGGCAATATAGGTCAAATTGTTTAAGATGTCAGTAAGAGTAGGTGTTAAATAGGTTTTCCAGTGCATTAAAATCAGTCTCTTAACTTGCATGAATAGGATCTGTAGCCACTTGAGCTGGTATTTTGTTAGATTTATATTATTATTAGTAATTCCTAATAGGCAGAGTTTAGGTTCAAATAGGATATTGCAACTGATCATTTCTGAAACTAAGTTATGAATAGTTTGCCATAAATTAGATATAGGTTTACATGACCATAGTATATGTAGAAGATCACCATTTGGTGAGTTACATCGCCAGCACTTATTATTAGGTAGTAAACCTATATTGTATAAATGAGATGGTGTTTTATACCATAAGTGTAAAATTTTAAATTGAATTAACTTATTACTCATATCTTTAAAGGAGTCATGACAAAGTTTCCAGCATTTGTCCCAGTGGGAGTCTGATATATTTTCATTTAATATCCAATTCCATCTGTTTCTAGTGGGAAGAGATTGGTTCAGTAACGTATCCCTAATCTGTTTATAAATTTTACTAATTAAACCAGAAGGGGTATTAATCCACATATTATTGTATGAGGAAATTGATACTAGCTTATTAATTTGTTGAATGTTACGGAGTATAGCAGTTCGAATCTGTAAATATTTCCAAAATTCTCTTTTAGGAACATTCCATTTTATTTGAAGATTACTAAAAGAGTTTAGTGTATTACCATTATCGATCAAGATATTGTACAAGAATAAGATGTTCTTATACATCCAAGATTTACAATATATTGGTTTGTTCTCTAGAAGGAATTTCGGATTACCCCAAATGGGTGTAAAAGATAGAGGGGAGGGATCAGATTTGAGCCAATTATGCATTCTGAACCAATAGTAAATAGATACATTAATTATGGGATGCTTTTTTAGTTTAGGGGTTAATGTAAAATAAATGAAACTATTAGGTATATGTCCTGGAGACAAGGATGCTTCCATGTCATACCATAATGGTACATTATAATTAGGTTTAAAAAAAACACTTAATAGTTTGTGAAGCGCTGAATGCCCAAAGATAGGCTGCATACCATGGTAGTCCAAAGCCACCACGAGTCCAATGAGAACGTAATTTAATATGGTTAAACCGTGGTATGCGACCTTCCCATAAGAAATTTCCTACAGTTTTATCAATATTATTCAGAAGACGAGGAGAAATTTTAGGTGGGATACAAGCAAACAGATAGAGAATTTTAGGTGTAATACTCATTTTAATTGCAGATATTTTGCCAAATAGGGATAAATTCAGATTTTTCCATTTATCTAAATCTGTTTTAATATCTGCAAGTAAGGGACGTAGATTCATTTCCCATATCTTGTCTAAATCAATTAATATTTTTATCCCTAGGTAGGTGATACCTTGTGGAGACCAGTGGAATCCAAGATGTTTATTCATAAGAGGTTTACAATGTTTATTTAGTGGTAATGCTTCAGATTTTTGATAGTTAACTGTAAGTCCAGAGAGCTTGGAAAAAAAATTAAGTACTGTATATTGTTGAGTGGTTGCCCTGATAGTTTTAAGTTTTCTAACAAGATAAGCATATCATCAGCATATGACAATGTTGTATATTGTGTGTGTCCAATAGAAATGCCCTTTATATCATTATTCTGTCTGAGAAAGGTGGCAAGAGTTTCAAGAGCTAAAATAAAATGAGATGGGGAAAGAGAGCATCCTTAACTCTCAGTTTTTGATGACTAAATACAAGTTCAGTCAAAGCAACATCAGCACCCTTTTAACACCTCTATGCTCTCTTCATTCACTCTTAGAAGGGCAGGAAAGTTGTTGAACCGAGCAATCTTGAAATAGGAGTGCTAGCAAGAGTTAACAAGGAAGAAAAGTAACACAACTTTGACTTGCTTTGGAAACTGGTATAGCCTGAACACAGCTACCAATTTAGTCCTAAGCATTTTCACTCTCACTTTCAAATGAATCTAATGAAAATTTTAAAATGATAGATAGATAGATAGATAGATCGATAGATAGATAGATAGAGGCAAATGGATAATTTAGTTACAAGTATACCAAAAAATAAACAATGACCTTTTCTATGAAATGTATATAAATTTCCCATGGGATACGCAATGATCTGACTCAAAATGAGCAGTTTATCTTCAAGTGTGGCTCTGCCACTCGTGAGTTATAAGGGAGGCAGAATAGCACAGTGGTTTAAGGCTCTGAGCTGCAAACCTGGGTTTGAATCATACACTCCCCACTTGCATACTGTGTGACCCTGAGTAAGTCCACTAAGTCACTTAACTTCCTTGTGCTTCCAGGTCACACCTGTAAACAAGCTTTCAGCTTAGTGTATCTCTCCTGGGAAAATAAAAGTCCTGCCCATTCACAAGTGATTATAAATTGCCTATTTTGAGTCAGGCTATTGTATATTTGATGTATACAACAGTGGTTTTCAAGTTATAGTTTTTAAATCTTCAGTTTGTTTGAAGATTGTGCTGATTTACTTTAATTTTAACTGCTGGCTTCAATGCTGCACTAGTCATTGTGATGTCATCAATATTGTTAAAGCTGCTCTTTGATTCAGTAGTTCACTCTGCTGACAGCATCTTATAAAATATCCATTGGGAGAACAGTAACAGCAACATATTTTTTATATCAGTCAGTAGTAGAGATCAGCACTGGGATGGTGGTGCATATTCACAAGCAAGATTTCAGTGGAATTTCGGTGTTGCACTCACCCCAACAGAAAGGATATCAAACGAATATTTGGAAGTTTTAAACCAGCTTCATGTATTCACCCACTCATAGTATCAGAGCAATAGAGCAGGCAGTTCTTATGTTTTGCCTGGAGCCTTCATGAGAGAATAGTTCTAACAGGATATTATGACTGTTTAAATATTTCAAATCCTTAATTAGTGCACCAATCACCATCAAATCATAATTAAGTACATTTCACCCACTTTAATAGTGGTAACAAGTGCAAATCCCACCACTGGCATGAAAACAATTTTATTTGTAACTAATAAAACAAAATTTCATAAAACTTATATTTTTGATATGTTGCTGGTACTGCTGTCACTAAAAAGAATGTCTTTTTTAATTTCATTATTTTTTAACTCTACTTGTGGTTTGTGTGTGTGTGTGTGTAGTTATATGCCATATATTGTATATGTATATCAATCTATCTGGCTAGATATCTAGATATATCTATATATTATAGGGGTGCGGTCACACCCCTATAGTTAGGGTTCAGTCTTCACTTCTATGTTAAAATTATGTACTTCAAAAACTTTGCAACAGTTCAAGCAATTCACATGGAATTTTGCATGCACCATCAGGGACCAAAGGTCTATTGATGTGGGAAGTTTTGTTCCAGTTAGATGTGTGGGTGTAGAGATGCAGATTGTTAAAAAATGTGAAAATTACCGGTTTTGGTAAAAACTTTTGTCACACCACAACACAAAAATGGCATGAAATTTTGGTCTGAAATTGTTATTGTATATAGGTCTTGGGTCACCGATGTGCCTTTTAAAGGTTTGGAGAAATACTACTAATCAGTTCCAAAGTTATTAAATGTTAAAGTTTCCATATATGTCCTATGTGACCAGTTAGATGTGCCACTCAAAAAATTATTCTTTATCGCAAATACGGAATCCATTTTTGCAAATGCAGAATACTTTGCTGCAAAGTCAGAATCTTTTTTTGTGCCACTGCGATCTTATTATGGCTTCAGTGGGCAGAGCCTGCAGATGTTTTGCATATACAAAAGGGCTGATGTCATGTTTTCTGTCCCTGGAACTGGCTGAAGGTGTAAATAGTCTCCTCTGTCTTGCCCTTCTCAAAGAAATGCTTTCCACCCTCAAATAAATATGCTTTCATATTAATCAATTGTTGCAGGGCACTATTTACTTTATTAAATGGGAGGTACAAGAACTGGAACCTGAGTAGTGGGAGGCAGCATTAGTTTTTTGGGGGGTAAGATCTGCCCTCACCTCCACCTGAGAAGCTCCTTAAGATCCACCCCACCTTTTTCTTGGTTGATGTGGGAGGGTCATTAGGTGGATCTATCATGTTGGAACAATTGACTATCAGAGCTGCCTGGGGCATCAGAGCTTGAGGTTCAGAAGGCAAGAAAAAGTAATTAAGGAGTACCTGAAACTGTAACCTTATACAGCACTTGTGAAACTGCATTCTGAAATTACAGCACTTGAGGAAAGCAAGTACTTGCAACACAGGAATGACAATTAAGGTATAAGCCCACAAAGGAGTAAAATACATCACTCAAAGAAGGCTATCCCATAGTGGATACTAGAGTGTCTGTTTATTAAAGGAAAACTGAGCAAAACAGTGCCTGCAATCACCAGGGCTGCAGAAATGCCAGATTAACATGCTCTATAAAGTTTACAATGACTGCAGCTGACAAGTTATTTCTTGTTGGTGAGGTGGTCCTGGATGTGTCATTTCTAAGGTGCTGCTGCACTGGAAGACAGAGTGTGACCTTAGTACCTCAGGTCTCACTCTGTCTTCTGGTGCAGCATCACCTTAGAAATGGCACATCCAGGACCACTTTACAGACAAAGGTTAGCTGCAGTCATTGTAAACTTTATAGCGTATGTTAATCTGGCATTTCTGCAGCCCTGGTGATTGCAGGCACTGTTTTGCTCAGTTTTCCTTTAAAAGCTTTTTATAACCCCCCCACACACACACACACACACACATATACACACAGCTGAAGCACCCACCCAAATAGCTAGGGAAGCTCTACATTTTTATCTCTCTGGGACGGAAGTTTAGCAGTAATGTGTGAAGAGAATAAAGTCTTGTATTTTGTGCATTTGAATAGGTTTAGTGCTTTGAAGTTAAAATATATAAATATATATATATATATATATGTATGTAGATATATATATATATATATATATAGTGTCATGGGCACCTGAAACAGAAGGAGATACTACTGAAATAAATGTTATTCTGATGATTTATTTATTTATGTGTAAGATTTTATATGTAGTTCTGCCTAGGTCACAGACACATAAGCTATAAAAAGAATATTTAATGATGGATGTATTAGTCAAAGCTTGCAGTAGCAATATAAAGCAAGAAAAATAATATATTGTGTTTTTTTCTTTCAATTGTTTAACCAGGAGTGGCAGACTAAGCTGAAAGCTTGTTTACAGGGGCAGCCTGGGAGCACATGGAAGTTAAGTGACTTGCTCAGGGTCACCCAGTATGCAAGTGGGGGCTGTGAGATTCAAACCAAGATCTCCAGATTTGCAGCTCAAAGCCTTAAACCACTGTGCTATACTGCCTCCCTAGTTATGACAGTCATCTGTTTTATGGTTCATGATGTTGGTGTATCTCGTTAGGGCCGATGACCCCAATCGCTCTTAATGCCATTTGGGGGTGGGCTAGGGGGTTCAAGGGGCTTTCAACCTAGCACCAGATTTCCTCACTTTTGTTGTTGTGGAACAATCCTAACTGATGCATTAAACTGAGTTTTTCGCCTCTAATATATATATATATATATATATACATACACACACATACACACACACATATATATACTGTACATATACATATACTTATACATATACATACACTTGTGTGTATATATATATATATATATATATATATATCTTTGCAAAAAACTGTGTTAATACAACAGTTAGAGTTTTTTACAGTGACAAAAGTGAGGAAATTCTCCATTAGGGTTACCACCCCTTGCACCACATGACCACCTCACCCCCACAAACATGGAATTGGGGTGAGCGTTGGGGTCATCGGCCTTAAATCGCACCCCATTCCATGTAAATAAGCTGAGGTTGTGCAGTACAGGAGAATGGGGTGAGAGTTAAGACCAACGACCCCAATGCACACCCTGATGCCTGTTGGTGGGGGTGGGGTGGTCATGGGGTGCAAGGGGTGGTAAATTCATAATGGGGAATTTCCTTACTTTGTTTAAAACCCTCAACTGTTGCATTAACACAGTTTTTTGCAAAGAAGATGTATGTGTGTGTATATATATATATATATATATATATATATATATGCAAAACAAATTGTTAATGCATCACTTAGGGTTCCAGTGACAAAAGTCTGGTTCAGCATTCATGAGGCGGGGTAATAACAGGGCTTTGCTGACAATTTCATTGCTGTTTTTGATGAAATGCTTGCACAGCAACATACTTTTTTTTTAAATTAAGTCAACTTTATCAATTTACATGTTAAAAAACAAAAACAAATACAAATAACATAATTGACCAAACACTTACAAACCCATATCATACCCCCCACACACTTCCATCCACCCTCGGCCCCCCAGCATCAGAATAGCACTATATACTAGGAGTTAGTCTAGCCACTTTGTACAATATTGGTTGGGATAGCAGAGAATGTGTAAAAAGTATGCAGCTTTCCCCATTTTGAATCAAACCTATAGAGGTGGTTACCTAAAATGGTGATCATTCATTCAGTGCTAAGATTGTAAAGTAGTTCTTGTAACCATTCACAGTAGGAGAGAGTTTTTTCACCCCCCTAGTGTTGCAGTACCAATTTTTTTGATGGATAAGGTGATTATGGCCATATGGTATCTACACTCCAGAACCTCATTTCCAGTGTAGTCACCCATGAGACAGACCTCGGGAGTAAAAAGCCTGTCTATGCCCTGAAGTGGATCAGCCTTATGTCTGATGAGTGACCACAAGGAAACTACCTTAGGACATTCCCAAAATATATGAAATAGGGAGTCCTCGGCCTGTTGGCATCTCACACAATGAGGTTTATCTGATCTGTCCGTATCCGGAGTAAACAGGAGATTCCAATCTCCCCTATAAAAATAAGGAGGGAAAGGAAGGGAGATAATATGGTAGCCACTTCCATTAAAAAACAGGGAGTATCAACATTGGGTTTGTAAACACACCCCACTGAAACATCCACTCAATCTATGGACCCCCTGAGAAATAAATATCTCCCATTTGGGTCCCAAATGCACTGTGTACTAACAAATGGAACTTTCCATGAGATCAGGATAGCTACCCGCTACTTTGTGTGCTGCCTTCTGCTGTGTATAGTTGACCAATATTTTGCCTCTGGAATAAGTTAGCCTCATTCTTTAATAAATGTGTTTCTTGTAAGAAGGAGATATCTCATTTGAGATTCTGGAGGTGCTTGATTATTTGATACCACTTAGTCTTGTTTCTGGCTCCCCGAATATTCCATGTGATAATTTTCGGGTAATTAGCCATCTTTCTTATTTAATAATATGTAACAACTAACATATAACTCAGAGAGCAGTTTTAGCTTGCCAATGACCCTTCTGATGCCAGTTTCCCCAAAGCATCCCAACCCCCCACCCCATCCATCTCTTATCCCACTAAAACTCCTAAACTCCTACTGTAACATAAATGAGAGTCTATATCAGTGAATAACCCACACAGCCCAAACCCCTTTATAGCAGTTGACTATATGGTAACATGATATAATAAGTCATTGCAAAAAACCCTACCCCTCCCACCAACTTATATACTCTATGGCCCATGATGAACTGTCCCACCACCCAGCTTCCAACTCCCTCCAGCTCCCGTCCACTGTCATGACCTTATATATAGGAAGGCCCATTCTCCGGTGAAAATTACTCCATACTCTGTACATGTATAGGTATGGAGGAGCTTATCCAACTCACCATACTACCAAGAAAGTATTGTTATTCCTGGTACCGCTCTGCCTGTGTTAAAAACAGCTAACTCGTAAACCTGCAGGCAAGGGAAGGAAATAAATAGTACTATAATTATAAACATTTAAACCATGTGGAGCCAACCCAACTGGGTTTCCGAGGCTCTTTTTCTCTAGTTATAGCACACAATGGGCACTGTCCAATTGAAAGAAAAAACTGAAGAAGAAAAAAAAAGTTGTCCAGGTGGTACTTGTCCGCTGTAGAGTTGCTCCATTAACCCAAAGAAAATTAAGTTCTTCCAGCCTACAGTGCTGAAAGTCTGGTGCAAAAGCCTCCAAACAGTACAGTACAAAATAAAGCAATCCACTAACATCACTTTCTGCTGGATTCAATAATAGCAAAGTGAAAAAATTAGTCCCAGTGATATTCTGAAGCAGGTCCCATATGTACACCTTCAAGAGTGCTATTCCCCTTAGCACTCCAATCTGCAGGTCAGTGTTAAAATTATAATCTTTGTTAAGGAGCTGCCTCCCTCAATAGTTCCAGACAACATTCTGTGAGAACTGAGGGGATGCACTATCAAATCAAGTGAAAACTACTTCAGTATTGTCTGTCATTAGACACGAAAATATCACCCCTGCCTACCCCACATTGCAATGTGAATATTATTCTGTATTTACAGACTGAGTACCAGCTTCTTGATGTAATCTCCAGGTCGCAGCAGTTAATGGGACTCCTGACAGTTCCAACCCCACACACTTGCGGTCTGTATAAAGACTCACATTATCTAGGTGAAGGGGAGGAAGAGGGCTATCAAAACAAGTCTATTCAAACAGTAAGTAAGTAACTAAAACTATTTTTTAAGCGCTTTTCAAAACCAAAGTGCTGTACAGAGTTAAAAGTAACACTTTAAAAGACAACAACAATTAAATAAACAGAATAAAATCATTCTCCATATGCCTTATAAAACAGGAAAGTTTTGAGCTCCAATTTAAAACGCTCGGTGGGCAAGCATTCTCGTATCCGATGAGGTAGAGAATTCCACACGCAGGGGCAGCATAGAAAAATGCACGTGCTCCGGATGTTTTCAAGTGAACCTTGGGAATCTCTAGCAATCCCTCGTCAGTGGATCGGAGTGAACAAGAGGAGCAGTAGGGAGTAAGGAGGTCTTGCAGATATTGGGGTCCCCATTTGTGTAGGGCTTTATAGGTCAGTAGTCCGCTCTTAAAGGTGATCCGCCACTGAACCAACAGCCAGTGCAGTCCATGCAGCACAGGCATAATATGACTAGTTCTAGATGTCCCAGTCAAAAGCCTGGCCACCGCGTTCTGCACTAGCTGCAAGTGGCGTATGTCAACCCCCAGTAGCCCTAGGTACAGGGCATTGCAGTAATCAAGGCGGGTGGTCACAAAGGCATGGACCAAGGTAGGAAGGCCAACCAAAGGAACTAGGTGTTTCACCCAGGTGATATTCCTAAGATGGTAAAAGGAAGACTTGACAACCGCTGACACCTGTGATTTTAGGGTCAAACCACTGTCAATAATAATGCCCAGATTACGTACCCAGTCTGAGGTCGAGAGCTGGACACCATCAAGCCATAAATCTTACAGAACCCCAGCCCTATGACCTACCTCAAGGTGACCCACAACCAATACCTCAGTCTTATCCAGATTTAACCTCAGCCAGCTAGCAGTCATCCAGTCTTTGTTTTCAGATAGACAGCTGTTAAGCACGGAGATCACATCATCCTGTCCGGGAGTAAAGGACAGATACAGCTGGGTATCATCTGCATAGCAGTGAAAACCCAGACTGTATTGCATAATGATATCTCCTTATGGCAGCATGTTGACTGCAAACAACATGGGTGCCAAAATGGAGCCCTGTGGCACCCCACAGGACAGAGAGATGGAATCAGAGGAAAAAATTCCAGTGACAACCCTCTGTGTCTGGCCTGTGAGGAAGGATCAAAACCAATGTAGAACTGTACCAGACCATCCACAAAGAAGCCGCAGGTGCTCTAAAAGCACCCCATGGTCCGCAGTATCAAATGCTGCAGAGAGATTAAGAAGGACAAGAATAGTACAAGCCTTTCGATCTCTCGCAATTAGGAGGTCATTTAAAACCCAGACAAGAGTGGTCTCAGTGCTATGTCTTTTTCTAAACCCTGATTGGAAGGCATCAAAGACATTGTGATTTGTAAGCTGGCCACCTAGCTGTATCCAACCACCTTTTCAATAACCTTACCCACAAAGGGCAGGTTAGAGATAGGTCTGAAGTTAGCTAGATAGTCTGGGTTTAAGAAGGGTTTTTTAAGGAGTGGTCAAATGACCACCTCCTTTAGGGACCAGGAAAGACCCCCTGCTCCAAAGACTTCCAGACAATTTCAGCAAGGATCGGGCAGATAACATCTATGCAACCTAATAATAGTGGCGTAGGGCCCGGATCCAAACTACAGCTGGTTGGTCATACAATCTGAACAATCCTCACAATGTCCATGAATTCCGGCCTACTAAAGTCAAACCAGGTAGCATGGGTTTTTGTTTCCTCCCGCCGATCTCCACAATCCCTTAAAAAGGGAGCTGAGCCAATGCCCAACCTAATGCTGGCAATCTTATCTGTGAAGAACCAAGCAAGCTCATCACACTTCATTTGTGAAAAATCTCTTCCAGACTGCAAACAGGGAGCAAATGACCTTGCAGGGACAAAATAACTTCATATAGTCATTAATCATATCCGCATCAAGTTGCACTGCTTACCAAGACCTGAGTCAAGCACGCAATCAGTCAGTGGTCTTTAAAAAGATCCAAGAGGGCTTCCTTCAACTCCGTCACTGCTGTTCCAGGATCCTCAAAGCTGCACCAGGTGCCTGACAACAGAACTTGGAATCGGGTGGGGTACCTCATTCTAAATTTAATGCCTGCTGTAATCAACTTAGTGACAATTTGGTGGAATGAGGTGTGCCATTGACAAACAGAGGCCAGCAGGTCTTAGGAAATCCATAGCTTGGCTTCTTCTGTTTTGCCTCTTGCAGCTCTCTAATTTTGTTCAGAAAATGCTGCTATTCGAGGAAATTCAGAAACCTGAATATCAGTGGACAGGGCGCTGCACCCGCTGCAGGCATAGGGTGTAACGCTCAGTGTGCTCTTTCAAAGGTGTCACTGGGGCCATATGGGGAAGGGCCTGCTAACTTGAGGATCACTTTTTGCATAAAGAGAATGGGATTGGAGCCTTCTTCCTTTTTAGGAAGACTGATAATCTCCACATTGTTTCTCCATCTCCGACCCTCAAGATCTTCAAGTTTTGCCTCCATCCAGGCCAGCTTTTATAGGGTAGCCACCAGTTCAGGGTCTGTTTGTTCAACTTTTTTTTCCCAGAGAGATGAGGAGGACTTCATTGTCACCGGTTCGTTTCAACAATTCCTCAATGGTGACAACCTTTAGATTTGAACTCTGATGTGAATGAGCACAACTCCTCTCTAAAAGGTTGGAATTTGGCTTAAAATCATTCCACCATGAGTGGTGTTTGTTCCAGCACGGGAGTTGTAGGGTGCCCGCTGGAAGAGGTCTGGGCGCTGTTTTTTTTTGCTGGCTTTTTCCAACGTTGAGTATGTTTGGGCATTGCCGTCTTCATTTCCACTTCCATAATCCAGAAGTTCAGCCACCGAGAGCTTTTTTGTGCCTTTACCAGTCGTCAGAATCTCACAGGTACAAAATGTATGGTAGAGTTGTCCAAAAAAAAGTTAATTATGTGAGGGTTGCTGGAGCTTGTCACTGGAGCTGCTAGTCTGTGGGCTGCATCATGTGACTCCCTGCACAGCAACATACGTGTGTGGATCTATGGAGGGATGGGAGCACAGGGCCCAGAGGGCCCTGCACTCCCACAAGCAAAGAAGACAATGATTATACTTTCTCAAAAAGTAAGGAAATTCTTGGCAAAAAACATTGTTAATGCATCAGTTAGGGTTCCAGTGAAAAATGTTTGGAAATGGGGTGTTAGGATTTCCACCCTAATACCCCATCCCAACCCTGCATGCAGCAACAGGTGTGGGGGGCATGCCTTGGAGTTGTCAGCCCTAATGTCACCCCGTTCTCATATAGTGTACACATCTTAGCTTATTTACTAATGGAATGGAGTGAGTGTTAGGGCCGCCAACCCTAAGGCACATGCCTGTTGCTGCGGAGTTTTTTGCCAAGAAGTTCTCTACTTTTTGAGAAAGTGTAATCATTGCCTTCTTTGCTTGTGGGAGTTCAGGGCCCTCTGGACCCTGTGCTCCCATCCCTCCATAGATCCATACAAGTATGATGCTGTGCAAGCATTTCAGCCAAAACAGCAACCAAATTGTCAGCATAGCCTAGTTATTACCCCACCTCATGAATGCCGGGCTGAGAATTTTCAAATGTCCACCGAAACATCATTCTGTGCCACCACAACGTTGTTCCATGCCACATGTGGCAAAACACATTTTGGCCAGTAGTTAAAAACTGACAGCTGTCAGGCTCATTAGGGGATGTAAAGAGATGGCTAGGTTAAAATATTGCGTGAAAATATTGACAATTACAAAAGGTACGAGTGAGTTCAGTGAAATGTCAACAGATGCACAGAACTTTGCAATTTTAACACATTTTGTTCCCGCATTTGCAACATACCTTCTTATGACCCCACCTCATGAACACATATGGTGAAATTTCTGAAATCAGGCCCAAAAGGTGATTTTACCAACCTACTAGAAAAGCACCTTTCAGGCAGAATTTCAGAAATGACACACACATTGTTCATGAGGAGGGGTCTCAAAAAGGGTATGTTGAAAATTTGGCGTCCAAATCTTGAAAAATGAAAATGGCCGGGATATTCAAAGGGGTTGCACCTGGTACAATGGGGTTGCATCATGTGCAACCCCCCCAATGTACCCTGGCATGATATTCAAAGGGGTAGGTTGCACGGCGCAACCCTTGATGCACTGGGCGCATTGGTAATATATTCAGCACAGATGTAGGGAGTGTGCCAATGCATATGAGGCATATCCCGATATTCAACCCGGGATGTGCAGTGCATATGCTGGTGCAACCTCAACATGCGCCGCACACTGGTGGTTAAAGTTGAGCTGAAAGAAACAGGCTCAAATGCTGGCCACCCACAGGCGGGCAGCTGTATTGCAAGGTACAACACAACAGCCACCAGCCTTGGGTGGCCACCCGCCCAGCAGGAACATAGTCCACAAGCACCCTGACCCCCTGGTAGTCTAGTGGACTCCTCACCCCATGCACCCAATAGTGGGCATCTGTATATATTACAGTAATACCTGGTGATCTAGTGGTCCCCCCCATATGCCCGATCGTGGGATGTTGTAAATATTAAGGATATACCTGGTGGTCTAGCAGCAACCCTCCCTGTATGCCCAATCATGGGGTGTTGTGGAAATAAAGAATTGCCTAGTGGTCCAGTGGTACCCCCTCCACACTTACACAGGTTCCACAGCCAACCAGCACCCCCCCATCATTGATGGGCGGCAGTGCCCTGCCCACATATTGCCCAGCCACCCGCCGAATGAAAGCATACAGTATGATCCGTATGCCTATTGGTCCACAGTGTGAACCAATGGGCTTGCAGACCATACTGTACTACACAGGACAGGATATGTGAATGAATGCGTTGACAGTTGCCAACTTCTTCCCACCCCGATGGCAGCAGCTTTGCAGGGTGCCATGCGCAAGTCACCAGAACCCAGCACATCGCATGCAAATGGGGCCATAATGACATTCAAATGACCCCATTTGTGCCTTGCATATATTATGGCCTCATTTGCATGACCCTGGCTGAATATCATGGATGATGCATCTAGCACAACTGCACTTGTACTGGTGCATACCTGTGCTCTCTTTCTGTGTCTCAGTGCCACTGCACCATGTGCAGTGTGTGTGCCCTCCATGCCATATTCAACGGTGCTGAACCATGGTGCATCATCATTAAATATTGCCTGGTCCTGGCCCCGGTGCAGCCCAGTTGTGCTGCACCCAGGTTTGCTCCACTGCCAGGCACAGTCTGAGTAACCGGCCCAATGTTTTGCACCAAAGTTGAAAACTCCTTTGAAATACATTGACTCACATTTACCTTAGTTTCTTAATTCCATGGTGGTCTAGTGGTTGCTCCCCCTCCCCTGTTTCTGTCCCTGTATAAAAATATGCATTTCTCTGATAGTGTAGTGGCCCCTCCCCCTTCTCCTATTCACTGATCACCATCTCTGTATAAAATATATATTTCCCTGATAGTCTAGTGGTTTCTTCACCCTCTCCAATGTCTGATCACCCTCCCATCACATTACTAATAACATTCCCTGGTAGTCTAGTGGTCCCACCCCCCCGATTACCGATCACAGTCCCCTTATTCCCCAAACTATTCCCTAGTAGTCTTGTGTGCCCATGCAACTCCCCGATCACCAATCACCCTTCCAGTATTTGTTTTTTCCAAACTTCCCTGGTGGTCTTGTGGTTCCTCCCCATCCCTTATCCCTGTTCCATGAAATAGAAAAAAACATAACACTGGTGGTCTAGTGTACACCCTATTCAACCACCCTGTCAGGTAGTGAACCACACACCACCCCATTCCCCCAACCCAATCCCCAGCCAGTGACCAGAATAGCCCTCCTCTCACCACCATGGCTAGCCACTGACTGAGCTGTGAATGACTGTATACTGTATGCAGTACACAGTCATTCACAGCTTAGTCAGTCAGCCAGCACAGTGGTGGTGAAAGAGGCTGTGTAACCAACCAGCTATGTGTAGGAGTTGGGGGAGAGTAGGTGGTGGGTCAGTGCCTGACAGGGTGGGGGTCCACTAGACCACCAGGGTTATGTTTATTCCTATTCCATGGAACAGGGATAAACTGTTTTTACCACCACTCTCATTGAAAGATTGTTCCTGGCATCCAACACTCTCTCAATGAAGAAATTCTTCTTCACATCCCTCCTAAAGTTCCCCCTTCCAGCTTCATTACATGCCCTCAGTTCTTATATACCTTCCTTTCTGAAAAATGCTCTGTCTCTGTACCTTATTCACCCCGTGAGGTATTTAAATGTCTCTCTCATGTCCCCCCTCTGCTTCCTCTCTTCCAGAATGTGCACATGTACATCCCTCAGTCTCTCCTCATAGGACATTTGTTGCAGCTCTGCACCATTTTTGTTGCCTTTCTTTAGATGGCCCCTACCCTGGCTGTGTCCCTTCTGAGATGTGATCTCAATAACTGGATACAGTAGTCCAGGTGTGGTCTCACCAATGACCAATACAGTGGCAACACCACCTCCCTCCTTCAGCTGGTGATACCCTTCTAAATTCATCCAACCATCCACTGGCTTTCCCTACTTCTTTGTCACATTCCTTACCACCTTTAGGTCATCTGTTATAATTATCCTGAGGTTGCTTTCCAGTTTAGTGACTGCATACCTCCCTGCCCCATTTTGTATTCTGTCTCTGGGTTTTTGCACACAAGGTGCATGATTTTGCAATTTATTTGCATTGGAACTCAGCTGCCATACCCTTGTACATTCCTCAAGCCTTTTCATGTCTTTATTCATTTTCTCTACCCTCTCTGGAGTGTCCACCCTATTGCAGATCTAAGTGTCATCTGCAAAGAGGCATACCTTCCCTTCCAGTTACATAGAAACAAAGAAGCATAGAATTTGTTGGTAGATAAGGACCACTTGGCCCACCTAGTTTGCCTATTTTTCCCCTCCCTACACTATCACCACAGACCCCACTTGATATCTGGCACCAGTCAAAGAATCTTAACAGGTTTGTCTGACATGATCTCCCTCCCATGAATATGTGCTACCTTGGGTCTTGTAATCTGCTGGATGCAAGGTAATCTACCAGTCTTTCCTTTAGAAATGATTCCATTAGTTTCCCCACTGCTGATGTCAGACTGCCTGGCTTGCAGTTGCCAGCTTCTTCCCACTGCTGCTGTTATGGAGTGGTACTACATCTGCCCTTCTCCAGTCTCCTGTGACTGCCAGTGCATAGTGAGTTAGTGTCAGAGATGTAGTCAGTACCTCCATGAGCTCCTTCAGTACCCTTGGATGTACCCCATCCAGCCCCATAGCTTGTCCACCCTCAGATTCTCAAGTCTCTATAGGACTTTTCTCTTTAAATGTACTTGTGTCTACTTCCCTCCCTGCAGTGGTTCTGTACCCTACATATAGCCTAGCCCTTCCCCTTCCATTGTGAAGATAAGCAGATGTATATGGGGTATCTGCTTTTTCCTGATCATCCTCAGCACAGTCTCCATCTGCACCCCTCAGCCTCACAATTTCTCCCCATCTCTTTCTTGTTTCACTTATGTAAAGGTGTTGTCCCCTTTGTTACCCCTAACTATTCTTTTCTCAGTTTGTGCATTAGTGCCTCTCACCACCTTCCCTGCTTCCCTCTAATTTTGTTGATACACCTCTCTGTCCTCTTCCCTCTGCATCTCCTTTTATCTCCTGAACATTGCCCTTTTTGCCCATACCTTTACCACCACTTCCATTAAGAACCATATTGGTCTCTTTTTTCTGCTTTTGCTCACCTCTTTTGCACAGAAGCTTGTTAACTTCATTATTTTGTTCCTTAGTCTAGCCCACTCTCCCTGCACCCCTTCAGGCAGTCCCCCAACCAGAGCGTCTCTGAGGCATTCACACATTTTTTTTTAAATCTGCCCTCTCAAAAGTCCAAATAAGATTTGAAGCAAGTTATGGAATTATTCTCTGTTATGACTACCTTTAGTTGATGAGCCAGTATTGTGTGGTTTACTAAATCAAGTAATTTATTTAGGTCCATGAATACTGCCCCCCTGCCCCCATCTGATTGCCACTGTCCAGTGAAGAACAAACAGTATTGTGAAAATCAACAAGGGCAGTGTTTGTGCAATACTGTGACCTACAGCTGTGCTGGTGGAATGAGAACAGATTGTTGAATTCTAATAAATTTAAGAGCTGAGAGTGGATATTCCTTTCCAGTGTCTTTGAGATGATAGGGAGCAAAGAAATGGGCCTAAAATTTGATAGATTTAATGGGTCTCTGCCGTTTGATATTGGGATTACTTTACTTTTTTTTTCCAAGTATACTACAATTAAAAAGATACAAAACCACTGTGGTAATTTCAAAAGCTCCACATTTTAGGAATTTAGTGTTTAACACATCCAAACCTGGGGGCTTTAATTTAAGGGCTTTTAATCACATACAAACTTCTTTCCACATGAAGGGTCCAAGTTCCAAAAATGGATCCATTTCCAATATCAGTTTTTTCCTTGTCCATATCTGTCATACAGCCTGTTGGCCCATCCACATATGTTAACCAATTAAGTAATCATTCAACAATTTGGCAAACTCACATGATTCTTTGACAATATCGGAGACTTTTTTAAGAGATAATTTAGTCAGTCTAACGGATGTTATAGCTAATTCTCTCATTAAACTCCAATATTTTCTAGGGTCCAGATTTTTATTGATTTTTGTTGATAATGTTTCTTTTTGACTAACCTTAATTCCATGTTATATTTGTTTTTGATCTTCTTGAAGATCTGCTTGACCCCCGATCCCCATTTTTTTCGTACACATTTCTTCAGTTTTACTGTTTATAATCATTTGTCATTCACACAAGATAATTGTTTAGGTCTTGTATTTAATTTAACCCACGGGGCATGCATACTGCATACTGCCAAAAATAATTCAGAAAAATATTCAATTACCAAATTTAGGTCTGGTATTAAGTAAAATTCTGCCCGTTTGCATTCCTCGGGAATTCTCAAAATTTAGCCTCACAAAAATTTTAAAAGAATGCTTAAATATGGAATGATTATGAACTTCCTTTTGATTAATTAATGTTATTTTACAGCAAATGGGAATGTGATACCCAAAATTAGGTATCATCACAGTAAGTTCCTTTGTGTCAGTATCTGGAGAGCAAAAAATATGATCTAGAATAGAACCTATGCAACTTTTTTTGATACATCTAGTTGGGGTATGCATCAATTGGTGGAGTTCTAAGTAGTCCATATTTTCTTTTAGTTTGTTGCCTCTTGGTTTACATCACTCTGCATTCATGTCACCTAATAGAGTTATAGCTCACCCTTTTAAAAACTGGTTTAAGGATTCAGCAAATATGTTAATAACTTTTGTAGATGTTTTGGGAGGCATAGAGAGTTATTCACTACACCAACTGCTACTGTTAACTTATTAAAATATTAAACTAAACAGCCTATTCCATCAAAACTTGTTCTTAAAATGACTTCTGAAATGCCAAGTTGTTGCTTTGAATAAATCAAGAGCTCACCACCCACAAAAATTCTATCTTGTCTGTTCTGCACATAATTTTATATGTTTATGGTAGCTCATTATAAGCATTTTTTCTTGACAACAAAGTTTCTAATAATGAAATGAAATGATATCATAGCCCCCCCCCAATTTTCCAAACAGTCAGAGTATCAATTTTATTTAGTACACTATATGCATTACAATGCACTATTTTTATTTCTTGGTTTTTATTTTGCTACTTTGAGCCAGGGTTTAGTTCAACATTACCACATAATGTCAACAGAGCTAAAGTAACCAATCATTAGATTTTGATGCTGAATTCAAGTTTTTTATATGATCATTGTTTGAACAACCATCGAGTCATAATATCGGTTTCAAATATAAGTAAAAGTGTTATGTTGTAAATGTAGTTTATTACATGTTTGTCTGTTTTTACCAATTACTGCTAACCTCATTAAAGTCCTTGAACCCTGTGTAGTAACAGTAAAACTGCTTATAGAAATTGCAAGTTAAATAACCCAAAGAAAAAGAGCCAAATAACCAAACATGTGGAAGAACCTCATATTGCTGGTGTGCCTAATATCAAGTTAAAGTATTAATCATATCATAGGTATCATAGGTGCTACAGAGCTTTTTAAAGACTTACATCCATTATAGTTTGCCATCAATTTACGAATAACCCATGATGTTATTTGTGCTGAGGTGGATATCAAGACGTGTCTTAAATAAGTCCATACTACTATTGGCCACTACTTTGATTGGAAGTTCATTCCATAATCTTGGTCACTCTGAGAACCACTGCTTCCTTTTTTGTTCTAAATCATTCACCTTCTAGATGTAGGGGGTGTGCTCTGGTATTATACAATTACGTATATCTGTTAAGTTTTGACTATACAAATTACAACAACATATAGAATGAATTCTATTACTTGCCTAGTTGTAAACTCTCATTATCCAAAAATCATTTCTAACATAATTACATAATTAACAAAAGTAATTTCAATTTCATTAAAAAATGATCATGTACAGTCTGTAATTTCTTTATTAAAAAAAGAAAATGTGCAGTCTGAGTGCCTTTATCTTGAGCAGTATATACAAAATGAACTACTACTGTTCAAGTACAGTATGGAATCAATACCCTATGAACAATTCTGATGGTCATGCAGTTCTACAGTTAAAGATGATTATAAAAAGCTGGCCCAGTGGCACTGAGGGTTGAGACATCTAGCCTTACCTCGCATCACACCGGTGACCCGGGTTCGGTGATGACCTCTGGTGATCAGGGAGCAGACTAGAGGGGATGGTGGGAGCAGGACTGAGCCACCTACCAGCAACTCTCCTCTCTCACAGAGGACACTGTCCCTCTCATAGTCCCGTCACCACTGGGTGGTGGTCTGATGGTGGCATAGGCAAGTGGAAGAGGCAGCTAGTAGGGTGGGGCATCGTGCAGAGCATGGCATGTGCGTGCCTCCACATGTCCATGTCCATGCCAAGGACAAGCAGGTAGGGACAGGTGAAAAAGTGAAAAACTGAATAAAGAAATAATAGAAAAAATGATGATTATAAAAACATGTCTCTTACAGACCACTATTCAGCTAAATAGCTGTGCTACAACAACAAATATGCACACGTTAATTCCTGTTCCTAAACAATTTAAATTACAGAAAGCAAAATTAAGAACATATGATCATCTACCAATCTTTTTGATCCCATCCAGTACAGAGCCAGAAAATACAAAGTTTGGTAAACTACTGGTCTCCGTGTATCAAAATATTACAATATATAATGAAAAGGAGTTCTATAAATTGACCCTGTGCAAGTAAAAGATACCTATAAAAAAAAATGAGTTCTCAAAGTATAAACAGTCCTTATGAATAGTTTTCGGTAAAGCAGATCACAGTCTTTAATTATGCAGTTCAGCAAAGTGACTGTTCCTGGCCTTGGTCTCCTCCAAGAGACTCCGGTTGACTCCAATGCACTTGTCTGCACTTTGCTACACTGCTACTGCTTCAGACATGGCCACATCTAGCTAGCCTGCTTTGGGTACTGGGACTTCCCACCCCCAAGGAGCTACCACCAGCTGTGATTGGGCAGCAGGGTACTAGCACTGTGTAAAAATAAACTTTTTTCCAGTGAAATTTCCATGAAAGTCAGACTTCCACTTCCACAAAATTCTGGAATGTGCTTTAGCAAGTTTCATGGAAATTCTGACTTAAAACAGTAGAATGAATGCATGGATTATGGATTAATGTATTAAATAGCAGAAAGAAATTCCACAGACTTGATTACTATCAGTGATCAATTGTGCAGAATTTCATTCTGCAGGTTTAATACAGTAATCCACAATTCTTATATTCATTCCTCAGTTCAGTGAGTCAACCACATCTGATCTTCCAGGTGTGAAAGACAGGTAGAACTGGGTATCATCGGCATAGCAATGAAACCCCAGCCCATACTGCCTTATGACCTCACCCAGAGGTAGCGTATATACTGTGAATAACATGGGGGAGAGGACAGAGCCTTGGGGCACTCCACAGGACAGGTCCATTGGGCATGAGGAGTAATTCCTCAGAACCACCCTGTGGGACCTGTCCCAGAGAAAGGATTCAAACCAGCTGATAATCTTGCCGGTGAGTCCAACATATTCCCTCAGCCTGTCCAACAACACCCCATGATCCACAGTGTCAATTTCTGATAAGGGATCAATGAGAATGAGAACTGATCACTCTCCTGTATCCCTTGCCCTAAGTAGGTCATTCAACACCCATACTAGTGCAGTCTCCATGATGTGCATCACTATAAACTTAGACTGGAATGGCTCGTAAATCTGGAAGTCCGTGAGGTGATTCTCAAGCTGCTCTGCAACCACCTTCTCAAGAACCTTCCCTAAAATGGGAAGGTTCAAGATAGGTCAGTAGTTTGCCAAGATGTTAGGGTCCAAAAAGGTTTTTTCAACAGGGGCTTCACCAGATCCTGTTTTAAGGACTCAGGGAAACCCCCCATTGTTAAGTAACACTTGACAATCTTGGCAAAAATTTGACCCAGAGTTCTAATGCAATCAACAAGTAATCACATCAGGTCGGGGTCCAGGCTACAGAAAGTTGGATATAGCATTGAGATCACGTCACAGACCTCTGCCATTGTCACTAATCAGAACTCTCCCCAGGGAGACTGAATGCACCAGCTCCCCTGAGGCCCAATCCTGTTGGATGATTCCAATCTGGCTGAAGAAATCCCTGCCCTAACAAAGGACACTCTGTCCTACAAGAACTGAGTGAACTCCTAACATTTTTGAGCTGAAAATGCTCTAACATGTTCCAGACAGGCCCGATGTAAAAATCTGTTCACAACAAGCGGTGGGTACAAGGAGATCATATATTAAAAAAGGAACTTCTGGTTATTGGTGACTCCATGATTAGAAACATCAATAAAATATTATGTCAAGGAAGGAATGAGTTAACAACTGTTAGTACCCTACCAGGAGCAGGTATAGGGGATGTTCATAAAATGTTGCCAGGATTATTGAAAAATACTCTAAGTCCAGTCAGGGTATTGCATATTGGTACAAATGATGTTGGAAAATTGGCGCTCTTGGATATTCAAAGGGACTTTGAGGCCGTCGGTGAAAACTTGAGGGTACATGGATCCCGTATTTTGACATCAGAGATCCTGCCCATACCTCATGGCATGGCAAACACAGGGACATTAGACAGCTAAATGGGTGGTTGAGAAGGTGGTGCCATAGGGAGGGTTTTGTATTCATCCATCACTGGGGCACTTTCAGGGACCTAGGCTTATACAGAAAGGATGGGCTACATCTAAACAAACATGGTTCTAGAATACTAGCTAAGGAAATACAGAAACAAGTTGAAAATTATTTAAACTAAGTACCAAGGGGGTAGGGGGCATTCATCAAACTTCACAGACATCTGAAAAAAAAACTAATTGAGAAAACTAGAGAATCTCAGGACTGGAAATGCCTCTCCCTAAATGCTAGGAGCCTTACAAACAAATTTGAGGAATTAGTCTGTTTGTTAAATACTGACAATGTCCAGATATGTGCCATAACTGAGACATGGTGAACATCTACAGACACCTAGGACCATCATATACAGGGATATGATTTATATCATATGGATAGAGTGGGTAAAAAGGGTGGTGGTGTAGCACTATATGTATCCAACAAAATAAAATTGGTAGCTATTGAAGTTCCTAAAATACCAGGCATTGAGCATTTGTGGATCAAGATATTGCCATCTGAAGGCCCTAATATCAAAATAGGGGTTATATATTGACCTCCTTCAATTTCCACCCAAAATGATGAGGCGGTTCTAAAATATTTAGACTCCTTAGAGATTACAGAAAATATTATACTTTTAGGTGACTTTAATCTGCCCGGTATCAATTGGTCAAAACAAACAGGGGAGACATCAAATGAGATAAGATATCTGGACTCTTTCTTATTAGCTGGTTTTGATCAATTCATAGGGAGTAGCACAAGAGGGGAAAATACATTAGACCTTGTGTTAAGTAATTTAGGAGACTTAATTAAGAATTGCAGTACTTCTTCACCACTCAGTTCAAGTGATCACTGCATGATTAGTTTTGAATTAAGCAGGATTTTTTCAAATACTTCTGGCATAACTAAGGTTCAGAATTTTAATAAGGCCAATTTTAATAAAATGAGAATGGAACTCCTGGATTGGGGATGGAAGAAAGAGTTTGAAAAAAGATCATTAAAGGAAAACTGAGTTAGCTTGGAGAAAAAAAGTATTGATTTAATATATATGTATGTCCCACTAAGGAAGAAATACAATGCTTTGGGTAAAATTCCCTTGTGGCTATCTCCTAAAATTAAGAATTTGATCAAAAAGAAAAAAAGAGCTTATATAAAAGCCAGAAAAAGTGAGTGTGCAACAAATTGTGCCATGTATAAAAAACTTAAAAAGAAACTAAAAAAGCTATCAAACAGGCAACTCAGAAACATGAGTTAAATTTGGTTACAAGAGTTAAAGATAATCATAAGTCTTTTTACACTTACATTAATAATAAAAAGGGAAGTAAAACTACTGTGGGGCCCATTAAGGACTAGGATGGTGAATTAGTTGAGGACTACCAAGCTATGGCAGGGCTTTTCAATACTTATTTTTCATCAGTATTTAATAGTAAGTCGAGAAATAATAGGGACCGTCTGTCTAATACTGATTATAAAATTGTTCTAAATAAAAAAGATATTGAGGATAGACTAAAGCACTTGGACCCAAATAAGTCTCAGGGACCATATGGAATCCATCCTAGAGTTCTTAGGGAATTGACAACAGTATTGGCAGAACCTATAACAGCATTGTTTCAAAAATCATTGGACAATGGGGAGGTGATAGAGGTATGGCGTAAAGCAAATGTAGTCCCTATCTATAAAAAGGGATGTAGACAGGAGTGAGTAACTATAGACCTGTGAGTTTGACTGCTGTCCTGGGGAAAATATTGGAAACTATTATAAAGGACCAAATAGTGAAGTTTTTGAAATCAGCAGGGGACTGTGATGATGCATAACATGGCTTTAAAAAGGGGTTATCATGTCAAACAAATCTCCTTGAATTTTATGAACACGTGAGTAGGACCCTGGATGAGGGTATCTCTGTGGATGTGGTGTTTTTGGATTTTTTGAAGGCGTTTGACAAAGTCCCACATGGAGAATTGGTCGATGCTCTAATAGAACACAAAATACCTGGGTACATTACAACCAGGGTAAAAGCATGATGTAAGATCAGATGTGAGAGAAAGCAGCGGGTTTGTTTAAAAGGAGTTTATTCTGATTGGTTGGGAGTAGAGAGTGGAGTTCCCCAGGGCACACTCATTGTCTGGAGGAGGGGATGTTTGGGAAACCAAATTTGCAGATGACACTAGAATTGGTATTAGTATCAAAAATTATGAAGATGTAACTAAACTGCAAAAAGCCTTATTTAAAATGGAAAGTTGGGCTAGGGAAAATAAGTTATCCTTTAACACCGATAAATGTGTAGAAATGCACTTTGGGAAAAATAACAAAAAAGCTGATTATATTCTAAAAGGTCATATATTGGGAAAAGTAGTGGAGGAAAGAGATTTGGGTGTTAAAGTGACAAACAATCTCAAGTTCCATCAGCATTGTAGCCAGGTTATAAAGACCGCTGGTGGTATTCTTATCAACATTAAGAAACATATAAAGAGTAGGAAGAGGGAAGTGATTGTGCCTCTTTTTGGAGCACTGGTGAGGCCACAGTTGGAGTATTGTGACAGTTCTGGTCACCAGGTTTTAGGCTGGATATAAAGAAATTGGAAAGGGTTCAGAGAAGGGCTACCAGGTAGTAGCTGATGTTAGGGACCTGGACTATGAGGACAGATTGGAAGATTTGGGGATGTTGACATTGGAGTATAGGCGATTGAGAGGGAACACGTGTATGGTGTATAATGCACTTAAAAAATTAAATCTAAGGGATAAACTGGGACTTACACTAAGAGAACAGCGTTATGACACTAGGACACATTCATGGCAACTTATGGGGCAAAATTTTAGGACCACGAAAAGAAAACACTGGTTTAGTGTTAGAGTCATTGCAGTGTGGAACAACTTGCCTGAGGAGGTAGTTGCTAGTAAGACAATACTTGAGTTCAAGAGGAAAATGGACAAACATTGTATAGCAAACAAAATATGGAGTTACCATAATTAGAGTTAACAGCGAGCACAACGGACATAAGTCTTCTTTGCTCTGAAATTACTTGTGATACCTATGACACCTATGAACATCAAAGAGTTGAGTTGGTCAGTTCTTCTCAGCTGTAATCATGCTAGACATAAAAGTTGCCTTTTCTTGGGGTGACTGCATTCTGATACTCATCGTAATGAGCCATCAGAACCAGCCTGTCCTCCTAGGTCCTGGTCTTCCTCCAACACCTCTCTAATCTCCACCTGCAGGTTTTCAGCACTATCAGCTCACTGACAAACCACGGTGAGCCAAGATGCAAAACAAGTGGATGCACACAGGCTGACATAAGGCAGTCCAAGGACCCCATGCCACAGCCTCCTCTGGACCCTGCGTGCAAGCCTACAGCACAGACAAAACATCCATTTCCACAATTAGTCCCTCTGACTATAGTTCTTTTAAAGGGTGGAACTGTACCATTTCTACAGGGGAAGGGAAAATGGGTGGGCTCCAACCCTGAACCCGATGGCACAATGATCCAACCAAACAACCTGATCAATTCTGAGGGTATCAATCTCAAGCCCCAGGAAGAATACCAGGTCAAGCATGTGTTCATAGTAGTGGGTCCTGACTGTGGTTTCAAGAGCTAAGCCAAGGGCCCCAATATTAGATGGGAAGTCCCTGGCACCAGACGAAGCCTCATCATCCACTCAGGTGTTGAAATTTCCCAGAACAAGTTACTTAAGCGATTCCAACACCCTCTCAGTGACAAAGGCTGTCACCTCTTGTAGGAAACTCCTGTCTCAAACAGGTGGATGGTAGACAAGGAGAACCCTAAAATCCACCCCAGGACCCCCACACACTGCCACATACTCAAAAGACTGGGTGTTCCCCACTGGGTGCACCATCAGGCCAAGCTCTGACCTAAATAAATGGCCACTTCCTCTCCTGCATTGTTGCCTTTGGCAATGAACCACAGAAAAAACAGCTGGGACTGACACCTCCAGCACAGGGTAACAGACTACTAACAGAGTATGCAGTGAACTGATTCAGGCAACTGGAATTGAAGTAATTGGTAACAGACAGTCTATGCAAAGCTCTGGCTTGCAGCTCTAATCTGCCTGCAGTCACAGGATGTTTTAAAATACAGCTCTGAGCAGTTCACAGGACTTGAATGACACTAGGTAGATCACAGTACTTGAAATATCACACAGTAGATCAAAGACAAAGGTAGGACAGCTGAGGGAGTCCATGCCTGGAGCTCACAAAAGAAATACACAGAGTCCTTGAGAAAGCTCACAGTCAGGTGGGTGGAATGGCTGACAGATTCTGGTGGGGTGAGTCATCCTTGCTTCTTATGGAATAATCATTTGCTTTTAAACTACAAACCAAGCTATATGTTTGCTTATTTGGAGACAAACTAGTGCCTGTTAGCCGCTTTTTCATCAGAATTTAACACAATAGGTCACAGTACCTGAATAAACACACAGTTTTGAAATAGGTCACAGAACCAGACTGGCACATGAATTAAAATGTTTAAAAGTTCAAGCAGTACTTGACAGTGCAGGTTGTGACTGTAGCAGCAATCAAATTGTGCAGATCAAGGGTTTTTTGGTAGCAATCAGATGGATACACTGGCTCAGAGCAGGGGTTCCAGCAGATCTGTAGGTGAAACAAGGTGCTTGGGAAACCAGATCTGCCCCCCTCTGGTTGACTCCAATGTACTTGACCACACTTTGCTGCATTGACACTGCTTCAGACACTGCTGCATCTAGCTAGCATGCTGTTTGTACCAGAAGTGCCTGCCCCCATGGATCTGCCATGGCCTGTGATTGGGTAGCCAGGTGCAATTAGGCAGTGACAGCTGATGACATTTAGCAGCAGCACTGTGTAGCACTAGAATGAGATTGGACTACTAGCAGGGTAAAAGGCTGCTCACAGAGAGTGCAGTGAGCTGATTCAGGTAACCATAATTGAAGTAATTGTTCACAGACAGTCTATGCAAAGTTCTGACTCACAGCTCAAATTCCCTTACAGTCACAGAATGCCTTAAATAGGTATAGGTGCAAACCCCTATGCTGAAACTGAGCCATCCCAAACTCAAGTAGCTTGGTTTCAATAAATTCTGAGCCGAACACTGCCGGTTTGTCTCAGGTTTCATTTTTTTCTTTTCACTTTATTCCCCCAGCCTCCAGCATGTTCTTTCTGGCTTGCTAGTCACTGCCAGTCATGTGACTGGCATTTTAGGCTGAGAGGAGAGATGAAGGGCACCCCCTGCAGACAGTCCCATACCCAGGTATTCACAAACCAGGGTATGAAAGGAAGATTGTGCTGCAGATCAGTGCTATTCCATGACATACAGAGCTAGTGAATGGTCATGCCAGGACTGGGAGAAAGGTTTGAGTCAGACATATGGCTCTGTGCTAGCAGCATAGTTGGTGGTGTGGTGAGGGCTGGAGAAAGTGGACAAAAACAGGCACAAAAAACAAAAGAAAAGTTACACATTTTACAGAGAAAAAAGTTAACTTTACAAGAAAAAGAAACAAAGCCGATGGCAGAGGGGACCAAGGGAAAATTAAAGTGGGGGTTGGGGGGACTTGAACAAAGGGTACGGATGAAGTGGGGGTGGGGGTGGATTGAAGTTCAGGAGGGATTGCATTTTGACTGTAGGGCTTATTGAAAAAAAAAGATAAAGACCTAAAAGAAGGAACTGGAAAAAAGAAAAATGAAGACAAACATGGGACTGAAACATAAAGTGAAAATGGGGGTTAGTGTGCTGGGACTTGGAGAAGGGTCACCACATCCTAGAGGGGGGTTGCTGAATTACAATACAAGGAGGTCAGAACAAGAAAAATGAAGATAAATAAGAAGAAATAAGGAAATACAAGCAAAGAAGACAAGAATATTTAAAAAAAGCTAATAAAGACAGAGAAGGGAAATAATCAAAGCAAGTTAAAAGAGAACCTGAAATTGGGGTTTGGGAAAGTGTGCTGAAACTTTAATAGGGAGGGTTGGGCTACAAAACAGATTGTGGTGGTGGGGTATGTGCTAACAAAAGGAAGACAAAGAAAGACAAAAAGAGAGACGTACAAAAAAAAGAAGACAGAAAATGATAAGAAAAGCTAAACAGAGAGAAAGGAAAGAATTAAAGCAAGTTTAAACTGAAATTGGGGTTTTCGGATGTGGGCTGAAAGGGAGGGTTACCAAAAAAAAGATTGTGGCATTGGGTGTGTGCTGATTTATAAAAGAACACAAAGTAAGAGACAAAAATAAGGAAAAAAAAGAAAAGAAGACAGAAAATGTAAGAAAAGCTAACGGGAAAGAATAAAAACACATTAAGAAACTGAAATTGGAATTTGCAGAGATAAGATAATATCATCTTTATTTCTTTTGCCTTTTCCAAAAATGTCAAGGCACATTACAATAATTTACCATAAAATAAAACAAGTAAAATAACTAAAATATAAAATATTCACTAAAATCAGATAAACAGCATTAATAATTAGGGTATGCCTATGTCCATTAAAAAATCTTCAATACCTGTTTAAAACCCACTACGGTCACACATTCCTGAAGCTGGCATGGTAGAGAATTCCAAAGGGTTGGGGCAGAGTACATAAAAGCATGAGCCCCAGATGACTTTAAAGATACCCTTGGAATCTCTAGCCACCCCTCGCCAGCTGAACAGAGCAGTTGCTCAGCGCAGTAAGGGATCAGAAGCTCTTTCAAGTAGTCCAGGCCAAGACTGTGTAGGGCTTTATAAATCAGTAACACGACTTTAAAGGTGATCCGCCACTGAATCGGCAGCCAGTGCAGTTCACGCAGCACCATCATGATATGACAGGTACGATGAGTCCCAGTCAGCAATCAGGCCACAGCATTCTGCACTAGCTGCAGGTGGCGGATATCAACCCCCAGTAGATCAAAGTGAAGGGGGTTGCAGTAATCAAAGCATGAGATCACAAAGACATGAATCAATGTAGGTAGGTCACGGGACAGAACAAGATGCTTGACCCTAGTGATGTTCTTCAGATGATAAAAGGATGACTTGATGACAGCCGACACCTGCGACCACAGTGTCAACCTATCGTCAAGCACCATCCCCAGGTCTCGCACCCATTCGAAGATAAGGAGCTGGGAGCCTCGGAGGCCATAGCCTTTAGGGCTCCCAGAGATGAGGTGAAAGAAGGGAGGGTATGAGTGACAGTTAAGGATGATGGGTGTGGCAGTGTGGGCTGAAAGTCAAAAAAAGGAAGATGAAGTAAGGAAGAATGACCACAAAACAAGTTAAAAAAAATTATTACAAACAACAGAACATTGTATGTTACTTTACTGTTTTCCAAATCATCCTGTTGTTAAAAGAAATAAATATTTCTTGACTCTGACCATCCTGCAAAACCAAAGCCCCCTGGCTAGCATGACATAAGACTAATGGCCTAGCCACCCAATTTCTTCAATCATCCTCTTGTTAAAAAAAAAAACTCGCTCTCACCCCTGACCATTTGGGAAAGCTGAAGCCCCTTAGCGAGCATGCCATAATTCTACTGGACTAGCCATCCAATTTCTTCAGTCATCCTGCTGTTAAAAAACAAAAACTGTTCTTGACTCTGACCATCCTACAAAGCTGAAGCCCTTTGGCTAGCATGACATAAGCCTACTGGGGAAGCTGCCCAATTTCTTCAATTATCCCACTATTAGAAAACAAAAATTGTTCTTGACCTTCACCATCCTGCAAAGCCAAATCCCCTTGGCTAGCATGCCATAAACCTACTGGGCTAGCTGCCCAATTTCTTCAATCATCCTGCTGTTAAAAAAAAAAGATATCTTTGTTCTTGACCCTGGCCATCCTGCAAAACCAAAGTCTCTTGACTAGTATGCTATAAACCAACCGGGCTCCATTTCATGCGAAATGACATTTAAAAATATTTAGTGTTTTCCAAATCTCCCTGCTTTTTAAAAATAAACATTTTTTTCTTTTCAAAAAAACATGGGAAGAAGTGGGACTAAGAATAATAATAATGGCGGATTGCAAAAACACAGTTTGCCCCCAAAAGGCAGAAACAATCAAGTTGACGACTCTGCTATATGCAGCACTATCAGTCACCCTCCTCCTACTGGCACTGTTGAACTGTGTCTGACAGAGGGAAGGAAACAAATAATGATCAGGCTGTTAGTGATACCAGCAGCACATCCCCTTTCCCTACAAATTATCCATTTCCTGCCACATCAAGCAAAAAAAAAGAGAGGCTCAAGTGTTGCTGTGCCTTATAAGCTGAGCAAGGGACAAAGTAGTGGAGTTACTGTTATAAAAAAATATAATAAATTGTTAGTGGTGTCACCTACAGAGGCACAGAAAGGATGACTACTTATGCTATTAATGTCCCTCTATCCCAGTCATCATCTCATGACTCAGACTCCAGCACAGACAATAACAGCAGTAGCAGCAACTTTGTGCCCAATGTGCTTGAGTCTGAGTCATCTGGTTCCTCTTCTGATACTGATGTGGTGCAGGGATAAACGTCCTATCAAAAACCCAAAATATGGGCCATCAGGGAAGGCCAGCTCAAATGGGGTGGAAATGGTGGCAACAAGGATAATATTACTGTCTCCCACACTGACTCCATTATTTTACATGAGGAGGACAATGTCCTTGATAATAATGACATAACAAAATAAATAATTGTTGTTACTGCTAGCCAAAAGTCACCTATGCCAGGAGGTAAAACTAAGAAAGTCACTTCTTGGGTATGGAACTACTATTAAATTGACTCTCACAATGCTTGTTGTGCAATATGCACTCTCTGTAAAACTGGTGTCAGCAGGGGGAGACAGGAAAATCACCTTGAAACAACCACTTTAATAAGACACTTAAGGAGAGTGCACTCAACCGCATGCAACAGGAAAGATCAAGCCTCAGTGTTTGGTGAGACAGAGGATGGGGCAGGTGACTGTGAACTAGAAGTTGTTTCTTGGTTATCAAAAAGTGGTGGCATAGCCAACAAATTTCCAACTCCATTAAATCGATAAATCCAGCAACATGATCTTTCATCTGTCACCATCTTGCACCTTTATAGCTGGCATTTCCCCTTAATAAGCTACTCCGTGTTCCCCTCACAATAGACCATGATCCAAACCAAAACAGTTAATCATGCAAGAGTTAGTTTAAAGGGCATGGAAATATGATCACACCCATTCAGTTGCCCAGAAATTAAATAAGACAATATCAGAAATTATAGTCTTTGACCAGCTTCCCTTCTCTTTTGTTGAATCTGCTTGGATCCGAACTGCTGTTTTGCTATAGGACCAATGTGCTTCCAACTGTATACTCCATCTGGAGAATATTTCCAGCACCAGTGAAAGAGACTCTGAATTCCATTGCCCCATGGCTAATAGGATGAGTGCATCCTGAGTTTCCTGGGCCCTCTGTGATACTTGGTGACTTTTGCTCAGAGCTAGTGAGAGGAGCTGCTGACAAGGTTCACTAAAGTTTGACTCCTCAAATGTTTTTTCCTCGAATGTGGATATATGACTTCAGCCTGATCTCTTGGCTTTGAGCTGTGGGACAGTGAGTGTCTCCATAGTTCTAATCTTTTCAGGAGACTCTGTTTGAGCTACCATCCCTGACTATTTTAACACTATCAAACTGACTGACTCATTGGACATTGCCCCTTGATGGAGTTACATAAACTATTTGTGGTAATTTAAATTGTTCTCCCTGAAGAATCACATTTTCTGCCAGCCAGCTGGGGGTGGTATTGAGGATGTAGGAGTGTTTGAATGTGTGTGCATGTATGTTGTTTAGGTTATTTATGTATTAGGTGTAATATTTGAATGTGATTGAGGTTGTTAGGTTTAAATTGTGGGAGGGTTAGGGTGAGTCTGATTTGTTTGTGGGGTTGGGTTTTGTACCAGTTAACTCGGGATGTGCTGGGGCCTAATACCCCCCCCAGGATCACCTATGACGCTGTCTAACTGCATGACCTTTGCCCCTTTGTTGACCTCCCAGTATCAGCTGTGACAGTGAGGCACTGTTGGGAGGTTGGTATTTTTAAGGGAAAGGGCAGATGGCCACCACAGGGTGTTACAGACAGGCGGGGGTGAGTGGTATCAAGGTATTGGGGTATAGTGGATGCCCTGGATTTAGGCAGAACCTGGAGAGAGGCCTAACATGTTTGGCTTCCATCCCCAGGGTTCCCACTGGATCGAGTAGCCAGATAGCCAGAGGGGCTGCAGTGTCTGCCAGTCCCCTTCGGGCAATGTTATGCAATGCCAGATTGATGAGAAACAAGTCCACAGTTATGGTGGACTTGATTTCCTCAGTCAGTCTGGCTTGCATTACAGAGACCTGGGTGAGTGATGATGTCAGGCTTGTTTTGGAGGCAGCTGTCCCCTCTGAGTATGCTATTGTACCCTGCCTGAGGCGGGAATGCAGGGGTGTGGGAGTAGTCATCTGTTTTAGATATGGCTTGAATTTCACCATGCACCTGGTGGGGACAACTAGGTCATCTGAGTGTGTGGCGGTGTGTGGGTGTGTGGTGGTCCAGGTGCAGGCTGCAGGATTATCCTCATTTATCACCCTCCTGGGACAGGGGGAGAAAATTCCTGAAAGAGGTTGCAGACTTCGTTGTTGATGAGGTGTTGGAATTTTCCAGATGTATAGTTCTGGGGGACTTCAATGCCTGGGTCAAAGATGAATCCTCGCAATTTGGGTCTAGTCTCCTCCAGCTGATGTCTTCGCTGGGCCTGTCACAAGCTGTTACTTCTGTGACCCATCACCGCAGCTACACTTTGGACCTGGTGTTCTTGCTGGGGCTTGAGGTGAGTAACCCCAGGACTGATCAGGTCATCTGGTCTGATCATTGTAAGTAGAGTTCTCGTTTGGGGCCCCCACTGAAAGTCCCTCCCTTATTGAAATAGTCAGCTACTGCCCTTTAAGGGGCTTGTCCTCGAAGGGACTATCGGCAGTGGCTGATTTTATCTAGCGTAGTCGCAGCATGCATGGTTGGCATGGGCAAGGCGGTAGTAACTTATAATAAGTGGTCTCCGGATCACTTGATGCCATTGCACCAGTCGGTGTATGACTCAAATTCTCTCATTTGAGATCTCCCAGGTTTGATGGGGATCTCAAGGCAATTAAGATCAAGGATCAGAAGTTGGAGCATTGCTGGTGGAGGACCTGGTCGGATGAGGACAAACTAGCCTTGTGTGCTCATTATTCTGAGAACCAAGGGGCAATCAACCATAAGAAGGCAGAGCTCCTGTCCAGGGAGATTGCTGCAAGAAAGAACTGACCTGCTCAGCTGTTTCACATTGTGGACAGACTTTTGCATCCAGTCTGTCTACAACTGAAAAAAGGTTCTACAGTCACTTTATGTGAGAAATTTGCTCAGTTCTTCTCTGATAGGGTTTCCTCTATCCACCAGGGGATCCCATCAGTTGACCACATCGCGGTTCACGGTAGTCATCTTGGGGTGAATGGAGGATTTCCGTCTGTCTGGGAGGAGTTTAAACTGATGGGGGTGGCTGAGGTCATTGAGGCCATTTCTAAGCTGAAGCACACATATTGTGAACTGGACCCAGCATTGACACATTTCTTATTGAGATGTCTTGATGTCATTGGCCCAGTGTTTACTGAAATAGTCAGATGCTTGTTGTCAGAAGGGGTATTTCAGGATTCCTTGAAAGAGACTCTGGTGAGACCCCTTCTGGTGAAGCCATCTCTTGACCCTGATGTTTTAGCAAACTACTATTCTATCTCCAACCTCCCTTTTTTGGGTAAGATTGTTGAGAAAATTATGGCGCAGCAACTGGAGGAGCACCTTGTGACCTTTGACATCTATGACCCTCTCCAGTCAGGTTTCAGAGCCAAACATGGCACCGAAATGGCATTAGTTACAGTGGATAATGATCCCCTTAGGACAAGAGATACAGGGGAAAAGTCAATTATTCTTCTCCTCAATCTCTCCTCAACTTTTAACACTGTAGATCACATTGTGCTGCTCGAGCACCTCAGAGAGTATTGGGGACTTGCCGGCACTTTCATCTGCTTATTTGAGTCATTCCTCTTTGGCAGGATGTCGGATGGTGATGGGGAATTTCTCCTCCTCCCTGAGACTCCTGTCATGTGGAGTGCCTCAGGGGTCGATCTTGTCACCATTGTTGCTTGCAGTGTATATGCTGCCCCTGGTGAGCTCATTAGGTGTTACAGTGTGGGTTTTCACTGCTATGCAGATGATACTCAACTGTATATGTCCTTTACCCCGGAACATCGGATGCTGTGGAAGTGCTTAACAACTGCCCAGCAGAGATCAATGACTACCTTTCCTCCAGCTAGTAGTGACTGAATCCTGACAAAATGGAGGTACTAGTGATTGAGCTGGGTAGAGGGTGTGAGGGGAGTGTCATTGATGTTATGATGCCAGGTTTGCATCTGGGTCTGGCACCATTGTTGGCCTCCACTAGGGTGTGAGATCTTGTCATGATCTTGGATGACAGATTGATGCTTGAAGCTCAGGTGTCAGCTGTTCCCCAAAGTGGTTTCTGTCACTTGAGGACTATTACCAGGATCAAACCCTTAGTTCCACCTGAAGACCTGCCCAATCTGTTACATGCCTTCATGACCTCCAAGCTTGACTACCATAACAATCTCCACTTCGGGGCCTCGGGAGGTACCCTCTGTTAGCTGCAGCTGGTGCAGAATGCTGCTGCCAGGTTGCTGATTAGCCTTTCGAGGTTGAGTCATGTGACCCTGGTGCTGCATGCCCTGCACTGATTGCCTGTCAGGTGGAGGGTTATCTTTAAGGTGAATCTTCTCACCTATAAGGCCCTACATGGTCTAGGCCCTGGTTATCTGGCTGAGTTTCTGATACCCTCCACCTCTGTCCACTCCCTCTGTTCCTCGATCAGGGGCCTCCTTGATGTTCCCAGGACTAGATTAAAAACTTTCAGTGACCATGCTTTTAGTGTCACCAGACCAGTCATATGGAACCCTCTTCCACCATCTCTTAGGGAAGCCCCATCAGTCAAGGCATTTAAAAGGGGTCTCAAGGCTCATCTTTTTGCCCTGGCCTTCCCTAGCAATGTAATCTGACCAGTACTGGTGTATTTATAGTGCTGAACTGATTTTATGATATCTATTTATTTATTTAGTTGTGTTATTTATCTGACCTGTGTTATCTACTCATGTATTTTCCTGTTATGTTTTTAAACTAAGGCACCCAGAGATTCGGGGATTGGGCACAGTACAAATAAAAGTTGCATTGCCTTACCTTGCCTTCTCATCTGTTGGCTTTAAAAAAGTAATGCAGATTGCGGCTCCATGATATCAAATACCATCCAAAAATATTTTGCCACTAAGGCAGTACCAAATGGTTACTGTGAATTCCATGAAAAAGTGATGCAGGCCTTGAAGCTCGCAGCAGTGCCACAAATGCATATTATAACTGATATGAGGACCAGTGACCTAACTGAAGACTACATGACAGCTACTGGTCATTGGGTATCCTTTCACGATTCATGATTCCTCTTCCTTATCTTCTGTCTTAACCACATCCACCACAGCAGGTACTGTAAGAAGCAGACTACCTTGTGTATTACTAGTTTTGAGTCAAAAGATTACACTGCAGTGAACCTCTTGTAAGCATTAAGATGTTTTGCTGAATAGCTTACTTCTCATGGCCTGTCTCCAAGGTTTTTGGTATCTGATAATGGGGTTAACATCATATATGCTGTGAAGGATGGAGAGTATGTGCACATACCTTGCTTTTCTCATGCCCTCAATATTGTAGTACATGAGTTTCTTAAAGATGACAGAACCATTCAGACTGCATTAAATGTTGCACGCAAAATATGTGGACATTTTAGTCATTCTGCTAAAGCATACAAAATATTGCACCAGATGCGAAAAGACAATAATCTTCAATAACACCAGCTGAAGCAAGAGGTGATCACCAGGTGGAATTCCTCCTTCTATGTGGTACAACTGCTTCTTGAGTAGTGTAAAGCAGTGTATCAGTACATCAAGGATCATGCAATAAGGAAAGGGGATGTGTCACTCAGTTCAAGCCAGTGGACCCTGATGGCACAATTGTGCCACCTTCTTCAGCCATTTGAGGAAGCTACTTGGGAAATGAGTGCAGACAATGCCAGTCTGAATCAAGTCAACTTAATAAGCTTCTATGATTATATTTACAGAGAAATTAATAATAACGTACCTGTAGATATAATATTTTTAGATTTTGAAAAGGCTTTTGACAAAGTGCCCCACAACACCTTGATACAAAAATTTGGAAAATTAGGGATAGTAGAATGAATATATGGATTAGTGACTGGTTGGAAGGGAGAAGTCAGAGCGTGAGAGTAGTTGGAAACTTGTCAGACCCCATTGCTGTGACCAGTGGAGTACCACAGGGGTCGGTATTGGGGCCAGCTCTATTTTAAATTTATTTAAGTGATGTGAAACAATACATAAAAAACAGATTAGTAAAATTCACAGATATTAAATTTGGAGGACCAGTGGCAACTGCTGAACAGCAGAATAACCTGAGAATGGATTTAGAAACTATCAAAAGGTGGTCAAAGGAAAATAATATGCCTTTAAGTGTGAATAAGTGTAGAGTAATGCATGTATGGAAGACTGTTAGTCATGTCTGTGTAAAAAAAAAAATTACAAAGGAAAAAGAAAAGTGTGTGGGTGGTAATTGGCCTCTAGCTGTAATGTAGAGTGTGGAATGAAATATCATGGGGCATTCCAGTGCTGACAAAAAGAAACACCAGAGCCAGCTTTAACTAAGTGTCAGCTAAAAATGTGGCCTAGAAACATAGAAACATAGACTTTGACGGCAGATAAGGACTGCTTGGCCCACCTAGTCTGCCCATTTCCCTACATACTGAATAAGCTGCAGATCCTAGTTAACCAACAGCCTATTTCTTCTTACCCCAAACAAAAATTGCCTTATGTCTGTCCCATGCATTCTTGAATTCTCCCACAGTTTTAAACCCCACAACCTCCTCAGGAAGGTGGTTCCATACATCCACCACCCTCTCTGTGAAAAAATACTTCCTCACATTCCCCCAGAGCTGTCCCCCCTCTGTCTTTAAATTGTGTTCCCTTCTTCTTGCACATCTCTTTTTCTGAAAGATGCTACCCTCTTGGACTTTGTTGATTCCACTGAGGTACTTAAAAGTTTCAGTCAAGTCCCCCCTCTCCCTCCTTTCCTCAAGGATATACATATTAAGCTCCTTTAGTTTCTCCTCATATGGCTTCTCTTGCAGACCCTGCACCATTTTAGTTGCCCTCCTCTGGACTGCCTCCATCCTGTCTAGGTCCTTGAGGAGATGGGGTCTCCAGAACTGGACACAGTACTCCAGATGGGGTCTAACCAACTGTCTGTACAGAGGGATAAAAACTTCCTGTTTTCTGCTGGTGATGCCTCTCTCTATACAGCCCAGTATCCTCCAGCCCTCCCTACTGCCTTCTCACATTGCTTGCTAACCTTAAGGTCATCTGATATGATTACCTCCAGGTCCCTATCCATTTTGTTGTTACTAACACCCCCACCCACCCACTGTGTACTCTTCCCTGGGTTTTGTTTCCTAGGTGCATTATTTTGTACTTCTTTGCATTGAATACAAGCTGCCATACTTCTGACCATTCCTCCAACCTTTCCAAGTCTCTTCTCATCCTTTCCACCCCCCTTGTGTATCAACCCTGTTGCAGATCTTTGTGTCATCTGCAAATAGGCATACTTTTCCTTCCAGTCTCTCTGCAATGTTACTTATAAAGACATTAACAAGGACTGGACCCAGTACTGAACCCTGCGGCACCCCACTAGCAACCCCCCTTTCTTCAGAGTGGACTCCATTTACTATTACCTTCTGTGTCCTGTTGTCTAGCCAATGTTTTACACAAGCTACCACCCTGGGACCACTCCCAGGCTGGCTAATTTGTTTATTAATCTTTTGTGTGGGACTGTGTTAAATGCCTTGCTAAAGTCTAGGTAGGCCATGTCCACAGCCCTTCCCTGGTCTACTACTTTGGTCACCCAGTCAAAGAAATCAATTAGATTCATCTGACATGACCTTCCCACTGTGAATCCATGGTGCATTGGGTCCTGTGCCCCACTGGCCTCTAGGTACTCAACAATTCTTTCCTTCAGCAGTGATTCCATCATTTTCCCTACCACAGAGGTCAAACTGACAGGTCTGTAGTTTCCTGTCTCTGTCTTCCTCCCACTTTTGTGAAGGGGAATCACATCTACCCTCCTCCAGTCCTCAGATACCACACCATCCTCACATGATTGTTAAATAGCGTAGTCAGTGGTGTCACTAGTTCTCCCCTTAATTCTTTTAGAATTCTGGGGTGAATCCTGTCAGGCCCCATTGTTTTGTCCACCTTCAGTTTTAGGAGTTCTTTAAGAACCCTTTCTTCTGTAAAAGGACTGGGATCGACCCCCCTATCCAGAGTGTTTCTGTCAATTGGATTAGGTACCTCCCCCTCCTCCTCTTTTGTGACTACTGAGCAGAAGTATTCATTCAGTATCTCTGCTTTTTCACTCTCCCTTTCTGCCCACCCACTGTCCATTCTATTCAGCCTCACTATCCCTCCCTTTGTCTTTCTACGCTCCCTAATGTACCTATAAAAGGTTTTATCCCCCTTCTTAACCAAGTTGGCTATCTTTTCCTCAGTTTGGGCCTTTGATATTCTGACTGCCTTCCCTGCTTTCTTCTGCCTTAACTGGTACAGTTCTCTGTCCTGTTCCTTCTGTGTTTTCTTATACTTCCTAAATGGTATATTTTTCTCCCTAACCTTACCCACCACCTCTTGTGAGAAGCATAGTGGCTTTCTCTTTCATTTTGATTTGTTTATTTGCTTCACACAAAGGCTTGTTACCTCTGTGATGACAGTTTTGATGTTTCCCCATTGTTGCTGCACATCTCCTTCTTGCCTGTTTGTTAGTGCTTTTCTAAGACGTGCTCCCATTTTGACAAAGTCAGCCCTGCTGAAGTCTGGTACCCTCACTTTTGTATGGCTTGACTCTGCAGCTGAGTTTATCGTGAACCACACTGTTTGGTGGTCACTTGTTCCCAGATGACTACTCACTTCTAGATCTGAGATCCTCTCACTGTCCCCATTTGAGAGTACAAAGTCTAAGATTGCTCCCTCCCAAGTGGGTTCCAACACTAGCTGTCTGAGGCATGCCCCCTGCAGGGCACCAAGAATGGCCCTGTTCTTGGATGTAGCTGCAGCAAAGGTGCTCCAGTTAACATCTGGCATATTCAGGTCCCCCATCAACAATATCTCCCCTTTCTCTAGCATCCTAAGGATGCCTTCTAGCATATCCTTGTCCATTCCCTCCCCGCTGAGATGGGGGTCTGTATACAACTCCTGTGCAGATTGTGAAGCCATTTTCAGTCTCTAAGGTGACCCACAGTGCCTCCTCTCCTCCCTGTTTACTCTTTTGTTCCATTGCTTTTATCCCTTCCCTTACATAGAGAGCTACTCCTCCCCCTCATCTAACCTACTTGTCTCTCCAGTAGGTTGTGCACCCTGGTATGTTAATATCCCAGTCATGGTTCTCTGTGTACCAGGTTTCTGTGACTGCCACAATATCCAGGCATTCCTCTTCCATCAAAGCCACCAGTTCAGGGAGCTTGTTGCTCAGACTATGGGCACTGATACTCATTACCATCTATTTCTTGATGGCCTTACCCCTTTTTGTCCCATCCCTGTCCTTACTGCCTTTGTTGTTTCTCCATTTACCCCTGCCCTTCTCCCTATCAACATCTCCATCTTGGTGTGTACCTCACTAACTACCCTGATATTTTAGGGTGACTAGGATTTCCCTGCTCCTTTCAAGTGCCTCCCCCCTTGACTAGTTTAAATGCTTGCCAATAAAACATTTAAACCTATCACCTAGGATCCTGGTTCCCCTCCCAGACAGATGCAGACCATCGCACCAGTATAGGCCTGCATCACTACAGTGATCACTCCCCAATGAAGCCAAATCCCTGAGCTCTGTACCAGTTTTTCAACCACTGATTGAATCCCATGATGTGGAGCACCCTAGCCTCACCCACACCATAGACAGGCAGCACCTCCGAGAAGGTTACCGTGCATGCTACTTGTCTAAGACCCCTCCCCAACTGCACAAACTCCTCCTGCACTGTGGACAATGACATCCAGCTCCCTCCTCTGTGCAGCTGCTCCCGCAATCCTGAGGATTTGCTCCCTGTCCCTCCAAGCTATGGCACCTGGCAGGCACCTTACCTGCCTCTTCCCTCCCTCCCCCAGTTCTACCCTCCTAACAATGGAATCCTCATCAGAAGTTGTTTCCTTCCCTGATGGGATCCTATGCCACCCTCCTGTGGGTCTCCTTTGTGGAGGTTCCCAACATCCTCCTTCATCTCCACTACAGGTGCCTCTATAGAGGAACCACACTCTGCCAGAGTCGCATACGAATTGTGGAGAGGTACAACTGGAGAGATGCACCTCTGTTCCACCACCCTCACCCTCCTGGAGCTCACTGTGGTCCAACCACTCCTCTTTCTTGGCAAACTCTGAGGCAGCGGCGGTGGCCCTGGTTGTCCCTGGGTGGAAGAGAAGGTCCCCCAAATCCTGGCCAGCTCAGCCTGGAGATGAGCAACCTCCTCCTCCCTCAGCCCAGAGAGGTGCCAGCAGATGGGACAACACCTCATCCTCCAGAATGTCTCCCAGAAGACTGCTGCTCCACAGCCACTGCACTACATCACTCCCATCATGTCTTATTTCTGGCCCCTTAACTGTTGTTTTGAATACTTACTCTTTCCTCTTGTGTGTGTGTGTGTGTGTGTGTATATATATATATATATATATATATATATATATATATATATATATATTTATTTATTTATTTCCCCTACTTGCCTACTACCTCTGTGCCTTAAAGCTTCAGATCTTCCTGTTCTGAGACAGGAAGTTCCTATATGTCTCAGTAGTCTCCTTACTTGCTCAGAGTCAGACCTCCAGCAGCTGGGGGGAGGGTGGAGAGCTACTCTTTTCCTCCTAGGATGGTGAGTCTTTTGTGGCTCTGTGATCACTCCCTTACTGCTCCAAAATAGGAAGTTCCTGTTGTCAGTCAAATCCTGTCCCTATAAAAGTAGAACTGGCTAAGGGTGAAGGGCTGGATGGGAGGGTAGGAGGGCAATACAGTCCCAGTAGAGAAGTATAGTTCTAGCAGTACCTCCTTCCTCTTGCTGTTCTCTGCCTGTTCTCTGCCATAAGTTATCTAGGGCTGTTTTTAAATCCTAAACAGCTGGCTTTATTCTGGTTAAGCCACTCCCCCTAATTTACAGCTCCTTCTACACCTAAATAACTGCTCAGATAACAATTCACTTTCACCAACTCAGACACACTAACTCTTTTTTATTTGTTTGTTTTTACCCTAAATTGAAGGTCACAGTAGTACAGTTCTAGTTCTTTAGTCCCAGTAGAGACTAAAGTAGAGAAGTATAGTTCTAGCAGCACCTCCTTCCTCTTGCTGTTCTATGCCTGTTCTCATATAGAGTTAGAAATAGAAAAGAAAATAGAAAAGAAAGCAAAGAAAATAAAATAGAAAAGAAAGCAAAGCAGAGAAAGTGCCCACTGCTTCATGCCCAGTAGGTTCCATAAAATTACTTACTGTAATTTGCTTGCTTTGCTACAATTTCTATTAGTCCTAGTTTTCATCTGACCACATCAAGGTAGGGGTGTGTGGGGGGAGGGGTGATCCTGTAAGTCATGTTTCATTTTGCACTCTACTTTTTTGCTCTTTGCTTTACAGGTTGGTCAGAGTCAGGTCAAAAATAAAGATTATTTTGAACAGAAGGATGCAGTGTGTCCCACACAGTATACTGTATACTGTTATGCCACTATACTGTAACATTTTGTGGTATATTTCTCCTGAAATTTTTTTTTTCATCACTTATCAATATAGTCCTGAATTAGGCAAACTCAAATCCTTTGCAAAACCAAATCCAAACTCATCCTGGATTTGGCAAATCCAAAACCAAATCCAGATCCACCCTAGCTCTTTCCATCTCTAGTTTTAAAATACATTTCTGAGCAGTTCACAGGAATTGAATGGCACTCAGTAGATCACAGTGCTTAAAATGATACACAGTAGGTCACAGTACTTGTAAAAGCACACAGTTCTGAAATAGGTCACGAGAGTCGAATGGCACACAGATTAAAATGTTTAAAAGTTCTAGCAGTACTTAACAATGCAGGCTGTGACTGTAGTAGTAATCAAAATGGTGTCTATCCACTAACGCAGGTGAGGATATGTGTGAAAGGCACGTATCTCCCCTCACCTGCACAGCTTCACACCCTCAGGAGATCCATGTGTTGGCCCTAATCCTGAAAACCATCCAACACGAGGCTCCTGTCCGTTTGCCACCCCGGCATGCAAGTTCGTATTAGAGTCGTCAGGTGTGGAGCTGCGGACCCCAGCAGGTGACCAATGAGCTGCCTGACCCAGGTCCCAAGGTGGATCTCCTGCACCAGTGGAAAGTCATATTGGTGGCCGGTGCATATCACCCAGACAGCACAGGGTGGGGTGTCCCCCAGAAGTCTGCCCCAGTCCACCCATTGTGCCCCAATAGCCAGTGCAGCCTCAGTGGGGGGGTGCTGTGACCCCTGCCATCCCTGCCATGACATGCGGTGGCATCCCAGAGGGGTGTGTAACAGTTATGGCTGCCTTCAGAAGGCATAGCCATCACTCTCTGAGCAATGCCATCCATACCTTCCTAAATGGCAATGAGGGTGGACATGTCCCCAGCATCAACCCGCCTCTGCGTGGAGCTGTACATTTGGCTGGGTTGGAGTTTGTAGGGGGGCATAGTGGCACCATGAATGCCATGCAGGAGATGTAGTGGGCACCAACAGGTGTGGACAATTATGGGGTGGGCTGTGCACTAGAGTTACATGACACGTAGCCACGCTACACCATTCATGACTAGCACCCCATTGTGCAGATTGAGGTTTTTTTAGCAACAATCAGATGGATACACCGGTTCAGTGAAGAGGTTCCAGCAGAGCAGTAGGTGAAATGAGGTGCTCCAGCAATCAGGTCTTCCACCCTCCATTTGACTTTAATGTACTTGTTGGCACTTTACAGCACCGCTGCCACTTCAGATGCTGCTGTGCCTTGCTAGCCTGCCTTTTGTTCCTGTACTGCCTACTCACACGGAGCTGTCATCACTCATGACTAGGCAGCCAGGTATAGTTAGACAAAGACTGCTGATGGCAGTTAACAGTAGCACTGTGTAGCACTGGAAGGAGATTGGAGCACCTATAACCACATCCTAGGAACAGATTCCAGCTTACCATAAAGATGATGGGTGGATGGTCCTCTTTCATGGTTTGAATAAAATATTCAAGAACCTTCATACAAAATTCAGCTAGCTTGTGTAGTTCTTTCCTCCTTACTTGAAGTGCCTAGAGAGAAGGCATACCCAAGGCTTTGGCTCTCCAGAGGATTTCTCTCCTCTATGCTGAGGGATACGTCAGTTTTATGAGTTGGAGAAACGTCCTGCAGTTGTATCATCTTGAATGTTTTGACTCCTTATCCATGTACTCCACTTCCTTTACCTGTGGGTCCCCAGCAATGGTACCCCTAACAGGGTGAAATTAATAAAAGGACTAAGCCAAGTTATACACAGCACAAACAGTACACTATGCTCCCACTATTATCAGATGCCTGGTGAATTCAACGCTTGCTGGAGTTCAGTGGACAGCTGGTCTAACCACTCCTCAGTCACTATTTAAGTTAACTGATACTGCCCCTCAGAACTCTAGCCAATTGTGTTGTCTGTATATCCATAGCACTCTCATCCTCTTACCTTAGGGTTATGTTCACCCGACAGGCTGCCTGATGCACATGTGACCTAACTTCGAATTTCAACCCCTCCTCCAAAGCCCCGTTAGGCTCCCTTTGTCTCCAGTTTTATATGTGCATCTGATCAGGCTGCAGCACATCACCAGGCTGCCATGCCATGAAATCCCAGCAAACACACATAACCTAAGGCAAGGGTTCCCATTACTATGCAGCACAGACAGGAATTAACTTACTTTCAGTACTAACCTCTAGGAGAAATAACAGCTATGAGTGATTCATTGGGATGTTTTGGATGTTATGTGTGTGTGTATATATATATATTTTATACTGGCGCAGTCGCACCAGTATCGTTAGGGTGAAACGGCACTTCTATGTTAAAGTCTACATTTTGAGTCTTAATAACATCAGAGCTCTTTAATGGATTTGCATGGAAGTTGGCTTGCATACTTTCTAGGGGTAGGTCTGTTGACCTGCCAGATTTCATGGAAATCCGTCAAGTGGTTTCTGAGATATAAAGTGTTGAACAACAGAAAAATATATTTTTTTAACATTTCTTTGCTCACTTGTATCTCAGGAATGTCTCTATGTTGTGGTCTGAAATTTTCCACAGACAGCCTTTGGGTCACAGATGTGCCTTTTGAAGGTTTGGTAAAAAAAATATTAATCTGCTCAAAAGTTATGATATTTTTAATTTTCCCATTGTTTCCTATGGTAAAATTTATATGTCAGGCACTAAATATATATTTTTCGCACAGCAGTATTGCATGAAAAATAGCAGCTTATTTTCAAACAATAGGACTACTGTATGAAAAATACCAGCTTTTTTTCACAAAGAATGCTGGTATTTTTCATACAGGTCACAGTCCTGTGATCGATTGAGCTGTGTTGCGGCCTCCATCTTGTTTTGCCACTTAGCAAGGATATTAAAGTACCCGAAGGTTTTAAACACACAAAAAAATAAAACAGTTAAAGAGAACCTGTTTATGTGTTTTCTGATTTCTTTTAATATTTTAAGCCAGACCCAAAGAAGTTTTTTTCCTCGGGTGCCAGCTTATACAGAGAATGACCTGGAGTCCGTTCTCTGCATGAGAAGAGCGGTATTTTCTTGACTTCAGCAGCAGCAGCTGGAACTCATGCTGCCAGCTGTAGAGTCAAGGAAGACTCACTCTCTGCACTTTGTATGCACAACACATAGTGTGAACTGGGCATACTGGGAGCCCATCCCAGTGTGCCCAAATATATTATTTCATTGAAAAATCTGTGAAAAGAAGAAAAACATCCCATGAGGTCTTTACTTCAATGCAGAATGCTGCATCCACATTTTCACTAATTTTGATGCAGGATCCTGCATCAAAGTACTGTAATCTGCCGCACAGTGCTTTCCAACACTAAAGCATTGTGCGGTACATTACAGTACTTTGATGCAGGATCCTGCATTGAGATTATGGAAAATTTTGATACAGGATTCTGCATGGAAGTAATGTAATGTGCTGCACACTGTTTTCTGACATGGGGTGCCCAATTCCCATGTCAACATTGTGCGCACATTACTACTGTGCTGTATCTCCACCCCCCCCCCTTCTGGCACACTGGGAACTCACCCCAGTGTGCCCAGATAACTTAATTTTGCTTTCCAACACTGGGATGCCCACTTGCAGTGTCGGATATCTCCCCATCTTTCACTGCCAACAGGGTGCCCAATTCCCTGTTGGCATCATGTATACCCCAACCCAGTGGCTTTTCAGGAGCCCACCCTGTGCCCAATTTTTATTTTCTTCCTGTAAATGAAGAAACCGTCCCTCTAAGTTTTTATTTTTTTTACCTGTAACGAAGAAAATGTCCATCATCATCTCCTGACCCTCCATCCCCACCCCACCCTCTGCACACCCACTTCCTCACACCCCCACCCATACTTACCCTCTGAGATTGGGAGCCATTATCTTTCTCTGGACCAGGACATGTCTGCACTCTTCAAAGCCGAACTGCAAACTAAGGAATTGGGTAAGTGCTGTATAATGGGACTAAATGGGGGGTTTCAACTTAGGTTGATATCTCAGTCAATTTTAGGAATTTTTGCACCACATTTTCAACATGGGGTTCCTGGGACCCCACCTCCTGAACATTGGAACTGTTGTTTCATTTCTTTGTCCCAAAGGGTGATTTCACAGTCGCTGTGCAGAATCACCTTTTGGGACTGAGAAATAAAATGACACTGCCACCAGTCATGAGGCGGGGTCCCATAAAGCCCATGCTGTAAATCTGGTGAAAAAATTCCAGAGAATGACTGTGTTACTAGTGTGCATTGCGCAGTTTCTATGCATGCTTGCAAGTTCACCAGTTTTTAATATTTTCACTTCAGATTTTCAACATTGCCATTTCATCACACCTCATTATGAACAGTACAGCTGTCATTTTGCACATCCTGTCTGAAATGTGTTTTCACACCTGTGGTGCAGAACGGCGCAGTTGCTGAGCGAAATCAACTTTTGGGATAGATTAACAAATTCAGAGTTGCACTGTTCATGAGGGGAGGTCCCAAAATGACAATGTTGAAAATTTAAAAAAAAAAAAAAAAAAATTACCAGGTTACGAGTGTGCATTGCGCAGTTTCTACACACGCTCGTAAATTCATCAGTGTTTCATATTTCCACTCCTGAATTTTAACATTGCCATTATGGACATTGTTGTATTATCTGTATGGTGTTGTACTATCTGCAAAGATGGATGGGAACACAGGGTTCAAAGGACCCTGCGCTTCCATCATGATGTATGGATACTGTTGTACTATCTCAATGGAGGGATGAGAGCACAGGATCCAAAGGACCCTGTGCTCCCATTGTGACATTTTCACACTGTTTTACTATCTGAATGGAGGGATGGGAGTGCAGGGTCCAAAGGATGCTGTGCTCCAACTGTGACTTATGGCTACTGTTGTACTATCTCGATGGAGGGTGCTCCCACAGTGACATGTGGACACTGTTGTATTATCTGGATGATGGAATGTGTCGGACGCTGTGCTCCCATTGTGAGATTTCAACATTGTTGTACTATCAGGATAGAGTGATGGGAGCACAGGGTCCAAAGGACCTTGTGCTTCTACAGTAAAATGAAGATACAATTATACTATCTGAAAAAGAAGGGGAATTCTTTGCAAAAAATGTTGTTAATGCATCAGTTAGGGTGAATACCACAGAGACAAAAGCAGGGAAATGAGGAAGTAGGGTTTCCAACCCTAATGCCCCACACCCAGAGTTCCCACCACTACCACCCTACTCCCATTCCATCACCCTCCATACACCACCAGGTGTTGGAGTACGCCATTGGGTCATCAGGACTCTCACCCCATTGTCCTATACTGTAGTGTGTAAACTTGTTCACATATTGAATGGGGTAAGAGTTGGGCCTGATAACCCAGTGGCAAACCCCGATACCTGATGGTGTGTGGAGGGTGAGGGGATGGGTGGAGTGGTAGGGGTGGGAACCTTGGGTGTGGGGCATTAGGATTGGAAACACTAATGCTTCATTTCTCTGCTTTTGTCGCTGTGGTATTCACTCTAACTGATGCATTAATGACATTTTTTGCAAAGAATATATTAAAGATATAACTGGAAAAGACCCACAAAAGGCACCAACTATGATAAACCTCAATAGCTTCCACATCCTGGAGCCACTCGAAATTGCAAATACTTTCAATGATGCCTTTACCTATCTAAGCAGTGTCCCACTGCAAGATTTCTTTGATGATACCACCTTAAAGTCTGCACACCAGCAAGAGAACAAGGGAAATGATCACTCTATATTCTACTTTAAACATGTTTCTGTTGCCCAAGTCTGGAAACTACTGAGCAAAGTGCTGGGTAAGTCACAGCATAGTAGTGACTCCCTAGACCTCAAACTAATCGCACTTACCACTGAGGAAGTACTCCCACCTATCACTGAGATTCTTAAACTTTCTCTGTCTTTGTCTCAGTTCCCACAGGTTTAGAAAACAGCCATTTTTGCATAAGTTCATAAAGCTGGGGACCATGCGCTACATAGCAACTATATGCCTATATCAATCCTCCCTCCCCTTTCAAAAATACTCAAGCACATTGTTGCCAACCAACTAGTGGACTGCCTCAGTAAATACTCCTTACAGTGTGAACAACAACATCATTTTAGAAAAGGGCACAGCACCACCACTTCTCTCCTAGAACTTACCAGCTCCATCCACCAATCTATTGACCTAGGCAGTCTTGTGGAGGCAGTCTTTATAGACTTAACCAAGGCCTTCAACATGGTTAATCACCAGCTCCTCCTTCAACAACTCTCTCTAACTGGCCTCTCCCCTGATTCACTGTCCTGGTTTACAAGCTATCTTGGTGACAGATCACAACGCGTGAAGATTTCCAGTGCTATCTCAGACCAAAAACCAGTTTGGTCTGGTGTACCCCAGGGCTCAGTTCTGGGTCCCCTCCTCTTCAGCATCTTCATTAACAATCTACCATCTGCATGCCACCTGCACACACTGCTCTATGCGGATGACACTGTCATTTCTGCAAGCCACCCTGACCCACACATGCTCAAAAGCAACCTACAGAATGGTTTCCTGGATGCTGAGCACTGGTTCTCCAAACAGAAACTAGTGCTAAACTAGAAGAAGACAAAAGTCCTGTTGTTCTCCTCTGCCCACAGTAGATACAAAAGACATGCTCTCACTATTAGAAATAGCCAAGGTGACACCCTTGAACAAATACAGCACTTCAAGTACCTTGGAGATCACCCTTGATAGTCACCTCACCTATACACCCCACATTGAAAATGTAGCCAGAGCCATCAATGCTAGGATTGGTCTTCTCTATTGACTCAGAAAGTGTCTAACACCTGAAGCTCTCAATCTGGCGATTCACAGTCTGTTGCTCTCTGTTATCAACTATGGCCTTGTCATTTACGAAGCTACTACCAATACTGCTCTCAGAAGGCTCACTGTTGCACTAAACAAGGCTTGTAGACTCCAAATCGGGGAATCCCACCTCACCCACACCTGCAATCTCTATAAACAGACTGGATAGCTCAATCTATATGAGAAAATTAAATACCACACCTGCCTTCTCATTAAAAAGATTTTCTTTGTGTTCATGCCGATGGGACTGTGTTGTCTACTTCACAAATCTCCAAAGACCCAATACACGTGCATCTCATCCACTGAAATCCTACTAGTCTCAATGTGCCGGACCACACAATGCCAACACGCCTTTTGTAGCAGAGTGCCTTCCTGGTTCAATGGACTCTACAATATTCTAGCTAACCTTACTAAACTTGGAGAGTTCAAACATAAGCTCCGATCTCAGCTCCTAACTGAAAACTCCTGTGATTGCTCCACCTAATTTCCAGGTCCCTTTTCAGGACCTCCACCATTCCATCCTCCCCCTCTTCCTGGACCTCCCCTCACTGCTACTACCTCTATCACCTCTGTCTTATCACCCTCTTCCCAGCCTTTGCCCCTCTCCCCCTCTTCCCCTCTCTCTCTCTCCCGCCTTCTAAGACTCTTTCCTCCTCCTTATCGTAGTTGCAAATTGACAAGGCTGTCTGGCTGCTTCTCTCCCTCTTGGTTCTTCCTCCCCCTCCCACTTCTCTTTCCCACTGACTCTGATCAGGTTTTGCATAATGTGGATATAAGTGAAGCTTAATTGTTCTATACTATAATGTAAACTATTCTGTATAACTTGTCTGTTTCCCCATATCTGTATGTAACCCTCCCTACTGATGTGGAACCATTGTAAATGAGCTGCATGGTGTTCAAATGTATTTGTAATCCTAGAATGAGTAAATAAATAGAATATATATATATATATATATATATATATATATACACACACACACCACATATGTGTATTCATTGCAAAAAAACTTTGTTAATGGATCAGTTAGGGTTGATGTGACAAAAGTAGGGAAATAAGACATTAGGGTTGAGCCCCAAACCCCCACCACCACCCCACCCCCATCCTCCATACACTAACAGGCATCAGGGTGTGCCATGGGGTTGTTAGGCCCAACTCTCACCACATTCCATGTATAAAGAGGCTGACATGGTACAACATAGGAGAATGGGGTGAGAGTTAAGCATAATAACCCCATGGCACACCCCAATGTCTGTTGGTGTGTGCAGGATGGGGGGTGGTAGGGTGGGAGGTTAGGGGCTCAACCCTAACATCTCATTTACCTATGATTGTCATGCCAACCCTAAATGATGCATTAACAAAGTTTTTTTTGCAATGAATTTCTTTACTTTATAAGAAAGTGTAATTTAACTGATAAGTGGCATGTGTTGGTGGGAGTGCAGGCCCTTCAGGCCCTGGGCTCCCACCAATCTGCCAATTTGTGTTTAATGATATGTGTCTGTGGGAGCATGGGCCCTCTTGGCCCTGCGCTCCCACTTACACATAACAGCGGAGCCATACAGTAGCCCTATAGGGCTAAAAAGGAACCCTTGTAACACTAATTTGCCAATATCTCAGTAAATGTACAAGCTATGAAAAAAATTCCACTGCAGTTGTAATCATGACTTTGAAACCTCCATGCATGCTTAGTCCAAAAGGTGGACTAAGCTGTGGGTAGCCAAAAATCTGTATCTTGCATCATTTCCCAGATACGGGCACCGAAAGTTGTTATCCTATGGGAAAATCTCAACTTTATGATGGCATATCTAAGGAATCAATTAACCTTTTTACACCTAAACAGTATAATTCACATCTCTGGGACAACCCCTTTAAACCCTGCAAATTTCAAACCAAAAGACCAAACTGTTTATTCACAGTGTACTAGCAAAGTTTTTAAATTTCTAGTTCGTGAGGTGGAGAAATCCCCATTCGTGAGGTCAACCCCCATTCGAGAGCTGTCAAAATCACTGTTCATGAGAAACCCTTGATCGTCAGATTTGGTCATCTGGTCTAGAAGTCGTGATCAAAGATTTTGTCAGCTTGCGAAAGGGGATTTGTTTGTGAAAGGGGATTTTGAGAGCTTGTGAATGGGGATTTTGTCAGCTCACAAATGAGGAATTAAAAAACTAGTCCCCTTTCGTGAGCTATCAATATCCCCTTTTCACAAATCAATCCCCTTTCACATGGTGTCAAAATCCTCTTATGTGAGCCAATCCTTGTTCAGAAGAAGAAGGGCCATATGGTTGTGAAATGACGATCAGGGATTTTGTCAGCTTGCGATAGGGGATCGGCTCACGAAAGGGAATTTTGTCAGCTCATGAAAAAGGATTGGAAGTGAGTCATGAACAAAGAATTTCAAAGTTTGAAATGGCTGTTTTTGGACCAAAATGATGGAAACCAAAGGCATGGCTTTGTAGAAGGTGTCACCCCGAACAAAACCCATGCTTCATTTGCAAAAGAAGTCAGCCCTTGGGCAAGCTACATTTTGTTTGGAGGAAAAAATGAAAACAAGATGGCATCTCATGAAAGGTGAATTTTTCCGCATGAACAGGGATTTTATAAATCACCATTCATGAGGTGACAAAATCCTTGATCATGAGTCCAATCCCTCTTTGCAAACATACATATAAATCTTACACTGAACTGATCATGCTCAGAACCTGAACATTCTAATCTAATAAACTTTGGAAAGAATTAATATTTTTTTACCAAACTGATGCTGGATTATTCTTTGGTCAAACCTCTTTCAACTCTGAAAATGTCAGACCAAAATACCAAACAGTGTGGCCACAGCATGATGGGATAATAGCTGCAAAAAAGTGCAAAAAAAAAGTGAAAAATGTGTTATTTGGTGCTTTGCTACATGAAAACTGCAAGTCCGATCAAAACACAACTTGGCAGATCAAATGAGCTACTAAATGAGACCACACATTCCACATTTTGTGCAGATCCATTGAACGGTTGCAAAGTTATTAAGGTGCAAAATATGTGGTTTAAGATTAAACTGCCTACTCAACCCTAACTATATTGGCTCGACTGCACCAGTACAATATATATATATATGTATATATATATATATATATATATATATATATATATAGTGTGTATGTAATAGATAATCCACTACAGGACATGCAGTTATGCTTTGATATACGCACACCTTGCTGCGTGTTGTGGCCTTGTGCGTTTAACCACTCAAGGCGTGTGTATATCAGGGCATGACTGCACACCCTGTAGTGCATTATCTATCTTATAAAATGGTCACAAATATTTGGGGGAGGCAAAAAGTAATCTCTGTCTGGCACAGGCACAAATTAGTGTTTGTGTTTTACATTAGGTAATCTGATTGGTCCTGGGATGATCCTCATAGGTTCAAACTGATAATTTGCAGTTATCTGGTTGATCCTGCCATGATTTTATTGGTAAAAAGAAGAAATTGTTAAAAAAGAAGTTATCTGGTTAATCCTGCCATTTTCAGACTGTGTCCATTTTGAATAACTTTCACTTTGATGTAGAATGTAGCCTGACCAAGCTCTGTTCACTGCAGTAAAGGATATGCTTTGCTGAAAATGTATGTGAAGTCCATTTTTTCTGTTAATGTAACTGAGATTTTTGTAAAAGAAACACCCAAATTATTAAATCACTTTCCCTTTCATGTAGGAACGTAGCATGCCCAAGCAGCATTCACTGCAGTAAAAGGGCATGCTAGCAAACCTTTTTCATAAGGAATGTTTTACTGAAAAGCTGTGTAAAGTATTTTTTTTTTATGTGAAAGCAAGTGAAGTCTGTCAAAGAAACTGCCGACTGTAGACTGAGGAGAGCAAGTAAGTCGGTGGCTTCAGAAGTGCAGATGCAAGTGTGAGAGACTGTTGCTATAGCAACGCCCACTCCAGTTTGCATCTCCACTTCTAAAGCCACCAGCTCATTCGCTCTCCTCGGTCTACAGTTGGTGGCTTCTTTCACACAGACTTTGCTTGCTTTTATATTTAAAAAAATACTTTACACAGCTTTGAATTGTCCCTACCACTGTGCACTTGTTTTCCATGAAATGTTTATTACCTTTTACTGTTTGATTGTCCTTACCACTCTGCATGTGTTCTTGGCACACTGTTCACTGCCTGTACATTGCTTACTTGTTATTGTTATACTTTTTATACATTTTTCCCTGTAATCTCCTGGGTTGCACCTGAAAATAGTCATTTGTTGTCTAGTGTCCTTACCCAGTAAACAAAAGCTAAATAAATAAATAAATGATCACAAAGGAATGGGAGGCAACAGATCCTGTTTGAATTCCAGAGAAAAGGGCACTAGACAGAATGTATCCCACCCAGGAGAACAAATCCAAGACATGGTGCACCACACCCAAAATAGACCCCAACATAGCTGAGTTAAACAAAAGAACAGTCCTCCCAGCAGAGGGTACAGCTGCACTGAAAGTACCAGTGGATAAAAAGATGGAGGATACGCTTAAGAAAATATTAGAAATTTCTAGTCAAGTAATCCAATCTGCCACAATGGCCATGTACACAGCAAAGGTGAAGATCAAATGGATCAAAGAAGTTGTCAAGAAATTGAACCCAAAGTCACATTAGGCAGAGCTACTGGAGTACACACTTCAGGCAACAAAGTACCTGGAGGAAATATACCTCAACACACTAAAGCTAAATGCAAGAACAGCAACAGTAGCCAACAGAGCTAAGTGTTCCCTCTGGCTTAAGCTATGTGATGCAGACAATGAGTCAAAGGCAGGACTGTAGAAACTCCCCTTCAAAGAAGGTCTCATATTCAGGGAAGGGCTTCAACAGTTCCTCAAATGCACATGCTGTCATGTTCATCCATTTGGAAGAGATCTTTAAGATGGCAGCCATGCTGGGCTAGCCGTTGTGAAGCAGAAATTAAGTTCCTGTTGGTGTTTTGTTTTAGTCATTTTAGTTAATTTGTTTCCATTTTATTTTGTAAGCAATAAGAACATTTATTTATTTTCATTTGCTGTTTGTAATTCATATTTTGGTCATTTTTTAACTGCTGCTCGAGTCTGGAGGATTGGGGAGTATGGTCACAGCTGGTGGTGAACCCCCGCCGTTTATAGCCTATAGCTAACTAGCTGTTGCCGGGATTTGCACCTCAAATCTGGAGGGTTGGAGAGCATATCCACAGCTTACCTGGACTGGTGGTGAGTGCTGCCACTCATAGCCTGTAGCTGACAAGTTAAAGAACTTGGCTGGGAAGAACGGGATTTTCAAACTGTAAGGAGGTCATCCCAATTTGTGAGCTTTGGGGAGAGTTTACTGTCAGACAGTTGCATCAGGTGGGGGAACCCATCTGTGCCTTGGGGAGCTGCTGCCTGGTATTCTGTCCATGACCAGGTAGGAGTCATCTCATTTGGCCTCCAGGGGAGCTGAAGGGGAACAGGGGCTTTTCCTAATCTGCCTTGAGGATCAGCCTAGGGGTTGGTTTGTCAGGGTATCTGTAGCTGTGGGTCATGGGCAGACAGAGAGGTGGCTAGCTCCAAGCAGTGCAATTGAGGGGTGTCTATCTACCCCCCTGTTGTTGCACTCTTTGGGTATCTTGCTCGCCTTTGGCCCCATTGGAGTGACTTGGATGGTTGTTCAGAACAGCTGCTGCTGAGGAAGATTTTTAAGGAGTTTGCTGATTTGGCTATAATAACCTGTTGCATCCTGTGTTAAGTGGGTCCTGAAAGCTCAATCTGCATCCCTTCCTGGCTTCTGTTATCTGAGTGCATGGGTGGTTAGAGTGCTGTGCATATTGTTTCTCTTCTAATATTTCAAGTTACTTTGCTCAAATTTGAGTACTGTGGATTATCCGTGGATTCTTCCTCCACTATATGAGAGGTGGTGTTGGAGCTACACTACAGACATCAGCCTGAGTGTAGGAGTCGTCTGGGCCTTCAGAACTCAAACTGATCAAATATAGTTTTCATTTATTTATCTTATTTGTTTATGGTCAGACTTCAAACTTTTTATCTGATTTATGGTTATTCAGTTGGCAGTGAGAGTGCCTGTATTTTTTCTCATTGGTTCCCCAGGGTAAGAGGAGGTTTGAGATCTGGAAACACTGATATTTCAACAATTTTCTTTAATCAGACAGTGAGAGAGCCTGTGTTCTGCTAACTCCCTGAGGCTGTGAGAGGGTCGGGAGAGTTATATTTTAGAATTTAGTATTTTTGTCTGGGAAGGGTAAATTGATGTTTTTTCTCACAGTGACTCGAGGGTTTTATTTTTTGGTAGGGTATAAGTGTTGGGTTTATATTTTGTATTTTTGGTTATTTTGATTTGTTTTTATTTATTTATTTTATTTGGTTTTGTGAGTTAGTTCAGCAGGAGCCATGTGATAAGCTGAGTGCCACAATGTGTTGGAGGCCTGCCCCACGTCATGCGCTATTCGCCCTCTGTTCTCCATGCCCTCCATCCTTTTATTCCTCCCCCATTGCAGTTTATGACATTCCAGCACTGTAGGGTATTGGGTATTGTTCATAAGGAGAGAAGGAGGGCGGAGGGTGTGGACAGTGGAGGGTGAATGAGCGGAGCTACCACGTCTGGGTCGTAAGACCCAGGAGACACCCTGGGGTGAAATGGAACCAAGAATGTGGTTTGCCATGTCTGGTTTCTATACCCAAGGGCACTACCAACATTGGTAGGCAGGTGGTTCAGGTGGCCTTTGAGGTTCATCCAACCCAAGTGGTTTTATGCAATGCCAGGTCCATTAAAAACAAGACTGCAATTATTGCAGATCTTGTAGAAATGGTGGATCTGGCTTGGGTGGATGAGAACTCTGGCCCCATTTTGGAGGACTTAACTCCTGCTGGGTACTCGGTGAGCCACCACCCGAGATTGGATCATGGGGGGGTGCAGTCTGTTTTAAGACTGAACTTAACTTCATGAGTGTACCAGTTAAGGAGACTGAGTCATTCGAGTGTACCGTGGTGGCAGGTGTAGGTTGTAGGATTGTGCTCACCTACTGACCACCCAGAGAAGAGAAGCTGTTCCTTCAGGAAGTGGTGGACTTCTTCATCAATATGGCATTTGAGTCACCTAGACTGATGGTTCTGGGTGACTTTAACACCTGGATCGATTATGAATTCTCACAGTTTGGACAGCACTTCCTCCAGTTGATGTCATCACTGGGCCTTACACAGATAGTTACTACTGTCACTCCCTTGACTTAGTCTTCCCCTGGGGATTGAGGCTTCTGATCTGGGAGTGGAACCAGTCGGATGGTCTGATCATTACACCGTGGAGTTTAGTTTTAGCACCCCCCCGTAGGTCTATCCCTATGGAGATGGTCGGTTACCACCCTTTACGAGATGTTAGCCCTGAAGGCCTGGCAGTGGTACTTGACCTATCAACCCTTCCAGTGGCAAGCAGCGACCCAGTGGCCCTCATGGTAGACTATAATATGGCTATTTTGGTTGCCCTGGATCTCATTGCTCCTGTCTGTGTTCATTCTCTCTCCCTTCACCCTCGGCCCCATGGTTTGATGGGATGTTGAAGGAGATGCAGCAACAAGGATGAAGGTTAGAGCGTTGCTGGCGGAGTACCTCCCTTAATGTCGATCACTTTAGATTGATGGAGTATTATCAAGCCTATCACTCTGCAATCATCTGTAAGAAGGCAGAGTTCCTGTCCGGGGACATTGCAGTGACTCAGAATTGACCAGCTCAGCTTTTTCACACTGTAAACAGACTGTGCAACCCGGCCTGCCTACAAGTCTGAAAAACCTTTTCACAAGTAGAGTGCAATGAACTTGCTTGATTCTTTGCAACTAAGGTGGCTGACATCAGGGTGGTGCTACATCAAGCACACTCTAAGGGTGTTGCTCTGGATCAGCGCTTGAATGCTGCACCTCAGCTTTCCCGGAGTACCTTCGACTGACTGGAGTTCATAGATGTCATGCAGATTGTTCAGAGTATGTGCCCTACATGCTGTAGTTTGGACCCAGGACCAACTTTCCTGATTTTGGGTTGCATTGATTCCATCTGTCCAGTCCTTGCACAGATAGTCTGGTGCTCATTGGAAATGGGTGAGTTTCCTAGCTCACTGAAGGAGATGGTAGTAATAACACTCTTGAAAAAAGCTCCTTTGGACCCAGACTGCCATGTGAACTACAGACCTATTTCAAACCTTCCCCTTTTATGGAAAGTGATTGAAAAAGTAGCAGCCGTACAGCTGGAGAACCATTTGACTATCCATGATATCTAGGAACCCTTCCAGTCCATTTTTTTAAAGAGGCATAGCACTGAGACAGCACTGGATCTCCTGATGGCTAGGGATCAGAAGAATCGTTCCATTTTGGTTCTTCTAGATGTCTGTTCAGCATTTGACACTGTTGACCATGGGGTTCTGCTTGAGTGCCTGAGGTTCATCTGTGGACTAACATATGTAGTCCTCAGATGGTTTACATCTTATCTCATTGGAAGAACTCAGAGGGCAGTGTCCGGGTTTTATTCCTTGGACCCAGTTCCTCTGTCGTGTGGAGTTCCTCAGGGTTCGGTGTTGTCCCCCATGTTGTTCACAGTGTACATGCTGCCCCTCGGAGACATTGTAAGAAGGTATGGGCTGAGGTTTCACTGCTATGCTGATGATACCCAGCTCTACCTTTCATTTGCACCTGACCAGGATGGAACTCTCTCGGTCTTTAATAACTGTCTCATAGAAATCCAGGAGTGGATGGGTTCGAGTTGGTTGAAGTTGAACTCGGAAAAGACTGAGGTGTTGGTTGTGGATCCAGCATACTGGATAGGGGGACCTGGGGCTGGTTTACCCTCTGGGCTTTGCCTTGGGGGTTTATCACTCCCAGCCTCTGAATGGGTGCATAACCTGGGGTAATTTTTGATGAAGGACTGACTCTGCATTCACAGGTGTCTGCCATTGTCAAGGCCTCTTTTTATTATCTGAGGATCATCTCCAGGATTAGGCACCTTGTTCCATCCAGCAATCTTCCTGCACTGATCCATGCCTTTGTGTCCTCATGCTTCGTGTATTGCAATTCCCTCTACTTAGGGATACCTGGGGTGGAAATCTGCTGCTTGCAGCTGAAGCAGAGTGAAGCAGCCCAGCTTTTGACAGGAACTTCTCATTCCAGTCATATTTTGCTGGTGCTGCATGGTCTGCACTGACTACCAGTAAAGTGGTGGATTACCTTTAAAGTCAGTTTTCTGACTTTTAAAGCTCTGCATGAACTCAGCCTAGACTGCCTGAAAGAGCTCCTGGTCCCTTATTGCCCTGGGTGATTGCTCTTCTCAGTTGATGAGGGGTTGCTAGAGATCCCAAGGGTGTTTTTGAAATCTTCAGAGGCCCATGCATTTATGCATGCAGCCTCTGCCCTCTGGAATTCTCTACCTCATAAGTTATGGAAGTGTGTGACTGTGGAGGGATTTAAACAGGCCTTGAAGACATATTTGTGATGTCAAGCATTTGGTGTCTAACCAGCCTGTTTTAGTTGTATTAGTTGTTTTATACATTTTTAAGATTTGGAAATGTTTGATGCTTTTATAAATCTGTAAGGCACCTTGGCTTTTGAAAGGCACCATGAAAATAAAGAGTAATATTATTAATATTAAAAGAAGAGGACAAGGTAAAGCCTTCAAAAAAATTATAAAGATTCAGGATACCTCCCATCCCATCAAAGGCGATCACAAGGATACAAACAACACCGTGAGAAAAGGTATAACAATAGCTTTCGAGACAAAAAGAGTTCTTACCACAACAAATACAACTACCCCAATAAAAGCAACTCAAGCTTCAAAAGCAGAGGAGCTTCAGCCAGGGGCAAGTTCAAGAGAAATGGGAAGTCCTCCAGAAAGTTCATTCAATGACTATCCCACTAGGGAGGTAAATCAACCAAGGTTGAATCTATATCCCCAAGGAATACCTCTACCAAATCCAAACAAAAATCCCCAAGGGATACCTCTACCAACTCCAAACAAAAGTCCCCAGGGGATACCACTACCCAATCCAAACAAAAGTCCCCAGGGGATACTGCTACCAAATCCAAACAAACATCCCCAGGGGATACCTCTACCAAATCCAAACAAAAATCCTCAGGGGATACCTCTACCAAGTCCAAACAAAAATCCCAGGGGATACCTCTACACAATCCAAACAAAAATCTCCAGGGGATACCTCTACCTTGTTTGAATTTGGCAGAGGTGCCCCAGGGGATACCTCTACCAAATTCAAACAAACAACAACAAGAACATACACCAGTGGGGGCACCTAAAACTGTTCAACACAGCATGGACAAAATCAACCACAGAAAAGTGGGTAAGGGAAGTTGTATCAAAGGGTTACGCCATCAAGTTCAGGTAGAAACCAATCAGAGAAAGACTTGTAACATCACCAGTGTCAAAGAGAAGAAATACTACACAACAAGTCAAGGGCATTCTAGACAAACTATTGTCCACACATGCAACACAACACACACCCAAGAAAGAAGTAGGACAGGGCATCTACTCAGTTTTCTTTTTGCTCCCCAAAAAGACAGGGGATCTCAGACCTGTTGTAGACCTAAAATTCAGGAATAGGTTTATACAGACAAGTAATTAAAAAATGGAAACTATAAGGTCCACCCTACGATCGATATGACCAGGCAACTACCTCACATCCATAGATCTAAAAGATGCTTACCTACACATTCCAATGCACCCAACCCACAGAATATCGAGTCCTATCTTTTGGACTAGCCTCAGTCCCAAGAGTATTCACAAAAGTGGTTGTGGTGGTGGCAGTGAAATTAAGGGAACAAGGAGTCCACATTATACCTTATCTGGATGATTGGCTCATAAGGACCAGATCCATACAGGAATCAGAAAAGGTCACAAAGCAAACCATAAAAACATTAAATGGTCATGGATGGGTAATTAACATAATGAAGCATTTCCTGAAGCTCATACAGTACATAGAACACCTAGGAGCATAAATAAACACCAGGGAAGGTATGGTAAAGCCAACCACAAAAAGAATAGAAAATTCAATGAACATGGTGCAAAGACTCACAAAGCAGCAAACACCCATGATAGCACTAGTGTCTCAAGTGCTAGGATGTATGCCATCTTACATCAATCTAGTCCCATGGGCAAAATACTTCTACAGTATGGCTTTCCATCCAAGGAGAACATGAAATGCAATATGATACTGACCAAAATAACCAGGAGATCACTGGGCTGGTGGATGGACAAGCAGAACCTGATCATGGACAACCCCTTAGAAATAACACACAATGGCACAACAGATACAGATGCCAGCCTATGGAGATGGGGGCAACCATGGGGCACAGATTTTCCAAATGCAAATGGACAAATTAGGAAAAAAAAATGCCCATCAACATACTGGAGATGAGAGCAGTGCAGAATGCCCTACAATCCTTCAAGCCACACATACTTAGGAAGGACATTCTGATCAGGTCAGACAACAGAGCAACAGTGTCTTACTTAGCCAGACAAGGAGGCACAAAGAGTGTCAGACTGCAAAAATAAACCTGCATGATCAGGGTATGGACACAAAACATCTAAAATACATAACTGCGATACACCTGGTGGGAAAATAGAACACAATGGCAAACTGGCTCTGCAGGAAACAGATATATCCTGGAGAATGCAGCTACATCCAGAGATATTTCAACGGGTACAAAAGAAATGGGGCAAGATTGCCATGGACCTAATTGCAACCAGCAAGAAGAGACAACCTGAGAAGTTCTTCTCACGATTCAAAGAACCACAATTGATGGGAATCGATGTGCTGTCACTCCTATGGACCCATGATTACTTTATGTATTTCCCTCATTCCCACTAATAACACAAGTACTAGCCAAAGTCTGACAATCCAGGAGAGTGATAATTCTGTTTGCACCATACTGGCCCAGAAGAGCATCGTCCGCCTCAGTCGTAGCAATGGCAATAGACAGTTGCCAGCTGCCAATCAGACAAAACATACTGATACAGAGTCCAGTAATGCACCCCCAACTCAAACAACCTCAAACATATGGCTTGGCTCCCAAAAAAGAGAGAGAGATTGTTAAACTCAGGTTACCATGAGTCCATCATAGAAACTATGCTGCAATTAAGGTGACGGTCCACAACATCAACATTCACCAGACAGTGGAGAATTTTTACCTCATGGTGCAAGTACAGGAGAAAACCACCTGAGTCAGTATCAATTGCAGACATACTACTTTGCCTCCAACAAGGACTAGAAAAAGGCATGTCACCGGCATTGCTGAGAGTCCAACTCTCAACTGTTGGAACTGCATTAGGTACCATAGATGGAAAAAGCCCAGGAACACATCCAGACATCATAAGATTCCTAAAAGCTGCTACAAATAACAGACCATGACCTAAACCAGGGGTGCCTCCATGGGATTTGACCCTGGTACTTAACGTGCTCACACAGTGGCCATTCAAGCCCATAACAAACATAGACATCTACTGGCTAGGTCTAAAAGCAGCATTTCTGGTGGAAGTATGTTCAGCTCACAGGCTAGGCAAACTATCATCCCGATCTTGCAAAGAACCTTTCACAACCTTCTCACTAGAAGGGGGTCACACTCAGAACAGTACCATCCTTCATCCCAAAGATAAACTCACCCTTTCACTTGAATCAAACTATTGAACTACCCACATTTTATGAGGAACATAAACACTCAAGAGAAAGAGCCCTGCACACACTAGATGTAAGAAGGGCACTGGTAACATACATAGAAAGAATGGCACCAGTGAGATGCACAGAAAGACAATTTGTAATCGCACAGGATAACAAGAAGGGTATGGCAGCAGCAGCAAAAGGGACTATTGCTTCATGGCTAATGAGGATCATTTTAGAGTCCCACAAGACTCAGAGCATGAACCCACCACATGGGGTCAAGGCACATTTCCCTAGGGCAGTGGCAGCCTCGTGGGCAGTGTGGAACTGTGCAGTGGCCCTAGAGATATGTGCAGCTGCTACTTGGTCAACAATTCACACTTTTACAAGACATTACAGCCTCAAAACTGTACTCCCCAACAGGGCAGTCTTCTGGAGAAAAGTATTAATGACAGCAACCCTGTCTGACACTGAATCCAGTAGCTCCACCTCACTCTGTTGAAGTTGTACTGTTCATTACATACCCTAAGGTAAGAGGATGGGAGTGCCATGGATATATGTACTGCACAATGGTAGTTTACTCACCTGGTCAAGGTGATTGTGTGACTGTATATCCATGGCACTCCAGCCCACCCATAGGAGCACAGATACAGCATCAGCCAGTTGCTTAATCAGTAGCATGACAAACAATTTGAGGGAATAAAAGGAGATAAAATACACATAGGAATGCAGGGATTTATTTAACTCTAAAAATTGATTAGCGTTTTGCTCATAAAAGTCCTAAATCTTTGTGAAAATACATAGCTCTTGCCTCACTGTGTTTAACACTGTGTGCACAGAGGTTCTTTGTCTTTTAAATAGTTTTTTATTTTAATGGGTTCACCACAACATATCCAAGACATACTGTCTTATGGTTGCTGGTCCATTCCGCTGGGGTGTCAAACAGAGAGGCATACTGATGAGTCCTGGTAGGATGAAACACGTGTCTATGTCATCTGTTAGCACCCTTTGCAAACTGTGTGAGAGCCTTTCGGCACCATGCAATTCTGCTTAAAGTTGAGCCAGCATAACATTCTGTGGTGATTTGCATATGCAGCCCATGATGCTTTGCATTGTGTGGGCATGTGATTTTGTATTTTCTTGAAACTTGGCTTCCAGCCAAATACCCTTTGGGTAACCTTGCCTCAGTGTTTGTGCACAGAGGTTCTTAATCTTTATTTATATATATATATATATATATATATATATATATATATGGTTTTGAGTTCTGATGTTTATTATAAAGAACAACTTCATTACTAAGGTAAGAAGCAACCTGGCTAAGCCATTTATTTATATCCTACAACAAAGCTCAAACAAGACCACACAGTATGTTTCTGCAGATATGCAACTGTTTAAAATTGCAAAACTGGCAGGCTTAGAAATGTGCTGACGCTTACTAACGTCAGTTGTCTACGAAAATGTTAGCTGAGAAATTGTCAGCACAGTATTCAAATTATGAACATTATTGCATTGTGCAACTATAGAGATTATTAGCTACCTGAACACCCCTGCTAGCGGTGCCAGGAACTAAAATAATGTGTGACCCACATAATTGAACACAGAATCTATGCAGTGATTTACATGAGGTAATATAATAAATAATCAACCTGGTTCCTGAGTTGTATTAATCACCAGCAAGAATCTGGTGACCCTACTAGCCTCACTAACTTGTAAAAAAGTACTCAAACTCAGTCAGAAAAGCTTGCTTGCACTGGAAAATGTTTCAAATGCCTGAGCTGGATTCAAACATTACTGGAGTTCAGTGGCACTAAATCAAAGCACCCGCATCCACCTTGTGCTATTTTCTGCATAAAAACAGTCCCACAGAGAAAAGGAAGTTCTATGGACCAAAATGGAGCCATCCAAATGTTTTTTTATGGCCCCAGTTTCTCAATCAACTGCTACTAGCAGCATGACCATCCCCCCTACTTCTTTCTAGTTTGCAAATCTCCTACTACATGAGATCTCCAAGCTGTCTGACTCTCAGCTCTCACAAGATTTCAGCCACCATCTTAGATTAGGATAAACAAATAAGATTTGACTAAATCCAGCATATCTTGCAGTGGACAATGGAGCTAGCAATTGCTACAGCTTCTCAGATCAAAGTCCCCTAACTTACTGACCATGAGAGAGAACTGAAGAAATAATGTTTTACAGAAAAAAAAAATGCTTCTGCCCAAAACTGTACCCTATTACAATAGCAGCCAACAATGCAGATGATCCCTCTCTTTACCACAGCCAAGGCAAAGGTCAACTAAAGCAGCCTGCCCCCCTCCCTGCGGCACATGCCTACTTTATCCCAGAGATAAACAAGACATACAAAAAGGGCCAAAAATGATACACAACACTGTACTATATTGGGTGAACATACAAGGAAGTTTGATTAAAATAACTATTTGGGAAATAGTGAACTTTAATAGTCATTCCTTTCACTAATATTCAGTTGCTTTTTCTCTCTTAAAGGCACAATCACATATTAATTAAGGAGCTGCTACTATGTACTGTGCGTGACAAATGTAATGCATATCAATGTGAATGCATGACTTGGTCCTATTAATTTAATAAGAAAGGGCCGGAACAAGATAATTTATCACATTTTTTCATTTTAAACGATGCTAACAGAGCCATGTATTATTTGAGATCTGTCTCAGATAAACAGATTCCACAGCCACAGTTACAGGAGCTCAGTACATCTGGGGCTACTACATAATTAAGGGCTCTCATACCTTACATGGGCATATTATCTGAGTTCCCCTACATGCTGTTCACAACAAGCATACCACCTTACTAAGACATCAGATGACCTAGAGCCTGGCCAGCGACTCCAGAGTCTATACTTTATTAAAAAAGCAAGTGGCCACTTTAGAACATCCAGAGTACCCTGCCAGCATCCCAGACTTCTAAAATACTAACTAATGTGCCACAGTTCCCCGTTACTAGCATAGCAGCACCTGAAGTTCTCACTCCAGACATCACTACACAACAGCCTCTGAAGCAATTTTTCAGTCCCTCTGTGCCTCACCTCAAAATGACATGATCTCTACACCTTTTTTATGGCACATTATGTCTTTTAAACTCACCACCTTCATCTATCAAAAGGTAGAGGAATCTCCTCTGTCATCTATCTGACCAAAACACCATAAACAAGTAGGTCTCATGAGGAGGAGGAGCACTGAGAAACTAACCTAACTTGCCTATACTTATCAGCAGCCACAAGAAAGAATATCACCAGGCTTACTGCTGTGATCTCAGAAAAGTTCTCCACTCACCCCTTACCCATGCAGGATTAAGGGTGTAGGTGGCTGCCGGACAGGAGATTGACTGAGAGTCACTGCTGCCATCTTGCAGACAGCGTAACTGTGCTCATAAACATTCAACCAGCACACAGCACATTTGTTAGAAGCACCAACTGATCTGCAACAGCAGACCACAATGTGAATACTTAAATGTAAGGGCAACATTTTGAAAATCAACTAACAATGGGGAAAATACATTGGGGGCAGCACCATTACCACAGCTGTGGGCAAGGCAGCGTAACACTGAGCCCCACACTCACTCTAATCACATTTAAAGGGACAGTGCACACTTTAATGCACAGGCTCAGCAATAGCATGTACAGTGCAGAACATTATTGATTACTGTGCAGGGGGAAGAAGAAGAAGAAAAAAAACTACACCCTCTCATTGTACTTTCTCAGCTTACTGCAGGGCCAAAACAAAGAGCCACAGCTGAACCAAGGTTGCAGCATACCCTACATCTCCAGCATATTTAACCAAATCTAGAGGCAACGGTAAAACTCATGTTTCAGTATGAGCCATACACACAGAAATCATAGGACAATTGCCACCATTCTGATTATTAGTTTGTGCTTATACCACTAGAATATACCAGGCAAAAAGTACAGAAAACTAATATATGATGTATAGCTTCTGAGTATATCACAACATCAGTTTACAAGGCTTGTAAGTAGAATAGTGCAAGTTACAAGTAAGGAGACTGACCACCTGGAAGCCCCCTGCTAGCGGTTCCATGAGCAAATGTCCATAAAGTATCCACTGGCCCTTATAATGTAAGGAAAATGACTACCTGGATACCCCTGCTAGCGGTTCCAGGAGCAAACATCCATAAAGTATTCACTGGCCCTTATAATACATAGATACATAGATACATAGACAGTGTCGGCAGATAAGGGCCTATGGCCCACCCAGTCTGCCCATTTGAGCTTGTAAGTTCAGTTTATGTTTTCCAAGAAGTCTGTTGCCCCTTACTCCTGACCTCCAGAATTCCTTTATGTCTATCCCATGCATTCTTAAATCTCGTGATTGTTTCAGCCCCCACCACTTCCTCTGGCAGGGTGCTCCACTTGTCCACCACCCATTCTGTGAAGAAATTCTTTCTCATGTTTCCTCTGAATCGTCCTCCCTCCAACTTCATCCCATGCCTTCTAGTCCTGGAACATCTTTTTCACTTAAAAATAGTGTATTCCTGCACCCTGTTCCTGCCTGTAAGATACTTGTATGTCTGTATCATACCCCCTCTCTCCCTCCTTTCCTCCAGGGAGTACATGTTCAGTTCCTTCAACCTGTCCTCATAGGATTTGTGATGCAATCCATGCACCATCTTTGTTGCCCTCTTCTGAACCTTCTCTATCCTGTCTATGTCCTTACATAGGTAATATCTCAGAACTGTACACTGTACTCCAGGTGGGGCCTCACTAGTGTCTTGTATAGTGGAATTATGACCTCCCTTTTCCTGCTGGTGATGCCCCTGCCTATGCATCCTGCATCCTTTTGCTTTACCTGCTGCCTTGTCACACTGTTTCCTGCCTTGAGGTCATCAGAGATGACAACCCCAAGATCCCTTTCCTGCTTGGTGCATGCTATATCCTCACCCCCAACTGACATATTGTGCCAGGATTTTGTCCCCATATGCACTATCTTGCACTTCTTTGCATTGAATTTCAACTGCCAAACCCTGACCATTCTTCAAGTTTCTGGGTCCTTCTCACTCTGTCTACACCCTCTGGTGTGTCTACTCTGTTACAGAGCTTTGTGTCATCAGCTAACAGTGAAATTCTGCCTTCTAGGTCCCTGCGCAATGTCACTGATGAAGATATTGAATAGGACCGGTCCCAGCACCCTATCCCTGTGGTGACCCCACTGGTCACTCTTCCTCTGTGGAGTGACAGCCATTTACCACCACCCTCTGTGTCCTGCCGCCCAGCCAGTTACCTACCCACCACACTACTGTCCTGCCCACACCCATATTCCCCAGTTTGTGCAATAGTCTTCTATGTGGCACAGTGTCAAAGGCCTTGCTGAAGTCCAGATAGGCCATGTCCACTGCCTCCTCTGATCCACCTCCCTAGTCACCCAGTCAAAATTAATGAGGTTGGTCTGACATGACCTCCCTGGTGAAACCATACTGCCTTGGGTCCTGTAGTCCACTGACAACCAGATGTTCCACCAATCTCTCCTTCAGTAGTGCTTCCATGGTCTTCCCCACTACCGAGGTGAGGCTGACTGGTCTGTAGTTCCCTGCTTCCTCTTTGTTCCCACTTTTGTATAAGGGGACTACATCTGCTATCGTCCAGTCTTTGGGTGCCTCCCCTATTTCCAGTGATCGGCTAAACAGGATAGACAGAGGTTCAGCCACCACCTCTCTTAGTTCTTTAAGGACCCTTAGGTATACCCCATCTGGCCCCATTGCTTTATCAACTCTTATTACTTCCAGTTCCTTCAGGACCCTTTCTCATGTAAAGGGACTTGCGTCCATTTCTGCACCATTCTCACCCCTTGTACTCCCTTCAGACCCATTACCCACTCCTCTCTTCCTCAGTAAAGACTGGTAGAAATACCTATTCAATATGTCAGCTTTACTGTTGTCATCCTCCACACAGCCCCCATCCTCCCCTTCAGTCTCACTATCCCTTCTTTGCCTTTCTTTTTCATTATGTACCTATAAAGGTTTTGTCCCTCTACCCACTGATTTTGCAATGTGTTCTTCTGTCTGAGCTTTGGCTTCCCTTACTGACCTCCCTGCCTCCCTTTGCTTCTCCTGGTACTTCTCCCTATCCCCTTCTGCCTTTGTCTTTTTGTATTGCCTGAATGCAATCGTTTTGGCTGTCACTTTCTTTGCTACCTCTTTGGAAAACCATAATGGTCTCCTCTTCCTTTTCCTCTTGCTAACCTGCTTAATACATAATTCTGTTGCTCTTGTAATCCCCATTTTAAATACTGCCCACTGTTCCTCAACCCCTGATTCCTGCCCCATTCCCCTTAATGCCTCTTTCAAGTATCTCCCCATTTTCTCAAAGTCTGCCCCCCTAAAATCCAGGATACGTGTTTTTGTGTGGTTTGGTTCTGCTCTTTCTGTGATTTCAAACCACAGTGACTAATAATAATAATAATAAATAATGAATAATGAATAATGTAAGGAGACTTGACTACCTGGATACCCCGCTAGCGGTTCCAGCAGCAAATGTCCATAAAGTATCCACTGGACCTTATAATGTAAGGCGATTTGACTACCTGGATACCCCTGCTAGTGGTTCCAGGAGCAAACGTCCATAAAGTTTCCACTGGGCCTTATAATGTAAGGAGATTTGACTACCTGGATACCCCTGCTAGCAGTCCCAGGAGCAAACATCCATAAAGTATCCACTGGGCCTTATAATGTAAGGAGACTGACTAACTGGATACTCCTGCTATTGGTTACAGGAGCAAACGCTTCCAAAAAAAAAAAAACTCATCAAATACCCATACAAGGAGAGAAAGGCAAATACCAACCTGGCACGCCTTAGAGCAGTGTCTCAGTGCAGGACAGTGGCTTTACTTCCATTCCAGGTATCCAAGTCTCTGTGGTATGTCACTATTCAAATGGCCTCTAACTTCATGGTGGAACCTGTCTGAAATGCAGCTTTCCGCAACCTCAATGCTACTGGTATACCCCATACAGGGTATTTAAGGCTGCAGACCAACATGGAGCCAACCAAAATGTTTTTTGATGGTCCCCAGTTTAGTAGAAATGCCCAAATGACTCGCTCCTTTTCTCCTCATCCCTTTTGATCTGAGATCTCACTCAACATAGAGCTAAACACCGCAGCAGATTGGCTCAGGTGACAAATGATATACCTAGGAGAGTGGATGCTTCAACCAAAGATTTTTCATATCCATCAACAACCGTTGTGGCCCAGTGGAGTTAGATCTAATCGCATCCCACAAAAACAACCAGCGCCCCAGGTTCTACTCCTGGTTTCAAGATCACAAAGCCATGGTACTGGACATGCTCTCAGTGATGTGGAACTTCCACATTACCTACATATTCCTGCCCCATCCTTTGATTCCCCAGGTCCTAATAAAGATATGCAGGACCAGATCGAGGGTGACCCTCATTGCACCTTACTGGCCAGGAGAAGCTGGTTCACCACCATTGTGGCGATGGCACTAGATCACTCATGGATCCTTCCCTACAGACATGACATGCTCAGTCAGGGCCCGATCTATCACCCCAACCCAACAAGCCTTAAGCTAATGGCCTGGCTCCTGAAAGGGAGAGATTGTTAAGGGCAGGCTACCACCCCTTGGTCATCAACACCATGGTGAACTCCAGAAGGAACTCCACAACCCTGACATACCAAAGACTCTGGAAGAATTTTCAGAAGTAGTGCATGAATAAAGGGGTGGACCCGTTGACCGCATCAGTGCCACATATTCTACTTTTCTTGCAAGAAGGGCTGGATAAGGGCTTATCTCCAGCATTCTTATGAGTTCAGGTAGCTGCAGTTAGGGCGACCAGGGGCCCCATGGAGGGAACAACTCTGGGAGCACACAGAGATATCATAACATTCCATAAGACAACAAACAATATCCGTCCAAAAGTCAAGCAGTGGACCATGCCATGAGACCTGACCCTAGTACTCAAGGCAATGATGACCACACCTTTTGAACCATTAGACATTGTATCTTTACAATGTTTAACACTAAAGACTGTTCTTCTGGTCACTATCTCCTCAACTAGGCGTATCAGTGAATTGCAAGCATTTTCATGTAGAACAACATTCCTCATGTTCCAAAAGTCAAGATCACATTCAGACCAATTCCATCTTTCATACCTATGGTTCACACAACATTTCATGCAAACCAAAACATCGGCATCCCAGCAGAGATGCCGGCAGAAGAAGTGGACCAAGAACCACAACTCAAACTACTAAGAATGAGGAGGTTATTACAGACATATCTCACCAGAGCAGAGGACATCAGAAAAACAGATCAACTTTTTGGTTTTTTACACAGGGACACAGGAAGGGACAGGTGGTGACTAGGTCCACCATAGCCACCTGGCTTAAGTCTGCAATCACCGAAGCATGTAAGGCGATGAATCTAGATCCCCCCACAGGTGTTAAAGCCCATTCCACTAGGGCTATAGCCACTTCATGGGCAGAAAGAAACATGGCATCAGTAGATGAGATTTGTGCAGCTGCCACTTGGGCATCCCCACACCCATTCACTAGACACTATAGGGTAGACATGTCTAGGGAGGCCAGAAACAACTTCCTAGGGCAGTACTACTAGCCACTAAGGCAGACACGAAGATAAATATGGACTGACTATCCACCCTATTGCCAGGTGCTCCTACTTAAATCATTACCCAGGTGTAAGGAAGGTGGAGTGCCTCAGAGATTATCCCCCACAGCAGTAGTTTACTCACCTGGTAAAGGTAATTGTGGGGGTATACATCTCTGAGGCACTCCACAATCCACCCTGATAGTCAGAACAATTTGAATGGCGTTAAATGCATATAGTTTTCCACCAGCATGCCGTATGGGCGGACTTACATTAGTGTGTATAAAATAGGTAATAAATGGACTGCCTGTCCAGTTTTTTTCTTGATAACCATAACAGTTGTGTGATCTCTTTTGCGCATTGATGATATGGTCATGTTTAATTGATGTTACAGAAATAGGGAGGAATAACGGGTCATCAGACCAACAAGTTCTTTTAATAGGTACAGCTTTGGAAGACATTGAACTGATACAGGAAGGGAAACATCACAGGGAAGAGGGGACAGACTTTCTTCTTGAAAGTCACATGTGCATCAGCAACCTTTCAGGTGGACACAATACCCAGGGGTAAGGAAGGTGGAGTGCCTCAGAGATGTAAACCCCTACAATCACCTTTACCAGGTGAGTAAACTACTATTACAGCAGAGAAGGTTATTGTTCAAAGGGGACACCCATCTGTATCTGGACATCTGTGAGCCTTGTGAGCCAGCCAAAGTACTGATGTTTTTGAGTGGGCAGCACTGAGAAAAGAGATTGTGAACAGGAACTGGAAACTGAGGCTGGTAGAAAAATTCAAGACACAGTACTGGAAAAGTTCAAGAAAAAATCAGAGAAACAAGTGTCAGAAAGCAATGCTGGACAGAGAGTGGTTTTAAAGGGAGCTGTGAATTTTATTTTATGTTCTGGCAGTTTAATTTTCAAAGTGTGAGTCTTAGGAGCCAAAGAGAGTGTAAAAGGGGCCAAAAGGCAGAGAAAATGTCATGGGAGAGTGCAAGAGGAGGGAGTGCAGGCAATAGGGACAATTGCATTTTTTTAATTGTTTGTTTACTGCAAGTGTACTTTTTCCTAAAAAAAGGCCCTTTCCTCTCTTGTACTTTACACACTGTGCTTTTCACATTTCACTTGCTTCTGTTCTATTCCTTAGACCAAAAGTGCACAGACCCTCCGGCAGACTTCCTGGAAAATGGAGTCTTTTAGGAAAAAGTACACTTTCAGTAAACAGACAATTTAAAAGGTTTGGAGGTTTTGTCAACAAAGTTTGGAAAGTTTACCATAACTGAAGAGGGAAATAATTGTGACACTGAACCCAACGTTACCAGGGAGGTGGTACCATTTAAATACTTAATTAATCTTGTTAAACACTGTGGCCTGATGAAGTGGCCTGAGAAGATTTTTTGTGTAGAGTTTGTCCTCATCATTTTACACTGTTTTGGAAGCATTTGTCCACACCAGGATGATCCAAGCTATTTAATGGACTTTGATTCTCATTTAGAGAAGGGGCAACCTGAATTATTTAGTAAAAGATTTTCTGCTTACATCCCACCCCTCTGGAACACACTCCCAGTAAATCCTCAGGAGTGTATCTCACTAGGGTAGTTTAAAAGAGGACTCAAGGCCCACCTACTGAAGCTTAACCAATGCACTTGTCACCGTTGATATCTCAGCTTTGTACTCCTCGATCTAGATAAATTTATTTGTGAGTGTCTGTATCCACAGATGTATTAAGTGTATTAACAATTATTGTAAATTGTTGAATGTTGTTATGTAATAAACCATTGTATGTGATATGTTATACTGTGAACTACTGCTTTTGTTACTCTGCAAACTTTGTACTATCTGTAATTAATTCCAGGTTGCACCTGAAATAGGGACCGTTATGGACTCAATTGGCCCACCCAGTTACCAAAATTAAATAAATAAATACATATTGCAGAGAGAAACCAGAGCAAGCGTTGGCCTCACAGGTCAGGAATAACAGTATAACATTCTATTTTATTAACTGCACAGGTGAAGTTTAGTTGGTGGGGGGGGGATACAGCATAGACCAGGGTAGCTCTGCTCACAAGATGTCAGTTTTTTGCATCTTACTGTGGTCTGACAATGACTAATGGGGCAGTGCAGCACAGAAAAGGGTAGCTCTGCTCATAAGCTGTAACCTTATTGCACCTGACTGTGCTCCAACTCATGGGGGGATGTGGCACAGACAAGGGCAACTCTGCTCACTAGCTGTCAGCTTCTTATGCCTGGGTGCTTATGAAAATGCAGCTGAGCCTGTGGCTAAGTTCCCCTTCTGATAGAACATTGTAAATCCAGTGGCTACAGGGCTGAAGAAATAGTAACTCAAATTTGGGGAGGTAAGTCCATGGCTATGCCCCCCTCCTACCAGTAGTAATTTTACAGATGGTGGAAATTGGGATAAATGGATAGATTTCAGTCAGCTGAGCACTGATTCTAAGTCACCTCACCCACACTTAATGGCTGTCAGGTCAGCAAAGATGAGGGTGGAGAACGTTTAATATGGACTGGGCTAGGCACAAAACAAATCTAGTTAAAATCTGATGCTAAAGAATCATAATAATTAGTGAAATTAACATACACACAGATAAAAAAATCAGAATTAGTTTCCTTCCTCCCTGGACATGTTTCTTTTTTGTTTTCAGCTTGAGGGCAATCAGACAGTATGGAGACTACCCCAATCAAGGTCTGCAATACTTGTCGCCATGGGCATCTTGGAGAATGGGATCAGCTCTCTCATCTTTTAGTGACTTATCCCTCACACCCACACACCTATCTTTCTCTGCCTTATACACAGTTCCTACAAAGCGCATGCTGAGCTAGTTTAGGACGCGATTGTCACTATGTTCCCAAGAGGTTCCCTGCTCAGTCATGCCAGACACCTGCAGAGTTACTGGCCAAACCAATAGCATGGTTGAAATTTGCTAGTAAGTAAGTAAAGTAAATATTTATATAGTGCCTTTCCAAAACCAAGGTGCTTCACAATTAAAAGATACTGATAACACTCAGAACAAATGGGGAGCGAGTTTAAACAGTTATTTTGAAGCTCATGTCCCAGCTCCAACACATTCCTATGGCACAGCTGAAAAATACTTTCTGACTTGTCACAATAAGAAATTGCATACACCCTAAACAAAGTGTGCTTATAATCAATGATCCAAGGTAAGTTTAGGTTAAAGCATCAAAAGTCCTTAAGTGATTAAGATCAAAAGAAAAGCTTAAAAAACTTCCAGATACTGTAACTCACAATTTCAACACCTGTATTGAGATGGCTCCCCTCTGAATGTCATTACCAAATGTAAATACTTAGATTATGGTGAGACAGTCACTTTTTTCCTGCCACATCAGTGCCATCTACTGTATAGGAATGCCCTACCGATACTAGGGTTACTACTGTATATTGGAGAAAATCTTGTCCCTCCTTCTCTGTGCAACAGGAAATTGTAGCATATCTCTCAACTGTCCAATTTTCAGGGACATCCCTGATTTTGCCTCAAAAATTTTCTCCATCCCTCCTAAATTTGGGATTTCTGTTACTGAAGAATAGAGATTTAAAACATACAATAATGCCAAACATTAGTGTTGCAGTCTAGTTCTCCTTCAGAAAATGCATTTTACACTTAACCAAACATTATGTCATAACTGTTGGGCTGCTATTACTATTTCTTAAGATATGTCCCTGATTTTGCCCAACTTGTCCCTGATTTTTTTAAATCTTGTCCCTGATTTGCAGTGCAAGAGGTTAAGTAGCATGAATTGTAATAAATCTGACCCTTCATCATTTGATTAGGAAGATGTGGTCTATAGTGCCACCCCTAAGTCCACTCAGGCCCAACTGGACCCACTCTGCCACTCCTTCTTCCACTTTGCAATTAACTGTTGTCCTCACACTCCCTTTTGCTTTCTTGGTTCATCCCTGTCCCTCCCTTCCATCCATTGCAGGTGCATCTCACACTGTACCTGTCTCATCTGTAAATTCTTGCTTGGCTGCCTCTTCTGCTATGTAAGCAACAAGCCACAACAGGGTGTGGGTTACTATTCATGAAACGCACACCCATGTGCATCGTGAGGCATGAGGCACTTCTGCCAAGTACCTTCAATCACCTGGAAGTGTGGTCCAGGAATACTAACCCACACCCTGGAATTAACATAGAAACGTAGACTTTGACGGCAGATAAGGACCACTTGGCCCACCCAGTCTACCCATTTCCCTACCTACTGAATAAGCTGCAGATTCTAGTTAACCAACAGCTTACTTCAATCAATCAATCAATCAATCAATCAAATCTTTATTTATTCAGGCAAACATCATTGAGCACAGCTCATTTGCAAGATGGACCTGATAAGGTCAAGGTTCAATAATTTGTACATGTATAGGAAGATTTAAAACACGTATATACTTATATACAGTAATCAAGGTTCAATAATTGGTATATGTACATGAATAATTAAAACACTTATATACAGAAATCAAGAACAGAAATTGTTTAAACATAACAGGATATGGTAGGAACATATGAGATGCACTCTAGGTAAACCAGTATATACATATCAACATTGGCAGTAAACATGGCATACATTCAACATGATATACCCAAGATTCCAAAGATCCAAGGGAAGTCAATGTGGACAAAGAGAAATAGTGATTGGATGACTGAAAGAGGTGGTCATAGACTGAGACAAGTGACATGGTAGGAAGAGTACGCATGACTAGAGCAGGGCTGGTGCTAGAACTGGGAGGTGAAGGCAGTGATAAGGGCTAAGGTAGGAGCCTGGAGTTAATGGGAGAAGATTATAGCCAGGGGTGAGGTATCTGTGGAGATGAATTCTAGGGAAGTGAATTGCCATGATGTGATGGCAGCCTGAGAGGGGGAAGGAAAGGACTGTGAATAAACTAGAACTTGTGGAAGCAATTGCATTTTTCAGGGAAGAGACTTAGGTATAGATGCTTGAAGGATGCTAAGGATACCTGGTTGATCAGCTTCAAGGACTTTTGAATCGTGTTCCATGATATAGCTAGATTATAGCTGATAGCAGATCTCCCGTGCCGGGTGTTGACTTTAGGCACTTTGAGCATAATGAAATTGTAGCTTCTTAGGGCGTAGGTGCCAGCTGTGGCCTGTGTGAAGCAGTCTAATATATAGTTTGGAAGCATGTTAGTCAAAATTCTGTATGTCCACACTGCAGCATTTCTGTTTCTTCTGAGATGTAGAGATGTCCAACCGACTGCAGCATAGAGAGAGCAATGGTGAGTGTTAAATGGTAGATCTGTTATGAACCTCAGAGCTCTGTGGTATAGTATATCCAATTTGCATAGGTAGGAGATAGGGCAGTGACTATAGAGGAAGTCTGCATAGTCAATTACTGAGAGAAATGTGGCCTGGACCAACCTCATTTTGGAATCTCTGTTTAGAAAGTGCTTTATTCTAAAAAATAGACCAAGCCTCTGGCGAAGCTTTTTTAAAAGTTCTTCAATATGAACTGTGTAGTCAAGTTTGCTATCTATCCACACCCCAAATACTTGAATTTTCTACATAATCAAGGCTTTCTGAGATAGTGGATAGCTGGGGAGATTGTTTAGTAATGAGGATTTGTATGGCTTTGGGTGAGAAAAACATTGCTTTTGTTTCCTTTGCATTTAAAAAAGCTTTTTCCAATAATTGATGTTGTAGTATAGAGCATTCTGTTTGTAGACCTTCTACAAGCTGTAGCAGGCGATGGCAAGCTGACATATAAAACAGTGTCATCTGCGAACAAGTGTACAGTGGCTTTGGTAAGATTCGAATCAATATTGTTAATATAAATGGCGAAAGGATAGGGCCCAGGATAGATCCTTGTGGAACTCCTCATAGAAGTGATTTTAGTGGAGATAGGTCTCCTTCAGCTTTCACTTGCTCTGTTCTTCCTGTTAGGTAACACCTGAACCATGTAAGGGAGGATGGATCCAAGCCTATGGAGTGCAAGGAAGAGAGTAGCAGCTCATGGTCCACCGTATCAAATGCCTTGCTTAGATCATGTAATACAGCACAAAAGCTATTCTTTTTATCCAGTTCGGTTTGCCAATCATTTGTAACTTTAGCCAGTGCAGAAATAGTACTATGCTTAGACCGAAACCCGGATAGTGCTGGATTTAAAAGATTAGATTCTTCAAGGTAATCTCTTAATTGGATGCTTACCAGTTTTTCTAGCAGCTTAGATAGTACTGGAAGGATAGAGATTGGCCTATAGTTGCTAAGGTCCATGGGTCCCCTGATTTCAGTAGAGGGAAAACTTGGGCTGTTTTCCAAGTTGCAGGAATAGAACCAGATTTTAAGGACAAGTTAAAAGGTGTGTTAAAGGAACTGCAAGTGCATGCATTGCAATCTTTAAAGTAGGGGTCAAGGAGTCAGCACCTGCATTTTTTATATCCATCTGCAGTTAGATCCTCCACTTGTTTCAACAGAGTCGGTTTGAAGAAGAAGGAGGATTCAGCTAACTGAGATCCTGTATACTGGGAGCTTAAGTGAGCACGTAGCAGATTGGCTGGAGAGGTATCAAATGCAAGGCCAGCGGTTGTAAAATGATTATTGAATGCATCCAGTATTTCCATTCTGTCCAAGATTGTCACCTTGTTGTGATGCATTTGAGATCTTGTCCCGTTATGCCCTTAATAGTGCTCCAGAACCTGGCAGGATTGTGGTATGAGGAGTCGAGTTCAGCCATGTAGTAGGCAGCCTTAGCATCCTGTACTTTCTTGGTACAGCTATTCCTGGCTTTCTTAAATATCAACCAGTCATTTGGGTTCTTAGTCTTCCTTGCCTTTTTCCAAAGCTTATCTCTCTCAAGCAGGGCTGATTTAAGGTCAGGTGAAAACCAACGACAAGATTTGTTTTAATTTGAACTCTAGTAATTGGTGCATGAGTGTTAAGGGCATCTAGTATTATGCTATTTAACACCTGATGAGCTTTTTCCACTGAGTCTGCTAGGTAGAACTCTTGCCATCTTGTAGAGTGATTTAGATCATGAAGATATGCCTCAGAGTTGAAAGTTTTCTTGGATCTCCTCAGTAGGAATTTAGCTGGGTGTGTTAGTTTACCGGATGACCTTATTCCAGCAATAAGGCAGTGGTCACTTATGTCACTGAACAGCACTCCAGCGTGCGTGAAGAGGTGGGGTTTGTTTACCAGCATGATGTCAAGTAATGTGCTGTTGCTCAGAATTTTTTTGTTGATTCTTGTTGGTTCATATATAAGTTGTGAAAAACCATATGTATCACAAAATGATACTAAAGGAGCTGCGGCCTTGGATAGCCAATTAAGGTTTAGATCACCTAGGATTATGTCTCTTCAGTATCCATCTTGATTTGATTCCCAGGTGGGCTAGAAGCTTATGATCCGCTGAAGGGGGCCTGTAGCAGCAACTAGCGAAATGCTGCAGTGTTGGAGAGAGCCACTTTGAGGGATAGACATTGAATTCTTTGGGCATAGATGTTGCATCTAAGCAAGTTACAGATATATTGGATTTGACATATATAGCAACTCCCCACCTTGTCTGGTGATCCGCTCTGAATATTTGATAATTGGGTAAGTTTATGTCTCTGTCTGCTGTATGGTCTGAGCCATGTCTCTGATAGCACAAGAAAGTCTGGCAAAGTATGGGCAACCCAGGATTGTATCAACGTGAGCTTTTTAGCAGACTGCAGGCATTGATATGTAGAAAGCTTAGACCTTTGGTCGAGGCTAAAGTCTGCTGGTGAGGTAATGCACTGTGGAGGTCCGGGGTTAATTTCCACATTTCCAACACAGATCAGGAAAAAAATTAAAAGTTTCATAAGGGCTTCAAGAGAGAAAATGAGGAGACTATCTTTGGTCCTCCTTTTTCTATTCAGGGGCTTCTGTTTTAAGATAAGCCAGTCAGGGTTATGGGTTCGTGCCAATACACTCAATAGCAATCTGGTGGTCAGGCATAATGGGGAACTGTATACCCAATAATGGGGTCCCGGCGATATGTTGATAGAGCAATTTGCATCCTACATGGAGGTTACCCACTGGTTAAATTGTGGCATAGGTAGTGCATAGATAAGGATCCAGTCCTTCTTTAATAATGGTGAAATAAGCGAGACTAGGAAGGTGGGACGTATTTTCAGTGTGACAGTGGCAGGAGGATGTCTTTTCCTGAACAACATGAAGAACATAGCCAGGAGTATCCAAAGGGATCCCCCCATTATGAAAGCAAGGCTGATGATTAAATGGAACTAGGAAACAACAGTGTAGTACAGGGAAAACAATAAATAAGGGTTGCTGATTTGGCAGTACAGCAGTGGCAATGAGACAGATTACTGGATAGCGTGCGTTGGGGGCAGGAATTGTAATTTGGCGGGAAAATGCCTATAAAAATAATATTCGAGGAGGGGGCAGGGCAGGTGGGCACAAATGTTGCAGCTTTCCTGTACCTTCCCTGGCTGTCCCTCCCGGTTTTCTGGTCCCTGAAGGCGGCTAGGCGGTTGCTACCCGCCCGCTGGCAGAGCGTAGCCCTGGCTCACAACGAGGGCTTCCAACAGGGAGCTTCGACTGGGAAGAGACAGAGGATGGCACAGGAGTTAATATTTAGGCAGGAACAAGCGTTTCTGCTGGAAGTCGAACTTAAGTTATCACAACAAAAGGCTGTGGGGGCTGGTAGCCACGTGGCGTCTGGCCCACTTTGAAGTTAACAACAGAATGCTGTAATCACTTAACCACAGTTACACTTAACAAAAGCCCAAGGATTTCACAAGTACATGAAAACAGCTCTTTTGGCAGGATTTAACAAATTAAACTTAACCCAACAACAGCTTTTGCCATGAAAAATCAAGCAATGCAAGTGAATGGAGTAAGGGGACCAATCGGCAGTGAGGCTGCAAAAATGATAATGCAGGCCATATTGCCAACGAGTGAGTACAGTGATTTATGTAGAAGACCAAGAATCCCTCTAGTGGCAGGTCTGTATAACCTGCTAATGGAAAAAAAAAAAGGTAGTTAGACTTATCGAAGCCAAGGCAGAGTGCTGCCACCCCCCCAATTGCCTTGTGTCTGTCCCATGCATGTTTGAATTCCCCCACTGTTTTAGCCTCAACAACCTCCCCAGGAAGGCAGTTCCATGCATCCACCACTCTCTCCATGAAAAAATATTTCCTCACATTACCCCTGAGTCATCTCCTCTCTGTCATTAAATTGTGTCCCCTGGTTCTTACGCATCTCTTTTTCTGAAAGATGCTACCCTCCTGGACTTTGTTGATTCCCTTGAGGTACCTGAACATTTCTATCATGTCTCCCCTGTCCCTCCTTTCATCAAGGGTTTACTTATTAAGCTCTCTCAGTCTCTCTTCATATGATTTCTGATGCAGACCCTGTACCATTTTAGTTGCCCTCCTCTGTACTGCTTCCATTCTGTCTATGTCCTTACGTACCTGTAGATGAGGTCTCCAAAACTGCACACAGTACTCCAGATGGGGTCTCACCAACTGTCTGTACAGAGGGATAGCCACTTCCCTTTTTCTACTTGTGATGCCCCTTCCTATGCATCCCAGTATCCCCCTTGCTCTCCTTACTGACTTCTCACATTGCTTACCCACCTTTAGATCATCTGATATGACTACCCCAAGTTCCATTACATTTTTTTTGTTGTTAGTACCTCCCCTGCTATTGTGTACGCTTCTCCTGGGTTTTTGTTTCCCAGGTGCATTACTTTGCACTTCTTTGCATTGAATCTAAGTTGCCATATGTCTGACCATTCCTCCAACCTTGCCAAGTCCTTCTCATCCTTTCTACACCCCTTGTGTATCAACTCTGTTACAGATCTTTGTATCATCTGCAAAGGCATACCTTTCCCTCCAGACCCTCTGCAATGTCACCTATAAAGATGGTAAAGAGGACTGGACCCGAGTACTGAGCCTGGTACTCCGCTAGTGACCCCCCTTTCTTCGGAATGTGTTCCACTCACTATTACCTTCTGTGTCCTGTTGTGCAGCCAGTTTGCAACCTAGGCTACCACCCTGGGACCCACTCCCAGGCTGGCTAACTTGATTATTAATCTTTTGTGTGGGACTGTGTCAAATGTCTTGCTAAAGTCTAGGTAGGCCATATCCACAGCCCATCTCTGGTCTATTACTTTGGTCACCCAGTCAAAGAAATCTATTAGATTCATCTGACATGATCTTCCTGCTGTAAATCCATGCTGCTTTGGGTCCTGTGCCCCACTGGCCTCTAGGTATTAAACAATTCTTTCTTTCAGAAGTGATTCCATCATTTTCCCTACCACTGAGGTCAAACGTATAGGTCTATAGTTTCCAGCTTCTGCCTTGCTCCCACTTTTGTGAAGGGGAATCACATCTGCCCTCCTCCAGCCCTCAGGTACCACCCCATCCTCCCATGATTTGTTAAATAGTGTGGCCAGTGGTGTCACTAGGTCCTCCCTTAGTTCTTTTAGGATTCTGGGGTGAATCCCATCAGGCCCCATTGCTTTGTCCACCTTGAGTTTTAAGAATTCTTTCAGGACTCTTTCTTCTGTAAATGGATTGGTGTCAACCCCTACCAGAATGCTTCTATTGTCTGGTTTAGGTAACTCCTCCTCATCTTCTTTTGTGAATACTGAGCAAAGTATTCATTCAATATCTCTGCCTTTTCACTGTCTCCCTCTGCCCACCTCCCTCTCCTTATTAATCTTACTATTCCTTCCTTAACCTTCTATGCTCCTAATGTACCTATAAAAGTGCTCTATCCTCTTAACTGACTTGCCTATTTTTTTCTCAGTTTGGGCTTTTGCTATTCTGACTGCCTTCCCCACTTCTTTCTGCTTTAATTGATACAGTTCCCTGTTGTGCTCCTTCTGTGATGCCTTATACTTTTTGAATGCAGCCTTTTTCTCCTTAACCTTCCCTGCCACCTCTTTTGAGAACCATAGTGGTTTTTTACTCCGCTTTGTTTTCTTTATCTGTTTCACACAAAGGCTTGCTGCTTCTATGATGGCAGTTTTAATTTTTCTCCATTGTTCTTTCACCCCTCCTTTTTGGCCATTTGCTAGTGTATTCCTCAGGTATTCACCCATTTTGCCAAAGTCAGCCCTTCTAAAGTCCAGCATGCTTGTTTTTGTATGGCTTTTCTCCCTGGTTGTGCTTATTGTGAAGCATACTGTGCAGTGTTCGCTTGTTCCCAGATGTCTACTGACTTCTAAATTTGTGATCCTCTCTCCATTTGAATAGATCCACTGTAGAAAAAAAAGTTAACGTTTTATAAAATTTCATAAAATAAAAGAAAATTGAAGGTGTTTTTCTTAATTTTTGACAACATTTTCAGAGAGACACTGATTTGTACATGTTCCAAGTTCTGGTTGGTAGAAAAAGTTCAAAGAAGTATGATTACTATTCCTGAACCACATGGCTTAGGAACCTTCTCCATCAATCAGGAAACATGATTTTTTATACCCGTTTTATAAAGTTCCTTAACTCTGTATTCAGTTCTCCGTTCCTTCTATTGTCTGCAGAATTCTGACTCCTCCTCACTCACCTGCTCTTACACCTCTGCTGGGCTGGTTGCCTTCTTTGTTTGGCTTCCCAGACTGTAGTCCTACTTCTCCTCCCTCCCCTCCATTTTGCCACTTCTGCTCCAAAAATTCTCCTCTGCAGTAATATCCCCATGTATGTTCCCATCACTAATCTATTGGCCCTTCCACTTTCATTACTAGTTACTGTACTTATTGCACAGTAGTCCGTACACAGTCTTTCTGCTGACTGGGAGTATAGCCTAAAGGTTAGGGTAATGAACTGTGAATGAGCTTGGTACAGCCAGCAGATCTGGGTTTGATTCCAATAACCTCCACTTGCATACTGTGTGACCCCAAGCGAGTCACTGAGCCTTCCCAGTGCTTCTGGTCATCCCTGAAAACAGGTATTGAGTCTTGTGGGCCTTACCCAGTCACCAAAGAATAAAAAGAAGAAGAAAAAACAAAAAAGTGCCTGTTGCCCAGGGCATTAATTATTTACTTACTTGGCTATGCATGCATGCTGTTTGGCTCATTGCATTGCTACTGGAATCTGCTTATTTATTTAGTTGCACAATACATGCTGTTTTACATACTGTTTTGCTACTGCAATCTAACAGTGATAATGTGACTGTTCCCTTACAAATATTTCTTTAGTCACACATACTGTTTAGCACATTGTATGGCTGCTGTAATCCAAGTATGATAAATCCCACTGCTGTTACATTTAGTTGATTCACTTCTTTTAAGGCTGCTTGGCATAGCCAGAAGCTTGTATTTTTTTTCTGTTCTATAACAATGATGGAGGTGGCCAAAACAAGAAAAGGAGAATCACCACATTTTGTTCCCTTCAAGAGATAGTAACTGAGCAACAGGAGATCTGGGTGCAGCTGTACCGCAGTGATATTGAAGCTGTAGCTGTCTACTGTATAACACTGCACTTCAGGAAGTTTATGAACTACTGTAGAGTTGCTTATTTTTGCTCTAATTATATTTTTGCTATATTTGTAAGACACTAGTCTCCTGCAGACACAAGTTACAGACAAGAAACAATACTTTAGTGCTAGCCAGTCCCTTCATGCTGCATTTGTAACAGCTGATCATACTGTATAGTGTGTTGCCACTACTGCATGCTCCCTAACACATTGCGCTTTACTCAGTTACTATTATTAACTATTCACAATGCTGCAAAAAAGCTGTTGCATGATTTATATAGAGAATACTGCCAGTGCAGGTGTGTGTTATGAGGATTCTTCACACACCCATGGTGTGTAATAATGCATAAACCTCAAGAGCGAAGCTTGAGGGGTTTATGAGATTATCATAAGCCAAGAGTATGTGAAAAATCCTCATAACACAAACCTTACAGAGGCATTATTTTTTATGATAACTGGTGCAAGTTTTCAAGAGGGTTTATGGCGCCACTGTATTTTTCATGGTTGATAGCAGTGACAGTGCAAAGACAAAACTGCTGTAATGACCCAGTATTGAGTTATTACAGCATTTACTTGTTTATTACAGCATTTAAAAGCAGTCTGCAGTGAGTTATTACAATGGGTCACCAGTTATTATACTACTATACACTACAGATACCAATCTGATCCCCCAGAATGCTGAAACCACATAACGTGAAAGAGAGCGAAAAGCAATGAATATGCCATAAGCTTATTTCTCTCCATAAATTTAATGTCTTGGGCTCGATTTTCAAAACCAAAATTTTGGTGCAAGGTGCCTGTGCCAAATGGCTTTGATGCAAGTGGCACTTTGCATCAAAGGTTGCAGCAATCCTGATTTTTGAACACAGGCTGTGTCAAAGGTAGGATACCATATGTCAAAGCCACCCTGAACCACCCTTGTAGCAAAAGCACCCTTGCGCCAGGGAGCAATGGAGCTTGCATCACAGAGGGGCTGCACCATCCCCTTATTTGTAATTACAGAAGCTCCACCATGGTTGCAAGAGAGTGCTCAGGTTAAACCAGATAGGAGCTGGTCTAAGGGCCCTGCACCATTGTCTGTCAGGGCAGCAAATGGAGGGGACTTTCAAGGTGGGACTGGGGGGCCAATGGAGCAATGGGGGTGCCATTAGGGGTGACAGGGGCATGGCAGCAGTGAGAGGGACCTAAGGAGGCACCTGGCAGAGGTGCCATACACAGTGGCACAGAGCTAATTGGTGGCAACAGCCCTGATAACTGCCTCACAGGACCCAGAGTCCCATACATGGCACAGGTGGCAGTGGGTGCATGCTGTGGGGTGCATGTGGTGGACAGGTACATGCCCTGGGCACCACAACATTCTTCTGGTACATAGCCCCTCACATGCAGCTGGCAAATGCCCAACTATCCTGCTAGGGACTGTGGTTCATGTGGGGCAGATGCCAGTGCTGTTGTCACCTGAGATCTGGGTCATGATGCTCCGGCCTTGCCAGCCCTCCTTCTCAGGCCAATTGGCTCTGCAACACTGCATATGGCACCTCTGCCAGTGTCTAGTCAGTGTCATCTCACTACTGCTGTGCCCCCATCATCTCCTATGCACCCTCACTGCTCTATCAGCCCCAAGTCCCCACCTTCCAGGCATATTAATCCCCCACCTCCACGGCTCATCTAGGCTTGCACCTGGTGGAGGGGCTTGATGAGACCCTCCATCAAGCCCTCTGGTGTGTCACATGTTTGGTGCAACCCTGCAGCTGCGGCAACTCTTGGGACTTTAGTGCGGGGACCCCCAGTTTTATAAAACAGGATATGGGGTCCCTGATGCACCCAGAGTTTGCCACAGCCATAGATTGGTGCAAATTGTGTCAATCCCAGGACTGTTTGAAAATCAAGCCCCCTATCCCCAAAACTGTGCATGACTTACACAAAATTGATCTCAATGCCTGCTGGTCTGTCTTCCCAAAAATTATGAAACCACATGTTGTGAGAGAGAATGAAATTCACACAACATCTCATCAGTAATACTATACTGTCTTTAGCTTGATTCTCTTTCTTTCATGAATGGTATGTTTTACCCCTGAACTGCACATTACTTACTGCACACAAATCATTCCTGCTACACTAATGTTGCTGATTCGAGCCCTAGAAATGCAGAAACCACATATGGTGAGAGAGAGATTTGCACAACATATCAGGTACTTATTCTCACTTCTCTTGTTACTCTCACCACTGTTCTAAGTGATATGCTGCTGCTGACAGTGTTTTAATTAGTTTGGATAGCCAAGGTATGGTATGGTATGGTATGGTATGGTACGGTACGGTATGATATGGTACGGAATGGTACGGTACAGTACAGTACAGTATGGTACGGTACGGTATGGTACAGTATGGTATGGTATGGTATGGGATACTGATATTGTGACCTTGTAAACTCTGCTTGACTTACAGTATGGATTGAATGGCAACAGTGTCTTGGTGCTAGTCAGTCCCCAAATGCTAAATGTGTAAAAACTGCAGTAGGTTTTGTTGCCATTGCTGTATTCTTACTAACTTATCCTAGCCACTCTCATTATTCAATTCATTTCAATTCAGTTTTATTACAGGATTGGTACCATTGAGAGGGCTCATTCACAAGGAGGTAGTGGTGTGACAAGACAATTACAAACAAGTGTGCATTCTACGGACATATAAATTAGCACATAGTATACAGTATTACAATGTAAAAGCACAGGGGACAAGAATAATAGACCACTATACAAGCTAATACATTGGTAGGATCTAACAAGCTAATGCATAGGAAATATCTAACTATAGGGGAACATACAATCTGTTGGGAATTTTCATTTACAATTCTGCTACAAATCAGATGAAGGAAAGACAGTTTAAGAGCATGGTGACAAGTGCAATAGATGTTACTGAGGATAGTTAGCAGATGGGTGGGGTGAGTTCAGGGCAGTAACGTTGGTGATATATGTGCAAAGAAAGGGGAAAAAGAAGATGGGGACAGGGTCTTTGAAGGATGGTGGTGGCAGATAGCTGGATGGTGGGCAAGCTAACAAGACTTCTGGTTACTTATTGGGACAATGGCATACTATCTTGAATGCATTTTTGGCCACAGTCTTGAAGCAATTTAGTGAAACAATCTTGGTTATCCTCAATGTATTTTGCAGGTGGTTCATAATGATGGAAGTATGTAACTAATAGCACCTCTACCCTGCTTGGTGTGTGTCCTGGGGACATCCAATAGGAGAAGGTCAGAGCTGTGCAGGGAATAGGTGCTGTGTGTTGTATGGACCGTAGAGCATATGTAATGAGGAAGCTTTCCCAACAGTACCTTCAGTGTCCATTGACCAATGTGCAACATACACTGGGTTGCTAGAGAGGTCCAGCCTACAGCAAAGTAAAGGGAACAATGGTGTATCTTGGGTGGTGCATTAAGCATGAAACATAGTGCCCGATGGTATAGGGTGTCTAATTTATGAGTGTGGATTGTGGCACTATAGTTGTAGATAATGTCACCATAGTCTAGTAGTGGCATAAACCAGTCTACATCTAGAGTGCAATGGAAACAGGGATCTGTTCCTGAATAGGAATCCCAGCCTAGCCTTTAGTTTTTTAGTTAGGCAATCAATGTGAGCAATGAAGGATAGTTTGGAATCCAACCAGATGCCCAGGTGATTGAATTGGTCCATGACCTCAAAGGTGTCCACAAATATAGTTGTGATGAGTAGGACTGGTTTCTTGTTAGTGAGAGAGAAGGCCACATGTGTTGAAGTGAATAGCTTCACTTTTGTCTTTTTTGGCATTTAAGAGGAATTTTGAGCTGGCCAGATTTGGTTAAAATCAGCTTGTAGTTCAGCGCAAGCTTCACGCATTGATGGCTTGGATGTGTACAGAACCGTATCATCTGCAAAGAAGTGCAGTTTTGAGTTTTGAATATTTCTATCTCACAAGTTAAAGTAAATGGTGAAGAGGAGGGGACCCAAGATGGATCCCTGAGGAACTCCTCAGGTGATTGGCACTGAATCCAAGATGTCACTGTCTGCTTTTATTCTTTGCAACCTACCTGAGAGATAGCTGGAAAACCATCGTACAATAATGTCATGCATTCCCTGGGATGAGAGGCAGTGCAAGAGGATGCTATGATCCACCATGTCAAATTCCTTACTTAGCTCGAGGAACATGGCACAAGTGGATTGCTAATTATCAATGGCAGAGAACCTGTCATTAGTCACTTTTGCCAAAGCCGAGATAGTACTGTGTTTCTGCCTGAACCTGGATTGCAAAGGGTTAAGGAGATTGGTGTTCTCTAGGAAATGTTTTATTTGTGAGTGAATTAGTTTCTTCAGTAGTTTTGACAGGACTGGCAAAATGGAGATTAGTCTATAGTTGTTAAAATCGCTTCGATCACCATACTTAAATAAGTGGAGAACATGTGCAGTTTTACAGCTGGGTGAACAGTGGCGGTAGAGATGGATAGATTAAAAATGTGCCAATAACAGATGACTTCCGCTTTTTAGAACAAACTCTTTGATACTGTCGGCACTAGCCCCCTTTCTAGTATCTAGCCTGTTTAGAAAATGTTCAACATCTTTTAGTTATTCTACCGTATAAATAGCTCCATGCTGTGAAAAAGCTGTTGTATGATGGCCTGAAAGAGAATGGTAAACAGTTGGTCAGAGCAAACAGTTTATCGGTGCAAGTCCAGAATTTAATTTGTTCTAATAGGTTGGATGCCTCCAGCCTATGAAATAAATGTAGCACAAAACTAAGTTGTTTTACGATACTGGCAGCACAAATGTTGCCGAGAACTGTAGTTCTCTCTGTGCAAGCAATGAAGTAGTGTTAGTGGGGGACTAAAATTTCCATATTGCAATGTGGTGCTACCACTTTTTCTGACTGCATAGTGAGAGCTATGCTGATGTCTTGCTGATATATACAGAGAAGGGGATCTAGGGGCATGGCCATGGTTGGATACTGAATGCACCATAGCTGTCTCCTTACACCAAGTGGAGTCTAAGCACATCTCTCAGAATGCTCTCCATTCACTACAGTGAGCATCCTTCCTTCCTCCCCAACCCCCACCCCACTGCACTATTTTCTTGCTCCCCACAGGTTTTTTTCAAGGTGGTACAGTGCCTTAACAATAAAAGAAGCAGTAACTCAGTTGTTCACTATGAGTAGGGATGACTTGCTTTAGGTAAAAGACAGGAACAAGAAGGACATGTCACTGTGTAACTTCATCACTATACATAGTGATGAGTCGTAACAACTACAAAATATCCTCCAGAAAAACTGGCTAATCTTGGGAACAGATGAAAGATTAAAGAAATATCTTACCAAATAAACCAAATTTTATGTTCAGGAGAGTGCAAAATGTGAGAAATTAAGTGGTGAGGTCAATGAATGAACCTGAACAACAAGAACTGGAATCGTTATGGTCGATTCTACCACTGGTGGGTAATGCCATGTATGAATGATATAAATACTGTGACTATATAAGACAGTGTAAACGTGTAAAACATCCTAAAAATTTTGAACAATTTCAAATGAAATAATTGATAATATGTGATACTATAGCTGTAGTATGTGTTTACAAGTGTAGCCAAACCCATACAAAATTTGAAGAACATCTTATAGTGAGACAGAATGGATATACCTTGCATACAATTGTCAGACATGTGGAGAGAAAACATTTGAAAGAACACACTATTCCTTTTGTGGGCTTGGAAAAGGTTACAATGTTGCTTGCGGTGGGGACTTAGATATGAAAATAAATAAATGGGAGATATACTGGATTTTTAGGTTAAAAGCAAGGTACTCTCCAGGATTGAATGATAACATTGAATTGACATATTTTCTGTGAAATGGTAAATATGACCTATGGATGTGCAGTTGTTCAGTCCCATTCATTCATTACATGAACTATGCTCACTTTGGCAACAGAATGGGACCTCTGAGCAGAGGCATGTCATGGTAATGCTATTAATAGATATTATATTTAGTTACTTACTACATATTACACATTTTAAGGTAACAATGAGACAACAGAGAGAATTGTTATATGCTATAGTATACACTTTGGATTGTACTGCACATCGAAATAATTTTCCAGAAACTAAAATAACCATTGTGCGATGACAGCAACCTAATAATCCAGTAAGGCACCTTGGCATGTGTCTGGTCTATGAGATGAGAAATGGAAGAATAAGGAAAATAGATTTCAGTACTGGAACAGGAAAGTAGATAATATCTGCCATTACCATTACACATTGTTGCAATGCAGCATTAGATCCAGTTTACTTTGTAGGATATTCAGGTTTCAGATGTATTCACATTTGAGTAAACATTTTTTTGCAGTTGCTTATATATAGTAGATTGCTATTATCCTGACCATCATAGGGTCTCATTCATGCATTTGTAACCACCCAGTCCCCTGAAGTTACTAGAATCCCCTCAGTAACAGTGCTAGGCAGGGAGAGGCAGCTGGTGATTAACTAGTTAAATGTTTTTTCACCTGCTCACTCTTCTGTTTACTTGGCTTCAGCTGAGATAGAAGTGATGAGCTAATTTGGAGCTCTTGCAGCAGTATAGCCCTTATGCCAGCTGTTGAGAATAGAGTTAGAATGTTGAGATGGGAGTCAGTGTGAGTTACAGTTTGAAGTTGGAGGAGTGAGAACTGCTCAGCAGTGGGCTCTGAGTTGAGAGCCCTTAATTCTCACCCTAGTTCTGGTATTTTCCAGCTTGCCAAGAGATGTGGTGGAGACCTTTTCTACAGCAGTATTTCCTGATTTTCATCCCTGGAGGAGTGAAAAGGATTGCTAGTGGATGGATCCAAGGGATAATCCTCTTTTTGGTCCAGGATGTTTTAAAGCTGCCTGAAATGTCTAACAGTGAGTGATTCTGACTTTTGGCTACAGAAAGCAAGCACCTGTTCTGTTGTGTTCCATGCCCAAAGGGAAGGCACAATTTCTGTTTCTGTAAGTACAGGCATGCAAGACTGTCTTTGAAGTAAGGTTGGCTGAGGTGCGTGATATCCAGAGGTATGGCTATACCACACTGTTTGGGACTTTTCACCTTTACACTACTGAGGTGGTGAATTTGAATTCTGAATGCCAGTTTCATTCAAAAAGCAATTCAAAAGATTTCCAAATGTTTAATGTGTAACTCTGAATGAATGGCTGGGTATGGATTTGGGAGCAAAGGGTGGGCAGAACCCCATCTGTAGTAACCCGTTCAGGACTAACAGGTTCAGTAAGGGCACCTGGTTACTTTAGACAAATGGCCAAATGTCTAAAAAGAATATTTTTAACCCCCTGGAGTGGGTTACAGTTTCTTCTCTGGTTATGAAGAACGGTGCTATTTGTTAACAAATGTGTTTTCAGTTGTGGCCAGTTCCACTGGAAGCGATGTTCTATGTCCTACGACATGTGGGAATACAAGTCTAAGTTGTTCTATGTTCTATGACATGTAGGAATACAAGTGCAAGTGCCCTATATCCTACTGCAGTGGGAATACAAAGAGTTTCTGTCAGATACATTTCGATTTGTTGCTCTGCAAGTTCCTAGTGCCAAGATGTGTAAACCTTGGGGGTCCACCCTTGCTTTGAAGAACAGCTTTTGGAATAAAGTCATACTCTAGAACCCCAACTATGGCCTGGACAGTTAACGTTATTGCTTCCTGTGTGGAGTTACTGGGTACCCCTCCAGAGGATAGGCCTAGCATATGTCTAGCAAAAAATCTCTCCCCAGGACCTGGGTTTGTAAACACCAAATAGGTTATTGTTTTTGTACACCCCCACACCTTGATCTCTAGAAGAATGAGCCTGGTATACATTCCCAAAGCTAGGAGTGGTACCATTTCTAAATGTTCTAAGTCTGTGTCCAGTATAGATGCCAGGGGTGCTAACTGTGTAAAGTAGTGGGGGGGGGTTACACATTAGTTAGTTGTTGTTTTTTTTTTAAGTATAGATAGGTTCTTAGATTTAAAATGATAGATAGGGTCTTGGATATAAAATGATTGCATTGCTATATGTAATTTATAAAGGAGATATTCTTGGAATATTTATCAGTGTTCTCTGGAACCTTATATTGGAGTCTGTTTTTAAAGTATTTAATGGCATTCTGTTTACTGTCACTATAAAGCATTTTGTAGGAAAACTATGGTTATGCCTCTAAATTCCCAAGTACTTAAAGTAGAAATAGCAGCCCTTAACATGATCTGGACCACCAGACTTAAATACCTTGGAATCATCTTGGTGCCCTCAGGTTTCTCTTGAAAAAGCTCAACTTAGATAATCTTCCTCGAACTATTCAACAAGATTTAGATAGATGGTCTCTACTTTATCTTTCCCCTTCAAGGACTAATTAATGTTATTAAAATGAATGTACTGCCCAGATTGTTTTACCCCCTCAATATGCTGAATATTCACCTCCCCTTAACTTGGTTCCATAAAATCCAAAGTGTGATTAACAAATTATTGTGGCATGGTAAACCCCAAGGAGATCTTATGCCTGTCTTTGTGCCCCAAAATCCACAGGTGACCTTAAGCTTCCAAATTTTTACCATTATTACTTGGCGAATCATATGGCCAAATACCTGCATTGGTCAACATCCCCTCTGAGCCGAGAGCAACCCCAATATGCTCCTCTATGGTTACAAATTGAAAGAAACATTATCAAAGGTTCCAGGCTGACAGCCACTAGCCTTTGGTATGTACTCCCTCACCAGCTGCCTGTTTCCCTGAGGTCCACGGTTATATTCACTTCAGTTAAAGTTCATGCTCAACTCTGTAGGACTCTTGGGGTCACTCAAACTAAAGATATCTCACAGCCATTGTTTATTAATCCCAATTTTAAAATAGGTAAGCACCTCCTCCCTCCATATACAGTGAATGTACCTTCACAGATCATGACTGAGGATCTTGTATCCCAGGGTAAGGTGTGCTTGGTTCCTGAAATATTGAAAAGACTCCATTTATTGCTGAAGCACTCCTTCTTTGGTTATCAAATTAGACATATGTTAACCACATGGTTCGGGTGGGGTCTGTGGGATATCAACCATGGAGCAACCTTTTTGGAATTTCAAGCCCTTGCCTGGCAGCCACACGCTGCCTCCTGCCTAGTCACAGCTTTATATAAAAAACTTTACCCTGATCGTGTAGAAAAATCCCACTATTAATTGGATACCTTCCCCAATAATAATTTTAATTGGGAACACTTATTGCAGAGTATCTACACCTATACTGCAAATGATAAGCTTCGCTTGACTCAGTATTATATATTACATGCCATACATTTCAGTCCTGCAAAGTTATACAGAATGGGGAAGCTACCAGAAGATACGTGTTTCAGGTGTGGACAGATGCAAGGCCCTCTGCTACATGTCTTACAGGAATGTCCTCTGGTTGCTTCCCTATGGTCTATAATTAAATATAAGGCAGATCCCTTATTAGGGTTACATGACTTATTTACCCTGCAAATTTGTCTGCTTGGAGACTACTCAACAGTGGATGTGAAAGAAAGAAGGTACTATATTAATCTAATATCACTTACGGTGAAAAGTCTAGTACTAAAGCACTGGAAAGACCAGCATGTTCTTACCTATCAGGAATGGATCAATGAACTGCTATATAACTTAAGGGTTGAGAAACTATTGCCACTCACAGAAACCTATTACTTGATACAATAAAAAGTGGGAGAAATTCCATACTCTATGGTCAATCGTTCCTGCATCTTAAAATAGGTGGAGAGGTTCCCCTCCTTTTATTAAGGTTAGAACACAGCCCTATGATTTAGTGTTATTACACAATCTATGGCTTTGGCTCTAGGGTGAGGGGTGGCTTTGTGGGAAGGGGGAGTTAAGGGGGGACTAGTTTGGGGGAGGGTGGTTTTAGTAGATTGTACGTTTGATGTGTATATACATTTTATATAATGTATCATCTTCTGTACTGTGTCGTGTTTTGGGTGAATATGTGAAAATTGAAAAAAGTATAGTTAATTAAAAAAAAAGCATTTTGCAGGAGCACTTTGGAATGTTATTTCTGTCACTACATAAGGACATGTTGCTGTGTCCTTTCATACTGTAATGAAGCACCCAACCCAATGGGGTGAAATATTGGTGTTGTAACCACCGGTATAGCATATGTGTAGTTGACTTGGTTGCCTGCTACTACCTTTGTACTGCCATTTTTGTGGCTGCATGGTGAGAGCTATACTGATGCCTTGCTGATGTATACAAAGAAGGGGGTTGGAGAGTGTGTGTGGCAGTGGCTGGATACTGAATGTACCACAGCTGTCTACTTATTGAGTGGAGTTGAAGCACATCTCTCTGTGTGTACTCTCCATTCACTGCAGTGTGCTTCCTTCCTCTCCACCTCTACACTATTTTGTTGCTCCCCACAATGAATCCAACTACTGCAGTCAGGTTCACTAGCAGAGCATTGCTACTGCAAATGTTCCACCATGATGGCACAGCTTGTAGTATCATAAATCCTGTATTTTGTTAATGGGAGGACATTGTGTGGTGTTTCTAAGTAAGCAATCATACTGCAATCTGTTTCTTCATTTCAGCAAAATAGAAAGCTAGTTAGAAATGTTTCCTGACTTCCGGTTCTGCCTCCAAGACATGAGGATGCAACTCACACAGCTTTGATACCAGGAGTTATAAAATCATCATTAATCATCAATGGACTTGCTGCTTTGTCCACTCAAAAACCTCTGGGAATCCAAAACAAACCCTAAGATGCCACCAAAAGTCTGACCCAAAGACACAATGTTGGACTATCTTAAGCTGCACACTACAACAGAGCTGCGGGAAACAAGGGCCCTAAGCAAAGGCCAGACAGCTTCAACAACCTCCATTAACAATTGTAGTGAAGAGGAAGGGGAAGAAAACTTCACTATAACCTCTAAGCGACTGTACACAGAGTAAAACAAATTCAGCCGAACAATGGAAAAAACTGTAACTATAGCTGATATGTCCAATGGACTGGCAGAGGTGACACAGAGAACCTCTGATTTGGAAAAAGGGCTGACAGACACCACAATACAAGTTGACAAACAAAACAAAGCCATCAGATACTTACTGAAGAGAGGAAGGGAGCTAGCAGACAAATTGGATGATTTAGAATTGTGCTCCCAGAGAGACAATTTAAGAATTTATGAGGTCCCTGAGAATTTAGAGTCAGGGAAAATGGAGACCTTCCTGGATACATTTCTAAAAGAGCTCCTTGGTCTGCCACAAGACATTCCACTGAACATTGTCCGCACCCATAAGGCTCTTGCCCAGAAGCCTTCAGTCCTAAAGGCACCACCATGGTCAATAGTGTTGTAACTGATAGACCACAGAACAAAGACAGCTATCCTGCAGGCGGCCTGGGCAAATAAAGAACTGATTTTTGGTGACTGGAGAATCTACTTGGAACATGATTACACTCTGGCCACCCAGCAAAAGTGGAGGATTCTTCTAGAAATTAAAAAAAATCCTGGCTGCGAAAGGGATGAAAATGTATCTCATCACCCAGCACAGATTAAAGTGTTCTTTTTTTTTTTTTTTTATCCTCCGAGGAGCCTGGCAGGTGGTTCTGGTCCCTCCCTCTGAGGGACTCGGTCTCAGGCCCCACCTTTTCCTGCCCTGACTATCCTCGGTGATCCCCCACAGGTTGCCCTGCCATGATAGGGGTGGGGAGAGGAGTGCCGGCTTCCCCCGCCCCGGCCCCAGAACACAAATCCAGATTCCAGGTGTTGGGACGGGTGCTGGCAGGGCCATCATGGAGTCTGCCAGCTCCATTTTCCTGGTTTTCTCCCTACCCCCTCCCCGCTGACTCATACATTGGCTCAAGCTTCCCAGCCTGTATGTCCCCTCAGCCATTGCTAGAGGGCAATCAACGAGCAGGACAGCTATCCCTCCCTTCCCAAAAGAGGACAGTAGTCCTCCGGATGCACAATGCTACAGGAGGCAGTATAGCATAGTGGTTTAAGGCTATGAGCTGCAAACCTGGCGACCTGGTTTTGAATCCTACAGCCCCCACTTGCATACTGTGTGACCCTGAGCAAGTCATGTAACTTCCTTGTGCTCCTAGGTCACACCTGTAAACAAGCTTTCAGCTTAGTGTGTCTCTCCTGGTTAGAAAAAAAAAACACAACAAACAATCCTCTCTCTCCCCTGCCACCCCCAGCAGCCTGGGTTCATTCTGGAATCTGGATCACCGGCATGATACGAGGTGTGGCATCCAGCGTCTCAACCCTCACTGCCACTGGGTCAGCTCAGATTAAAGTGCTCTTAAAGGAGGGCCCGGTCTTCTTCTGAACCCTGACTGTGGCAAAGGCAACCTTAGTGAAACCGGCATTCCCTAAGGCAGGGGTTCTCAAATGGTGAGGCCAGCCTCCTTGGGGAGGCCCCAGCCTGTTCCAAGGGAGGCTCAAGCAAGTCTTTAAAAAGTATTATATTTCAATTTTTAACTTTATAGATTTTGTGTGAAGTGATAAGGCAAACTGAAACAGGATAACAGTAGGTGAATTTATGTATTTATTCACACATCTGTGACCAGGGAAGGTACTGTACACTGAGCCATGGCTTATTTTAGGTGTACCCAGGGAGGGGTAGTGAGAGAATACAATTCAAAATGTAACCTCAGAACACTCAATCAATACAAAATGAATAAAAGTGCAAACAAATTAAGGACAATAAACTAACAATGTGAGGAACAATTGATCAATTAGACTGGCAGCAGAACTGTCTAAATACAAGAGTTAACCATACAGGTACTAAGAATAAGAGCAGGAGGGAGTAAAATGATCCCTGAGAAGTTGCTTAAGAGCAGGGTGAGAGGGGGAGAGGCAGAGGTTGGCAGGAAGGTTATTCCAGTAAGAAGGGAAATGGAAAAAGCAGTCTGACCAATGAAGATATGGCAGTAATGGGTAACAGTGGTTTGAGAGTCAAAATATTGGAGCAAGTAGGTTGTCCTGTTGGGGGAGGGGTTACAATAAGTGTGATAACATGAAAGCCAGCTATGCAAAGAGGTTTCAATTTATTCCTGATGTACCTGTGAAAAGTAGGCTATTTTTCTAAGGGGAGGCCCAAATATATTTCAGTATTTTGGGGGAGGCTCAACATCTTTTCCATGGATTAGGTTAAGCTCACTATGACAAAGTTTGAGAACTGTTGCCCTATGGCCATGCTGACTAATCCAGCTGCAGCATCCTCAGAGTATCTTACTCTGGAACATTCATGGCAACAGGTCAGCTATTCCCAGAAGAGAGGAAGAACATGCACAGTGACTGTTAACCAGGAGGGATAATCACAGACGGACACCCAGAAACCACCATAGCCAAAGCAGAGGTCCACGAAAGAGGTGACGGACTGAAAAGCTCTCCGGCATTACCTGCGCCGCATGGCCAGAGAACCCATGAAGACAATGAGATGAAAATGAAGGAAAGAGAACCACGTTAGTCTGGACAGCCTCATGAACTTCCTGGAGAGCCTGACTAACAGACTGATGCAGCGATATCCTTTTCAAATTCACAACGGAGCTGTAAAGTGACTATTTGAAGAATTGATTGAGGGGGCGGAGAGGGTGAGGGTAAGCCAGCAAGGCTGTGACCATATGGCTAAGAGTGGAGGGGGGGATCAGGATAAAGGAAAGGGAATTTGGGGGCAAATATAATGGTTTATAATCTAAAAGGGGTTAAAAAACCTGGATGTTTATTATTGTCTTCTCTCCCCCCACTACAGAGTGTGGTGGAACTGTGTCCGAAGTGTTGATCCGCCATCCAAAGGTCAGAGGAATGTGAGGGGCTACTCCAAGAGCAACGAGAGCTAGAAAGTGCTGCCACATACACAAGCAGACCTGGAACGTCTACAGGAGGTGTGCCAGCTCAAGAGTATATCCTCTTCTCCCAGGAGGTGAAGAGACAGCCGACTGTGAAATGACTCAGACTCACTGGTAATTCTGTGGCTGCAAGATAAGCACCACCAAATCCTTCACTAATTTAATCTAGAGAAGTCGGCTAGAGAGAACAGAAATTGTGGGCAGGTTAAAGCAGGCCCAGCCAGTGAAGATGACTGGTTGGTGGAGGGGGGAGTTGTTAGGCGGTGACGGCAGGTTTCCTTTCATGATGGCCTTCCGACCAGTAAGGCAAGAGCATATATAAAAGGGGAAAAGAGGCAATATGATGGTAGCACACCCCGGGAAGAGTCCGAGTGGTCAGGTACCAACAACAGCCCAAAGTCACGATTAAAGAAATGCCCCATCAAAAGCTTAAGGGAAGTATCAGGGTTCGAAGGACTGACATGCCCTTTCGGACAGTAATGTCCCATCAAAAGCTTAAGGGAAGTAACAGGGTTTGAAGGACTTACATGTCCCTTCGGACAGTAATCTATCAGGAAAAACTGGCAGGAGACCTCCAAAAAGGAGGGGAGGCAGATTAAGGAGCTGGGGTGTGCACGTCCAGAGGAAGTAAGAGCCAACTCAGGGCCTAGATATCAGGGGGCAATAGCCTTTGGCAGCTTTGGGACTAGTCATACCAGAAGGAGAGTGAGACACAGGGCTAGGATCAGAGACCCTCTGGCATGACAGGCCAAGGCAGAGCCACTAAGATGGAGGGAAACAACACAGGGCAGTGGACCTCAAAGACAGGATAGGAACAGATGGGTGGCAGGGAGGGAAGAACTCACTGAGAGAGGACAACAAAAGCAAACCAGAGGGAAAAAGGCACACCCCTACTGAACCAGGAGCTATTGCTAAGGGAAAGTAACAGAGACCCTTAAAAGATACCTACTGCTCTCTCCCCCCCCCCCCGCAACAACTTTCTCCCAGGATCAGAGGGAACAATTAGAGAGCTGTAAACCATAAATCAGATAGGAGACAAGGCCTAAGATGGAGAAACAGACACTCAGAGTGGGGAGACAGTGGCTCAAAAGTGCATGTTAGGTGCAAGGCGCTTATATAAGCAGCCGTATTCTATCAGGAAAAAACTTCTGAAGGTCCTGAAGGGTGCAAGATTAACAATGGAAGTATCCACGACTTGTATATAGTTAACTGCTATTGTATAAAGTTATCTGCCTTGCTCGGGCCAAAGGTGCTACTACATGAATTCCTAAGAGAAAGAAAAATTGTAATCAGGATACATGGCAACTGGTACCTTCGTAACTTACAATGTTAGGGGGATCAACAGTCCCATCAAAAGAACCAGAATTCTAAATGAATTGAAAAACCAGAGGGTGGAGGTAGCCTTTCTGCAGGAGACCCACCTATCCCCCACAGAGAGTGAGAAACTAAAGAGAGCGTGGGTTGGTCAGGTACACTACACTTCCTGTGAGGAAGATCCACATAGAAGAGGAGTGGCAATACTGATACACAAAAACTGCCCATTGGAGCTTAGTCACCTACAACAGGGCAGGGAAGGTTAATTTGTAATAGCTAAAGGTACGTACCGCTCAACCCCCTGCACACTACTTAACCTGTACGCCCCAAACCTGGAGAAAGAAAACATAGATTTCCTGAAGAAGATAATACTCCAAGCGGCCCCACCAGCAGGACAGTTATATGTGCTAGGAGGGGACTTTAACACCATGCTAAACCCTGCACTGGACAGATCAGGTAGACAGCCGACCTGGACATCTAGAAATCTTAATAGAGTAGTACAGGAACTTGGACTCATGAAGGTATGGATGTACTGCCATCCAAACATGCATGACTATACTAACATACTAATTGCCAGCAGATTAGGCCTTACGGTCTATCGAATCTGCTCAAACCTCAGATCCCTAGTTGGGTACCGAGGCCCTCCCCCACCGTGTGTTCCAGAAACCCTATTATCCATCCCAACCCCGGCCAGGCCATCATCTGATACATCCGCTTGTGTCTGTCCCACCTCTCTTGAAGCCTTCCACTGTGGATCTCTGAACCAGCTCGCCAGGCAGCATGTTCCAAGGATCCACCACCTCCCAGTGAAAACCTCCTCCTCTTCCCCTCACCCTTCCACCTTCCAACTTCAAACCATGCCCTCTGGTGATACCTCCCTGCTTTGGTCTAAAGATCCCTCCGTGTTTACCCTATTTATTCCCTTGAGGTACTTGAAGACCTCAGTCATGTCCCCTGCTCCTCCTCTCCTCCAATGAAAACAGGCAGAGCTCCTCAAGTCTGTCCTCATGCCAAATCCCCAGTCCTCATATCATCTTAGTTGCCCTCCTCTGTACCCTCTCCAGGAGCTGTATGTCCCACTTCAAGTGTGGTCTCCAGTACTGTACACAGTACTCAAGGTGTGGTCTAACCAATCCATTGTACAGTGGCAGAATCACTTCCTTGCTCCTAGAGATGATCCCCCTTACAATGCATCCCAACATCCTGTTTGCTTTGCTAGCCACTCTCCTGCACTGCTTGCAGTTATTCATACATGCATCCACCATGACCCCTAGGTTTTTTTCCCCTGTTGTGGCCTTCAGCGCCTCCCCTCCTAGGGTGTACCTGTGTTTAGGATTTCCCCACCCAAGATGTAACACCTTGCACTTGGTGATATTGAAATTTTAATTTCCATGCGTGAGCCCACCTTTCCATGGTGTCCAGGTCCCATTGCAGGGCCAACCTCCCCTTTTCCCCCTCAACTACTGCTCCCATCTTGGAGTCATCAGCAAAGAGACTCATTTCACACCCTATATCCTCCCTGATGTCCGAAATGTATGCATTAAACAGGATTGGACCTAGGACTGAGCCCTGTGGTACCCCACTATCTACCTCTCTAGGGTTTGAGAGCTCCCCACTGACCACCACTCTCTGAGTGCGTCCGGCTAGCCAGTTTTCAATCCATCTGATCATCAAAGGGCCTGCTCCCAACCCTGTCAGTTTCTCCACCAGACCATTGTGGGGGACAGAGTCGAACGCCTTGCTGAAGTTCAAGAATAATACATCCACAGGCTTTCCCCTGTCCAGTTCTGATGTTACCCATTCATAGAACTCCACAAGACTGGTTTGACAAGATCTACCTGGCACAAACCCATGTTGCCGACTATCTAGACCTCCCACCTCCTCCAAGTACAGCCCCAATCGTTCCTTTATTATACTCGCCATTAATTTTCCCACCACTGAGGTCAAACTGATGGGTCTACAGTTACCTGGTACCTCCCTCGACCCCCCTTTATGGATTGGCACCACATGTGCCACTCACCAATCCCTAGGTATCCTCCCTGTCTCAAGCGACCTGTTGAAAAGCTCCACCAGCGGTGCAGCCAGTATGTCCGCCAATTCCCATAGTACTCTTGGATGAATGCCATCCGGCCCAGGAGAGTTATCTTTCTTTAGGCCCTTAAGGGCTAACCACACCCTTTTTTTGGAGATAGCATCATCTGTCCCCTCCACCTTACTGGCCTTTTTATCCTTATCCTGATGTGACACCCCTGGGGTACCTCTCCTTCCCTCTTGCTCCATTTCTGCTGCTCCCCTGATCCCACTTATTACCGCTTCTATCCCCATCATGCCTTGCTTTGTAGATATTCCATCCCCCTCCCTAGTGAACACAGAGGTGAAGTACTCATTTAATACCTGTGCCTGGTCCCTCACCTCTTCCACCCACTCAGCCCAGAGATACTCACTACCTTCACCTGGCTATGGCATCCACCCCCCTGTCCCTCCAATGGATACCCCTAATCATCGAGTCTTCCAATAACAGAAACTTAACACCGCCATCATCCTTATGGTTACCTCCACTATGCGCTGTCAACCCCACATCCCCCCCTTTATTCGTGATCTCAATTCCATGGGAGTTTTCCCACCTTATTAGAGACCGCCTTGTCACCCTCCCCTTCTGTGTCCCTTGTTATTTTGCCCACTTAACTCAGACCCCTCTGAATAGATGTCCCCTTTAACCTTCTCTTATCAGAACCATTACTCCTGGCCTTGATGGTTTCCCCTTCCACACACCACCATCCTCCTCCTCCCTTGTAATAGTACCCCTGCCTCCAGAGGCCCTGTGTTCGTCCCCTTTACCTAGGACCCCATCCTTGGTACAGACCCCCCTCCTGAAGGGGGGGCCCCTCCCCCGCCTCCTTGTCTCCCAGTTTCTCTCCAGTTGTGCTCTCCTCCCTCATGTCTGTAATATGTTGCATCTCCCCATCTGCTTAACATTTATGTTTCCCCTTCTCCCTCTGGGACTATTTCTATTCTTTCCGTTGCCAGTCTGTAATGCCCTATGGATATCAGACTCCCTCCCCCCCGCCTCTGTATCAGTTTCTTCATTTCCACCAACCCTTCCTCCCCAGGTTGCTTAGTAGCTCAAATTTGTTGTAACACTCTCATGTCAGCCTCATCAAGTAACCTGAGTTTCCCGACTGCCCCTCTAAACTGCCCCTCTTCCTCCCTCTTTCCTGTTCTCCTTAGGGAGCTCGCTTCCACAGTCTGCTCTTTTAGGCTTCCCCATAACAGCCCCTCCCTTCTCAGTGTCTGCTCTTCCAGGCTTCCCCACAATAGCCCCTCCTGACTCTTCCCCTCCACTCTCTTTATATTCAGAATGTTTACCCCGTAAGTTTTCCCCTTAGAGTCAACATCCCTATCTAATGGTCATCTGTCCCTAATATCCCCCCTCTCCTGCTTGGTGTAACATAACATCCTGTAATTTCTGAGCATTACCCCAGCCTCCCCTCAGCCCCACCCTTCTGATGCCCATATCCACACCCCTTATGCTTGGAGACACACCCAACTCCCCAAGCTTATTCCTTAACCAATATACTTCACTCCTGATATGAGATAGCTGTCTACAGAGTGGGCAGCCTCCCTCTCTCCAGGTCCAATTGAGAATTATTGCCACCCTACAGCCTGTGCAGCCTACAACCCTTCCAAAGAAGTCTGCCATGGTGGAATGTGGCCACCCTGTTTGTCCCTCTCTGTTTATAATGGCACACACCCCTTTTCTCAGTCCCTTCCCCCTGGAATACCATCTCTCTCTCTCTCTATACTGACTGCAGTTGTTTATGAACCCTATTTCAACCCCACCAATAATGTTCCCAAGTCTCACAAACACATACAGTCCAGTGTGTGTCCAGTCCTGCTAACAGTGTGTGTATGCAGACTTCAGGTACCATATGACGTCACAGGCCCACCAGTTCCTGTTGCTTCAAATTTCAGTCACAAACAGAAATGCACAGCCCTTCAATCCCAACCCCCAGTGGTGTTTCAGTATTTAAGAAAGCCAACAAAACAGGGGCGGGTGGGAGGCTCTACCACTACCAGGCAAACATCACATTAAATTTCACTCTAATTATCACTGCTAAACAAGTGTTCACACAAGCCCCAATAGTTACAATATCAAAACCCGAGTAACAGTTCTAACTCAAAGTAGTAATTTTTAACACACAGAACTAATCTCGAGTACAAAACTATTCAAATATTTCAGATAAAACAGAATATAAACCAAACCTCTTTCCTAAACAATTTCCTACTTCTGTTCCCAGGTGGACATGTTGATCAGCCTCACACTCAACATACTCCAGAGTCGACATGTTTTGGGTCTCCTCAGAGTTGGCACATAGGGTGGAGTCATCCCACATTAGGCCTAGAACACCCTCAGACCACGGTATGGTGGTCATGGAGATGGACATCTCCCCCAGGACGGGTAATTCACGATGGCACCTAAACACATCCCCGTTAAACACAGAAGAATATAAAGAACTAGTTAAAGACAGCTTGAGGGAGTATGTGGCCCAGAACCCCCTACAGGACACTAGTAAGGCAACCTGGTGGGATGGCCTCAAAGTGGTTCTGACAGGTAAAACAATCAGTTATGCCTCAGGAGTTAAACTGGAAAGGCAGAAAGAGCAAACAAGTCTAGAGAGAAAGATATTTGACCTGGAGGCAGAACACAAAATAGTTATAAATGAGGAGGTAACGGTTCAACTTGAGGAGTCCAGGGCCAAACTAAATCAGTTGCTAGATGATAGGATAGAGAGGCAACTTAGATACTCAAAGCAAAGATATCATAAGGCAGGAAACAGGGCAAGGAGACTGCTAGCCTAGCAGCTGCACAAGGAGGCTGCAGGAATAATGGGCCTCAAACTTAAAGAGACAGGGGATCAGGGATAACAGCTTACAGACCCACAAGCTATATCAAAGGAATTATTCCACTTTTATAGTAGGCTTCATGATCACCTAGAAACATTCTTATGTAGCCAGTGAGGTAGTTATCGAGGTTCCTGTGAGTGAGTGAGTGAGTGAGTGAGTGAGTGAGGTAGGGCTAGGTTTATGTTTATTTGTACTGAGTGGTAGATCATTTTGTGCACCAAATTACAGTGGGTATATATGTAATAGATAACCCACACTAAGGTGTGCAGTCACGCTCTGAGGTACACACGCCTTGGTGTGCGTTGTTATGCATGAGGCCGCATCAAGCACCCAAAGCGTGCATTTATCAGAGCACAACTGCACACCCTAGGTGGATTATCTATCTTATAAAATGGCAAAATTGTTTTGAAGGGGGTGAAAGTGCAGGTGTGAGGTCGTGCTCTGATATATACACGGTCATGTGATGTGTTTAAACCAATAAGCAGAGATCATTTTTCCTACCCATTTAAATATATATATATATACATTTAGTGGATAGTGGCACAGTAGCGCCACTATAGTTAGGGTTGAGTAGGCAGTTTAATGTTAAACCTCAAAGTTTGTACTTTAATAACTTTGCAGCTGTTCTACGGATTTGCCCAAAATTTGGTATGTGCTATCCCATGGGATAGATCTCTTGATGTACCAAGTTTCATTTCAATTGGATTTGTAAATTTCGTGCTGCATATAGTCAAAAAACTGTAAAAGTGGCTTTTTTTTTACCTGTTTTGGCTGTTTTTTCCTCATCCCGCTGTTGCCACATCATTTGGATTTTTGGTCTGAAATTTTCTGAGTAGAAAGAGCTTGCCCCAAAGAACAAGCCAGTAGTACCTTGGTGAAAACATATTAATCTGTTCCAAAGTTATTCAATTTTGAAATTTTGGGTTCTGAGCATGCTCAGTTCAGTCTTTTAGATAGCTGCATGGTGCAAAAAAGGAATTTAGGGCTCATGAAAAATGATTTTGACAGCTCACAAAAAGGGATCATGAGAAATAATTCCCTTTCCATAAGCTGCCATCTTGTTTTCATTTTTTGTGACCAAACAAAATGTTATAAATATGCCCGGAGATGTCTTCTGGAGACATCCAAGTATGTCTTTTGTTCATTTGGATGTCCTTCACAGTTCTGTGTCTTTTTTGTACTTTGCTGTGACCTTGGAATGCAATGCAAAAAGAGATTTTGACACTTCACGAAAAGGGAATTTGGTATCATGAAATGGGATTACCCACAGGGCCATCTGGTCTGACAACTCCAATCCCTTTTTGTGAGCTGTCAAAATCCCTTTTCGCATCAAGAAAAAAGGATTAGGACTAGGACTTGTGGAACCAGAGAACCCTATCCTTAATCCCTTTTCTTGAGACAGATTCCTTTTTCACGAGGTGTCAAAACCCTTTGCACATCACGAAAAGGGATTTTGACAGCTCACAAAAAGGTTTGGCCAGCAGGTCAATCTGGTCCCTCAAGACCTAATCCTTTTTCACAATGTGAGAAGGGATTTTGACACCTTTCAAAAAGAAATTTTGACAGCTCATGAAAAGGGATTTTAAAAATGAATCCCTTTTCATGAGCTGTCAAAATCCCGTTTCGTGAGCCAATTCCCTTTTCATGAGGTGTCAAAATCACTTTTCGTATCAAGAAAAAAGATTAGGACTTGTGGGACCAGAAGGCTCTAGCCTTAGCCCCTTTTTGAGAGACAAAGTCCCTCTTAGCGAGCTGTCAAAATCCAAGGATTTTGACACCTCATGAAAAGGGATTTTGAAAGTTTACTGTTTCTTTGTCACTTCACTGCAAAGGAACAGTTAGGATTTTCAGGCTGAATTTTTTAGGGTACAAAGGGCTTGCCCCAGAGATGACTTTTGCTGGTTTGGTGATAAAATTTACATCGCTTCCACACTTATAAGATTTTGAAGTTTGGAAATTTCTCACATGATAACATTGTGGTGGATGCAGTACCTTTCTACGCTTTTGAAAACAGTTCGAGATACAGATTTTTCGCTAAATGCAGCTTAGTACTAAGCAACGATGCAGGTTGCCAGTCCATGATTACAACTGCAGTGGAATTTTTTTAAATGTTCCTACGGCTGCTGAGATATTGTGCCATTTGCAGCACAAGGGTTACTTGGAATGTCTCTAGGCCTGTGCTGCATCTCTACAATGATAGGTAGATGGGAGCACATGGCCCAGAGGGACCTGCACTTCCACATACCATTATGCAGTGATGGGACTGCAGGGCCCTCCATTATGCAATAGTTGGTGATGACAGTTCATTACAATGTCTCTACACTTATGGGTGGATAGGAGCACAGGGCCCTATGGGCCCTGTGCTTTCACAAAGTGATACCATTATGAACTGATGGGAGTGGGATAGGAGTGCAGGGCCAAGCCATGTGTAAAGAAGCAGAGGTGTAGGAGAATGGGGTGAGAGTTAGGACCGACAACCCTAATGAGCACCCCGATGCTGGTCGGGGGTGTGGGCAGGGGGGCCAAGGGGTGCTTTCAACCTTAACTCCGAATTTCCTCACTTTTGTCGGTATGAAACAACCCTAACTAATGCATTAAACTGAGTTTTTTGCCTCTAATTTCCCCTTCCTTTTGAGAATGATAACGAGAAATAGTGAATGTAATGCTGTCTTGTCACATAGTAACATTGTGCCCACAAATGCAAATAGTAATGAGCATGGTGACGCAAAGTGAAACAGAAAGAGAAACAGTAGTGTAGACAGAAATGTTATAAACAATGCGAAAGCAAGCGCAAATGAAAACTCAAAGGGTAATGCACATGGTGGCGTAGACGTGAACGGTAAGTGAAACGGGAACGGAACCACAAGCGAAAACGGTAACAGTAACAGTAATGGAAGCACGCAGGCTGGTTTTCCTCAAAAGCTGCATAAAGAAAGACAGTGAGTACAAAGAATGTATGCATAATAATGGTTCTCGGAGCAGAAAAGGAGGACTTGGAATACTAAATTGCTTATATCTCAGGAACCGTACAACGTAGAAAAAAATTTAAAAGTCATATGATTTATGACTTTTCTGGCTAGTTTTGTACTTAGCTTTTGTTAGGGGACTAAGCACTTTTCCGACGAAAAGTCCGTATCTCGCACCATTTCCGAGATACGGGCCCTGAAAGGCGCGGCAAATTCCATAATGTTATCCTATGGGAAAAAAGAGAAGTTCGGAGTGCCATAACTTTGGCTCCCTGTAATATTATTTCACCAAACCACAAAAAAGCACATCTGTCAGATGTTGCCTGTTTTCCCTCCAAATTTCAGCCCAAAAGACCAAACCGTTATTTTGCAGCAGGGCGCCAAAGGATTCCTGTAATGCGTCGGACGTCGTAATGTTATCCTATGGGAAAAAGTGTCAACTTTGGAGTGCTGTAACTTTGCGTCATGTAATATTTTTTCAACAAAACAGTGAAAGACACATCTGTGAGATGTTGGCTGCATTCTCTCCAAATTTCAGGCCAAAACACCAAACCGTTCTTTTGCAGCAGGGTGCCAAACAATTGCTGTCATTTTCCCACAGCCTACAAAAGTACTGTTGAAGTTTGCAAAAGCTTTCAGAAATTCATTCTACACTGTTGCAAGTGCGACAGTACTTTGCAAAAGTACTTTTCCAGAAATTTGAAAAACATATTTCTGGGGTGTTTTATCCCAAAATAAAGACATGGCTAGCATCCTCAGGGTCCGACTAGGTGAATACAAAAAGAATTAGGTTGCTAGAGGGTCTCAATTTTAAATGCCAAGCATTTTTCTGATCACTAACTGAAAACAAAATGGTGGATTTGCGACAGTAAAAGGGCCATTTGTGAAAGTAAAAACTGCATTTGCGACACTGTTGAACTTTTTGTTGACTTCTCCCATGGACTTACAATGGGAACTTGTTTTTTGAATAACTTTTGAACCATTTAATATTTTTTCATGAAATCTTCAAAAGGCACATCAGGGACCCTGGCTGCATGTTCCCTGAAGATTTTGGACCAGTTGTGCAAACCGTGCGACCTGTAGGCACAACCTTAAAATTCCAGAAAAGCGTAAACATGTGTGCAGATCACGCTTAATAACTCCGCAGCTGTATATGCAACTGATACAAAACTTGGCATATCCCAAGGTGTATGGGTCTTGATCTTGTGTTCCAAATTTCTGGCAAATCTATCAAATGGTTGCAAAGTTATTAAGGTGCAAACTTTAGGATTTAACATGTAAATGGCTTCTCAACCCTAACTATAGTGGCACTAACCTGCCACTATAATATATATATATATATATATATATATATATATATATTTGTTTGTTTTATATAACATTTTATAACAAATTAACTGTGCCCCTTCAAGTGAGATCACTGTGAGAATACCTCTCTGATCCTCCCCTTCCTGCTTCGCTACAGGAAATGTTACAACTGTGCTACTCTATAAAAGACGTAGCATGGGGTGGCTGGAGATGGGGGTGGGTGGTTGGACCCTTCCCCTGCTGAAAAAGAAGAACCACATACAAAAGAAACAAAAAGGTAAGAGCAGACACAATTAACCAACAACAAATGCAGACGTTATCCCTCAGTCTGTTTCTCCTATGTGCTCCTGCAATTAGTACTGAAAGCTTAGCCGTAAAACTGTAACACCTGTAAGCACAAAAAGTAACAAAACCTGTAAGCACTGACTGTAACAATTTAACAGAAGATATACCCTGTAAAAACACTTTACTACAGAGAAAAATAAAGCAGTAAAAAAGTAATAAAACCTGTAAGCACAACCTGCAGAACAATTTAACAGAGATATACCTTGCAAAAAACACTTTGAATCAGAGAAAAATAAAGCAGCAATCTGTAAACACAAAAAGTAACAACTTGTAAGCATAACCTGCACAATTTAACAGAAAATATACCTTGCAAAAAAAATTAAAACAGAGAAAAATAAAAGAGTAATCTGTAAGCACAACACAGTATCAACCTGCAAGCACACCCTGTAACTATTTAGCAGACAATATACCCTGCAAAAAAAAATTAAATCAGAGAAAAAAATAAAGCAGTAAACTGAAACACATGTAGGCACAACACAGTAACAAAAACCTGTAGGCACAACGTTGAACAATTCCACAGAAAATATACCCTGCAAAGAAACGTAGCTCTTCTTTTGTTCTGTGAGGTAGGGTGGAGTACAGCAGAGTTGGATGAGATGACAGATTAAGAGGGGCTGCACACTGACAGTTCCAGCACCTATGCCAGTCAGGGATGGGGGAGGGGCCCATGCACAAGATGAAATGTGAGCTGGTAAACAACAGTAAGAAAAAAAAAGAGGAAGAAATACGAGCCAGGAAGAAGGAACCAGCCAGCACAAGCAACCACAGCGCAAGGGTTGCCAGTAAATTATAGCGGTCACAGAAACATTCATAGGGGTCGCAGATGCAACCCCTGGTGACCTCTAAATGATGCCCTTGCTGTCACTATGAGTTTTGTAGTGCAACTCTCTCCTACTTACCTCTCGGTGTCTGCTCTAGTGGCTGTGTTTCTCTCTTTCGCCACACGCTTCAGCAAGGCTGCTCGCTGTCTGTCAGGCAGCCATGCTGTTCTCTCCCTCTCTCTCGCTCTCTTGCACGGAGGAGAAACAGCACACAGGCTCACTCTGCTTCCTCTGTCTTGTCCCCTAACCCTGTTCTTGTCCGGTACACATTTTCTGCACCTCACTATCACTCTGTTGCAGGAGTTCATTCTTTGTCTATGGGAGGTCATCCTCAGGAACAGAGTTCCGAACAGCTAAGGTGCAACAAGAAAAAAGAAGAAAACAGCTTGTTCAATAGTCTGCTTTCCTGTTCCAAAATTCTGTGTTTTTATAAACTAGTGGGACAGCAATGGGAGCCACCATGGCTTCCAGCTAAGCCAATCTGTATGTTGGCCATTGGGAGTTGAAACATCTCTACAGCTCCACCACAAATCCTTTCATTTGGTGGATTTGTGGTGGTGCTTTATTGATATTATTATCATGTGGAAGGGCAACATCAGTGAATTTAAGGAATTTGTAAGTTGGATGGAGAAAATGAGCAGTTGCCTTAGATATAAGTACACTGTACATCCACATGAAATAACCTTCCTGGATTAAAAAATTTACTGGAAGGAAAATGACGATGTGTGCACTACTCTCTTTCAGAAATCCACAGATCATAATAGTTTATTACACTATGGGACCTGCCATCCCCAACATGTGAAATTCAATATTCCAAAGGGACAAATGGTAAGAAATTGTACAGAGAGGGATGAATTTTCAAGCAAATGTAATGAACAGGTTAAAAGGTTCAATGATAGAGGCTATAGCAATAGAAGCATTGTCAATGCACTAACTAGCACTGCTGAGATGGATAGATCCCAGTCCCTCACCTATAAAGAGCAAAAAAGAAGTAACATACACTCTTGCCCTTTTGTAACTACATACTTACATAGGGCTGGTAGTGTGAGAGATACAGTATAATAACCAACAATTGGTACACATTATTGCTGGAACCGAAACTCAATACTGTTGTTGAGGAAGGCCCACAAGTGGTTTATAGGAGATGCAAAACATTGCATGACATGGTAGTGTCTAACATTATGTCAGGTCCTGAACCAACTAGATCTCACCTATCCCTCCCCATGCCCCCCCTTGGGGCACACATAGATGTGGTTGTTGCATTTATTGTGGCTACATTCAACCAGGCCACACAATTCCTCACTCAAGGACAGGGAGTACAGTAAAAATAAAACATTTTCTTAACTGTGATACTAAAGGAGTGGTCTATCAACTTAGTTGCAGTTGTGATTCCTTTTACATAAGGCATACAACCCGCAGCTTCAAGACCAGAATAGAAGAGAATGCATATACACTAGCTAGGGGAGATGTAACCTATGCTATAGTAAGACATGTAAAAAATAACCCAGGAGGTACCCACAACATAACATTTGTGGGAATAGAAGTGGTCACAGCTGGACCCAGGGGTGAGGATCTTGATAAAAAATTAGGGAATAGGGAGAGCTCTGGATCTATGATCTGGGGGCTAGAGGTATAAAAGGCATGAATGAGAGTATCAACCTGGCAGCTTTCCTACAGAAATTTAGATGCTAAACCATGAAACATTTATATGATCCATTAACATCTCCTCCTTATTAGCCTATAAGATAACACATTTATAATATGTGCTTTTTATATAAACATGTTCCTGTTCCTGACAATGATTATCTAAGTTTAGTGCCTTGGATGTAGCACGCTGTTAAATAGGACCCTAGAGAAACTGAGTCTAAGAACAGTATACAATAAAATACGGACACACAATGAAACACATAGTTAAAACTGTGTTCCCTAGCCTCAACAGTTTGTGCTTACCCCATGAAATATGTGTTGTATATGAAATTCTATTTGTGACTTTTATAAGAATGTGGTTTTAATGAAATATTTAATGATAACAAGTGAGACACTTGTATGCCAACACTAACTTGATTGTGAGTGGTTAGTTGTATGACATGATTATTATGACTCACTATTTAAAATGGGCACTATGTATGTTGTAACTAGATTTACTCTGATGATGTCTTGCAAGGAATGGGAGAAACATTAATTCCAGAGAGGTTTTGCCACCTTCTCCTGCTCACCATGTGTGGGTGCACTTTGCACTATGTAGTTCAGAAAATAAAGGACATGATATGATTTCTTTTTCTCCTGGTGCTTTCTGCTTCTATTGGTGCTCCTTTACTCCTTGCCTGCTACTTCAATACTAACAGACTATGGTATTTGTAAATGACAAACGCACTGGTGGATACAGCCATTTGGGTAGCACTGATGGACACCTATCGGGTGTGTCCTGGCTGTGTGCACATACCTAACATAGCCCACCTCATGCTGCATGTGTGGTATGGGGATGGGGCAACCACACCCCTCAACCAGGGATGGCCCTGGCCAGCTGGGACACTGTACAGGTCCGCAGTCTCAGAGCATGCATAGGGTACGGGAACCCATGGATACGCGGGGTGTCATTGCAAAGACTGCCTATCACATCACATGCTCCCCGTGCCTGATTGTGTCTTGTGTGTTGAATGTTCTGTGACATAGCCCTGCATTCCATGGCCCTGTATCACATTGAAACAGCGACATTTCAACAGCCAAAGTAATTACAGTGACAATTTCGATGAAATTCAAACTTGTCACTGTAATGCTTCCACTGGTGAGATTTCACTGTGTCACCTGTCAACATTGTGGCTGTCGCTTTGCCAGATTTCAACAACTTTGTTGTCGATGCAGCTTGGTGAAACCCCATGGCCCATACCCAGGCTGTACAACCTGTGCAGCACAGCACAACATTGCCCCCTGTCCATACAACAGCCTATGACTGCACACTCAGCGGCATGTATGGAATGCACATCCAATACATGGGGCCCATCACATTGTTCCTGATACAAGAGGCCAACATCAGATGTATCACTACATGTGTGGTGTGGTGTGTGCACTTGATTGATCTGTCAGACACAGTCTCATGATGTGCTGACCCCAATCACAGCAGTGCATGTGTGGCCACATCGGCCAGGGGTATTAACTCTCTGTGACATATGAACATGGACGTAGCCCACCAGCAAGGTTTGGCCCATACCACTTTTGTACATGGGACCACAAGGCTGCACCACATGTCAGATGTGTGGGGCCATGTCAGGCCAGCAGACTGTGTGTGCCAAAGGGGCAGTATATGGAGTGGTCCATTGCACTGTCTGCCATGTGCAGCACTCACGTATGCCACAGTGTTGCTATTTTCCATGCAGTGACCCTGCATGACCCTACATGTGCCACTGGGCAGTGTGCATGGCCCAGGAGGGGGGCCTACACATGCACTGTACCACAGCACCCCCACATGTGTGCTAGTGGTGGCTGTATTCCAGGACAATGCCTTTCATGGTGGTGCAGCCAGGGAGGTCCATATGTCTCAGGTGCCTATACCCCAGTGGTGTTGGGTGGCAGCACCTTGGTCAGGTGTGGACCCTGAGGGACCTCTGACAGACTACCATTGCACACAGGCCACCCTGTGCACCATCTGCATGGTGTACTTGCCATTGTCACACCAGAGTGACACTTTGCGGATGCGTACACATTCATCTCGCATAAATACAGCACTGATCACTGTCCATCTACTTTCTCTTACAGGTCCCATGAATGATGGTGAGAGACTATGGGCCCACTACTTTAGTGAAGATGAGTTACACGCTGTCACCCAGGCTTATAGGGAGAGGAAGTTGGTCCTGTCCTGCAGCTGGACCATGGATGCCATGGTCCAACAGGCATAGATTGAGAACACAGGGGCTGTTAATGTTATGGGTGGCTGATGCCGCATACTAGTGGCCATGCAGAAGCATTTCTGTGACCTCTGTTTGTGGGTCAAGGGCAACCTGGCCACCCTTCATCATAACCGGCAGGACACTGGTGAGGGACCACACTCTGCATCTGCTGCCAGGTCCATGGACCTGGCAGAGGAGGTGGTGGCATCTACCCTGAGGGTCATGGAGGTGACAGATGTTCCTGGGAGCAGCTACAAGACCCAGGTGGCATGCAGCCAGCCATATAGATATACAGGTAGTGCACTTCCTTGTTATCAGTGCAACTGTCTGATTTACAACAGTGCACAATTGTATACATGTATTTAATTTACTTATTACACGAAGCAAAATTTAATGGCATATGCTAACAGGTACTACAATATATACATCACTAACAATCATCAAAACTGTAATCAACAGTCATAGTGAATTAATAAAGTATCTACATCACTAAAAACTTTAAGTTAATAATAAGTAATGCTTGCACACAATACTATGAATATAAAATTAATAATCTATTAGTGAGAAAATGGCATCTCTTGTTAATAAACAAATATTTACCACAATACTCTTTATTACTGTTAATGATACCTATGTGAAACTCACCAGAAATTAGAAAAGTTGCTCTAAATATCAACGTAATATTAAGTAATATATTAAGAATATGTTAAATACTTGTCAATTAAATAGTGTAAAACAGCAAAATATTTAGCATTGGTTAATACATTCAGTTAAATAGCAATTAAGACAACCACTGAAAAGCTAACAGTACTGACTTTAACTAAATAATCTATAAATAATCATATATACACATATACAACACAGATGTATGAAAAGAAAACAGACATAGTAGTACACTGGTGCAATACAATATGGATGTATTAAGTCAAGTCACAAAGGGACAAAAAAAGACAAACCTCACCTGGTAATACTCAACATGTTACAGAGTGATGCCTATATGATACTCTTAAGTAAAGGTCAGCAGATCAGATAGAAAACAGTGCGCAACTGTGTTAAGCACAGAAGTGGCACAAACAAATGCAGGATATCTTTTACTCATATAAGATCCAAATATCATGATGCAGTACAAGCGTTTAAAAAGACATGCAACACACAGTTTTGCCATGCACATGGACAAGTATTGTGCCTAAGTAGAGGCACACAGTTGGCAAGCATGCCAAGTAGTACTTGTTATGGCTGCATACAAGTTACTCAGAAGAAAAGACAATGACAGAACAGGAGGACCAGATAGTCATATCTGTTTTACCATCTCAAAGTCTTTCTTAGACATCTAAGTGTGGTTTCTCTAGTAACTGTAAAGACAGTTGGCGCCAGTTGAAGACCACTGCAACTATTTCCACTGTGTCACTGATTAACACAACTGTCTTAAAAGTCAGATTGAGTAAACATATGCATGTATTATCAGTGTAATATGGATGCAGATTTGCATAAGAAATAATAGTATTTGTTTAGCAGAAGTCACTCTGTAACAAAATGGACAGCAAGTTATGTCACATGTTGTGTGACTATTCTTCTGATGCATGAAGATTGTAATAGTTCTTCAATATCAGGATGTATGCATTTTTTTAACTGTCGCAATAGCCTCTGCTTAAAAGTGTATGTGGAGTCATTGCATTCAACCCACCCAGTTCTGTACCTCAGCAAAGAAGTGTAATGTCCAGAATGTACAGACTGGCCTTGGTGGTAGATCACAGCCTGAGTGTCAAACACTGCTTGGTTAAATACAGTTCTACCAGCTGTGAAATCTGTGATAGATGTGTCAACTCTGAGCCCATTAGAGTCAAATCTATGCAATACAAGCATAAGATATTGAGATGAAGTCCTGAGATGCATAGACTGAGTACATGTCCCTCCACACCTAACACATAGGTGACCACTTTCTGCATTGGTAAACAGCTGCTGGAACTTGGCACTTTGAGAGTGAGGCACAAAGAAACCCAAAGCATGTCCTCAGTGGTTTCTCACTCTGAATGACCACATGACAGACATACATATCTGGTAACATATGAGACAGTGAAATACTGTCGCATTGGAATCCCCTCTTCATCTAAACTGTTTATGATGGCCATCATAAATTTGGTGGTGTCCTGTTGCATGTTAGCAGCAAATGTACTGCACCCATCATATGTACCTAAGACCTGTCATAGAGGTGTCAGTGACTGTACATTGTGTAACTGATCAGAAGTTGCATTCACAACTTCCTTCAATGCCTTTGATAAGGGAGTATCTTGTGAAGCTGATATTGCCTGCACAAGGTGTGGCATGTGGAGAAATGCTTGCATAGCTGAATTAGCATAGCAGTTTACTTTAGTACTGTTATTGACACTGGGACAACAACCATACCAAGTGACTTCTTAGAAACAGCTGATTCTGCATCCATATTTGACATACTGACCTTCTTGTTACTGTGCACAGTTGATTCAGTAGTGGCAGCTCGTTTTCTCTTGTTGCCAGCTGAAACTGTGACTGTGGCATGGGAGAAAACCACATACATAGGTAGTGGAATGAGAGACATCTGTGGCTGATGCACACTACGTCATCTGTTGTACTCCACAATACATTGCTTGTCAGCATGTATCTACTGTGGTGCAAGTGTTATGATGTGCAACCCAGAAAGACTGCAGATGTGAGAAAGCGTGACATAGCTCATGCCATCTTTGAAAATGTCTGTGCCTACGTCCACCATTGCTGAATCCAAACTCAAGCCCTGTGACTTGTGAATGGAAACAGTATATGCAACACATATTGGAAACTGTTTCCCGTTGACATAGATATCCTTAAATACCTGGAACTTAACACAGGTACGATCAATCTGCACAGACTGCTCCATGTTGTCATTGCTGAGTACCTAGAGGCCAGTGGGGCACAGGACCCAAGGCAGCATGGATTCACAGCAGGAAGGCCATGTCAAGCAAATCTAATTGATTTATTTGACTGGGTGACCAAAGTAGTAAACCAGGGAGGGGCTGTGGACATGGCCTACCTAGACTTTAGCAAGGCATTTGACACAGTCCCACACAAAAGATTAATAAACAAGTTAGCCAGCCTGGGAGTGGGTCCCAGGGTGGTAGCCTGGGTAAAACACTGGCAGGACAACAGGACACAGCAGATAATAGTAAATGGAGTCCACAGTGAAGAAAGGAGGGTTACTAGTGGGGTACTGCAGGGTTCAGTACTGGGGCCGGTCCTTTTTAATGTCTTTATAAGTGACATTGCAGAGGAACTGGAGGGGAAGGTATGTCTCTTTGCCAATGACACACAGATCTGCAACAGGGTTGATATGCAAGGTGTGGTGGAAAGGATGAAAGGGGACTTGGCAAGGTTAGAGGAATGGTCAAATGTATGGCAGCTTAGATTCAACACAAAGAAGTGGAAAGTAATGCACCTGGGAAACAAAAACCCAGGGCAAGAGTACACAATGGAGGGTGAGAAACTGACAACAACAGAAATGGAAAGGGACCTGGGGGTAGTCATATCATATGACCTGGGCCAGCAATGTGAGAAGGTAGTAAGGAGGGCTGGGGGTATACTGGGATACTGGGATGCATAGGGAGAGGCATCATGAGTAGAAAACAGAAAGTTGTTGGCCCTCTGTACAGACCCCATCTGGAGTACTGTGTACAGTTCTGGAGACCCCACCTCTGCAAAGACATAGATAGGGTGGAGGCTGTCCAGAGGAGGGCAACCAAAATGGTGCAGAGTCTGCACCAGGAGACATATGAAGAAAGACTAAAGGAGCTTAAGATGCATAGCCTTGAGGAAAGGAGGGAGAAGGGGGACATGATAGAAACTTTCAAATACTTCAAGGGAATCAACAAAGTCCAAGAGGGTTGCATCTTTCAAAAAAAGAGATGCGCAAAAACAAGGGGGCTCAATTTGAAGATAGAGGGGGGCGGCTCAGAGGTAATGTGAGGAAGTATTCCTTCACAGAGAGGGTTGTAGATGCATGAAACAGCCTTTCTGAGGAGGTCATAGAGTCAAAAACAGTGGTGGAATTCAAGAATGCATGGGACAGACATAAGGCAATTCTAGTAGGAGGAAGTAGGCTGTTGGTTAACTAGGATCTGCAGCTTATCCATTAGGTAGGGAAATATGCAGACTAGGTGGACCAAGCAGTCCTTATCTGCTGTCAAATTCTATGTTTCTATGTAACAAGTGTCTCGATAAACATCTTCTGAACATTGTATACAAAGTCGATGATGTGACCCATTTAACCATTTACCATGCCATGCTCAACATCAAGATTACGCCGTAGCATGACACACGCATTCTTACAAACTGTAAGAACAGCTTCCAGGCCAGCTGTACATGAAACATTCGACTTCAGTTCAGACAGTCATTCAGTCATCTTTCCTACCAGCTTCCGACTTAGAATTACACCATCAACTGTATCAACAGCATGCAGTGTGACAATTTCTTGATTCTCTCTCTGCAACATAACACTGTTGAATTCAGCACATTTCTTAAGTCGTGGCATAATACACACCACCCATATGCCCTTGGAGTACACATTGCTGAAAACATTGCATGCTGTATGTATGGATGTAGTATTCATTGTGATTCTTTGACCATGTAACATTGAAAGATGTTGTGGTGACAAAGAACCTGTGCGAGCTTGATCCAACAGTGCCTTGTAAGCCAGATCACTACTCTGCCACATTTTCTCGCTCAACTTGACATAGATAAATAACTCCCACAGGTTACAACCTTCAGTGCAGCCTAGTGTATTCTTAGCCTGCTTGACAGTCAGAGCTGCAAAGACATGTTCCACATTAACTGGTGCACATTGTAAAAGGTCTCAAAATACAACAATGCTTTTACCACCAAATGCATCCCATAGTCAGTGCCCAAAATCTCCTGTAGATGTAGGTGTATACAGGCAAGCATCAAATTAGAGACCAGGCTAATCTCATCAGTGATTAGTAACTTCATTTTAGTAAACATAGAATGAAGCTGAGATGCAACCTGAAATGACAGCTTACGATACTCTCCTGCTTTGCCATGCTCCACTGGCAACATGAAGAGATGGTGTAACGTAACTCCACCAATGTTGTATGCAGCCAGTCCAGTGGGAGCACTAACAGCAACAGACATTGATGAGCCTGTCAGTTTCTGTATTTCAGCCATAATGGCCTCTATAAGGAAGCTCTTACCTGTACCTGCTAAGCCACTAACAACCATAAGTAGTGGCTTGTGGTCAAGAAAGTCACATTTCTTCTGTTCATGTAGTATCCCATGCTGGACAGCATCAGTAACTGCAGAGTGAACCACATGTTGTTGCTTATTGAGTCTCTCCCTCAATTCTGCTGGATTGTGTGTGCCATGTTTCATAGCACTCTTCACTTCCGACATGAGTACTTCTGAGGCATTCTGGGGCAGAGGTACTCCAAGTATACCTTCTCCTTCTGGATCAAGGTTGTACTGTGAACTAACAGGAGTGTCCTTCTCAAGTTGTTTCTGTGCCTTTTCAAGCTGTTCCTTCTCAGCATCCAGTCTCTGTATGTATGTGTCAGAGTATTCAGTTTTAAATGTGTCATAACTGTGATTGAATTCTTCCTCAAATGTATCACAGTCACCTTTCAATTCAGACTCATTCCTCCAGGGTTTAAATAAGAATTGCAGAGCAAGGTAGTAATGCTTTCTGCTCTCAGATGTACCTAGATGTAATTTGCAATGGTCAATAAGCCAAGGCTTATATCTTTTTATGAGACAGCCATCCACTCCTCTGACCTCGTAAATGCCACTTGTGCAATCAGATAAGATATCTGTCTTGTAGTCGTACCATTTAGCCACCTCAAATAGACATATACCACCCATGTCACTGTGTCTATGGGGGTAGAACGTGTTGATCAGGTTATTCTTCAATATACGTTTTGAAGAGGGTCTGTTGAGAGCCAGTTCCTCAATCTCAGCGTGAGGAATAAGTACACATTTGTGCTTCTCTATGTAGTTAACACTGAGAAATTGCACAGCATCAGAATTGCCATACAATCGATCGCCGGCCTCATGAGCACCACATTCTCTGTATGATAGGGTCTTCAATCCCAGTGACCACAACTGAGATGTCAGTGACTTGCTTGAACTGGCAATACAGGGTTTTATTTAACTCTAAAAATTGATTAGCGTTTTGCTCATAAAAGTTCTAAAACATTGTGAAAATGCATAGCTCTTGCCTCACTGTGTTTAACAAACATAACACTTCCAGAAAACCTATATAGATGTTTTTTGTACAGTTAGTATTGCCCCAAGAAGAAACTGCTAATCAATTATTTAAAACCCTGCAATATCTTCCCAAAGGTCTTGCAAGCTAGTCTGTTCATGTTTGGTGATGTATGAAGTGACGTACTGAACCAGAGCCAACAAGTTGTCAGCCGCAAACTGAACATCTATGTTTGCTTGCCACATCAGAAGAGTGGGGTTGTAGTCATTGATGTACACCTAATTCTTGTCCCTGGGTAACTCATATACCCTTTTTGTAGATTCAAGTGGTGTTGCATTGCTGAAAACAGTTAATTCGTACAACCATTCTGACAAACACGTCTTGGAAATCCAAAGCAACTTCTTGTGTACCAATCAGATTTGCTCTTCACTACCCGGCAGCAGTATTTCACACAAATAGAGCATTGGAATTTCTGCACCAACTTCCACAGCGTAGGACTGTCATACTTGTCCAGTATGTGGCAAGTGATGTATCATTTAATGAATGCAACCATTTTTGCTGCTTCATTTTCACCTATGCGCAGGGCGTCCTTGATCCACAGTAACATATGAATATAAGGAGCACCTCGTGCCTGATATTCCATCCTTCAGAAGTAATGCTCTACAATACCAAGAGGCAGATTGTCCTTTGACAAAATGAAAGTCAGAATATCAAGGAATCACTTGTGAAAATCTCTAGTCACAGACTCTGGATCAAGTGAGAACATCTCTCCAAGAGTCATTGATGAAATGCCCTCTACATCACAATTTGCTTACTTCAACAATTCAATAACCTCCTCCCAAGTGTACTCGGCACAGCTGAGTGTGACGAACCATGTCGTTGCACCATACTCGCACAGCATAGTCATCACCTCAGAGTGTCTGCGATACCAGTATTCTTTGGTGCCACTTAGACTTGACAGTATGGAAGATAAACTGACCTGCACAGTTTCATTCTTTTACTTTAATTTCTTAATTTAAAACTTAATGGCAGTGATTCCATCAAGTGGAGTAGTGAGCTGTATAGTATGTGCAATTGATGCAGACAGTATGTTAAGCTTACTCTCCTAGAGGAGATGAACAAGTACTGTATGTTGCATCTGAGTTTGCCATCCTTACTGAGCATGCAGCTGGTATGGTATTCAGCACCTTGCACATGCACTTCTTTATCATCTAAGCATCCATCTGACCCATTTGGAAATAAATCCAGAAAACTATGTGCTTCCAATGTCGCCTCCCAAATGCTGACAGGGGCACCTTCCACCTGTTTCATTTGATATCGATCAATGTTATCCCCAACTGGATCTCTGCCATGTAGCCAATGTATTGTGTACCATTCATACACATTGTCAGTTGCCTCTACATTGACCTTCTCAATCATTGGTTTTGTGGTATCCAGCATATCATGTTCAGCAGATATGCTACTCATGCGATCAATGTCAAGGTCTGCATAAAAGGGATTGTTGCTTTTCAAGTAAGTAAGAACAAGCTTCCACCTTCTCTACATTGACAACATCCTGCTAGATGACCTTTGATTTCATTGGAACACCATTGACAAGAATCACCAAACTGTTCTCACTGGAGATTGCTTCCACATTTTCCTGAATAGGAAGTGGAAGATACTTAATGGAACCTTTAAGAGATCTAATGAGTTTTTTTGTGGAATGTTTCGTGTTTTGTATTCAGACGTAGAATAGTCTGAAATGGTTTCATAGTCTGGATAAGAATCTGCTCAGAGATATTCAATGTGGCAATCTCAGTAGGCGTAACATGTGCCTCCATATTGTTCAACGATGACCTTGGTGGCAGAGTGTTACTCTTCACCTTGGAGAAACAGTGCTTACACATCACAGTGATTGGCTCTAACTGGAAGTTGCACTTTAACAGCAGAAATGCTGAGAGTCGAAACCACATGTCATTGTACGGTGACAAGGTTTCCAGACTAACTGTGACCGTTTGTTTCTGGTAACAGAGCCGATCATATGACACACAGACAAGTCACATTTCTCTGTCTTTGCCAACTCAGATTTGGCAATGGATTTCCCAAACTGCTTCAGAATACCTGTTTCTAAGACAAAGAAAGAATTTCCATCAGCAATTGATGACTGATCAATCACAGTATCTGTAACACTGCTGTCACATTGCAGCTGTTTAAGACATGTCATGGCACCATGCATGTCACCAGACTGTAGCAACTCATTAAGATGAGTATACTGGGTAACAACTCATCGCACCTCATAGTCTCAATACACAAAGTTCTGTATCCCTGATTGATGCACTGCCAGCATCCACATGTGGTGAAATACACTGTCACAAACACCACTATCTAGGCATGCTAATGACTGACCCATAAGTCCAGTATGTGGATGGATCTCACAAAGGTCTATAGTCTCAAACAATTTATGTCTGTCTTTACTATCAGTAACTAAAAACAGATTGATAAAGTGCTCAACTTTATCAAATGATAATAGCCTGCGGTTGCATGTCTCATCACATGTTCATGCCAGACAGTGATGCTTAAAAAGGCTGAACAGTTAACTCAGACTCATCATCTGACTCAGTTGTAATGTCATCACATACAGTCAGCACATTACACAGTTTACTGGACTCATCAATACAGAACTCGCTGTCCTTTTTCTGTTAGTAATATGACTCCTCCCAGAAATATGCCACTGAGTGCTGTGTGTATAGCCAGCCACCTGTGAAAATGTCACAGAAGTTGTGTTGGTTCAAGACGGGATAGCGTTGTAGCCTCATCTTAATGCTGTACACAACTTTTCTGAATTGTTCAAGTACATGTGCCATTTTACACCACAAGCTTTGAAGAACAAATAATGCTCTGTTGACAAATGTACGAACTCTGAGACGCAATTTCACAGGTGAGTCTTTAGTTTTTTATGCTCTCATCTTGTCACAGCTGCAATAAGTCTATCTAACTTAGCTTTACAAACTAGTGATCGGAAATACCTTTGCTTCCTCAAGTGAGCATCAGCAGCCATACCTTTACGCTGTTGATTAGTAAGTTTGTTTATGCTTGCCTTTGCAACAGTATTCTTCCGTCTAGAAGATTTCTGCAAATGTTGCTGAGCTGTGCATATTTGGCTTGCAGTTGAGCAAGTACGTACAATTTCTGTGGAGCGTGCAACCTGTGAAGTCACTCCTTGAGCGGAATGATAATTCAGTTTACATCTTGATGTAGCATGTGTGGTTTTCGTACCACTCTTAAGCAACAGAGTACTACTATGATACCTGTTTCTTCTCTGCATAGAACTGTGTCTCTGCTTAGAAGGCATCTTTCTTCTCTACAAATTCACAGTAGTGTGGGAAAATGTTTTGTGTGTATCAGACACCTGTATAAGAAATAGAGAAAAAAATATTTAGTGGTGAGCTATAGTAATTTAATAACATTGCATAGTCATACACACTGTACATCTGTCATATTACGTGAATATAGAGCAGTGCTAACAAAACATTACACATAATCCTTGCAGTGCAACACTAGTGAAGACAAAATGCAATGCTTTTAGATGTCGCACAATAGAAGCTATGTTACAACACGACACAATATATATGAAAATATGGCAGAAAGTTTTTTTAACAAAGATTTTCACCATACACACTTTATAAAAAAAAAGATTTTTTGCAACATTTTCGCAAAGTAGTGTCGAATGCATGACAGTGTCACAAAATTATGTCGTCAGCACAACAGTGTCGAATAGTAGTGTCGCAAAATAGTATTGAATGCATGCAAGTGTCAAATAATAGTGTCGCATATATACAATAGTGTCGCAAAATGATGTTGTCAGCATGAAAGTGTTGAATAATAGTGTCGTGAGCATGAAAGTGTTGAATAATCACATTAAAAAAACTCTTTAAGGCTAAGCCAATCAGACACTGCTTTGTATTTGAATGACAGATGCTCACACCAATGGAACATAACATTGATTAGTCCATGTCAGGCAACCTACACAAGCGCTGAAGACTGGAGAAGAAGGACATAGAAGAGATCTTAGAAAAAAAAAATTAAACAACCTGGTTTACTGTGTGTAAGTATATGAAATTTTCTATACAATTTTACTAGCATTATAAAAACTGATAATGACACAAAAATATCATTAAACAAAATGTTTTTTAATCCTCTATTTTACTATAGCAATATAAATAATCTGTTATGCAGTGGGAAGAAGTTATAATTGTTTAAAGTCAGAGAGTCAGTGAGTACTTACCAGCACAGATACAGCTTCAAATGGAGGCAGCAAGCAAGCAGCACGTGTATCATAAAAGAAGAGGCAACCAATAATAGCTAGACATTTACTTGTGATTGTTTAAACTAGCCTATAAAAATGTAGTATTTTCCCTCCTGGAAACTTTGCAAGATTTCTGCTTGACAGATCCTGCAGCCATTAACTGTAGGCGTAGTGCATGCATCCACTGTATTGGTTAACCATGAAAAACTATTAGCTAATGATTTTCTTTCATCCTATGCTTTGGAACAGCCCACCAAAACAACGTGGAAGCAGAGAGGGAAATCTCAGTGTCATATTCAGTTGTGACTAGACGCTGCAGGACAAACACTGATTTGTTTGGTAGCTCTCTGTCCACTTCTCAGTTTAAAAGCTTAGAATGGCAGAAAACAGCAAATGGACTGTGTGGGTCATTGCCAGCAGCATAGTACGACAAGCTTCAGAGTATGCTCAGAGAAGTCAGTTTGGTAAAGACCTGCAGCTTCCAAACTGCTCTGTAAAGTGGTTTGGCAGGGGAGGTATGAGGTGGGAGCACCTCATGCCAACAATGCACAGACTACTGAGCACTCAAGCTCATCCGGACATACTGCTGATTCATCTCAGAGGCAATGATTTAGGCACCAAACGATGGGTAGATTTAGTAGCAGAAGCAAAATTGGACCTTGCTTCACAACTTAATATGTTTCCTGCCTGTAAGATACTGTTTTCAGACATTACAGAGTGTAGAGTCTGGCAAACAGAACAGCACATGTATCTGTTTGACAGGGCACAAAGAAAGGGGGACATACAAATTTCTGGATATCTGCGCATGTCTGGGATGCACACCATTCGTCACCCTGAAATTAAGTATTGTAATGATTGGCTACATCTACCAGATGGTGTGCACTTCTTTCATGCTGGCAATTGTCTTTTCCTAGGAGACCTTTGAGATGGAATCCTCACAGTGCTCTAAAAATATCAGACTGTTTAAATGTACCCATTGAAAAAACAGTTATTTTAAGAGCCACAAACCTTGGTAAAAAAATAGACAATCTGCATACATAACACATATGACACATACACACATAGAATATGTGTTGCCACAGTATCATGAGAAATAGGGCCCATCAAGTGCAAGTGTGACAGATAACAGGTTGTCTGTGAGTTGACAGTCATGACACAGTATGTGTTCTTAAACTGTCAGGCAACTACCTTGGTGACCCCACGGATGCCCTCACTGTACTCAGTTGTGTGGAGCTGTCATCTGGGACATGTAGCATCAATGGTTATCAGTTCTGTTGAGATACAGCTATGCACTCATTACACAATATCTAGCATTTGTCTTGGAAAAGGTAACTCGCTCATGTTGTCATTCAGCTCTTCATAATCCAGCCTTGCCTATAATTACTATATATAATATTAATATTTAGGACTGTGGTTGTACTATGCCTATGCACTGTAGGTGAAACCACCCATGGGAGGGGGGAGTGTGTTGTCTCTCTCATATAATGTAAACATGAGTGAAGTGATTTCTTAAAAGTTGTCATAAGAATTGTACAATGTCAATCACCATGGCTCTCTGCATATGAGTGATAACAAATGTAAAAACTGAATGAAGCTACCTCAGAATAAGACATACCCAAACATATAGTGACTTACTATTATCTATTTAACTATGTATTTCAAGCCAAAACAAAAATCAGTGAAGTTGAGACTGTGGAGCTTGAGGGAGGTGTGTACCTTGGTTGAGGTGGCACAAACAAAAGGAAATCCCAATATCCCAATGAGAAGCACAAATCGCAAACTAGATGCCACATGGAGGTGCATAAATGCACATTTGAGCTACAGGTTCAAAATCAAGAGCAAAACAGCTCAAATGTGCAAGCGGAAGTGGAAACTGGTGCACCAGCATCTTTATATCCTGAAGAAATGTGGGGAGATACCAGACAATGATGCCTGCTGGTACTACCTCGCCCACGAAATGTGAGAACAAGCCAGCAAGCCTGAGGTGGGGGAACGCCTACAGTGTCATAAGTATAGAAGAATATTCCTACTCTGCACAATATGTATGACAGTTTTAAGAATGATGTACTATAACAGCTGGTAGTACTAGCAGTTATAATTAAGCAATAAGACATAACAGGGTGTGGGTAATTGGCGGATGTACCCATGCATTGTATTGTGTGTCACAAGGTACAGCCGAGTGACTTAACTACACAAGAAGTAGGGAAATTCAGCAATAACAAACACCCTGGAGTGACTTATTTAAGCAATAAGCCACAAGGGGGTGTGGGTTATCAGTGGATTTACCACGGCTGGAGTGGTTTGCCCATGAGGCACAGCCAAGTGGATAAATCCTCTCCAGCCATGGTAAATCCCCTGATAACCCACATCCTCCGAGTGGCTTATTGTGATAATACCAAGGTTCATTTTTTACTATTATAAAATACAACTTTTAAAGAGGTTGCTTTGTTTTTTATTTTTATTGTATTTATTCATGTGCTGCAAATGATTTGGATTAGGAGTAGGACTGTTTGCTCATCATCAGCCGTTAGTTATCAGAGGATTAACACCGGTGGTAAATTGCCAGTCTGATGATTTCATTGGCTGTTCACTTATGTCCATAATATAATTGCAATTATACAATTGACACATGGTAAAATACATTAAAAAATGTTAACAAATGTTTTTTATTAATGCCACTTGTCAGACATGGGTTATTGCAGGATATACCACAGTCATGTGATGTGTTTTGACCCATGAAGTTAGGTTTTGCATACCCCATTGTATAATGGATAGTATATAGATCTTACAATATACAAATGTGCAAAGTCCACTATTTCTGTAGAACCTCTACCTTGCAAAAGTTGAACGCAGCAAGAATAACTGCTCCTCACTAAACATGTAGCAAATCTGTAATACTGAACATTTGCAATAGAGATATGACTGTGCAAGCTCTTAACATACTATCTGTGCTACAGTACGGGCATTTTCTTGTATTGTTGACTATTGCAATCTTTTTACTGAATAGTGTTTCATATAATGTAACTGAATAGACCTCACTATAGTATTTAAGTTGAAGCATACAGTATTACACAGTATCCAGAAAGTGAAAGAACAATAAAGACATGATATTTCTTAAATAGTAGAGAATATTGGCAATAATTATACAAATATCTACTGAACTTCTGCTGTGATGTATTCAACACTCTAAATATGTATTATTATTAATTGATAGAACATCATAGGTGTTCCCCACAACAGGCTGAGGTAGTACCAGCCGAGGCTGAGGCTGTGGAGGGCCAACACTCTGACTCAGACACTGTCATTCTTGTCAAGTAAGAAGGTAAGATAAATGAATTACAACAATATGAATAACTGATTACCTAATGCATGGGAGCATTGGCTGTGTGAAGCAGCAGAACTTGTGAGTACAGTAACTTGTGTGTAACTGTCAGTATATACCACTAAGATCCATGTACATAGTTTTCCTGTGGTTCAGAAGTACAGATGCAACACCTGGTTTGGCGGGGGCAGGATATTCCCTAAGCAAGGGTCTGCACCCCTTGAGTGCCCTAACTTGTACAAAGGTATTATCAGTGAATTACAACATCTATATACATTACTGTAATTACACTCTGTCTCAGCAGTCAGTACACAACACCATTTCTGGGGGGTGGGGTGGTAGTGGGGGATGGTGTACCTCGGGCCACAGAAGTCCTTGGTATCCTACTGGTATCAGGGAGGTATAGTATTGATATGCATGCACTTAGCTGGGTTGCAGCTCAACACTCGGGCTACAATACCTGGTCAGGGGGGCAATTGCCAATCTGAGCATATCAAACTCTTCAGTCTCCTAACTTGTGCGTGGGTGGTATTAATATGCTATTCCATTCATATCCATGGTTTTGGTTGACCTGTAGCTCAGCACTCGTGATCCAATATCTGCTGTTTGAACGAGGGGGGTCATTGCTTAGTTGAGGCTGTAGAACTCTGTAGTATTCTAACTTGTGTACAGCCGCTATCACAGACCTATGTCATTTATATACATGCCTTCAGTTCTGCTGTCGGTCAGCACTCAGGATCCTATACCTCTTATCTGGGTATGGGTGTGGGGGGGTATTCTTAGCTAAGGGCTCAGTATCCAAATTTGTGTGCAGCTGGTACCAGAGAGCTATACTGTTGATGTACATTTATTTACTTGTGTTGTGTCTCACCACTCTGTATCCAGAACCTAACTGTTGTTCCCATTGAAAACTGTCACAAAAATGTCACATTACTATCACAGTGTTAATCATTATCTTCACAATATAATGTAATATCAACATAGAAACAAAGATGAAAAACAATACCAGTTTTATTGTATAAAGACATAGCAATATTATCTCTAATCAATAATGATATATCTTTGTTCTAGGTGCCAGGGAGACTGAGACACATCACCCACTGCATGCGGTGAAGGAAGAGGTGGATAGCAGTGCTCAGCGTAAGTGTTGAAATACAGTACACACATTTGTGGTAAACTGGAAAGCATACTACTTCTATGTCTTCTCAATAATGTAGTCAAATGCTGATAACAATCTTATATTTAGGTGATATCTGTGGACAGCTAACATACATGTAAATCAGTTAATGTGAGATATGCTTTTTCAGTCAGGAAACAATACCTGATTCAGAGGTGGTTCTGACATTCCATACCTGACATTGTGCACCTCAACAACCTCCTAGGTTGTCATTAGCTTGTATCAGATAGCTGCAACATAAATGTTAACAGTTCCTATCATGGTACTATAGTATTACACTTTGTACCTGTAGTTGACATTTAGCTCACCACTCAAGACACTGCACCACATCTTGTATGCATGACTGTGCATGACGCCATGAAGTTGTCAGTGTAACTACTGTTCAGCTGGCATCAACAAGCTGTAACTCTATACTCAAGCTCCTGTAAATGATGTTTAGTGTGTGCGGACACTATGACTATTCATGTACAAGACACTGTTCTCTTCTTTCCAGATGGTAAACAGGGTGATATGACACAAATATTCATGCTGTTACTTGTGCTACACCTTTGAAGTGAGAATCTTGCACCTGGCATGTAGTATGCACTGTTACTTTATGGCTGTACCCATGAAAGCAGTCAGTGTCATGAATGCAGTTCACCCCCTATCGTACACATATAAGATAACTTAGATGCCTTTGCTTGGGCCATGGTTCTGCACTACTTATCCTGTGCATGAAATAGATTTGAGTTCTGTCTGCCTGACACCATGCGATTACTCAGTGTCCTAACTTATGGTGACCTAGTATCACACATGTATCACATTCATGCAAATGCCTTTACTTGAGAAGTGTCTCTGGACTCAAGATCACCTTCCTGATTTTCAAGATGTGGTGTGGGGCGGATAACAAGTTGACTGAGAAAATGTAACAATACAGTTGAATATCATTGAACTGTAAAATACCTGTACTTGAATACACTTATCTATGCAGAGCACAATCCCTGGCCTAGCGGACCTCTGTTCATTGCCTGACTGAACCCATGCAGCTACTCAGACCAATAAATTGTTTTATGGTTGCACAGTCATCAGCATCTACCTGTTCTTGGTGGCTGGGGGTGTTACAATGCATGGCTGATGACATACCAGTACTTATATTTGTTACTTTTCTCCAGGTTATATCATCAAGATATAAAATGGCTGTCTATTACTTAGCTTCAGATGTACATCTCACTAATCAAACTATGGCTATTCTTCAGAAGTGCGGGGCAGTACTTGTCTGAGTCGTTTAAACTATCAATCATCAAAACTTAGTCTCTTTATGGAGATTGTATATAGCATATACAGTAAATTACACTTAGCAAAGTAGCATATTGATTTGTCTATTTTCTGTTCACAGGCTCAAAGTAAACACCATCATTGAGTCAGCCCTGTGACCATGTAGACAGGCTGGAGCAGAAGGTTGACTGCCTGCTACAGGGACAGAAACAAGTACTGTCTCTGTTGCAGGCACAACAGGGAATGGTCAGCCTTCTGCTCGAGCCTGTAGACTCGGCCACAGATGCAACTCGACAGGGCACTGCTGCTTCACCTTATGCAGGAACATCCAGTTTCCCTGGACACAGCTGAACGACCCTCCGCAGCAGCCAGTATCTCCTCCATGGCGCACCAGTTTTCAACTCTGCTGCGCTTCCACATGGCTCCAGTTTTCTGGACTGTGCCGCCTCAACCAGGGAACACACCTACCTGTTTGTTTAAAAAAAAAAATTATTGATTGACATTTTAAAAATGATATTATAATTTTTTCTATTACATTTGTTATTAAAATCAAGATTTTCAGTTTATATTTTTGTAAAAGAACAGATACATTTTTTTGTTAAAATATTTTTGCAAAGAATTTTCATGAATATTTTTCATAATAAGAGACATAAAGTGTGTTTATTTTAAGTATTAAATAGGTATGATTATGTATTTCTACTGCAAATAAAACAACTGCAAATAGCCTAACTTCTGTACAAGTTATAACAGGTATATATTCCGTTGATGCCCATACCTTTCATTGAGCTGTGGCTCTGCACTCAGGACACAATCCTGGCACACAGCACATGTGGATATTGTTCTGGTTTAGTACTCAGGATCCAATATCTGGTCTAGGGAGCTAGGCTTATTGCCTGACTGAGGTCGTGCAACTCCTCAATGTGCTCACTTCTTCGTAGCTCGTATTAGGGACCTATACCATTCATGTGCATGGATTTATTTGGGCTCTGGTTCAGTACTCAGGATCCAATATCTGGTGTAGGGGGTTGGGGGAATCGCCTGGCTCAGGCTGTGCAAGTCCTCAGTGTCCTAACTTGTGTGCAGCAGAATCGGGGAGGTGTACCATTGATGTACATGGCTTTAGTTTTGCAGTGGTGCTGCACTCAGGATCCAGTACCTGGTCTGGGGGGACATTGCCTGACTGAGGCCATGCAGCTCCTCACTGTGCTAACTTGCGTGCAGCTGGAATCAGAGAGGTATACCGTTGATGTCCATGGCTTTAGTTGGGATGTGGCTCTGCACTCAGGATCCAGTACCTGCTCTGTTGGGGTGGGAATTACCTGGCTGAGGCCATGGAACTCCTCAGAGTCCTAACTTGTGTGTAACTGGAATCAGGGAGGTATTCCGTTGATGTCCATGGCTTTAGTTGTGCTGTGGCTCTGCACTCAGGATCCAGTACCTGGCCTGGGGGGACCATTGCCTGGCTGAGGCCGTGCAACTCCTCAATGTCCCAACTTGTGTACAGCTGGTATCAGGGAAGTATACCATTGTTGTCCATGGCTTTAGTTCTGCTGTGGCTCTGCACTTGGGATTAAATACCTGGTCGGGGGGGCATGTCCTAACTTGTGTGCAGCTAGCATCAGACAAGTATAACGATGATGTCCATGGCTTTATTTGGGCTGTGGCTCTGTACTCAGAATCCAGTACCTGGTCAGGGGGGAGCATTGCCTGGCTGTGGCCATGGAACTCCTCAGTGTGCTAACTTGTGTACAGCTGGAATCAGGGAGGAATACCATTGATGTCCATGGCTTTAGTTCTGCTGTGGCTCTGCACTCAGGATCCAGTACCTGCTCTGTGCGGGGAAGGGCATTGCCTGGCTGAGGCCGTGGAACTCCTCAGTGTCCTAACTTGTGTGCAATTGGAATCAAGGAGGTATACCATCAATGTCCATGGCTTTAGTTGTGCTGTGGCTCTGTACTCAGGGTCCAGTACCTGGCTGGGGGGGAGGGCATTACCTAGCTGAGGCCGTGCAACTCCTCAGTGTCCTAACTTGTGTACATCTGGTATAAGACAAGTATAACGATGATGTCTATGGCTTTATTTGGGCTGTGGCTGTGTACTCAGGATCCAGTACCTGGTCGGGGGGCATTGTAAGTAAGTAAGTAAGTAAATTTTATTTTTAAGTGCTTTTCAAATACCAAAGCGCTGTACAAATAGAACAACATTTAAAACAACATATATTAAAACAGTAATAATAAAAAGTTATTCTCCATAAGCTTTAAAAAACAGATAAGTTTTGAACTCTGATTTAAAGCTCTCGACGGTCAGGCAGCCTCATATCCGACGAGGTAGAGAATTCCACAGGGCAGGGGCAGCATAGGAGAATGCACGTGCCCCAGATGTCTTCAAATGAACCCTGGGAATCTCTAGCAATCCCTTGCTGACAGATCGGAGTGAACGAGAGGGGCAGTAGGGAATAAGGAGATCTTGCAGATACTGCAGTCCCTGTTCGTGGAGGACTTCATAGGTCAGATATCCAATCTTGAAGGTGATCTGCCACTGAACCGGCAGCCAGTGCAGCCCGCACAGCACAGATGTAATATGACTATTTCTAGATGTCCCAGTCAAAAGCCTGGCCGCTGCGTTCTGCACTAGTTGAAAGCAGCGGATATCAATCCCCAGTAGCCCTAGGTACAGGGCATTGCAGTAATCAAGGTGGGTAGCCACGAAGACATGGACCAAAGTAGGAAGGTTAGCCAGAGGAACCATGTGTTTCACCTGGGCGATATTCCTAAGATGGTAAAAAGAGGACTTGACGACGGCCAACACCTGAGATTTCAGGGTCAGACCATCATCAATAATAATACCCAGATTACGTACCTGGTCCAAGGTCAAGAGCTGGACACCATCAAGCTGAAGGCTCGATGAAACCCCAGCTCTACGACCCACCTCAAGGTGACCCAGATCCACTACCAACACCTCGGTCTTATCCAGGTTTAACCTCAGCTGCACTCATCCAGTCTTTGATTTCAGATAGACAGCTGTTAAGCAAAGAGACTGCATCATGCTGTCCGGGAGTCAAGGACAAATACAGCTGGGTGTCATCTGCATAGCAGTGAAAACCTAGACTGTATCACCTTATGATGTCTCCTAATGGCAGCATGTAAACTGCGAACAACATGGGTGCCAAAATGGAGCCCTGCGGCACCCCACAGGACAGAGAGGTGGCATCAGAGGAATAAATTCCAGTGACAACCCTCTGTATCCAGCCTGTGAGGAAAGATCAAAACCAATGTAGAACTGTACCAGACAGTCCACAAAAAAGCCACAGGCACTCCAACATCACACCATGGTCCACAGTATAAAATGCTGCAGAGAGATCAAGAAGTACTAAGACAGTACGAGACTTTCAATCTCTCGCAATTAGGTCATTTAAAACCCAGATGAGAGCAGTCTCAGTGCTATGTCTTTTCCTGAACCCCGACTGGAGAGTATTATAGATATTGTGATTTGTAAGATGGCCGTCTAGCTGTGGCGCAACCACCTTTTCAATAATCTTACCCACAAAGGGCAGGTTAGAGATAGGTCTGAAGTTAGCTAAACAGTCTGGGTCCAGTGAAGGTTTTTTAAGGAGTGGTCGAATGACCACCTCATTTAGGGGATCAGGAAAAAAACCCTGCTCCAGAGACTTCCAGATAATTTCAGCAAGGGTCGGGCAGATAACATCTACACAACCAAATAATAGTGGTGTAGGGCCGGGTTCCAAACTACAGTTGGTTGGTCGTACAGTCTGAACAATCCTCACATCCATGAATTCCGGCCTACTAAAGTCAGACCAGGTAGCACGGGTGTTCATTTCCTCCTGCCGATCACCTCAATCCCTTAAAGAGGGAGCTAGGCCGATGCCCAACCTAATGCTGGCAATATTATCTGCGAAGAACCGAGCAAGCTCATCACACTTCATTTATGAAAAATCTCTTCCAGACTGCAGACAGAGTGGATTGCACAATCTGTCAACAGTCTGAAAGAGTTGAGCTGGTCAGTTCTACGCAGCAGCAATCTCCCTGGACAGGAATTCTGCCTTCTTATGTGTTATTGCTGATTGATAGGTACCATAATGGTCCATCAATCTAAGCTTGTCAGCATCCAGGCCGTATTTCCGCCATGCCTTCTTTAGCCTTCGCCCCACTCTCCTCAGCTCCTTCAAAGACCCATCAAACCATGGGGTCCTCGGGCACTGAGTGAGTGGGTGAACACGGACAGGAGCAATTAGATCCAGGGCCTCACCCACTGCCTTATTATAGGCAAGAACGAGATCCCCTGGACCCATGCACTCACTTGAAATACCCACTAGGTCCAGTACAGCCAATAGGCCTTCTGGGGTAATACCCCCTTAAAGGGTGATACTGGACCATCTCCATAGAGGCGGGCCTATTTGGGGGTGCCCCAAAGCTGAATCTTTTGGTATGATGGTCCATCCACACATTTAGTTCCACCCCCAGATGCATGATCTCAAACTCCAGAAGAAACACTAGGTCCAATGAGTGGCCCCCTTTTTGGGTAGCAGAGGTAACCACCTGTGTAAGGCCCAACATAGTCATAAGTCAGAGGAGATTATTCCCAAAATGCGAGAGTTCATCGTCGACCCAGGCATTGAAGTTGCCCTGTATTAAACACCTGGGCAACTCCAACGCCATGTTGATGATTAAGTCCACAAACTCCTACAGGAATTCTCCACCATCACCGGGTGGACAGTAGATGAGGAGAATCCTGAACCCTACACCTGCTCCCAGGATACACTCAAAGGAACGAATGCAGCCCACTGGAACATCCACAAGACCCAGCTCCATTCTAAAAAAGATGGCTACTCCCCCACCCCTAAGATCCAGTTTTGGGCGGTATATCACTGAGAACCCAGCCGAAGCAGCAGATGCCAATATAGGGCCCGCATTCTCATCTAGCCAGGTCTCGGTGATGCATGCCAGGTCAGATGTTGCAATAAGATCCACTATAATGGCATTCTTGTTTCTAATTGACCTGGCATTACACAACACCGCCCAGGTTGGATGGGTTTTCAAGGAGGATCGCAGTACCTGCCCACAATTTGCGGAGCCTTTGGGTATGGAAATCAGGCAGGGAGAACCCCTCTCCTGATCCCATTTCGCCGCAGGGCGTCTTCTAGTCCCCACTACCTCTGTCTACCCACCCCTTTTCATTCTCCCACTATGCACAGTCCATCCACCCCTCAAACGCCTTCTCACTATCCCCAAAGCAAGACGTCTATTATAAACATCAGCTAACAAAGGGGGACAATGAAAAGGGCGCGGTCCTGGAGCAGAGTGGGAGAATAGCGCCTGACCATCTTGGAGCCCTTAAAGCACACCTTAAAGAGCAAAAAACACAAAACAATTAAAAATACTCAAATTGAATATCTCACTACAGCAATATCCAATACACCAATCAACAACTGCACAAACAGTCTATCAAACCGTACTCGTTACAGTAAATCAACTTGAATTAAACTAACGGTTATTACCACAAAGATAAAATGAGTAATTACTTATACTAATATTCTGAATTAAATTCCGTGAGTCCTATAAAGATACCAGTCTCTTTTATCCAAATTCAATATGATAGCCTTTTCAGGCCTGCAGAAATAAAAGTCCAGTATAAAGTTCACCAAGGGAAATAGCTACCATATAGGAGAACACTGCCTGGCTGAGGCCGTGCAACTCCTCAGTCAGGTAACTTGTGTACCGCTGGAATCAGGGAGGTACACCAATGATCTCCATGGCTTTATGTCTGCTGTGGCTCTGCACTCAGGATCCAGTATCTGCTCTGTGCGGAGGGGGGGCATTGCCTGGCTGAGGTCGTGGAGCTCCTCAGTGTCCTAACTTGTGTGCAGCTGGAATCAGGGAGGTATACCGTCGACATACATGGCGTTAGTTGTGCTGTGGCTCTGTACTCAGGATTTAGGACCTGGCCTGGGAAGGGCATTGCTTGGCTGAGGCGGTGAAACTCCTCAGTGTCCTAACTTGTATACAGCTGGTATCAGACAAGTATAAAGATGATGTACATGGCTTTATTTGGGCTGTGTTTCTGTACTCAGGATCCAGTACCTGGTCTGGGGGGGGGCATTGCCTAGCTGAGGCCATGGAACTCCTCGGAGTCCTAACTTTTGTACACCTGGAATCAGGGAGGTATACCACTGATGTCCATGGCTTCAGTTGTGCTGTGGCTCTGTACTCAGGATCCAGTACCTGGCCTTGGGGTGCATTGCCTGGCTGAGACGGTGCAACTCCTTAGTGTCCTAACTTGTGGGTAACTGGAGTCAGGAAGGTATACCGTTGATGTCCATGGCTTTAGTTCTGCTGTGGCTCTGCATTCAGGATCCAATACCTGGCCGGGGGGGAGGGCATTACCTAGCTGAGACCCTGCAACTCCTCAGTGTCCTAACTTGTGTACAGCTGGTATAAGACAAGTATAACGATGATGACCATGGCTTTATTTGGGCTGTGGTTCTGCACTCAGGATCAAGTACCTGTTCTGGGGGGGGGTATTGCCTGGCTGAGGCCATGGAACTCCACAGTGTCCTAACTTGTGTACAGCTGGAATCAGGAAGGCATACCATTGATGTCCATGGCTTAAGTTTGGGTCCGATACCTGGCCTGGGGGGGGGCACTGCCTGGCTGAGACCGTGGAACTCCTCAGAGTGATAACTTGTGTACAGTTGGTATAAGACAAGTATAACAATGATGTCCATGGCTTTATTTGGCTGTGGTTCTGTACTCAGGATCCAGTTCCTGGTCGGTGGGGAGGCAATGCCTGGCTGAGGCTTTGCAACTCCTCAATGTGCTAACTTGTATGCAGCTGGAATCAGGGAGGTATACCGTTGATGTCCATGGCTTTAGGTCTCCTGTGTCTCTGCACTCAGGATAAAGTACAAGCTCTGTGTGGAGGGGGCATTACCTGACTGTGCCCATGGAACTCCTCAGTGTCCTAACTGGTGTACAGCTGGAATCAGGGAGGTATACCATTGATGTCCATGGCTTGAGTTCTGCTGTGGCTCTGCACTCAGGACTCAGATCCTGCTCAGTGCGGTGGGGTATTGCCTGGCTGAGACCGTGCAACTCCTCAGTGTCCTAATTTGTGCACAGCTGGTATCAGACAAGTATACCAATGATGTCCATGGCTTTACTTGGACTGTGGCTCTGCACTCAGGATCAAGTACCTGGTCGGGGGGGCATTGCCTGGCTGAGGCCGTGGAACTCCACAGTGTGCTAACTTGTGTACAGCTGGAATGAGGGAGGTATACCATTGATATCCATGGCTTAAGTTATGCTGTGGCTCTGCACTCAGGATCCAGTACCTGGCCTGGGGGGGTGGGCATTGTCTGGCTGAGGCCATGCAACTCCTCAGTGTCCTAACTTGTCTACAGCTGGTATTTATTTATTTAGCTTTTGTTTACCGGGTAAGTACACTAGACAAGTAGTATGCCTATTTTCAGGAACGACCCGGGAGAGCACAAAACATACAGTATACATACATGGCAACATTGGAGAAACAGCATGATACAGTAAAAAACAGCTATAACAACGCTTGTATAAGGGCAGAGATACTGCCACACATAGTACAAATTGTTACAGGACATAGATAGACATTAGAATCACTGAATACATATTTCATAGACCATCATGGACTCAGAGTGGACAATAGTGGACTGCAGAGTATTACATTACAGAGACTAGGAGCAGTCACATCTTGTTGTTTGTTTTAGGTGGGACCACAGGGAGGAGCGAAAGGTCCCATGGGAAGGGGCAGAGCGAACAGAGTCTGGAATGGAGTTCCAGAGCTTAGGCACAAAAGCGGCAAAGTCATGATCCCCCATAAGGGTCCGAGTAGGGGGAACTTTAAGCAACTCGGCAGTCTGTGACCTGAGCTGGTAGGGGATGGTGTCCAGTTTTGGGAGGAGATGCGCCAGTCCCGACGGTATGCCAGTGGCAAGCACTTTCCTGGTGAAGTTTCCTACACCAAGGATCAGGAATTCCGCAGGGGGGAGCCAGCTGAGTTTGTCATAGAGCTCACATCGGTGGGTGAGTTTGGGAGCAGCAAGTGCAAACCGACAGATATCATTATATGCCGTGTTCCACCGATTAAGATGGATTTGAGGTGACCTGGCAAATAGGTGGTATCCATAACTAAGGGAGGGGAGAAGCACTCCCCACAAGTGCCAGCCTCGCTCCCGAGTCAGGGTTGTATTTGGCCCTGTGGCAAGGCCAAGCTTATACTTTGGTGGTTCTGTGATGTTTTGGATATGGCTTCCCATGCCGAGTTGTGGTCGAGGGTGATCCCAAGATATTTAATTGAGCTCGCTGTTGGCAACAGGGGCTCCATCACTAAGCTATTTTGAGCATAGCTGATGGGCTTTTTAACTGGCCGTGGAACCAAAGAGCATGGCCTGAGTTTGCTAGGATTCAATACCAGTCTATGGTTGGTAATCCAGGCCGAGACTCTGCTGAAGTCTTCAGATAGGCACTGGTTAAGGTCAGCAGCATACGAGCATGGGCCACTAGCACAAGGTCATCTGCATAAAGCGTGACTTGGCAACAGAGGTCACCCGTGGGAGTTGATTATACAAAAGTGAGAATAGGAGAGGTCCAAGTACCGATCCCTGGGGAACTCCCATGGTCACAGCCCTAGGCTCGAGAGGACCTTGTTAAAGCAGGTGCGCTTTGCCACCCGTTAGGTAGCTCCATCATCCAACTCATGGCATGGAGAGAACCCGAGAGCCCTGAGATGCTTCCCCAGTAGGTCATGGTTGACAAGGTCAAAAGCTTTTGACAAGTCAATAAATATAGCACCTGACAGTTTGCCCTGATCCATGGTGGATCTAATACTAGAGGTTACAGTAATCAGGGCAGTAGTGGTACTATGACCCTTCCGGAAACCATGTTGGGCCCCAGAAAGTAGCTCATGGGTATCCACGTACTCCGAGAGTTGCTCCGCCACAACCTTTTCCAGGAGTTTACCAGACACATATACTGATGATGACTATTGCTTTTGTTGTCTTGTGGTTCTGCACTCAGGATCCAGTACTTGGTCGGGGGGGGGGGCATTGCCTGGCTGAGGCCATGCAACTCCTTAATGTCCTACCTTGTATGCACCCCATATCAGGGAGGTATGCCATTGATGTTCATTGCTTTAGTTCTGCTGTGGCTCTGCACTTAGGATACAATACCTGATCGGGGGGGCATGTCCTAACTTGTGTGCAGCTAGTACCAAACAGGTATAATGATGATGTCCATGGCTTTATTTGGGCTGTGGCTCTGTACTCAGGATCCAGTACCTTGTCAGGGGGGTGGCATTGCCTGGGTGAGGCCGTGCAACTCTTCAGTGTGCTAACTTGTGTTCTGCTGGAATCAGGGCGGTATACCTTTTGATGTCAATGGCTTTTGGTCTGCTGTGGTTCTGCACTCAGGATCCAGAACCTGCTCTGCTCGGAGGGGTGCATTGCCTGGCTGAGGCTGTGGACCTCCTCTGTGTCCTAACTTGTCTGCACCTGGAATCAGGGAGGTATAGCATCGATGTACATGGCTTTAGTTGTGCTCTGGCTCTGCACTCAGTATCCTGTACTTGGCCTGGAGGGGTCATTGCCTGGCTGAGGCCATGAAACTCCCCAGTGTCCTAACTTGTGCACAGCTGGTATCAGACAAGTATAACAATTATGTACATGGCTTTATTTGGGCTGTGGCTCTGTACTCAGAATCCAGTACCTGGTCGGGGGGGGGCATTGCCTGGCTGGGGCCATGGAACTTCTCAGTGTGCTAACTTGTGTACAGCTCTAATCAGGGAGGCATACCATTGATGTCCATGTGGTTAGTTCTGCTGTGGCTCTGCACTCAGGATCCAGTACCTGCTCTGTGCGGGGGGGGGGCATTGCCTGGCTGAGGTCGTGGAGCTCCTCAGTATCCTAACTTGTGTGTAACTGGAATCAGGGAGGTATACCGTTGACATACATGGCTTTAGTTGTGCTGTGGCTCTGTACTCAGGATTTAGTACCTGGCCGGGTTGGGGGGAACATTACCTGGCTGAGACCATGCAACTCCTCAGTGTCCTAACTTGTATACAGCTGGTATCAGACAAGTATAATGATGATGTACATGGCTTTATTTGGGCTGTGTTTCTGTACTCAGGATCCACTACCTGGTCTGGGGGCGGGCATTGCCTAGCTGAGGCCATGGAACTCCTCAGAGTTCTAACTTTTGTACACCTGGAATCAGGGAGGTATACCACTGATGTCCATGGCTTCAGTTGTGCTGTGGCTCTGTACTCAGGATCCAGTACCTGGCCTGGGAGGGGCATTGCCTGGCTGAGACCGTGCAACTCCTCAGTGTCCTAACTTGTGTGTAACTGGAATCAGAGAGGTATACCATTGCTGTGCATGGCTTTAGTTGTGCTGTGGCTCTGTAATCAGGATCCAGTACCTGGCCTGGGAGGGGCATTGCCTGGCTGAGACCGTGCAACTCCTCAGTGTCCCAAGTTGTGTACAGCTGGTATCAGACGAGTATAACAATGATGTCCATGGCTTTATTTGGGCCGTGGCTCTGTACTCAGGATCCAGAACATGGTCGGGGGGGGCATTGCCTGGCTGAGGCCGTGGAACTCCTCAGTGTCCTACCTTGTGTGCACCTCATATCAGAGAGGTATACCGTTGATGTCCATGGCTTTAGTTCTGCTGTGGCTCTGCATTCGAGATCCAATACCTGGTCGGGGGAGCATGTCCTAACTTCTGTGCAGCTAGCATCAGACAGATATCATGATGAGGATGTCTATGGCTTTATTTGGGCTGTGCCTCTCTACTCAGGATCCAGTACCTGGTCTGTGGGGGGGGCATTCCCTGGTTGAGGCCGTGCAACTCCTTAGTGTCCTAAATTGTGTTTAGCTGGTATCAGACAAGTATAATGATGATGTCCATGGCTTTATTTGGGCTGTAGTTCTGTACTCAGGATCCAGTTCATGGTCGGGGGGGGGTGGCATTGCCTGGCTGAGGCTATGCAACTCATCAGTGTGCTAACTTTTGTGCAGCTGGAATCAGGGAGGTAAACCGGTTATGTCCATGGCTTTAGGTCTGCTTTGGCTCTCCACTCAGCATTCAGTACCTGCTCTGTGTGGGGTTGGGGGGCAATGCCTGGCTGAGGCCATGGAACTCCTCAGTGTCCTAACTTGTGTACAGCTGGAATCAGAGAGGTATACCATTAATATCCATGGCTTTAGTTCTACTGTGACTCTGAACTCAGGATCCAGTACCTGCTTTGTGCGGGGGGGAGCGCATTGCCTGGCAGAGGCCGTGGAACTCCTCAGTGTCCTAACTTGTGTGCAACTGATATCAGGGAGGTATACATCAATGTTCATTGCTTTAGTTGTGCTGTGGCTCTGTACTCAGGGTCCGATACCTGGCCTGGGGGGGCACTGCCTGGCTGAGACCGTGGAACTCCTCAGAGTGATAACTTGAGTACAGCTGGTATCAGACAAGTATAACAATGATGTCCATGGCTTTATTTGGCTGTGGCTCTGTACTCAGGATCCAGTTCCTGGTCGGTGGGGTGGCAATGCCTGGCTGAGGCTTTGCAACTCCTCAATGTGCTAACTTGTGTGCAGCTGGAATCAGGGATGTATACCGTTGATGTCCATGCCTTTAGGTCTGCTGTGTCTCTGCACTCAGGATAAAGTACAAGCTCTGTGTGGAGGGGACATTACCTGACTGTGGCCATGGAACTCCTCATTGTCCTAATTGGTGTACAGCTGGAATCAAGAAGGTATACCATTGATGTCCATGGCTTTAGTTCTGCTGTGGCTCTGCACTCAGGACCCAGATCCTGCTCTATGCGGGGGGGGGTATTACCTGGCTGAGACCGTGCAACTACTCAGTGTCCTAACCTGTGCACAGCTGGTATTAGACAAGTATAACGATGATGTCCATGGCTTTATTTGGGCTGTGGCTCTGAACTCGGATCAAGTACCTGGTCAGGGGGAGCATTGCCTGGCTGAGGCCGTGCAACTATTCAGTGTGCTAACTGGTGTTCTGCTGGAATCAGGGCAGTATACTTTTGATGTCCATGGCTTTTAGTCTGCTGTGGTTCTGCACTCAGGATCCAGAACCTGCTCTGCTCGGAGGGGTGCATTGCCTGGCTGAGGCCATGGAACTCCTCAGTGTCCTAACTTGTCTGCTCCTGGAATCAGAGAGGTATACCATCGATGTACATGGCTTTAGTTGTGCTCTGGCTCTGCACTCAGGACCCAGATACTGCTCTGTGCGGGAGGGTATTGCCTGGCTGAGACCGTGCAACTACTCAATGTCCTAACTTGTGCACAGCTGGTATCAGACAAGTATAACGATGATGTCCATGGCTTTATTTGGACTGTGGCTCTGAACTCGGATCAAGTACCTGGTCGGGGGGGGGCATTGCCTGGCTGAGGCCGTGGAACTCCACAGTGTGCTAACTTGTGTACAGCTGGAATGAGGGAGGTGTACCATTAATATCCATGGCTTGTGTTATGCTGTGGCTCTGCACTCAGGATGCAGTACCTGGCCTGGGGGTGGGCATTGCCTGGCTGAGGCCATGCAACTCCTCAGTGTCCTAACTTGTCTACAGCTGGTATTATACACACATACCGATGATGTCTATTACTTTTGTTGTCTTGTGGTTCTGCACTCAGGATCTAGTACCTGGTCGGGGGGGGACATTGCCTGGCTGAGGCCATGCAACTCCTCAATGTCCTACCTTGTGTGCACCTCGTATCAGAGAGGTATGCCACTGAAGTCCATTGCTTTAGTTCTGCTGTGGCTCTGCACTCAGGGTACAATACCTGGTGGGGGGAGCATGTCCTAACTTATGTGCAGCTAGTATCAAACAGGTATAATGATGATGCCCATGGCTTTATTTGGGCTGTGGCTCTGTACTCATGATCCAGTACCTGGTCTGGGGGGGGAGCATTGCCTGGCTGAGGCCGTGCAACTCTTCAGTGTGCTAACTTGTGTTCTGCTGGAATCAGAGCGGTATACCTTTGATGTCCATGGCTTTTAGTCTGCTGTGGTTCTGCACTCAGGATCCAGAACCTGCTCTGCTCGGAGGGGTGCATTGCCTGGCTGAGGCTGTGGAACTCCTCAGTGTCCTAACTTGTCTGCTCCTGGAATCAGAGAGGTATACCATCGATATACATGGCTTTAGTTGTGCTCTGGCTCTGCACTCAGTATCCTGTACTTGGCCTGGAGGGGGCATTGCCTGGCTGAGGCCATGCAACTCCCCAGTGTCCTAACTTGTGCACAGCTGGTATCAGACAAGTATAATGATGATGTACATGGCTTTATTTGGGCTGTGGCTCTGTACTCAGGATCCAGTACCTGGTCTGGGGGGGGCTTTGCCTGGCTGTGGCCGTGGAACTCCTCAGTGTGCTAACTTGTGTACAGCTGGAATCAGGGAGGTATACCATTGATGTTCATGTGGTTAGTTCTGCTGTGGCTCTGCACTCAAGATAAAGTACCTGATCTGTGCCGGGGGGGGGCTTTCCTGGCTGAGGCCATGGAACTCCTCAGTGTGATAACTTTTGTACAACTGGAATTAGGGAGGTATACCATTGATGTCCATGGCTTTAGTTCTATGGTGGCTCTACACTCAGGATCCAGTACCTGACCTGGGGGGGGCATTGCCTTTCTGAGACCATGCAACTCCTCAGTGTCCTACCTTGAGTGCACCTCGTATCAGAGAGGTATACCGTTGATGTCCATGGCTTTAGTTCTGCTGTGGCTGTGTACTCAGGATCCAATAACTGGTCGGGGGGCATGTCCTAACTTGTGTGCAGCCAGCATCCGACAGATATAATGATGATGATGTCCATGGCTTTATTTGGGCTGTGTTTCTGTACTCAGGATCCAGTTTCTGGTCTGGGGTAGCACTGCCTGGCTGAGGCCGTGGAACTCCTCAGTGTGCCAACTTGTGTACAGCTGGAATCAGGGAGGAATACCATTGATGTCCATGGCTTTAGTTCTGTTGTGGCTCTGCACTCAGGATCCAGTACTTGCTCTGTTTGGAGGGGTGCATTGCCTGGCTGAGGCCATGGAACTCCTCAGTGTGCTAACTTCTGTACAGCTGGAATCAGGGCAGTATACCATTGATGTCCATGGCTTTAGTTCTGCTGCGGCTCTGCACTCGGGATCCAGCACCTGCTTTGTTGAGAGGGGTGCATTGCCTGGCTGATGCCGTAGAACTCCTCAGTGTGCTAACTTGCCTGCAACTGAAATCAGGGAGGTATACCATCAATGTGCATGGCTTGTTTGTGCTCTGGATCTGCACTCAGAATCCAGTACTTGGCTTGGGGGGGGGGCATTGCCTGGCTGAAGCCATGCAACTTCTCAGTGTCCTAACTTGTCTACAGCTGGAAACAGGGAGGTATACCATTGATGTCCATGGCTTTAGTTCTTCTGTGGCTCTGCGCTCAGGATCCAGTACCTGCTTTGTGTGGGGGGGGATTGCCTGGCTGAGGCCGTGGAACTCCTCAGTGTCCTAACTTGTGTGCAAGGGGAATCAGGGTGGTATACCACTGATGTTGATGGCCTTACTTTTGCTGTGGCTCTGTACTCAGGATCCAGTACCTGGCGGGGGGGCATTTCCTGGCTGAGACCGTGCAACTCCTCACTGTCCCAACTTGTGTACAGATGGTATCACACAAGTATAACGATGATGTCCATGGCTTTATTTGGGCTGTGGCTCTGAACTCTGGATCCAGTACCAGATCCGGGGTGGAGGCATTGCCTGGCTGAGGCCGTGGAACTTCTTAGTGTGCTAACTTGTGTACAGCTGGAATCAGGGAAGTATACCATTGATGTCCATGGCTTTGGTTCTGCTGTGGCTCTGCACTCGGGATCCAATACCTGGTTGGGTGGGCAAGTCCTAACTTGTGTGCAGCTGGAATCACGGCAGTATATCATTGATATCCATGGCTTTAGGTCTGCTGTGGCTCTGCACTCAGGATCCAGCACCTGCTCTGTTTGGAGGGGTGCATTGCCTGGATGAGGCCGTGGAACTCCTCAGTGTCCTAACTTGTCTGCAACTGAAATCAGGGACATATACCATCAATGTGCATGGCTTGTTTGTGAGCTGGATCTGCACTCAGGATCCAGTACTTAGCCAGGGGGGGCATTGCCTGGCTGAGGCCATGTAACTCCCCAGTGCCCTAACTTGTGCACAGCTGGTATCAAACAAGTATAACAAAGATGTTCATAGCTTTATGAGGGCTGTGGCTCTGTTCTCAGGATCCAGTACCTGGTCCGGGGGGGGCATTGCCTGGCTGTGGCCATGGAACACCTCAGTGTGCTAACTTGTGTGCAACTAGAGTCAAGGAGGTATACCATTGATGTCCATGGCTCTAGTTCTGCTGTGGCTCTGCACTCAGGATCCAATACATGGTCCAGGGGGGAATGTCCTCACTTGTCTGCAGCTGGTATCAGACAGGTATAACGATGATGTCCACAGCTTTATTTGGGCTGTGTCTCTGTATTCAGGATCCAGTACCTGGTTTGTGGGGGGGGGTGGCATTGTCTAGCTGAGGCCATGCAACACCTCAGTGTCCTAAATTGCGTGCAGCTCGTATCAGACAAGCATAACGATGATGTCCATGGCTTTATTTGGGCTGTGGCTCTGTTCTCAGGATCCAGTACCTTGTTTGTGGTGAGCATTGCCTGGCTGAGGCCATGCAACTCCTCTCTGTCGTAACTTGTATACAGCTGGCATCAGACAAGTATAATGATGATGTCCATGGCTTTATTTGGGCAGTGTCTCTGTACTCAGGATCCAGTACCTGGTCTGGGGTAGCAATGCCTGACTGAGGCCATGGAACTCCTCAGTGTCCTAACTTCTGTACAGCTGGAATCAGGGAGGTACACCATTGATGTACGTGGCTTTAGTTCTGCTGTGGCTCTGGACTCAGGATCCAGTACCTGCTGTGAGGGGGGGGGCATTGCCTGGCTGAGGCTGTGGAACTCCACAGTGTCCCAACTTGTGTGCAACAGGAATCAGGGAGGTTTATGGCCGATGTCCATGGCTTTAGTTGTGCTTTGGCTCTGTACTCAGGATCCCGTTCCTGGTCTGGGGGGAGCATTGCCTGGCTGAGACCGTGCAACTCCTCAGTGTCCTAACTTGTGTACAGCTTGTATCAGACAGATATAATGATGATGTCCATGGCTTTATAGGGGCTGTGGCTCCTCAGTGTCCAACTTTGTGTGCACCTCGTATCAGGAAGGTATACAGTTGATGTCCATTGCTTTAGTTGTGCTGTGGCTCTGCACTTGGGATCCAATACCTGGTTGGGGGGGCATGTCCTAACTTGTGTGCATCTAGCATCAGACAGATATAATGATGGTGTCCATGGCTTTATTTGTGCTGTACCTCAGTACTCAGGATCCAGTGCCTGGTCTGTGGGGGGGGCATTGCCTGGATGAGGCCGTGCAACTTCTCAGTGTCCTAACTTGTCTACAGCTGGTATCACACCCATATACTGATGATGTCCATTGCTTTAGTTGAGCTGTGCTTCTACACTCCGGATCCAGTACCTGGTAGGGGGGGCATTGCCTGGCTGAGGCCATGCACTCTTCAGTGTGCTACCTTGTGTACATCTCGTATCAGAGAGGTATGCCGTTGATGTCCATGGCTTTAGTATTGCTGTGGCTCTGCACTCAGGGTACAATACCTGGGTGGGGGGGCATGTCCTCACTTGTGTGCAGCTCTGTATCAGACAGGTACAGTGATGATGTCCATGGCTTTATTAGGGCTGTGGCTCTGTACTCAGGATCCAGTACCTTGTCCGGTGGGGCATTGCCTGGCTGTGGCCATGGAACTCCTCAGTGTGCTAACTTGTGTACAGCTGGAATCAGGGAGGTATACCATTGATGTCCATGCCTTTAGTTTTGCTGTGGCTCTGCACTCAGGATCCAGTACCTGCTCTGTGCCGGAGGGGGGGGGGCTTGCCTGGCTAAGGCAGTGGAACTCCTCAAATTCCTATCTTGTGTACAGCTGGTATAAGACAAGTATAATGATGATGTCCATGGCTTTATTTGGGCTTTGGCTCTATTCTCAGGATCCAGTACCTCGTTTGTGGGGAGCATTGCCTGGCTGAGGCCATGCAACTCCTCAGTGTCCTACCTTGTACGCACCTCATATCAGGAAGGTATAGTATACAGTTGATGTCCATTGCTTTAGTTCTGCTGTGGCTCTGCACTCAGGATCCAGTACCTGTGGGGGGGGTCACTGCCTGGCTGAGGCTGTGGAACTCCTCAGTGTCCCAACTTGTGTGCAACTGGAATCAGGGAGATTTATGGTCGATGTCCATGGCTTTAGTTGTGCTTTGGCTCTGTACTCAGGATCCAGTACCTGGCCTGGGGGTGGGGGGCATTGCCTGACTGAGGCCGTGCAACTCCTCAGTGTCCTACTCTGTGTTCAGCTGGTATCAGACAAGTATAACAATGATGTCCATGGCTTTATTTGGGCTGTGGCGGTGTTCTCAAGATCCAGTACCTGGTCTGGGGAGGCATTGCCTGGCTGAGGCCATGGTACTCTGCAGTGTGCTAACTTGTGTACAGTTGGAATCAGGGAGGTATACCATTGATGTCCATGGCTTTAGTTGTGTTGTGGCTCTGCACTCAGGATCCATTACATGGCCTGCTGGGAGGGCATTTCCTGCCTGAGGCCGTGCAACTCCTCAATGTCCTAACTTGTCTACAGCTGGTATCAGACACCTATACCGATGATGTCGATTGCTTTATTTAGGCTGTGGCTCTGTACTCAGGATCCAGTACCTGGTCGGTGGGGTGTCATTGCCTGGCTGATGCCATGTAACTCCTCAGTGTCCTACCTTGTGTGCACCTCGCATCACGGTGGTATACCATTGATGTCCAGGACCATGGCTTTAGTTCTGCTCTGGCTCTGCACTCAGGATCCAATACCTGCTCGGGGGTCATGTCCTAGCTTGTGTGCAGCTGGTATCAGACAGGTGTAATGATGATATATATGGCTTTATTTGAGCTGTGCCTCTGTACTCAGAATGCAGTACCTGGTCTGTGGGGGGAGGACATTGCCAGGCTGTGGCCGTGCAACTCCTCAGTGTCCTAAATTGTGTGCAGCTCATATCAGACAAGTATAACTGTGATGTTCATGGTGTTATTTGGGCTGTGGCTCTGTACTCAGGATCCAGTAACTGGTCGGGGGGGGGATTGCCTGGCTGAGGCCATGCAACTCCTCATTGTGCTAACGTGTGAGCAGCTGGAATTAGAGAAGTTTACCGTTGATGTCTATGGCTTTAGGTCTGCTGTTGCTCTGCACTCAGGATCCAGTACCTGCTCTGTGTGGGGGGGGAGCATTGGCTGGCTGAGGCAGTGGAACTCCTCAGTGTCCTAACTTGTGTGCAGCTGGAATCAGGGAGGTATACTGGTGATGAACATGGCTTTAGTTGTGCTGTGGCTCTGCCCTTAGGATCCAGTATCTGGCCTGGGCGGGCATTGCCTGGCTGAGGCTGTGCAACTCCTCACTGTCGTAACTTGTATACAGCTGGTATCAGACGAGTATAATGATGATGTCCATGGCTTTATTTGGGCAGTGCCTCTGTACTCAGTATCCAGTACCTGGTCTGGGGTAGCATTGCCTGGTTGAGGCTGTGGAACTCCTCAGTGTAACTTGTGTACAGCTGGAATCAGGGAGGTATACCATTGATGTCCATGGCTTTAGTTCTGCTGTGGCTCTGCACTCAGGATCCAGTACCTGCTTTGTGTGGGGGATGTCAATGCCTGGATGAGGCCATATAACTCCTCAGTGTCTCAACTTGTGTGCAACTGGAATCAGGGAGGTTTACAGTCAAAGTCCATGGCTTTAGTAGTGCTTTGGTTCTGTACGCAGGATCCAGTACCTAGCCTCGGGTTGGGGGGCATTACCTGGCTGAGACCGTGCAACTCCTCAGTATCCTAACTTGTGTACAGCTTGTATCAGACAAGTATAACGATGATGTCCATGGCTTTATTGGGGCTGTTGCTCTGTACTCAGGATCCAATACCTGGTCTGTGGGTGGCATTGCCTGGCTGATGCCGTGGAACTCCTCAATGTGCTAACTTGTGTGCAGCTGGAAGCATGGAGGTATACCATTGATATCCATGGCTTTAGTTGTGCTGTGGTTCTGCACTGAGGATCCAGTACATGGTCAGGGGGGCATTGCCTGGCTGAGGCCATGCTACTCCTCAGTGTCCTACCTTGTGCACACCACGTATCAGGGGGGTATGCTGTTGATGTCCATGGCTTTCATTCTGCTGTGGCTCTGCACTCATTATACAATACCTGGTCAGGGGGGCATGTCCTCACTTGTGTGCAGCTGGTATCAGACAGGTATAATGATGATGTCCATGGCTTTATTTTGTCTGTGCCTCTGTACTCCGGATCCAGTACCTGGTCTTTGGTGGGAGGGCATTGCTTAGCTGAGGCTGTGCAACTCCTCAGTGTCTTAAATTGTGTGCAGCTCATATCAGACAAGGATAATGATGACATCCATGTTTTTTTTTTGGGCTGTGGCTCTGTACTCGGGATCCAGTTCCTCGTCAGGGGGTGGCATTGCTTGGCTGAGGCCATGCTCCTCTTCAGTGTGCTAACTTGTGTTCAGCTGGAATCAGGGTGGTATACCATTGATGTCAATGGCTTCAGGTCTGCTGTGGCTCTACACTCAGGATCCAGTACCAGCTCTGTTCGGAGGGGTGCATTACCTGGCTCAGGCCATGGAACACCTCAGTGTCCATACTTGTCTGCAACTGGAATCAGGGAGGTATACTGCAACCCCCCTACAAATGGAGGTTCCTAAAAGGCATTTCTCAGAGCTTGTCTAAGTGCTCCCTGCCTGAGGGGCGTTCGGCATAATGCTGTTTAAAATAGGGCACCGTGAGTGCTTCTAGAGCCTCTGGTACTGTCTCTTTAAGAGCTGCCTGCTCGCAAGTCTGATTAGTTTGTAAAAGGGGGATGGTGGGTTTACTGCTCGAATCCCACTTGAGCTGCTGTTTGAATCACTCCATTTCTGCCGTCGCTAAGCGAGCAGAGGGAGCCTTTTTGAAGGGTGTAACTGTTTGCTGGAAAATATGTAGCGTAGCAGTAAAATTGCCGTTGTTTAACCTGCTTTTTATTGCAGCTGGGACTCTGTGTGTTTGGCCCCTCCATTATGGACCTGGACTACTGAGAATGGGACAATTGTGGATGTGGAGCCCTAATGTAGACTGCTTGAGCCAACCAGAATTTGGACTCCCATGGGAGCCTGTAAAAAGGGGGGATATATGGTAGGTGCTTCTGGGAAGTGTAGTCTGGACACTAGCACCTTTTTGGCACCAATAGAAGGCGTGTGAAGTGACAGACAGAACAAAGCAGCCAACCGGAGCCCTGTGGAGTGATAGAAAACTGCCCTGCATCTGTCCTGGAGGGGCACAGTCATTGGTGATCGTGAAGAGAGAAGGAGCTCTGGCTCCTGCACTGTGAAAGTCTTCACATGGGAAGCGTGTGTGGCAGGCCAAGAAGTCAGGCGATAGCATCACCAGATGGAGCGGACAAGATCCGTGGAGGAGTGCATGCAGAGGAGGCTGTACATTTACAGCTACTTACCAGGCTCACCCTATGGAGGACTGGAGAATCTGCTTCAATCGCACTCAGTCTGTCAGGACATGTGAAGCTGCATCGTTTGGCCCGGTTATTGCAGTGAAAGCGATCGGGAGTATAAAGCAACTGCCTGGTATGGTACCCCTCTGCTCTTCATATAAATGTGTGGAGAAGTGTTTGGATCTCAGGCTAGGTCCTGCAAGTGGTGTGAGAATGATCTTTCTGCAGGAGTTGTGAGTACTAAATCAGGGTAGCTCTCTGTCAGATGTTCATTGTGAGGGCAAGATTTGTCTGGTTGCTCTATTGGCTGCACGAACTGAGCCTGCTAGCTCTGCTTAATCAATTTAGGTATCAAATGCTTGTTTTCTTCATCAGGGTCCCAACCAGCTGCAACGAATAGGCTAGTCTTGTATTGCCTGGGTACCCAGAGACAGTGACTTATAGGTTTTAAGCGAATCAACCTGCTCTCCCTCGCCCTTGTTATTTCCCCTTCAATAAGTCAGATTTGTTGTTTGCAAGGTATACTGTCTGAACTGAGTGTTTGTGTCCCCCTCTTGTGCATGGGTTGTGGTATTACTGCATCTTATTTTACAGGGGATCCTCCGCACCAAGTTGGCCAATCCATTATGGGGGTAAGTGTAAGTCATCACAGTGGTGTGGGAAGCATTCATGGGCCACTAGTGGAAGGAAAGGTGGGTTGCAGTGACCCAGAGGGTGGTGACTGAGTCATTTTTGACTGTTCCAACCCGACCTCTGGGTGGAGGCACCCGCCATTGGATCCAGGCCCCTCAACCTGTTGGTGGCAAAGCAGGCAGGGGTAGTAGCCTTTGGGATAGCACCCCCTGGGGGTTACATTTTGGAGTCACCGCTGGGATTAGTGTCCCCTATTGGCAGCAGAGACGAAATACCCCAACATGGCCAAACTAAAGGAAAAACTGGAGGGGGATATCATGACTAAAATTAAGTTGGACCCTGTTAAGATGATGGTGCATAAACTGATGGGGTGGGGTGGGGTGAAGCTGAAGAGTTGGATTCCCAGAAAACTGTGTTACTACTGGATGTACCTCTGGGGATAAAGAATGCTGACCTTGTTTCTGCAGTTGAGCGTGTTAAATGTTTAGGCAAGGTAGAGGTGAAGGGGCGAATGGCCGACCTACTCGACCAGACCTTGCAGGTGCTGCTTTTATGCAGTATAATTATAGACTCGGCGAGGGTGCCCCCTGTGATTTACCCAGAAGGTGCTTAAAAGGGTTGGGGGCTCATTCATATCCGGAGTGGTTCAGTCACCCCAGGGGGGGTCTCCCAAGACTCATAGCTTTAAAGATAAACTGCTTAAACTGTTAGCTGCAGAAGGGAGGACTACTCAGGAGTTACTACAGGTGTTAGACCTTTCTAGTGATCCCACCCCCCAAACCTCTCCCGGGTCCTCCAAGAGTTCCATTTTGGCTTCACCCCCTATAGTTGTTCCCCCCAGACAGCTAGACTCCTATCGGAGATTGAAACTTTTTTCTGGTACTGTGCCTGTGCCCTCGGGAGAAGATGATTTGGAGACGTAGATGGACTATGCTACCCCTTTAGTCCAAGAGTGGTAGTGCTGTGAGGGGGAGAAATGAAAGAGACTGATAGAGAGCCTGAAGGGCCCAGCTTTGGAAGCCATTAGTTTCTTGCGGGCTACTAGCCCCGAAGCCACTGCAGTGGAGTACCTTTGTGCCTTAGAGGGGTGTTTGGGAGCACAGAAACTGGGGAATACTTGTTGTGGAAGTTCAAGTCAGCTAAACAGTGGAGGAATGAGAAATTGTCAGCCTTTGTCACCAGAATGGAAAAGGCATTGCAAAAAGCTTATCGAAAAGGGGGGGTAACTGCCCCAGCATTGAATCAGGTCCTGCTGGATCATATCTTGAAATCTGCTAGGTTTTCCAGTATGATATTGTTAAAACTCAAGTTACATGATCGAAGGGCTGCCCCTCCCGAATACTGCCAACTGATGAGAGAGATTCGAGAAGTTGAGACTGATGAAGAGGGGTGGGAACCCTATTTAGGGGTCTTGAATCTATGCCAGACCCCTGAGCCCAGTGAACCAGATGAGACCCACCCTTGAGGGTATTGAACAAGGGGCCTGATGCATTTTCTGTGCCCCCAGAGACCCAGGGTGGAGTGGGGGTGCATGCTGTTTTCTCTAATCCCCAGGTGGAGAGTGATTTGAAGGCCGACATTAGAGATTTACGGGAAATGGTGAGAGAATTGAAACAAACTGCTGCCAACCCCTCCAAATGTGGGGAACCTGAGTTATCTAGAAACAAATGACCTAGTCAAGAGGAGCCCTCCAGGACCCCCGATGCCTCCTGGCAGGCGAGATATCTCCCTCCCACCAAAGACCCACGAGATACTAAGTTCTGTTACCACTGTGGGAAGGATGGACACTTTCAGACTGAGTGCCGGTTGCCAGAGAACCTAAGGAGGGTCACCAGCAAGCTAGTAGCCTGGCATTGCAAGGCTTATGCCATGGCCCAAGGAGGGCCTCCTTGGAAGAGTTTTGTCACCCGGGCCAATGCCCAAGCAACCTCCAAAACCATGCCCCCTGAATGGTCTGATGTGGTGGGTCCCTCGATGGAAACCACAGTGAGACTGAATGGAGTGCCCACCCGGGCTGTGTTAGACAGTGATTCCCAAGTGACCATTATGTTTCAGGACTGGTATCAGAAGCATTTGCCTGAGGTTCCCCTGCAGCCTTTAGATGGACTACATGTTTGGGGACTGAGCGATAAGGCCTACCCCTACTCTGGGTATATCCGGATCTGGTTATCATTTCCTACTTCTGTGGCTGGGGTGGCTGAACAAGTGGAGACCTTGGCATTAGTGTGTCCCACCACTGGACTGTATGATGGGTTGCCTATGTTAATTGGAACCAATGCTCATGTGTTTGGTCATTTAGCACAGCTGTGCTCTGAAAAACAGAGGTCCAGGACTGGACGAGCTCTCAGAATTCCAGCCTTGATTCAGAAGGCCTATGAGACCCAGAGAAAGGCCAGCCAGGCAGAACCCAAAGACCCAATGGGTATTGTCTGGAAGAAGGATCCAGAGTCTTTGCTGCTAGCCCCAAACGCCCAGTGTGTTCTACAAGCAGAGGTCCGGATTAAAAAGGATGTTAAGAATAAAATATTGATGCTGGTTGCACCAGGCGATGGAAAATTTCCAGAGGGGTTGCTGTTTAAACCCAGCATTTTGCCTGTTAGAACCCATGCTTTTGCCAGAAGAGTAATGGTTCAAGTGCACAATGTATCTGATCGAGAGATTGGAGTGAAGCGAGGTTGCACTCTGGCCACGGTGCACTGTGCGGATACTGCTGTTCCGCCCAGCAACAACACTTCCGGGAGGAGTGACTGAGTGACCCCTGATCTGTTTGATTTCGGTGACTCCCCTCTGCCAGCAGAATGGAAGAAAAGGATTAGCGAAAGGCTCACTCAGAGGGAGCAGGTGTTTTCCTTGAAGGAGTGGGATGTAGGATGTGTGCAAGGAGCTGAGCACCACATTCGGCTATAGGATGAGAGACCCTTCTGTGAGTGATCTTGGCGCCTGGCCCCTGCTGATATAGATGATGTGAGACGACACCTGCAGGAGATGCTCGCAGCTGGGGTGATACAAGAATCCAGAAGTCCCTATGCTTCACCTATTGTAGTAGTGAGGAAGAAGAATGGAGCTGTCTGGATGTGTGTGGATCACCGTACTTTAAACAGGTGAACTATACCAGACCAGTATACCATGCCACGCATCCAGGAGGCCTTGGATTGCCTAAATGGTAGCAAGTACTTCTCAGTGTTAGACCTTCGCAGTGGGTACTACCAGATCAGATGGCTCTGGAGGATCGCAAAAAGACTGCTTTCATTTGCCTACTAGGTTTTTATGAGTTTATTAGGATGCCTCAGGGAATTTCAGGTGCCCCTGCTACTTTCCAGTGCTTGATGGAGCGTGCGGTGGGGAATATGAACTTATTCGAGTGTTTAGTCTACCTGGATGATGTCATAGTGTTTGGCAGCTCCTTGGAGTAACATGAAAGCAGGTTGTTCAAAGTCCTGGATCGACTAGAAGATTTTGGTCTCAAATTGTCTATAGATAAGTGTCAATTCTTTCAAACATCCATGAAACATGAGGGGCACATAGTATCCACTGAAGGCATAGAATCTGACCCCAGTAAAGTGGAAGCTTTGACTACCTGGCCTCAGCCAAAGAATTTGAAAGAGCTGCAAAGGTTCCTGGGGTTTTGTGGTTATTATAGACGATTTATCAAAGACTATTCTCGAGTGATTCACCCTCTACTCAACCTTACTCAAGGGTATCCTCCAACCCACAAAAAGTTTAAGAAAGCTGTGCCCGCTGAGACTGAGAAAAAATATTTCCATCCAAATGATGTGTTTGGAACCCACTGGACTGCTGATTGTGAGGTAGCTTTCCATGATATTATGTATCAACTTACCCAAGCCCCAGTGCTGCCCTATGCTGACCCTGCCAGGCCGTACATTCTTCATACTGATGCCAGTCTACAAGGATTGGGGGCTGTGTTATATCAAGAGCATACAAATGGTCTGAGACCCGTAGCATTTGCCAGCAGGAGCCTCACTCCTTCAGAAAAGAACTATCCAGTGCACAAGTTAGAGTTCCTGGCCTTGAAGTGGGCCATTGTTGATCAATTTCATGACTACTTGTACGGTGCTAAGATATTGGTGAAGACTGATAACAATTCTCTAACCTATGTACAGACCTCAGCTAAGTTGGATGCCACTGGCCGTAGGTGGCTTTCTGCGTTGTCTACCTACGACTATGCTATTGAATACAGAGCAGGCCTGAACCACATAGATGCTGATGCTCTCTCCTGGAGGTCTGTGTCCTGAGACAACTGGGTCAGGTAGTCAGAACCTGACATTAGAACACTTTGCCAAAAATTTGACAAGGAGGAACAGGTATCTCCTGATGCTGTGGATTGCATGATGGATTGTTTGGGGCCCTCTGAGAACTGTATACCTGCTGCTTACTGTCATTTCTCTGCATTAGACTCTAGTGCATTGCCCCAGTTCAATAATGATAGTCTCTGTCTGGCTCAGTCCTGAGACACAATGATAAAAACTGCTCTGGAGGCTCTGCATGTGGGGAGAGATGTGTCAAAACTGCCTTCTACTGAATTGAGAACTGCACTGTTATACAAAGAAGGTCCCAAGTTGAAACTGATTAATAGACTATTATACAGAGAGACAGTAGATAAAGAGGGGTGAGTAGACAAACAACAACTGGTCCTGCCCACTGCTTCTAGAGAACTGGTGTTGAGGTCCCTACACAATCACATGGGACACCTCGGCATAGACAGAACCCTTGACTTGGTGAGGTCCAGATTTTATTGGCCCAAAATGGGTGCTGATGTGGAACAGCATATCAGGACTTGTTGCCGATGTTTACAAAGAAAGACCTTGCCCCAGAGGTCTGCCCCCCTGGTTAACATCACTACTAGTGCCCCCCATGGAATTGGTCTGCATTGATTTCCTGAGTCTAGAACCAGATCAGAGAAACATCAGCAATATATTGGTAGTTACTGATCACTTTACCCAGTATGCACAAGATTTCCCCACTAAAGACCAGAAAGCAACCACGGAGGCTAAAGTACTTGTTGAGAATTTCTTTGTCCACTATGGGGCTCCTCAAAGAATCCATTCCAATCAGGGGAGAGATTTTGAGAGCCGCTTGATTAAAGAAATGCTATCCTTGTGGGGGGTACGAAAGTCAAGAACTACTCCTTATCATCCCAAGGGAGATCCTCAGCCGGAAAGGTTTAACCACACATTGCTTGACATGTTGGGCACCCTGCAACCTAAAGATAAGCCTAGATGGAGCCAGCAGATTAGCACTCTAGTACACGCTTATAACTGCACCAGAAGTGATGCCACTGGATTTTCCCCGTATGTACTGATGTTTGGGAGAGAGGCTAGACTGCCAGTAGATGTCTGTTTCGGAGCTTCTCCTGATGGGGTTCAAGCAGCTAATCATCTACAGTATGTGCAGAAGCTGAAGGCCCAACTAAACCACGCCTACCAATTACCCCAGACCATGGCTGCAAAACGAAATTTAGCCAATAAAGAAAGGTATGACAAAAAAGTGAAAGCTAAAGAACTTAGAGAAGGGGATAGAGTGCTATTGAAGAATCTGGGACTGGATGGCAAGCATAAGATTGCTGACAGATGGCATCACCTCCCTCATATTGTTGTAGGAAAGTTGGAAGATTTACCTGTATACAAAGTGCGGCCTGAGAACAACTCAAAAGATGTGAAAACTATACACAGAAATCATCTGCTGCCAATCGGACAGATCCTGATAGAGGCTGAACCACCAAATACCACCCCCCCCCCCGGGCCTGTGACTAGAGCCACTGCCAAGAAAAAACTAAGACCAATTGATTCCCGAGAAATCAAACTAAAGAGGCCTTCTCCACCCCCCTCCGTTTGATTGCCAGTCTGTGTCCGAGGACAGTGAGTGTAATCCTGAATATTACCCCTTTTATGAACTGAGTCAGTTGTTTAGGGGCAATCCTCTAATCAACCTTGGGGATGAAGCTGGGCTTTCTGGACTGTCTGAGCCCCCAGCTTTGTCTCTGGAGCCAATGCTCCCAGAGGGAGAAGTGAGTGGTATTAAATCTGAAGATACGAGCTCATTGGAACTGGCTGAACTGTCTGATTTCTCAGACGAAGGAAGTGATGTGGGGGAGGCAACTGGGGATATGCCAGAGCAAGAAGAATATTTTGAGTGCCCTGATAGTTCCCTGCCAGTATCAGAAATGTACCCAGCTGAGCCAGGTAATGTAGGTTCAGAAATAGACGGCCCTGTCCTCGAAGGTACCATGGACCCTGGGTCCCCTGCTCCTATAAGGGTTTCTCCGACCACCCCAAGTAGGGCTGAAATAGAGTCTGAGCCTTCCGAAATTTTATCTGAGACTCCTAGACAGACTGGCCGAGAAGTACGGCCTGTAGTGAGATTGAGTTATGAGTCCGTGGGCCAGTCTGTGGATCTGCCTTTGAATGTGGTCCATAAGGGGGTGCATGTGTCCCTGAGCTCCTTGCCCAAACTAAGCCTGGGTAATGATTCCCGCCTGTTAGTATTGACCTCTGTGTATGGTGCCCCTGCCCCATTTAGCCCTCAGGTAGCTGATAGGGAAGGGCCCCCTCTATCCAGGTGTCATGGGCAGGAAGCAATGACCTGAGTTAAGAAGGAAAAAGTTGTTTGTGTGTGTGTAATGTTGTATAACCAATAGTAAACTATGTAATACAGTACCAATGTATCTAACAAAAAGGTCTGATGTGCTGTCAGTTTAAACTGTCTTGCCTTAAAGTGATTTAAGGGTAACTACTTGACGTGGATGCCAAGTTCTTTCTAGGCCAGGAAGGGTATAACCCCCCTACAAATGGGGGTTCTTAAAAGGCCTTTCTCAGAGCTTGTCTAAGTGCTCCCTGCCTGAGGGGCGTTTGGCGTAATGCTATTTAAAATAGGGTGCTGTGAGTGCTTCTAGAGCCTCTGGTACTGTCTCTTTAAGAGCAGCCTGCTGGCAGGTCTGATTAGTTTGTAAAAGGGGGACGGTGGGTTTACTGCTCAAATCCCACTCGAGCTGCCATTTGAATCGCTCCGTTTTTGCCGTCGCTAAGTGAGCAGAGGGAGCCTTATTGAAGGGTGTAACTGTTTGCTGGAACATATGTAGCGTAGCAGTAAAATTGCCGTTGTCTAACCTGCCTTTTATTGCAGCTGGGACTCTGTGTGTTTGGCCCCTCCATTTTGGACCTGGACTACTGAGAATGGGCCAACTGAGGATGTGGGGCCTTAAAATGGAGACCGCTTGAGCCAACTAGAATTTGGACTCCCATGAGAGCCTGTAAAAAGGGGGGATATATGGTAGGTGCTTCTGGGAAGTGTAGTCTGGACACTGGCACCTTTTTTGCACCAATAGAGGGCGTGTGAAGTGACAGACAGAACAAAGCAGCCAACCGGAGCCCTGTGGAGCGAGACGAAACTGCCCTGCAACTGTCCTGGAGGGGCACAGTCATTGGTGATCGTGAAGAGAGAAGGAGCTCTGGCTCCTGCGCTGTGAACGTCTTCGCACGGGAAGTGCGTGTGGCAAGCCAAGAAGTCGGGCGATAGCATCGCCAGAAGGAGCGGACAAGATCCGTAGAGAAGTGCAGGCAGAGAAGGCTGTACTTCTACAGCTACCTACCAGGCTCACCCTGTGGAGGACTGGAGAATCTGCTTCAATCGTGCTTGGTCTGTCAGGACATGTGAAGCTGCGTCGTTTGGCCCGGTTATTGCAGTGAAAGTGATCGGGAGTATAAAGCAGCTGCCTGGTAGGTACCCCTCTGCTCTTCATATAAATGTGTGGAGAAGTGTTTGGATCTCAGGCTAGGTCCTGCAAGTGGTGTGAGAACGATCTTTCTGCAGGAGTCGTGAGTACTAAATCAGGGTAGCTCCCTGTCAGATGTTCATTGTGAGGGCAAAATTTGTCTGGCTGCTCTATTGGCGGCACAAACTGAACCTGCTGGCTCTGCTTAATCAATTTAAGTATCAAATGCTTGTTTTCTTCATCAGGGTCCCAACCAGCTGCACCGAATAGGCTAGCCTTGTATTGCCTGGGTACCCAGAGACAGTGACTTATAGGTTTGGCCTGTGCACAGTGCCCTATATATATATATATATATATATATATATATATATATATACATATATTAGAGTATTATGCTAAACAACCTGATCTCCCCCACCCTTGTTATTTCCCCTACAATAAATCAGATTTGATGTTTGCAAGGTATACTATCTGAACTGAGTGTTTGTGTTCCCCTCTTGTGCATGGGTTGTGGTATTAGTGCATCTTATTTTACAGGGGATCCTTGGCGCCAACTCGGCCAATCCATTCTGGGGGTAAGTGTAAGTCATCACGGTGGTGTTGGAAGCATTCGTGGGCCACTAGTGGAAGGAAAGGTGGGTTCCAGTGATCCAGAGGGCTGTGACCGAGTCATTTTTGACTGTTCCAACCCCAACCTCTGGGTGGAGGCACCCGCCATTGGATCCAGGCCCCTCAACCTGTTGGTGGCAAAGCAGGCAGGGGTAGTAGCCCTTGAGATAGTGCTCCCTGGGGATTACAATACCATCGATGTACATGTCTTTAGTTGTGCTCAGGCTCTGCACTCGGGATCCAGTACTTGGCCTGGGGGGGCATTGCCTGGCTGAGGCCATGCAACTCCCCAGTGTCCTAACTTCTGCACAGTTGGTAACAGACAAGTATAACAATGATGTCCATAGCTTTATTAGGGCTGAGGCTCTGCAATCAGTATCCAGTACCTGCTCTGTGCGGGGGAGCCTTGCCTGGCTGAGTCCATGGAACTCCTCAGTGTCCTAACTTGTGTGCAATTGGAATCAGGGAGGTATACCATTGATGTCCATGGCTTTAGTTCTGCTGTGGCTCTGCACTAGGGATCCAATACCTGGTCTGGGAGGGGATGTCCTAACTTGTGTGCAGCTGGCATCAGACAGGAATAATGATGATGTCCATGGCTTTATTTGGGCTGTGCCTCTGTATTCAGGATCCAGTACCTGCTCTGTGTAGGAGGGGACATTGCCTGGCTGAGGCCGTGCAACTCCTCAGTGTCCTAACTTGTGTGCAGCTGGTAGCAGACAGATATAATGATGAGGTCCATGGCTTTATTTGGGCTGTGCCTCTGTACTCAGGATACAGTACTTGGTCTGTGGGGTCGCATTGCCTAACTGAGGCCATGCAACTCCTCAGTATCCTAAATTGTGTGCATCTCATATCAGACAAGTATAACGATGATGTCCATGGCTTTATTTGGCTGTGGCTCTGTACTCAGGATCCAGTACCTGGTCGGGGGGGGGTTATTGCATGGCTCAGGCCGTAGAACTCCTCAGTGTGCTAACTTGTACAGAGCTGGAATCAGAGATGTATACCATTGATGTCCATGGCTTTAGTTCTGCTGTGGCTCTGCACTTAGGATCCAGTGCCTCCTCTGTGCAGAAGGGGGATTGCCTAGCTGATGCAATGGAACTCCTCAGTGTTCTAACCTGTGTGCAACTCAAATCAGGGAGGTATACTGTTGATGTCCATGGCTTTAGTTGTGCTGTGGCTTTGTACTCAGGATCCAGTACCTGGCCTGTGAGGGGGGTCATTGCCTGGCTGAGGCCATGCAACTCCTCAGTGTCCTAAATTGTGTACAGTTGGTATAGGACAAGTATAACAATGATGTCCATGGCTTTATTTGGGCTGTGGCTCTGTACTCAGGATCCAGTACCTTGTTTGAGGGGGGCATTGCCTGGCTGAGGCCGTGCAACTCCTCAGTGTCCAACCTTGTGTGCACCTCATATCAGGGAGGTATACAGTTGATGTCCATGGCTTTAGTTCTGCTGTGGCTCTGCACTCGGGATCCAATACCTGGTCGGGGGGGCATGTCCTAACTTGTGTGCAGCTGGTATCAGACAGGTATAATGATGGTGTCCATGGCTTTATTTGGGCTGTGCCTCTGTATATGCGGATCCAGTACCTGGTCTGTGGGGGGGTCATTGCCTGACTGAGGTCGTGCAACTCCTCAGCATCCTAAATTGTGTGCAGCTGATATCAGACAAGTATAATAATGATGGCCATGGCTTTATTTGGGCTGTGTTTCTCAACTCAGGATCCCGTACCTGGTCTGGGGGGAGCATTGCCTGGCTGAGGCCATACAACTCCTCGGTGTCCTAACTTGTGTACAGCTGGTATCAGACAAGTATAATGATGATGTCCATGACTTTATATGGGCTGTGTCTCTGAATTCAGGATCCAGTACCTGCTCTGTGCAGGGGGTGCATTGCTGCCTGAGGCCATGGAACTCCTCAGTGTCCTAACCTGTGTGCAACTCAATAAGGGAGGTATACTGTTGATGTCCATGGCTTTAGTTGTGCTGTGGCTCTGTACTCAGGATCCAGTACCTGGTCTGTGAGGGGAGTCATTGCCTGGCTGAGGCCGTGCAACTCCTCAGTGTGCTAACTTGTATATAGCTGTAATCAGCGAGGTATATCATTGATGTCCATGGCTTTAGTTCTGCTGTGGCTCTGCACTCAGGATTCAGTACCTGCTCTGTGTGGTGGGGATTGCCTGGCTGATGCCGTGGAACTCCTCAGTGTCCTAACTTAGGTACAGCTGGTATAAGACCAGTATAATGATGATTTCCATATCTTTATTTGGGCTGTGGTTCAGTACTCACGATTCAGTACCTTGTTTGTAGGGGGCATTGCCTGGCTGAGGCCATGCAACTCCTCAGTGTCCAAGCTTGTGTGCATCCCATATCAGGAAGGTATACAGTTGATGTCCATTGCTTTAGTTCTGCTGTGGCTCTGCACTCAGGATCCAATACCTGGTCAGGGGGCAAGTCCTAACTTGTGTGCATCTGGTATCAGACAGATATAATGATGGTGTCCATGGCTTTATTTGGGCTGTGCCTCAGTACTCAGGATTTAATGCCTGGTCTTTGGGGGGGGGTCATTGCCTGGCTGAGGCCGTGCAACTCCTCAGTGTCCTAAATTGCATGCAGCTCATATCAGACAAGTATAATGATGATGTCCATGGCTTTATTTGGGCTGTATTTCTGTGCTCAGGATCCAGTACTTGGGCTGGGGGCATTGTCTGGCTGAGGCCGTAGAACTCCTCAGTGTGCTAACTTGTGTACAGCTGGAATCAGGGAGGTATAACGTTGATCTCCATGGCTTTAGGTCTGCTGTGGCTCTGCACTCAGTATCCAGCACCTGCTGTGTGCTGAGAGGGGGTTTGCCTGGCTGAGGCCGTGGAACTCCTTAGTGTCCTAACTGGTGTGCAACTGGAATCAGGGAGGTATACCGTCAATATCAATGGTTTTAGTTGTGCTGTGGCTCTGTACTCAGGATCCAGTGCCTGGCCTGGGGATGGGGGGCATTACCTGGCTGAGACCATGCAGCTCTTCAGTGTCCTAACTTGTGTACAGCTGGTATCAGACAAGTGTAATGATGATGTCCATGCTTTATTTGGGCAGTGTCTCGACACTCAGTATCCAGTATCTGGTCTAGGGGAGCATTGCATGGCTGAGGCCATGGAATGCCTCAGTTTGCTAACTTGTGTACAGCTGGAATCAGAGAAGTATACTATTGACGTACGTGGCTTTAGTTCTGCTGTGGCTGTGCACTCAGGATCCTGTACCTGCTCTGTGCGGGGGGACACTGCCTGGCTGAGGCCGTGGAACTCCTCAGTGTCCCAACTTGTGTGCAGCTGGAATCAGGGAGGTTTACAGTCAAAGTCCATGGCTTTAGTTGTGCTTTGGCTTTGTACTCAGGATCCAGTACCTGGCCTGGGGTTGGGGGACATTACCTGGCTGAGACCATGCAACTCCTCAGTGTCCTAACTTGTGTGCAGCTGTATCAGACAAGAATAACAATGATGTCCATAGCTTTATTTGGGCTGTGGCTCTGTTCTCAAGATCCAGTACCTGGTCTGGAGGGACATTGCCCGGCTGAGGCCGTGGAACTACTCAGTGTGCTAACTTGTGTACAGTTGGAATCAGGGAAGTATACTATTGATGTCCATGGCTTTAGTTGTGCTGTGGCTCTGTACTCAGGATCCATTACCTGGCCTGAGGGGGCATTGCCTGGCTGAGGCCGCGCAACTCCTCAGTGTCCTAGTTTGTCTGCAGCTGGTATCAGACACCTATTCCGATGCTGTCCATTGCTTTATTTGAGCTGTGGCTCTGTACTCAGGATGCAGTACCTGGTCGGGGGGGCATTGCCTGGCTGAGGCCATGCAACTCTTCAGTGTCCTACCTTGTGTACACCTCGTACCAGGGAGGTATACCGTTGATGTCCAGGACCATCGCTTTAGTTCTGCTGTGGCTCTGCACTTGGGATCCAATACCTGGTCGGGGGGTCATGTCCTAACCTGTGTGCAGCTGGTATCAGACAGGTGTAATGATGATGATGTCCATGGCTTTATTTGGGCTGTACCTCTATACTCAGAATCCAGTACCCAGTCTGTGGGGGGAGGGCATTGCCTGGCTGAGGCCATGCAACTCCTGAGTGTTCTGCCTTGTGTGTACCTCGTATCAGGGAGGTATACTGTTGATGTCCAGGATCATGGCTTTAGTTCTGCTCTGGCTCTGCACTCGGGATCCAATACCTGATCAGGGGGGTCTTGTCCTAACTTGTGTGCAGCTGGTATCAGACAGGTGTAATGATGATCTCCATGGCTTTATTTGGGCTGTGCCTCTGTACTCAGAATCCAGTACCTGTTCTGTGGGGAGAGGTCATTGCCTGGCTGAGGCCGTGTAACTCCTCAGTGTTCTAAATTGTGTGCAGCTCATATCAGACAAGTATAAGTACGATGTTCATGGCTTTATTTGGGCTGTGGCTCTGTAGTCAGGATCCAGTACCTGGTCGGGGGGATTGCCTGGCTGAGGCCGTGCAACTCCTCATTGTGCTAACTTGTGAGCAGCTGGAATCAGAGAGGTATACCGTTGATGTCCATGGCTTTAGGTCTGCTGTTGCTTTGCACTCATGATCCAGTACCTGCTTTGTGTGGGGGGAGCATTGCCTGGCTGAGGCCATGGAACTCCTCAGTGTCCTAACTTGCATACAGCTGGTATCAGACAAGTATAATGATGATATCTATGGCTTTATTTAGGCTGTGGCTCTGTACTCAGGATCCAGTACCTGGTCTGAGGGGGTGCATTGCCTGACTGCCTGAGGCTGTGGAACTTCTTAGTGTGCTAACCTGTGTACAGTTGTCATCAGGGAGGTATACCATTGATGAGAATGACTTTAGTTCTGCTGTGGTTCTGCACTCAGGATCCAGTACCTGCTCTGTACAGGGGGAAGCATTGCCTGACTGAGGCCATGGAACTCCTCAGTGTCCTAACTTGTGTGTAACTGGAATCAGGCAGGTATACTGTCAATGTCAATGGCTTTAGTTGTACTGTGGCTCTGTACTCAGAATCTAGTACCTGGTCTGGGGAGGATTGGCAGTAACAGTAACCAAACGCAAATCTGAAGCATTACACAAATGCAAGCGCAAACGCACATATTGATGTAAATGGAAACAGGAACGCAAATGGTTACAGAAACGCATGTGGAAACACTAACTGTGACAGTGACGAAGACGCACACCCTTTTTCCCCCAGAAGCTGCATAGAAAAACACAGTGAATACATAGAATGTATGCATAATAATGGGCCTCGGAGCAGAAAATGAACACTTGGAATACTAAATTGCTTATATCTCAGGAACCGTACGACATAGAAAAAAAATTAAAATTTCATATAATTTATAACTTTCCTGGCTAGTTGTGTCTTTCCTACGAAAAGTCTGTATCTTGAAGCGTTTCCGAGATACCGGCGCTGAAAGGCGCGGTGGATGCCGTAATGTTAGCCTATGGGAAAAATTGTCAACTTCAGAGTACCATAACTAATATTTTGTCACCAAACCACCAAAAAGCACATCTGTGGGATGTTGACTTTCTTCCTTCCAAATTTCAGCCCAAAAGACCAAACCATTCTTTTGCAGCAGGGTGGCAAAGATTTCCTATTCTTTTGGGCATAGTCTCACAAATCACGACACTTTCGAAAAAAATCATGAAAGTGTCGAATGTGTGGCACTACTTTGTGACACTACTGTTTGCAAAAATTTCAAAAACATATTTCTGTGGTGTTTAGCACCCCAAAAAAGACATGGCTATCATCCTCAGGGCTCAACTAGGTGAACATGTAAAGAATTGTGTCCCTAGAGGGTCCCAATTTTAAATGCCAAGTATTTCTGTGACCAGCATCTGAAAACAAAATGGTGGATTTGCGACTCTACAGGGGTCATTTGTGACATTAAAATCAGCATTTGCGACACTGTCGAACATTTTGTTAACTTTTCCCGTTGACTATAATGGGAAATTTGTTTTTTGAATAACTTTTGAACCATTTAATATTTTTTCACAAAATCTTCAAAAGGCACATCAGAGACCCCAGCCACATGCTCACTCATGGTTTCAGACTGGTCGCACAAACCATGAGACCTGTAGGCACAAGCAAAGAATACACAAAAAAGCATAAATGTGACTTTATATTGCACTTTATAGCGTCGCAACCGTATATCTGACTGTCACAAAACTTGCTAGATCCAGAGATCTATGGTACTGCTCTGGGCATGCCAAATTTCAGG